>BSBN01001614.1:5021447-5649128 GCA_027924645.1 Cunninghamia lanceolata | reverse complement strand
AGAAGCGACAATGCAGAAAAGATGTGGCCAAGATGCTAAGGTGCCAAAAGATATAGATATCACAACAATGTCTCAAATATGATAGCTAGCATTGGCAAAGACAAGGATGAAGACGAAAGGCTATGTGTGGCATTGCGATATGGCTTATGATTATGGCTTATACAAGATGAAATGGGGAAATATGATCAAACAAACCAAATAGATGAGGGAAGCTGGTCACTACACATAGCGCCTGTTTGCTAGGTTTTCACTATGGTACTTATCCAAGGCACCTGTTTACCAGGTTTTCACCAGAGGACGGATTATTTATCGTATATATATATATATATATATATATATATATATATATATATATATATATATATATATATATATATTTGTTTTTGTTTGTTTTTTTTTTGTTTTTGTTTGTTTTTTTTTTTTTTGGGGTTTGGGGATAGCTAAGATTTATGGATAAAACTTCTTGAGATGAACGCTGTTGACTGGTTCATCCAAGGGAATGCCTTCAGGTGTTGATAGAGTGTATGCACCTGATCCATAGACTGCTGTGATAATGAAAGGACCAAGCCAATTGGGTTCAAACTTGCCCTGTTTCTCTCGATGTTGTTGATTCCTTTGGTTTTCTTTAAGGACAAGGTCGCCAATTTGAAATCTGCGTTCTCTGATCTTTTTGTTGTAGCTGCGGCGTAGCCGGTTTTGATAGACTTGAAGATGGTTCAATGCTGTAAGGCGGTGTTCATCTAATAGCTCAAGATCATGGAGTCTGGATACTCGGTACTCTTCATCTGAGATAGTATGTTGCAGGGATATGCGCAAAGAGGGGATCTCAACCTCGATAGGCAAAATAGCTTCAGTGCCATAGACGAGAGCATAGGGTGTGGCTCCAATGGGAGTTCTGATGCTTGTTCTATATGCCCATAATGCAGGTTGTAGTTGTAGATGCCAATCTCGACCAACTTCATTAATAGTCTTTTTAAGGATCTTGATGATTGTCTTATTAGAGGCTTCAGCTTGACCATTGCTCTGAGGATAATAAGGCGTAGAGAATCTATGTTGAATATGGAACTTGTTGCAAAGATCTCTAACCTCTTGGTTCTTGAAAGGACGACCATTGTCTATGACAATAGCTTGAGGAACTCCATAACGGCAGATAATGTAATGTAGGATGAATTTGGCTATTTGTTTACCTGTGATATAGGTCATTGGTATGGCTTCTACCCACTTCGTGAAATACTCAGTGGCAGTAATAATAAACTTATGACCGTTGGATGAAGTAGGATGGATTTTACCTGTGAGGTCAAGTCCCCATTGTGAAAAAGGCCATGGAGTGACAATAGGCTGAAGCTCATGTGCTGGTGCATGTATTAGATCTCCATGTTTTTGACATTGTAGGCATCGCTTTGCAAAGTGCTGGGCATCTTTTTCCATAGTTGGCCAATAGTATCCTGCTCGTAGAAGTTTCTTAACAAGGCTAGGGCTAGCGGAATGCGAACCGCAGACACCTTCATGTACTTCACGTAAGGCCGTTTTTGCTTCCTCAGAATCAAGACATCTAAGGAGGATACCATCAAGACTCCGGCAATAAAGGGTGTCTCCTAAGATAGTGTAACAAGAGGCTCGACGGATAAAGGTTTTGCGCTGGGTGTTGGATAGTTGGCATGGAAAGATTTGATTTCGGAGATACTCGTATATATCCTTGTACCACGATGAGTTGGGACCAACAATTTCACATATAAGCTCAGACTGTGGAACTTCAAATGCTGGGATCAAAAGCTATTCAACCAAGAACTCACATTTATCGGTGTTAGATGGCATGTCTAAAAGAGATCCAATCATAGCCATGGCATCTGCTGCTCTGTTTTGTAGTCTGGGAATTTGCTCAAAGGTAATATCCTCAAAATATTTCTTGAAATCATCCACCATTAGCTTGTATGGGAGAAGCTTCTCGTCTTTCATTTGATATTCATCTAAGACCTGTTTGATAACTAGCTGAGAATCACCAAAGACTCGTAACTGTTTGATAGCCCATTGTACTGCCATGCGCAAGCCTATGATTAAAGCTTCATACTCTGCTATGTTGTTGGTACATGGGAATGCTATTCTGTATGATTTAGGTATACAATCTCCTTGAGGGGTGACAAACAAGATACCTGCTCCAGAACCATGTTGTGTGTATGATCCATCAAAGTATAGTTGCCATCGTGCTAGAGAATTCAAATTAAACAATCCTTCATCAGGGAATTCTGGATATATTGGCTAAATATCTGTGATGGGTGCTGCAGCTAATTGATCAGCAATAATTTGTCCTTTGATAGCTTTGCGGTTCACATATTGTATGTCAAATTCACTTAAGATCATAACCCATTTGGCTAATCTCCCTGTGAGAAGGGCTTTTGAAAGGAGATACTTGAGGGGATCCACATTAGAAATGAGCTTCATTGTTTGGTTCAGCATATAGTGTCGCAACTTTTGGGAAGCAAACACTAATGCTAAACAAGCTTTTTCCATGAATGAGTAATTGAGTTCATATCCCACAAGGGTTCCACTGATGTAGTAAATGGCTTGTTCTTTTCCTGAGTCATCATGTTGAGCTAGAAGGGCACCCAATGCTGCGGTTGTTGATGATATATAGAGCAGTAATGGACGATCAGGTATAGGGGGTACTAACACAGGAGGTGTTGCCAAGTATTCCTTTATCTTATCAAAAGCCTGTTGACACTTTTCATCCCACTTAAAAGGTTCACCCTTACGAAGAAGATGTTGAAAAGGGTGACATTTATCTGCTAGTTGTGAGATAAATCTACGGATAGATTGTAGCCTACCTTGTAAACTGCGGAGCTGTTTGAGATTCGTTGGTGGAGGCATTTCTATGATAGCTTTTACCTTAGCTGGGTCCACTTCTATCCCTCGTCGAGACACAATATATCCCAACAGTTTTCCTGATGTTACACCAAATACACACTTCTTTGGGTTTAGTCTAACTTGGTATTTTTCTAATCGATCAAAGATTTGTGCCAATACTTGTAGATGTCCTTCTCTTGTCTTGGATTTTCCCAGGATGTCATCAACATAGTCTTCCATGATAGTATGAAAAAGGTCATGAAAAATAACTGTCATGGCTCGTTGATAGGTGGCTCCAGCGTTTTTAAGACCAAAAGGCATTACAACCCAGCAATAGGTACCCCATGGACAGATAAAGGATGTTTTATCTTGATCTTCCTCTACTATTCAGATTTGATTATAACTTGAAAATCCATCCATCAAAGATAGCATTTCATGTCCTGCTGTAAGATCTACAATGTTGTCTATGCTTGGTAGTGGGAAATCATCCTTAGGACAAGCTTTGTTAAGATCTCTAAAGTCTATGCAGCAACGAACACGTCCATCTGGTTTTGCTACAGGTACCAAATTTGAAACCCATTCTAGATAATCAATAGGCTTTATAAATTTTGCTTCTAACAGTTTTTGAATTTCTGCTTTGACCAATAAGGCAACTTGTGGATGCATTTTGCGCAATTTTTGTTTGACAGGCTTTGCATCAGGAGATACTGCTAAATGATGTACCACAAGTGAAGGATCTAGACCTGGCATGTCTACATAAGTCCATGCAAAATTTATAGCTCTTCTCATAAAAAATGCTGTGAAGTTTCTTCGCTCTTGCTCTGATAGCGATGCTGCCAAAAAAGTAATCTTCGGATTCTGTTCTATTCCCAAGTTCATGTCTTGTGATTTTTCCACTAGCACAGTTGATTTTTCATGGTAATCAGTGGCAACAGGAAGATCAAATCCCTCATCCTCAGGCGCCTCAGAGAGGTTTTCACCTTCAGATACGTCCTTTATTTTTACTTTTTCATGGTCAAGAGATGCCTTGCGGTTTTCACCTAGTGACCTATTTTGTTGAATTTTGTTTATTTCACTTTTGCGACTGAAGGATTTGATACTCCCCCCAAAATATGCTAGTTTAGGTAAATCCATCATGAAACCTGCTTTATGATCACCCAGTGGAATACCTTGTCTCAAACCCATGAATTCTGCAATGGCTTCGTCATTTTCAAATGTATCTAATATCGGTGCCCCCTGTTGGTCCCAATTGATGAGGGCAGGATATACGAGTGAAAGGCTAATGGAGGAATCGTGATGACTAGAAGAGGTGGCAGAAAACATGAAGATGGAATGTTCTTGAAAAAGGTCGGTGATATGAAGGGAGGAGTCATCAATAGTATCCGAGTTAGAAGTCTCTCCTACTGAAGAAGGTCCAACGTCAATATCGGAAATACACTTAATGTCTTTGAGTCGCGGTACCTCCGGTTGGTAACCAAGGCCTTGCTTATTAAACTTCTTAGACACAATAATGGGCTTAGTAGGTCCTTGTTCTTGTGATCCCAAGCCGCCATGTCCTTTATAGCCCATGTTCTTTATGATACGAAACCCATTGTTGTATTGCTCTACTTCAAGTTGGACTTGGTCATTGTCATCAAAGAATATCCAAGAGTTGATGTCCTCAATGTCTTCATCATCCAAGAAACCACCCTTAATGAATACTGTAGGGGGAGCTTTGATAACAGCGGAGGATGAAGTTGGCTTGGATGTAGAGGGCTTACCATGGGATTTAGGAGATAATGGAAGGGTACCAATGCAATAGGACTCTTGTAATTTATATTCACCAGGGCCATGTTTGGTATATTTGATATGGAGGTTGGAAGCGGCTTTGCTAGATGAGGGCTTGAGAAGATCGGATGGGTTTATATGGGATGAAGACGGATATGCCTCGGTGTTGATAGGAATGCGATTTGGACTTTGATATTTAGCTTGAAAGGCACGGCAGAACTCAAACAGATTGGGATCAGCTTGAATGGTAACCTCAACACCCTTATGTGGAAATTTAAGACATTGGTGGTATGTAGAGGGAACTGCTTTGAGGGTATGGATCCAAGGGCGTCCAAGGATGATGTTGTAAGGAAGATCAATATCGAGGACTTGACAGCGAGTTTATGTAATGACCGGCCCAACTTGAATAGGCAATAAGATAATCCCTTCGGTATCTCTTTCAGCGTCATCATATGCTCTGACGGTAATAACCTTGGAGGTATCAACATCTTTCTCAGAATATCCCAATTGCTTGATAAGTTTCAAAGAACATATATTAAGACCAGCTCCCCCATCTATCAAGACTCGTTTGATACGGCGTTGTTTAACAAATACTTCAATATGGAGGGCTTTGTTGTGTGACGGATGAATGGAGGGCTGAAGATCTTTGTTGGAAAAGGTCAAATGACAAGGGGCTGCAATGCTAGCGACCATAGATTGGAATTGTGTGATATTAATATTATTAGGCATCGAAGACTCTTGTAAGGCTTTATCAAGAATAGCTTTATGTGCGGGGGATATGCGGAGCAGCTCAAGAATAGATATGTGTGCGGGTGTTTTACCAAGGTGATCCAAGAGGTTATAGTCAGAGAGAGATTGAGGAGAGTGAGGAGGTGCGCCTTGAATAATAACTCAACCTCTTCGCGTGATTATGGCACAATCAGGTGCTCTCCCTTGGATGGTAATGGTAGAAATGCGAGCATGGTCAATGCGGCCAATGGTAGATGATGCATAGTTATATGGAATAGCATTTCCAGCCTGAAGGTTATTTGTCTGATCATGAGATGGAAGTGGATTCTTGAAAGTCTCTAGATCATAGTTTGATGTTGATTGTTGAGCAGGTTGAGCTGTTGAAGGTGTGACGTTGATTAAACCTTGATCAATGCAGTCTTGGATAACATGTTTTAAGCGCATACAACCATTTGTTTTGTGCCCTTTAACTCGATGGTAATCACAATACTCATTTTCTTTGTACCAAGGAGCTCGAAAGAGTGGTTCGCCATTTGGTGGTGCATCGGGTAGAATAATATCTCCTGCTTGAAGTAGCTTTTCAAGAACAACTTCCATGGTTCCACTAATGGTGTAAATTGTCAGCGTGGATTGGAAGTTTGGCGTTGGTTTCTTCGTTGTGGAAAAGGCTGTCTTGGTGTAGAAGCTGCTTGAATGTTGATGGGAGCTCTCATAGTTTGAATATTCTTCGCGTCTACAATACCATCATTGACAACATTCTTGTTCTTGTTCCAAAAGCGAGACTTATCATTGGAATTTTGGGGAGAATCTTTGTTGTCGCGAAAGATATTGATAGTGCCCTTGGCAATTAAGGCTCGTTCAATAATAACTCCTTTGGAAACTAGTTCGTCAAAGGTGCTAGCACTCTGCAATTGTAGTTGGAATGACAGCTCAAGATGAAGATTTTGAACAAAGATGTCAAGCTGTTGTTTCTCAGGTATTTCCCATGATAATTTGCTAGCCATATTTCGCCATCGTTGGGTAAAAGCAGAAAAGGGTTCACCGTTGCGCTATTTGGTATTGACAAGGTCATTCATGTTTACCTCATGTTCAATGTTGAAGGCAAAGTGTGATCGAAATTTGTTTGCTAATTCCGCAAAAGATTTGATGCCCGGGGGTAAATGCGAAAACCATTCAAGAGCTTGTCCTGCTAAGCTTCGAGGAAATAGTCTCAAAAGATACGTATCATCATAAGAGACATCAAGACATGCTACAAAAAAGGCTTGAAGATGGTCTTCCGGATTCCCTTTCCCTTTGTATTTATCAAATTGTGGGATTTCAAAATGTGGTGGAAAAGGTATCATATTAAGAGACTTGTCAAATGGACAGGCGCATATGTTTTCGAGAGAAAAAGGTTTCTTGCCTTGTCCTACCCTTTCATCGATCATCTATTGAACATCTGCTAAAGATAATTGCTGTTGTTGCGAAGGGGGTGGAGTATGGTAGGAGATATATTGTGGTTGCGGTTGTGGGATATATGGAGTTGTGACTGTTTGTTGCGGTTGTGTACCCATAATGTATGTCAAAGGATTGGTATGTGACACGTATGTGTTGGAGGATTGCTGTCCTTGAGACACAAGCGGCAATTGGGTGTGCATCACATGGGAAGTGGGTAGTGGATTGATAGTAGTGAATGGTTGGGAAGTTGGTATTGAATTCACGACATGGTAAGTGACAGAGGGATTGGCAGATACGACAGAAACATTTGGATTTGTGTTGTGGACAGAATGAGGATTGGTATGTGTCATGTGTTGGGTGATAATAGGGAAGCTTTGGGTAGCATAGGATGGATTGATGGTGTGTGAAGGATTGGAAGAATATGATGACATGGATGTAAGTTGATCAACATAAGCGATCTTATTGTTCGGATTGGCTTGAGAAACGGGGGGATCACTCACGTCAATGAGACTGACGTTGGGATTATATGATAGCATGGAGGTATTAGCAGTTGGTATATGGGATATGGTATTTGTATGAGATGTAGTGGATTGTAATGGGTGTGAAGCATGGACAACATGTGTTGTTGGAGTGGTTTGGGAGGTTTGCACACTATAGGACATGGGAATAGCTTGTGATGCTCGAAGTATTTGCACTTGTGTTACATGGACAGCTTGTGTTACTTGTGGCATGGAAACAGTCATGGTAGAAGGAGAGATATGTTGAGGAACATGGAAAGGTGGAATGTTGAGATTTTGTGACATGAGAGGGAGCACATTGGTGGGCACTATCAATGGTTCTAAAGTATGCTCTGATTGTGGTAGCTCAAATGAAGCAACAATAGGCAATTAGGATGATGTTTGCGATGTAGTAGGAGATGATGTGACTATAGTAGATGGTCTATTCGCAACAACAGCAGTAGTGTTGGGATCTTGCTCTCTAATAGCGGATATGTCAAAATCTTTTGGTAGTTTAGCACCCATGTGAGCAAGTTGGAGAAAGCAACGATTAGGCTCAGATATCATGAGTTTCTCAACTTGGTCCCATAGATAGGTATCTTGGAATTCTGATGAGTCGTCTTGAGATTGTTCTTCGAAAGTTTCCAAGGATGGTGTAGGTTGCATTCGTTGTGAAGATGACTCGCCAATAGTGTATCCTTGAGGTATAAACATATGAGAAGGCATACCAGTTGTGAATTGAGTTGCATCCTTAAGAGGTGTTGTGAATTGTTTCATCTCAGCTTGCAATTTGGCTTCCATTTTAGCTTTCAATTTGGCTTCTATTTCAGCTCGATATTGACTCCTAGTTTGAGGCATGATGTTGATGATGAAGTTGAGCTTGTCAAAGTTTTGAGACCCAAAAGATGATAGTTGGCTGGTTGGTTGATTGGTTGTTGTTTTAGTTTGCTGGTTTGGCTAATTTGCTTGGTTGATTTGTTTTGGTTGAGTTGTTGTTGGTTGTCCCTAGAGGATAGCTCAAACACTCAAGTGAAAGATTGTTTGCTGTTGATGTTTGTTGGGGCTAAAGCTAAAGGATGTTGTTTGCTGAAGCTAAAGCTGAAGGATGACGTTGGTTGAAGCTAAAACTGAAGGATGTTTGCTGATTGAAATGATTGGGTTGATGTCTGATTTGCTGGTTGGGGTCTCAAAAGGATGGAAAGCTCATGAGTTGTGATTGATGGATAAGCTCAAAAATAGGAGACAAAGTCTAGGTATTTGCTGTTGATCAAAGAAAAGTCTGAAAGCTGATGTTTAAGACTCAAGCAAGCTGGACCTGTGGCTAATTTAGCTGAGGGACTGAGGTTTGTAGGTATTTTAGCTACAGGTGACTAATGATAGCTCAAATGCAACTCAAAGGATTCCAAAGGCGATCAATGATAGCTCAGATGCGATCTAGTTTAGGCTCAACAGAGAATGACAGTGTTAACCAGAAGCGAATGCTATGCCAGAGGCGACGACTGTTGGTTCAAAGGTGAGCTCATTCAGACAGAAGGCGACTAACTACGGCGTAAAGGTGACCTGGTTCAGACAAGATGCGATCAACTGTTGTTCAAATGCAATTTTGTTCAGGCAATAGGCGATCATCTATGGTTTAAAAGTGACTCTGTTCAAGCAATATGCGGGCAGCTATTGTTTAAAAGCGACACAGTTCAGGAAAAAAGTGAATTACTACAGTTCAGAAGCGATGTTTGTGATCTGTGCGAGCAGTTTAGGTTCAAAAGCGATTGTGTTTGTCCAAAAGTTGTCTGATTTTGCAGTTTTTTAGCAAGAAAACAGTGACAACAGTCACTCACACTCACAACAAGCACAAACTGATAGAACCTAGGCTAGGATAGGACAGTATCCGTTGAATCCCCTGGCCGTGCTTATTCAAAGCGGATAGCTTCAGGATCTTGGTAGCACCGGCTCCCCTCCACGGCACTCACTTCTCATGCATACCAAGTTCTGGGCTTCCTGTAAGGCTTGTCCCCACACCAAACCTTAGGATTGTCCCTACTATCTCTACTAAGAACCACATGAATCGGGGCCGCTTCAAAGGTCCCACCTTTTGCATCAACAGATAGAAGGTTTTTGGCTACTACACAAAGTTGCTAATAAGGGCATCCGTTCGGGTGGCTATACATGCGGCAGCGCTACTCTCCATTATGGAGTCTCCCAGCCTCCAAGGGTTGCACCTTGGAGGGTTTTGGGGGAGGTTGGCTGTCGGTATAACGCAACAGCACCCGTTGTTTGTGGCTTTCGACACAAACACTTTTCTTATATAGCGGTTCGGAAGGACTTGGCTTTAGCCCGTTACCGCTTGGGTCGTATCCCTTCTCACACTAGGAAGGCAGGCCCTCTAAAGATAATGACAAGTTCTCATACACCCAAGATCCATTTGATAGGCAAGGGGAGAGGATACTTTTACCATTAAATTTGGGTTACAATCAAGCACATGCAAGCAATCAAAAAGATAAATCAAGCACGGAGCAAACAATGATTCATTTTAAGCACCAAGCCCAAATATGCCTAATTTAGTGAAAAACCACAAATCTTGGACCGATCGAACCTGCAACAGATATGTCAGTAGTTTGATAACCTCCTTTCTTGGACAAATCAATAAGATGCTGCGCAAATACCTAATTAATAGCCAAAAAAAATTGAACTGGAACTGAAACAGATTTGAAAACAATAAAACTTACCAGACGCGATTCACTGTTGATCAGAAGCGACCTTTATTTTACCAGAGGCGAAAGACTGCAGATCATATGCGACTGCGAAAATATCATATGCAACACTTGTTAGCTCATAAGCGATGCGTATTAGCCAGAAGCGATCAATTGAGGGCTAGATGTGAACTGTATCTGTAAAACACAGCCGATAGACAAAACCCTAGCCTAACAGGCGAGCACTGTCAATTCAAAAGCGATTCTAATTAATTCAAACGCGGCCTCTGTGGACTCATACGTGATCCAGATATACCCAGAAGTGACCTGTTGCAAGACAAAAGCGACATGTATCTGCAAAAAAAATCTAAACCCTAACCTGCACATGCGATCACTCTCAGTTCATAAGCGATTCAGATCAATGTAGAAGCGACAACTGTTAGATCAAAAGCGATGCGAATATGTGCAAAAGCGGCCACTGTTAGGTCAAAAGCGATCTGAATATGTTCAAAAGCGGCCATTGTTAGGTCAAAAGTGATAAAATACAGTCTAAAAAATCGCAATCAGTGCTAAATCACAGGCGAGCCTTTTAAAAACAAAAGCGATACAATTTTACCGTAGGCGACGACTATTTGTTTAAAGGCGATCCAGAGAGGTAAATGCGACTGGTTCCAGCGTAAAAGCGGCGTAGAGATCCGAAAGCGGCGGATGTTCGTTCAGAAGTGACTGGAATTTACTGCAAGCACCTGTAAAATCTGATCTTCAAAGAAAACAACTCTGAAAAAATGAAGTCAATCAAGGACGTGTGTCCCACCGGGCGTGCCAAAATGTGATAGGTGAAAGTCAGGTGTAGCAGATCAGACATAGTCATGAAACCCTAACCCTACCATCATCAAGGAATCTAATCTAAATGAAATCAAAGGACAATGCAATTCAAGCATAACATCACCTAGACCGTGCGATTCCTTGTTTGAGGGATGTGGACTGCTTCTTCAACAATGAACAATTGCAAAGCTGAAAGCTGCCATGATTGATGATAAAAGCTCAATTGGATAATCAGATGCTCAAGATGCTCAAAATGATAATGTAGGTGCTATATGATTGCTGGATGTCTCATATGGAGTGAGAGGGTGTTTATATAGGACTTAGCCAAGATCAATCAACGGTGGAGATTCAGAGGCTATGTGAATGGCCAGGATTGAAAGTTACTAAATTTAGATCCAATTAGTTGTGCATGTGAAGGATATGAATGAAAGTTGTCTTACAACACATGATTGACTGGACAAATGTTGGAATGTGATAAAAGGGGAGGAATTAATTCAAATAAAATATTTGAATTAGTTGGGATATGAGTTGGATATTAATTAAATAAATAAAATTTATTTAATTAATAGGATAAATGAATAAAATGGGATAAGATATGATGTGGAAATTAATTAAATAAATAAAATTTATTTAATTAATTGGCTAAGTGGATGAGAATGGGATTTTAATTAAATAAATAAAATTTATTTAATTAATTAGCTTAATGATTAATGATCTATCAAGGTGTTGCTAGACATAAACAAAGTTGGGACAAATTTGGGTGTCTACACAAACTACATATAGAAGAGTGAGGAATATAGAAGGTGGAACCAATTTAGCAATGGGGGTAAAGAAGAAGTCTGAACCAGAGAGTACTACAGGTCTTTTGCAAGATGAAGCTGTAGTAGACATTCTGAGAACTGTAGGATGGTTGGAATTTCTAGAAAAATTTGAAGGGTTTCAAGAAGATATCATGGATGAATTCCTAAGAAACCTAAGGGACAATCAGACAGTTGTCAGAGGAGTCTGAATCAATCTCTCTGCAACCACTATCAGTCATATTTCTGGGTTGCCTGAACAAGGTGAGAGGTTTTATCATCTGAAAACTTTATATACGAATTTGATTAAGAATTTCTCTGTTGAAGGTGAACTTGCAATACAACTGCATTCAAATAAAAATGAAGTAAAATGAATTCTTAGGTCCACACTTCCAAACCCTTGGCAATCTGTAGCTACCTGGTTGATGAAATATTTCACTTGTGATGGTCAATTTTCTTTAGTTTTAGGACCAATAATAATAATGCTGATTTTTCTAAGGCATGGGAATGGACACCCTGAATTTAGCATAAATATTCCCAATTTCCTATATTCTACCATCATGGCATCTGTAGAAAAATATCAGCAAAACAAGGGTCCTATAAAACATCATGGCCTCATTTTTCTAGTAGTTAAACACCACTTCCTATTTCAAGCCAATGGGGAAGAATTATGGCAAAATTTTCTTGAACAAAATTCCTAGGACAAAGAACTAGAGAGGGCACAGACAGAAGGTGAGGGTTCCTCTACCCACCAAGAAGAAGAAATAGAGCCTTCAACCTCCTCCATAGTTGTTCAAAGAGGAAATAAGTCCTCACAGGATGAAACTTCATCTGCAGCTCTTGTTCCTGATAAAAAGAAGAAAGGCAAAGAAATTAGAGAGTCTGTTCCTGAACAAACCACATACATAACTCAATCAGTTAGGAGAAAGATGACTCTAATTGAGGAATCTTTCCCTAAGGAATTAACAGGGGAGAGGTCATGATAGAAAATAGAGAAAACTTGGGCTGAAGAAACATCTCATGATTCAGACGAGATTACTCTAGTCAGGAAGAGAAGACAAAGAGAAGTTTCCCCAGTGCCATTAGTCCATCTGGGGTCAAGTCCAATTTTAGAACCATTACATGCTTCGGAGATAGAACACAAACAAACTCTTACTATTTCCTCAGATTCTGAGGCTAAGAGACTTGCTTCGGAGGCACCTGCCCCACCTATGCTACAGAGAAGCAAAAGGAAAAGATAGCTCTTGCAGACTAAGAAAGATACTACTCTCCTAGCTGAGGTACTCCTGGGTTTTAGAACATATGAGGAGAAGACTGGGCCTTCATCGATGCCAGCAGAAGAAGAGGAACCCCAAGAGGACCCTCAGGATAGGGAGTTTGTAGGAAAAGATGAAACAGGGCAAATGGGTGCAGTTGACAGTGCAGGGTAGATGGCAATGGAAAACCCTGATGTTTAGCAAATGGAAGTAGAAGCATAAACTTTCCCTCACCCCTCTGATCAAGAGGATGTGGAGATTTCAAAAGAACAACAAATGTTAGAAGAAATTGACAACCTCAAGAGACTACTTTGGGGGAAGAATCAGATTATTACTAACCTCAAGAAGGTCAGAATGGAGGTAGAAATGGAGCAAAAACAAGTCATTGAAAATCTACAAACGGAGCTCCAGAGCAAAAACCAGATCATCCAGGAGAAGGAAGTAGAATTGGAAGCCTAGAAAATTGAGGCAGTCAAACTATTGAAAGAAAAGGAGATAGAGGCAGCACAGAGTGTTTCTGAGCTCACCATGGCTAGAGACAATGGCCTCATAATAATGGCAACATTAATTGAGAAAATACATAGCCAAGATAGACAATTGACTTGGGCCAACAACAAACTAGATGATCAAGAGGAATATATTCAAGAGTTGATTGGCCCAAGGGCAACCAATGAGTAGGAGATACAAAAAGATCCATATGTGGGTCCAATCCCCATTGACATTCCTAAGGCCCTGTTCCATTGGGAGAAAAAATTTAGAGAATATGAGGCTTCCAAGCCTATGCTGCAATTACAAAGGGCAGTCACTGCCAAGACAAAAAGAATAGAAACTCTGAAAGGGAAAATCATTGAGATGGTCTCCCTTTCTTTTGAAATTCTATCTTGCAGGCCTCCAAGTGCCAGCTATGCTATGTTCTTATAGGAAAGAGTCCTGCAGATGAAATTCTCTTTAGTCTTGTCTAACCTGGTTAAGAATATAGAGATAGTAGAGGGATTCATGACAGCATATACAAGGAGTAATGATGAAGACAAGAATTTCCTATGTGAATTATATCTGCATGGTTTCTGTTGCAAGTATGAGGATAACTAGTATTGTCATTGATGTCAACATACTCATATTTCTCAATGAGAAGGATTGGATGAGCTGTGTGCTGAGGATATCGAGAAAATTAGTCTCAATCAGGAACAGTGTAGAATAGTGATGACATTAAGGTAAAAGTCAAAGATAAGATGAAGATCAGAGTATGCAGTTTAAAGGGTTTGTAGATATGAGTCTTGAGATGATCCAGTTAAGATTTTAGAGGTCCGCATGAAGACATGAAGAAGTTGTGAATGATCAAGTAGAACCGGCTCCGGGAGATGCTCCGGAGTGACAGAGTGTTACAAAAAGGTCTGGTGAGATCCGGAAGTGCATTGTCCTATTCTGTAAATTGGAAGGAGTGTTTGGGATGTCCCTGTGATGTGTCATCTTGATTTGTACATAGTTTGAAGGTCTGGAAGAATCTACTCCTTTGTGACAGTCATAACAAACTATGTTCTTGAGGCACCATAGGCAAGAGATAAGAGATTCTAGTAAGTAGAGGAAGTGCGGATGTACTTGGTCATTCAGGAAAGCCTGTGAAGGTTCTTGGATCCTGCTGAGGTTGTGTTGTCAGTTCGCATTAGTGTTAGAGCCCAAAATTGGAGATATACTTCTAGATGAAGATGTTCTTGTTCAGACTAGCTAACTGGATGAGTTATTTATCTTGCGAATGTTCTTGTGGATGATTGCCAACTTAGATGATTGTTCCTAAGTTGATGCCTTGTATAAATAAAGGTTTGTGAATTCATTTCAAAGTGTGTCTTGGAGCAGAAAAGTGTGGTGTAGCGAAGAGAAGTGCAAAAGACAGAGCAGGAGTTTCTGGGCTTAAATGGAACTGATCCAGACATGGTAAAGATGTCAATCTCTAGTTCAAGTTTGTAATACTTGTTACTTTGTAGACAGTGTGTCTCTTGTAGGTAGTGTGCCTCTTGTGAGCAATGTTCTCAGGTAGTGAGCCCTAATTGGCATGTGCCATCTATTTTTCTTATTCTTCTAATAGAGAATAATCCTTGGGTTAATCACCCCATGGTTTTTCCCTTGACCAGGTTTTCCACTTAAAAATCTTGGTGTCTCATGTGTTGATGTGTATCTGCTCTGGTGTTTATACTTTATGCTTTCATGAATGATTAATTGATATGCTATTACATAACAAAGAGGATTTAAGTGTTTAAATCAGAAGCAAGTTTTGGACAAATGATTCACCCCCCCTCTCAGTTGTCTGTCTGGAATCCAACAATTGGTATCAGAGCCAAGTTCCTCTAAAAGGAGCTTAACCGCTTGAGGAGATCCAGGATGTCATCATACAAGAAGGATAGTCTGAAGTTGGAACCAACTTCTCTCTTTGGAAAGGTCGCATGAAATGTCACATGGAGTGTATGGGAAAGGTGTACTTATCCATGGTCACAAAAGCATATGTACCTCCACAGGGTGGTTCGACAACTCTAAATGAAATCACAAATGCTGAAAACAATCAGAGGACCAAAGAGGCTCTTCTAAGCACATTGATTGACTTAGAACTCTCAAATGTTATTGACCTACCAACTGCCTATGAGATCTAGGTTAAACTAGAACTTCTGCATGAAGGAGATGAGTATGTTAAGAGTGCAAGGCTGCAGAGTCTCAAAGGGAAATTTCAAAGACTGAAGATGAGAGATGATGAAAATATTACTACCTTTATGCCAAGAGTAAATGAGCTGGTGTGTGGAATTAGGAATGCTGGTGGAATTTTGGATGAAAATGAGATTGTTGGCAAAATTCTCAGATCCCTTCCTGCTGTCTACAAAATCAAGGTTGCTGCCATTAATGAATTCAGAGCCCATACAACTGTCACAAGAGACCAATTGGATGGCAAACTGGCTGCATTTGAAATGACCGAGTTTGGAGATGATCCCCCCAAGACTGAATCTGCATTCAAAGCCAGTGCCTCTGTGAAAGGCAAACAAAGATTTGATCCAGGAGAAAAATCTTCAATGAAGCTGTCATGGTATGATCAAGCAAGAAGACACATGGAAGAGGAAGAAGCAGAAACAGCTCAACTTGAAGCCTTCATTACAAAGAGACTACCAAGAGGATCCAGTAAGTATGAAGGAAAATTACCCTTTAAGTGCTTCAACTGCAATAAGATTGGTCATTTTGCTTCAAGATGTCCAGAAAGATCTGCAAGGTCAAATTCTAACAGACAAAGGTTCCAAAAGAACTGTTATTATGTTCATGAAGAAGATGATAATGGAGTAACAGATGATGAATCAGAAATAGGAAACAAATCCAGAAATGAATGGGTGTTTATTGCCATCAAGGAAGAAGATCCAATATCCTCTGAATTTGTCAATCATAAGGTTGTAGAAAGAGCTTTGGCTTCCCAAGTTGAAGAAAAGGATGATTGGGTTATTGACAGTGGATGCTCTCACCATATGATAGGTGACAAAAACAAGTTCCTAGACTTGGAAAGGTATGAAGGAGGAATGGTAAAGTTTGGTGATAATTCTGTTGGTAGAATCAGAGGTAGGGGAACTATTTCTTTTGATGGAAAGAGCAAAACTGGTAATGTACTATATGTTGAAGGATTGAAGCACAATCTTCTCAGTTTTGGACAGTTGGTAGACAAAGGTTATGATCTTTGGTTCAAAAATGGAAGATGCAGGATCTTTGAAAGCTCCAGAACTGAGATTGCATCCGGTACTCAAACAAAAGGTAATATCTTCCATCTAGTTGGTTCTAATAAAAGTTGTTTGTTTGTTCAAGTTGATCAGAGTTGGTTATGGTATAGAAGGATGTGTCCTGTAAATTTTGATAACATCATCAAGATAAGCAATACTAAGGCTGTAAGAGATCTTCCAAAATTGGTGAAACGTACAAATAGCTTGTGCAAAGAATGCCAGCTAGGTAAATAGAGCAGAGTCTCATTCAAAAGCAAGGATCAGTCCTCTACCGGATTATTGGAATTAATTCATACTGATCTACGTGGTCCGACAAGAATCAAGAGTATACAAGGTGATAGATATTTCATGTTACTAATTGATGACCATTCCAAGATGATGTGGGTTACCTTTCTGAAAGAGAAATCGGAAGCTTTTGAGAAGATCAAAATCTTCAAGGCTATGGTAGAAAATCAAACTAGATTGAAACTGAAATGTCTGAGGTTTGATAGAGGTGGTGAATTCACATCCGGTGAATTCATAGATTTTTGTGAGAAGCATGGTATAAAGAGACAGTTATCTGCTCCTAGGACTCTATAGCAGAATGGAGTAGTAGAGAGAAAGAACCGGACCATCCAGGAAGCATCTAGGACAATGATGATGGAAGCAAATGTTCCCCAGATGTTTTGGAGAGAAGTTGTCAGCACTGCAGTCTATATTCTCAATCGAGTTCAAATCAGAAGCAATACCGGTAAGACTCCTTATGGACTTTGGTTTGGTATAACTCCTACTGTGAGATATTTCAGAGTATTTGGTAGCAAATGCTATATCAAAAGAGATGAAGATCTAGGAAAGTTTGATGCTAGAAGTGATGAAGGAATTTTCTTGGGTTACTCCACTCAAAGCAAAGCATACTGGTGTTACAAAAAGAGACTGAGAAAGATGATAGAAAGTACAAATGTGAAGGTTGATGAAGGAATTGAGAATCCCTCAAGGTTTTATGAATATGATGAAGATGATCAGAATGGTTCTCTGGTTCAAGGAGCTCAATCCTCCTCTGAAAGTCAGATTCAGACTGATCCGGTAAATCAAGAAGAAGAGGTTTGTTTGAATGAGCCTGATCAAGAAATAGTAGTGCAAGAAACTCCCAAAGTTCCAAGGTATGTAACTCTAAACCACTATGAAGATCAGATCATAGGTGACAAAAGCAAAGGGGTACAAACAAGGAGGAAAATTGCTCAAAATTTAGATGAATACTGTCTAATTTCAAAGATTAAACCTAAGACAATAAATGAAGCCTGCAATAATGAAAACTGGACCAAAGCAATGGAGGAAGAGTTGATGCAAATTGAGAAAAATCACACTTGGGATCTTGTTCCCAAACCTGGAAACAAGAATGTGATTGGAACCAAATGGGTCTTCTGGAACAAACTAAATGAAGTTGGTGAAGTAATCAGAAACAAAGCCAGATTGGTCTGTAAAGGCTACTCTCAAATAGAAGGAATTGATTTTGAAGAAACCTTTACTTCGGCAGCAAGAATTGAAGTAGTCAGATTATTTCTTGCATTTCCTGCCTTCAAAGACTTCAAGGTATATCAGATGGATGTCAAGTCTGCCTTCCTAAATGGTGATTTGGAAGAAGAAGTATACATTGAGCAACCGGATGGATTTCAATTGTCTGATCATAGTGATATGGTCTGTAAGTTGAAGAAAGCATTGTATGGATTGAAACAAGCCCCAAGGGCTTGGTATGAAAGGTTGGATAAGCATATGGTGCAGATTGGTTTCAACAAAGGTACTGCTGATAGTAACTTATATTTCAAAATTGATCATGAAAATATTTTGATTGTTGAAGTATTTGTTGATGATATCATCTTTGGAGGAAAAGATAGCATGTGTAAAACCTTTTCAAATCAAATGAAAAGTGAGTTTGAGATGTCAATGCTTGGTGAAATGAATTTCTTCTTGGGTCTGCAAATTACTCAAACAAAGAAAGGGATCTTCATTTCTTAGACCAAATATGTGAGAATTGTTGAGGAAATTTGGGATGGAAGATTCAAAGCCAATGAATACACCCATGACAACCAGATGCAAGTTGAGCAAAGATGATGACTCTCTTAAGGTGGATCAGACAAAATATAGGTCAATGATTGGAGGACTGTTGTATCTCACTCAAACTAGACCAGATATTATGCAGGCTGTTGGTCTTGTTGCTAGATTCCAAGCTGATCCTAGAGAATCTCATGTTATGGCAATCAAGAGGATTTTTAGATATCTAAAGGGGACAGTTGAGTATGGTCTATGGTACCCTAGAGATCATGATTTCTCTCTTCATGCATATACAGATGCAGATTGGGCAGAAGATGTGGATGACCAGAAGAGCACCAGTGGTGGAGCTTTCTTTTTGGGAAAAAGATTGGTTTCTTGGCTAAGCAAGAAACAAGAGGCAATATCTTTGTCTACAACTAAAGCAGAATACATTGCAGTAGCAGGTAGTTGCACTCAAATTTTATGGATGAAGCAGATGCTAAGAGACATTAAAGTAGAATATGAGGAGCCTATCACAATTTTCTGTGATAATTCAAGTGCAATAAATATTTCTAAGAATCTGGTATTGCATTCTAAGACCAAGCACATATCTATCAAATTTCACTTTCTGAGAGAACAAGTGAACAAGGATGAAGTCAGATTGGAGTATGTACCCTCCAAGGATCAGATTGCAGATATTTTTACTAAACCTCTTCCCAAGGACTCTTTTGAGTATCTCAGGGAGAAGTTAGGGGTCATTGCCCCTCCAGTGATGAACTAGGATGCACTGATGTGCATCAGTCTGGTGGATATCACAGTCATATCTTGTGATCCGGATTGGTGATGGGGTGCTGCTACTCAGGGGGAGCAGCTGGTATGATTCTAATGTGTTAAAGTTGCAAGTATGATCCCTTTGCCATTGATGTCAAAGGGGGAGAGAAGACATGTGAAAAACATGTTGTTGATCAAAGGGGGAGCAGTAAAAGAAAGAGAAGACATGTGAAGAGTTATTGCTGATAGGGGGAGCTGTGACAGAAAGGAGAATTTCTTCTCTTGATGGTTTTTCACATCATATGTTGCCATCAATGACAAAGGGGGAGATTGTTGCAAGTATGAGGATAACTAGTGTTGTCATTGATATCAACATACTCATATTGCTCAATGAGAAGGATTGGATGAGCTATGTGCTGAGGATATTGAGAAAATTAGTCTCAATCAGGAACAGTGCAGAACAGTGATGACATTAAGGTAAAAGTCCAAGATAAGATGAAGATGAGAGGATGTGGTTTAAATGGTTTGTAGATATGAGTCTTGAGATGATCCAGTTAAGATTTCAGAAGTCCGCATGAAGATATGAAGAAGTTGTGATCGATCAAGTAGAACCGGCTCTGGGAGATGCTCTAGAGTGACAGAGTGTTACAAAAAGGTCCAGTGAGATCCAGAAGTGCATTGTCCTATTTTGCGGATTGGAAGGAGTGTTTGGGATGTCCTTGTGATGTGTCATCTTGATTTGTACATAGTTTGAAGGCCTAGAAGAATCTACTCCTTTGTGACAGTCATGACAAACTATGTTCTTAAGGCACCGGAGGCAGGAGAGAAGAGATTCTAGTAAGTAGAGGAAGTGCAGATGTACCTGGTCATTCAAACAAGCCTGTGAAGGTTCTTGGATCATATTAAGGTTGTGTTGTCAGTCTGCATTAGTGTTAGAGCCCATAATTGGAGATATACTTCTGGATGAAGATGTTCTTGTTCAAACTGGCCGACCGGATGAGTTATTCATCTTGCAAATGTTCTTGTGGATGATTACCGACTTAGATGATTGTTCCTAAGTCTATGCCTTATATAAATAAAGGTTTGTGAATTCATTTCGAAGTGTGTCTTGGAGCGAAAAAGTGTGGTGTAGCGAAGAGAAGTGCGAAAGGCAGAGCAGGAGTTTCTGGGCTTAAATGGAACTGATCCAGGCATGGTAAAGATGTCAATCTCCAGTTCAAGTTTGTAATACTTGTTACTTTGTAGACAGTGTGTCTCTTGTAGGTAGTGTGCCTCTTGTGAGTAGTGTGCTTGGGCAGTGAGCCCTAATTGGCATGTGCCATCTATTTTTCTTATTCTTCTAACAAAGAATAATCCTTGGGTTAATCACCCCATGGTTTTTCCCTTAACTGAGTTTTCCACGTCAAAATCTTGGTGTCTTATGTGTTGATGTGTATATGCTCTAGTGTTTATGCTTTATGCTTTCATGAATGATTAATTGATATGCTATTACATAACAAAGAGGATTTAAGTGTTTAAATTAGAAGCAAGTTTTGGACAACTGATTCACCCCCCTCTCAGTTGTCTGTCTGGAATCCAACAGTTTCCGTGTTAACGATATAACTTTCATTCTTAATTATTTTGTGGGGGAATGCCAGCTTAAAGCATTTATGTCCCTAATGAGGAATCATCAGATCTGGAATGAATGAATGGAAGATCATCTCAAGAAAGGTACAGAAATAGATCTCTTCATCAGGAAGGAATGTCCCAATCCCAATGCTTTTAAGACCTAATTCAGGTCCTATATCTATCACCCTCAGAGTTAGAACAAAATTTTTCCATTATACCTAAAAATTTTGCAATAGTGCTCCATCGATTTTGGTCTTTTCATGAATAGTTTAGCAAATCCAGTACTTGCCATAGCAAAGAAAAGATGGAATGTTTTGACCTCAGAGCAGAAAATGAGAGAGGTGGTCACCCCTACAAACTTAAGATTATTTATGAGAAAAGCAAAGTTAATAGCCAAAATGATGGATAAGAATAAGCAGGAATGGATAGGTGGATGGTTCAGGCCCCCTCTCATAATTGAACCACTCCCTGTCTGGGCTGAGTAGATGGAAGATGAGAAATTGCAGGACTGGTTGAAGCAGATTGATCAATACAAAGTCAATGGTAATACCAACTACACCACTTGGTCTACCTGTGCACAAGATTATAGCTTGACTGACAGGCTACTTCACCAAAATAAATCCAGATTGTAAAAAGCATGAGGACTTGCCAAAAATGATAAGGTGTCATTGTACCTCATCATTTAATCATATTTCAAATGTCAAAATCTAGGGGTTGTGTCCTCGACTATCTGCAATTAGGGATTCTACAGTTACCAGTTTTCCTAGCTAATCTTAATGACTTCTACTAATTTGAAGAGATTGATCTATCTACTTACTAAATGAATTTAAGGAATGCTAAAAATAGAATTAAATAGGAAGTTACTTAAAGAAATCTTAAAAACAACAACATGCATCTATCTATCAAAATCAGTAAATACTTTTCACAGCAAAATCTGAAATAACAAAACAGTGGTACTAGCTTTCTACCTTGGTGGTAAGAGTGGGCCCTTGCTCCACACCCTTGGGGCTAAAGGCTACAATAGGGAATCAGCACAAAAGAATAAGATCAAAACTAAATTTGGTCCAATTTCATTCGCTTTGCATTCATGAAAACTATTGATATCAAAGAAACTGAGATTACTAAAAATCAGAATAATCCAATCATTGTATATATTTTCTACTATTTCTATAAGTATATATAAAATAAGTGATGACATATCACTTATCTACCAGTTTGATGAGTGCCAATTTGTACCCATGGAATACATCTTTTTACCTCACTTTTTCTCCTTCTTGAGTACATCTTTCCTAATGTCTGCACCCAAATAAGTTAGCAAGATCATTCTAGTTAATGATTAATTGAGATAGATTACTTAGGATTATAATTTCTGATTGAGTGACTAATGTGCATGGAATTGATGGAAAAATGCAGAAACTTCTCTCTTTTTGAATCAACAGGTATAGATGCCAGGAACAACAATTTTGTGCATCTCCGGAGATAGTCTTCAACAATCTCCGGAGACAATACTAGAGTACCATGACACCTAAAGTTTTGAAGCAATGAGGAAAGCCTCTCTAAAGCTTTGAGAAAGCTACATCTCTGGAGCTGAACAAAGGAAGCTACAGACATCTCCAGAGCTACAAAGACATCTCTAAAGCTATAGAGATATCTCCAGAGCTATAGACATATCTCCGGCGCTACAAACAGGGATAGATATCTCTGGCGCCTCCTGAGAGCAGGGCATATTTCTAGCATAAGATGCCAATCAGGCACTCTCAGCAGTGATCTTAACACCCCTCATTTCACTCAAATCACCACCTGAGTGGTGAAGGGTTATCTTTAGTTAGACTGCTAGAGTTTTTATCTTTATAAAGTTTTTGCATGAGTTATGGATAGAACTAATTCAATACCCATATTTTCAGGGCCTCGCTACCTAAATGTATTAAGACTCAAACTTAGAATTCTGAGTGGACTTCTATTTCACTCAGTCTTCTTTTATTGCATGATTATGTTCCATAGTTAGACAGCTAGTGTAATAAAGAGATGGATGTCATCTCATAGAGGAACTGGTAGATAAGATCAGTGATAGGTCATCACTCTTTTTGATATATACTTGTAGAAACAGTAGAAGAAAGATACAATGATTGAATTATTCTGATTCTTAGTAATCTCAGTTCTATGATAGCAATATTTTTATGAATGCCAAGTGAATGAATTGGATTGGATCTAGTTGTGATCTTCTTTTGTGCTAATTTTCTACTGTAGCCTTCAATCCTAAGGGTGTGGAGCAAGGGCCCACTCTCACCACACAGGTGGAAGGCTAGTACCATTGCTTTAGTATTTTAGATTTTGTTGTGAAAAGTATTTATTGATTTTAATAGATAGATGCATGTTCCCATTTTTAAGATTGCTTTGAGTAAATTTCCTGTTTAAATTCTATTTCAGCATTCCTTTAATTCATTTAGTAGGTAGACAGTTTAATCTTTTCAAATTTGTAGAAACAATTCAAATTAGTCAGGAAAACTGATAACTGTAGAATCACTAGTTGCAAACAACTGAGGACACAGCCCCTGGATTATTGACATCTGAAAATAGATTAAATGATGAGGTACAGTGACATCTCACCACAGTTCTTCTATGAGATGACATCCATCTCTTTATTATACTAGCTATCTAACTATGGAAAAATAACCATGCAATAAAAGTAGATTGTGTGGAACAGAAGTCCACTCTGAATTCTAAGTTTGAGTCCTATACATTTGGGCAGTGAGGCCCTAAAAATATGGATATTGAATCAGTTTTATCAGTAACTCATGCCAAAACTTTAAAAAGATAAAAACTCTAGCAGTTAACTAAAGATGACCCTTCACCACTCAGATGATGATTTGATTGAAATGAGGGGTATCACGATTATTGTTGAAAGTGCCTGATCAACAGGTTATGCTAGAAATATGCCCTGTTCTCAGGAGGTGCCGGAGATGTATGTCCCTGTCTGCAACTCCGGAGATATGTCTGTATCTCTGGAGATATGTCTGTAGCTCTGGAGATATGTCTGTAACTCTAGAGATACCATTGTGGCCTTCTTGTTCAGCTCCAGAGGTACTCCAGACTCCCATCCAGCTTCGAAGAGGCTTTTCTCTTTACTTCAAAACTTTTGGTGTCATGGTATTCTGGTATTGTCTCTAGAGATAATTGAAGACTACCTCCGGAGATACACAAAATTGTCGTTCTGAGCATCTACACCTATTGATTCCAAAAAAAGAAGTTTTTTTCTGCATTTTTCCATCAATTCCATGCACATTAGTCCTTAGTTAGAAATTATGATCTTAAGTAATTTATCTTCAATTAATCATTATCTAAAACAATCTTGCTAGCCTATTCGGGTGCAGACATTAAGAAAGATGGGATCAGTAAGGAGAAAAAGAGAGGTAAAAAGATGTATTTCATGGGTACTACTTGGCACTCATCATTTTGCATCAAAGTCTTACTCACTAGTGCAAGCTTGAGTTGATTTCAAACAACACATATTTTGATGAATTCAACATGAAGAGAAAATCATTTTGGGTGAGTTGTTTGTGTCTTTGCACTCTTCTTCCATTTTGCCTTTATCCTTCTCTCTTTTTCATTCATTCCATTTATTCTATGGTGTTTCTTACACCCCTAGAATATGACATAAATATTAGACAGTCCAAGGAAACATCCCCTTCACTAAAACTTAAATGTAATATTTTGATCTAGGTACATCCCACTAGATCCATTAGCTCACCAATCTCAAATCACTATGATTTTAAAGATGAGGGCATCAAACAAGAGCCTCGTAACTTCTTAACCTTTAACAAACTAACCTGGAATCAAGAAACTATCATTCAACCTAACTATCCTAGTCAAGATAGAGCATGTTGAGTGCTTGTTCAATTTGGAGTCTATCAACAATACCATCCTATCACAAGCTACATGGAAATGACCACAAAAATAAACAACTAGGTGAGCTTCCTAGAAAGAAACTTTCAAGAATCTCAAGAAGCTCTACATGTCATGTATCAAGATGAGCAATCTATGGCATGCCATGTGTCATTGGAATACATTTTGGAAGAAATAACTATTATGTTCCTCATAACCCACCCTATTTTGCTCCAAAATAGGGACCCCCTTTTTACTTGTCTCTGATATTGTTATGCTTTATTCTCACTTTGACAAGAATTTGAACATTTGTTTTAAGTGTTGAGCCTTAATGACTTCATCTCCTAGTAGCTTCATGTTTGTCAGGGTTTCAAACTTTTTCCTTTTGGCATGCTGGAAGGGCTAGGTCCGAGACTCCAAGTTTTATTTTCTTTGACTTGGTCATGTTTTCAAGTTGCTCCACCTTACTATCAGGATATTAGAGTTTGTCGTGCTAGCATGACAGTAGAATCATCTTCGATGCCTCGACCCTTGGATTGTTGCCTTGCTTGTGTGGACACTATTTTGTTGGGGTTCGTCATCTTGGAATGATTGTAGAATATCCCTCGACATACTGACTCCAAGGACCCTAGTGTAGAGTTGGTAGATCACCTATGTTTCTTCAAGGGTTGATCTTTTAACTTGCATGTTGGCCAGCTTTGTGGCGTGGGAATTGATTTCCCTTCACCTACCCTTGGTGGTGCATTAATGGCAGTCTCCCGTGCATGCAAACAACCCATTTAAGGTTATTTTGATCTCATTTGTTTTCAATTTAGCTTTCTTGTGATTTAGCTTGCTCCTGTACCCTATGCATTTACCTCAATCTTTGTGGTTTCTTGTTCTTCTACTATGATTTCATGTTTGGAGTGAAAGTTTATTGTGGTTGGATTTCTATTTCAAACATTTTCATCAAATTTCATATCTTTTCCAGGTTGGTTTCATGCTTTTCTCCTCTAATTTACTTTGCATGCTTTAATATTTTAGTTTAGAGTCCATGGCCAACTCCCTTTTGTCATTTTGATTCAAATCTAGCATGTTTTGGTCATGTTTGCTATGTTTTCATGGTTTCATGACTAGGGTTTTATTTTTTTGTATTCTTTGAGTCGTTGAATCCATTTTTATGTTTGGCATGTTTTTCAAGGCTATTTATATGACTTAGGCCCTTTTTCCTTTAGATCCTTCAAAGTTTCAGGGTGTCAGAGATCATATTTCTGATCTTCTGCCCTCCTTTTAGGGTTTAAGGCATTCCCCTCAGATCCCTCTTGCACTTTAAGACTATTTGAATCTTGTTGGGGTTTAGGCATTGGAGTGTATGTATTTCATCTTCCAATTTTTATTAGGTAGGTGTCACTCCCGCCCTCTGCTCTCTGATTACCTAGCAGGTTGTAGAGGTTCAGGCATTGGAGATTCAATGTTATGTCTTCCATTTATACTTAGTTTACATTAGCCTCCACCCTCCATGTTCTGATTGCTTAGTAAAGCATCAGGGTTCATGAGTCAGGCCTCCAAAATTTTCCCTTTTGCTTTATTTACCTTAAGTAGGAGTTAGCCCCGCCTTCCGACTCTTGATTACATAGTTCATATCGAGGTTCAAGGTTTATTCTTGAGCATTCACTATTATCATAAGAGATTTTAGTGTTAGATTTTAATTGTCGGGCCTTCCACCTTAGCTCTTCTCATTTCTTTTTACATATCGAATGGGTAAGGCCCAACTTTTGATCTCTAACTAATGCCAGAAAACTACATTTCTTACTATATTAAGGCATTTCTAATGGTTTTTTGTGCTTTCATGATGATATGGAGATGGCTAACCATGTAATAAACATGCAACACTAGTGATGGAATGTGTGTGTGGATACATAAAAATGGCAGAAGTTCCACAAGCAGTGGATAAGAAGCAAGAATTCAAAGGATATCTACCAGCCTCAAAGCTTACAAATCTATATCCAAAGGTTCGTGATACAGACATTGGTTACCCTGATCCATGGAGTTGCTTGCAACAACTATGGGGTGAAGCAAATAAGTCTTTTCAAAGGTAGTGCATGGAGAACTTAGGACTATTTCAAGTAGCAACCTTCCCAATATTAGTGCAGGCCCTAGAGTTGGTGATGGCATGTCCTCAAAGATACAAAGCTGGAAGTAAGAAGCTAATTAGGCCTACAAGGCTTTGTGGTGCTTGGCATTACCTCTGATATGGTGGACAAGGTCTTTGGCCTACCCACCTATGCTTACTATGAAAAAATTATAGAGAGCAATGCTGTCACATTCTATAGCACAAAACTAGTAATGGCAACCAGCTACAAGAATTAGCATCTTCTCACTACATAGAGGAAGCACCCATTGAAGATGGAACCTATCTAGCCAAGACACGAATTCAAACATATGGAAGGAGGTTCATCATCCTTCTTATAGGGTATTTGGGTTGCCTGCTGGTGATAAATGACACCCTTGGATGTGCCAGTTTTGCATGAAAGTAGTAGATGGGAAAAATATAGACTAGGGTTCATTCATCTATGACAGGTTGGATGAAAAACTATTAGAAGTAATAGAAACAAAGGAGTTTTATATGACCTCCTACTTGGTCTACCTCCTAGCCTATTAGGCCATTTTTCTAGGTTTATTGCAGGTGGGCTCTCTCCAACAGGGAGAAGTCCTAGTGTATGATCACTTCCCTTAGCTTGAATTGATGACAAGCATGAACTGTTTTGTTATTGTAAATGATACTTTTATATATGATATTATCAGGGGTTTGGAGAATGACTATTCTCAGAGGATGTTAGTAGATGCAGCTGAGGAGCTAGCTAAATGGGGTAGCTAGTACATCTAGTTTCAAACCTTCACATACATTAGGGTTATGGGCTTTGATAAAGCACCCTACAAGCTACCCCAGTACCCCAGTGACAAAGTCATTTTTTTAGAAATCTATAGGCAAATTTCTGAGGTATACAAGCTCATATCTAGCAAGCATAAATCTAGTTTTAAATTCCCCATCAAGGTGGGTGAATACTCATGCTAGAATATCTTTAATGCAAGGCATGCAATGTTGAACACACCAGGATACTGAGAGGGGGGTGAATTAGTATCTAATCAAATTTTAACTTCTCCAGAGTAGATTAAAACTTAAGCATTACAACATCAACATAAGCATGAAAGATTAACACAATGCACATCAACACATAACATTAGATGTACGTGGAAAACCCAAGAAGGGAAAAACCATAGTGTGGATTAACTCACAATATATGAAGCTCAAAATAACAACTTTGTTTTAGGGCTATAACCCAAGGAAGCTTCTACTCCCTGAAAACTTTGATTTAGAGTCACTCCCAAAGAAGCTACTACTCCATGAATACTTTGTTTTAGGGTCACTCCCAAGGAATATACTATTCCCTGAATTGAGAACACATTTATAACATATTACAGTATGATAGTCTTTCTATTGCCTGAAAAACTGACATTGAAATTCACACCTTTGATGATTGCAATACTGCCTCTTCACACTTCCTTTTGATGATTAGATTAGTTACGAACACTCTACACTTTATTACTGTCACATATAAGTCTTCAAGATGAATCAAGATAACATCTACAACTTCTTCTCTTTCTCCTTCAGTTGCACATCATAATGCAATCATTCTACTCTTTTCTTGAATGCAAACCTTATCAATCACTTTGCAATCACACCCCACTTAATTCAATTTGATTTACAATCTATACATGATATTACATTGATTACATTGCTTTTCAACTAGAGACACATTAAAAATACATTTACAAGTCAGCTAGACAACACACAACATGAAACGTGTAGAGGGCAAGTCCTAAACAAGACTACACACTACATCAGTAGAAAACCTATGCATTGTGGACAACAACACTTGCTTAACTAGGTCCAAAACATCCTTCATAGCTTCAAACACCAATGAATTACATCCACACACTCTACTTATTTGAAAATAGGACAACCTTAAACAAAAACATATGAAACTTGAAGCATAATGGTCACAACAACTTGAAAACCTTGTGTAGTACTGGAAATAAGAAAGATCTTTTTGAACCTCTTCTAGATGAGTGTACATGACTCATACAATATCCCCAAACACTAATTTACCCTAGCACATCAAAGATTTGTGTCGTACATCTTCAACCATGAACTCTGAGAACAACAGATCATCTGAAACACTCTGCAACATACTGTCATTGAAAAATTGAGCTTGCGGACCATCAAGAAACTTGAAACTGCAAGGAAGGATGTAATGCACATCCATGAACATGTCCACAAAATTACAAAGGAAACCATTCACTTCCAGAGCAATGTGGAGCATTCCAACAGGCCTTTAACACCACTTCACTCTGCTAGAACACATGCTGGTACTCAATCATGCATAGCTTTCATAGTGAAAGGAAAAATGATCTAAAACTTTGGAATTATCACCTTCACTACACCCTAAACATAGTTCCAGAACTGCATAGCCATAACTACTAATGCGGAGCCATCTCCCAGACAGTCTTCAAAGGTAGTCATCTTGTAGCAGAAACTGTCACCAACTTCCTGAGGCCAAACCTTCTTTGTATCAATACATGCATTCTTAGGAGCAGTAGGAGAGCATACAATATGCTTCAGGCCACTAGTAACATGTTCTGAACATTAGCAACACATCCGCATACTCAACTCTGTACTGATCAAGGCATGACATCCAACTAAGAACTTGAGTAACCACATTATATTCAACATGACATCCATCCATGAACTATATTTTCTCTACTGGATAGGACATGACATCCAACCATGAACTTTTAATTCCCATTTATCTTCTTAAAAAACATGACATCCAACCATGAACTTTAATAACCTCATTATATTCAACATGACACCAACCATGAACACCATCACACATTCAAGATAATGTTGATATCAATGACAACCTTGTGACAGTGTTGACTTCAATGAAAACCCTAGGAACCATATGTGTAACATGCAGAGTCTAAACTGTCCTTACTACCCTTGGGTTCATTTGATAACATTATGAGTAGATTTGATCCTATTGGATGGGTCGGTCTATTGATTGGAAGATGGTATATTCATGAATATGCCTTAGAAGATCAGTGGGAGAATTGGACAGATAGCCATGAGGTCAGAAAAAGGGATTATTACAGACTCAGTCTCCACTTGCTAAAAAGGTTGGATTTCTCGGGGCTTCCTAAGGTACCCAAAGGTATGAAATAGGATGGTGTTGTACTTGGCCCCTCCTATGAAGAAAGGAAGGTTTACAACCTCCTCTTGGCCCCTATTAAGTCTGATCAACTTGAAGACACTTCTATTGAAAATAGGGCCAAGGAAATACTAAAAGGAACTAAGGCTTGGATGAAGAAACCCTTTACCATGATAAACCCTTATCCATCCAAGGAACCAAAAGGCTCAAAGGGAGAAAAGAAGAAGAGTAAAAAGGTGGAAAAATAGGCACCTGTTGCAGCACCCAGAATTGAAGGGACTGACCCTATCACTACCAAAGGCAAACAAAAGAAAGTGTCAGTCAATGTTGAGTTAGATGAAGAAGAAGAAGATATTGTGCCTCTGTCTAAAAATATATCAACAAGAGCTTCCACTGTTACTTTGGAAGGGGTCACAATGGCCTCTACTCTTGGTTCTACCATTATCTCTAGCACTCCCCCTGTTCTCATCTCCATGACCTCTGCAATTGAGATAAAAGTTGCTTCATCATCCATTTCACCACCTCCATCTCCCACACAATAGACATCCCTACCATCACCTACACCTCCATCATCTTTAGTTCCTTCATAACCTCCACCTTCACAACCTCTACCTTCTACACCTCTTCCCACTCCCCTTTCTCTTACTCCGCCTAGCACATAAACTCCTCTTGCAACAAGTCAAACAGTAGGGGAGCAATACGAGAAAGAAGCCACCCCATTAATTGAGGACCAAGGTAGGGTTGATATGCTTGGTGCAAAAAAAAGATAAAAAGGTAGAGGTACATGAAGAGGTTGCCAAGGATAAAATAGAAGACATCTATGAGGAGATTTTGGGTGACCAAGGCCATTGTTGGATGAACTTGTTGAGAATATTGCTTCTGGGAAATAAGAGGAATTAGGTGGGGAGTCTGAGGAATCATGAAATACTCAAATATTGACTCCCTCACCTACAACATCCCCATCTCTAACACTAGTCCCTTCTCCACCAAAAGACACAACATCTGATACAGGCCTCCCAGTATGGCTCAATAAGACCGTGGAGAAGAGTTAAAGAACTGACATTGAGGAGGATGACCTAGGTACCATTGCACAAGTGTTGGGAGCCCCTCCCAAAAGTAAAAGAGCTAGGACCCTCTCTCACATCTCTACCAATGAGCAAGGGATCAAGATGGCTCAAATAGCTATGCCATTGGTAGATAAAGAGGAGGCAACCATGACCTTTCAAGACTACAACATCCAATAGGTGGTCCTTGGATCAAGGACCCAGGAAGGAGACAAGAATGCTCTGACTAATGCTATATTAGCAATTTTGGATAGAATGAAGAAGGACAGGGTCACCAAGGAGGAGTTGAAGAAGCAGGTGACACAATTGTCTGCCTACATTACACACTTGGTGGGACCAATTGATTCTAGTGCCCCTGCTCCTACCCTAATGGAGGCTATAACCAAAGAAAGCCTAGCCTCAGACCCATTGGGCATTCTTCCTATTACAACAACCTAGAAGGATTCATTGGAAACAATTGGCAAAGAAACAATCAGGGAAGCCCTGAAAATGTACCATACTATTGAAGGAGAATTGGAGGTAGTTGATAGCCTTAAGAGAAACATTGATGATGAGCTGCTAATCTTGGAGGAATACGTCCCAATTTTGATGAAGATAGAGGCCATGCCTCAAAATACAATTTTGCAATCAAGATATTTAAATAAAGACGATCTAGGGGTAATCTCTGAGTGGATTAAGGTACGGAAGCTTAGGGCAAAGTTGATACAAAAGTGCAAGGACAAATTGCAAACAAAGATTGATGCAATCAAGTAGGGGTCAGGCAGAGAAGAAGAATTGATAAATTTCATCCCCTATCAGTTCAAGAATGGTTCCTTGGTGGTCTTCCCTACTGCCAGGATAATTAAGGAGTTTTCCACCATTTTTCATCAGTAGCTCTCAGAACAAGGCATTGACAACTTCATGAGATTGAAGACCCTCTTCACTGAGTTTCAAGAATAGTTAGTTAACTTGGCTAGGATTCAGGATAAACTCAAGTAGTCATCATATTTGTAGTAGATCAAGATGAAGTATCATAATGGCCCAAATATGAATGACATTCAAGAGGTCACCACTAGTTTCAAAGGCCAATTTGGAGAGGGTGTTGAATGCACAAGACAACTGAGAGGGGGGTGAATCAATTGTAGCTTAAAATTTCAAAATCCTTACACACATTTAGATCTACATAGATTTAATTAACCCTTAAATTGTTATGATGATTAAGCATGAAAAGGAAATAATAAAAACTGAATCAAATCAACATCAAATACAAGAGAACACTAGATTTACGTGGAAAACCCAAGAAGGGGGAAACCACAATGAGGATTAGCTCACAATATAAAGTAGTAACAACACTAAATTACAAAAGGCTCACTAGCAAAGGGCTCATTGCCCAAAGAGAAAGAGAAAGAAGAAGTAGCTCACTACCAAGATTTGAATTGTTATAATTACATCTAACTTATGCATGGAGTATAGTTCCAATGAAGCTCAAAATATAGAACCAATATTCACCACAATACTAACATCACATTTGCAACATCACTAAAAGATAGTAGACACCTTCTGCTCACTACATCCAGTAATCGAACACATGAAGGCTTGTACTGCTTGACACACTCAACCACAATATTTCTCACATCACATCCATCATGCACACACTCAATCATGATCCCTTAACACTCATTTATACTGTCATCAACCTTAATAACATTCTCCAACGTTGGCAAATCACCTCAACCTAGAAAATTCAAATTAGGTCTGGACCGAAACATTCCCATGGTGGAAAGGAATGAAGGTAGACTAGGACACATCTTAGCTTGGACCTAAATTCATCCAAGCACACTACTCCACACTTTCACAATCACCAAGGTAACTCCACAATTAGTGTAAACACCCAAGGTCGACCAAACTTGTGTTAACACAATAAACTTTTAAGTACACACTTCCTCAAACCCAAAAATGACTTGCATACCACATGAAAGGCTTCACCACAATCTAGATTATTCCATGAACATCCTAAAACATCCTAAAACCCAACAAATTCCTTTGTAACAACTTTAACCTTCCGCACAACCTTATCTTGTTTATCTAATATGCTCAACTATCTCTGTCATACACTATATCTCTAGAAATCAACTTTTGGAGCACCAAACCATGAACAAATTCAACATAAGAAAGATATAAACCTTATAATTACAATTCTAGAACCACAAGATCTAAAACTTCTTTGTAGAGAAATGCAGAGCAAAGACATTTCTCCCAGACACCTCTGCACAACTCAGAAACACAATTCACACACTGGTGAACACAATTTTCTCTGTACAATGAACCAAAGCACCAAATTTGGAATATAACAACTCTTGAAACCTCTAAATAACATATCCAAAATGCAAAGACAAATCTTCAACATAGAGGAAATGCGGAGCAAAAGAATAACAGTACTCTGTAAGCCAAAATGCTACTTCAACACACTACTTCCTTTATTAATCAAATTTTCTCAAAAGAACTTGGAAGCAAACAAACAGAAACATATTCCTAACAACTTCAATAACTCTTCAAGGCAACCACATCATCTTCAGCAAAGCAACTTGACCAAATAGCTCACACCATTGAAATAACCTCATCTTAGAGATAGTATCCACTCAACACTAACTACTCATATTCTTGCACCATAAGCAACTCACACCAATGACACAGTTGACACCAATGACATAGTTGACACCAATGACAACACAAGCTTGTTGACATCAATTACAACTTCAATTACACATACTTGTAACAATCTCCCCGTTTGTCATTGATGCCAACAGATAATGTGAATGTCACGTCTCAAATTGTTAGACCTTCTGCATATTGGCTATAATTTGAAATATTACATGTTTATTTATGACTATGGTATAAATGAATAACTGTTACGAATGTCAGTAAATTTTATCTTTCAATTTCAATTATAATGTATAGTGCTTCAACTATTGATTTTGGGATACTAACCTATTAACGGAGAATTGAGTTTAATGATGACAGGTTTTTGAAGACAAGAGTATAGTTAAGGTAGAGGTGATTAGCCACCTGGTAGGGATGGGATGGAGAGATTTGATGTTGCACACAAGAACTTAGCTCATTTTTACATTGCATTTTGTTTGGGAATGACCTTTGTGTTTGATGGTTGATATAGTATTCATAGGAAAAGTTCTTATGCTTTATTAGACACATAGTTTAATCATTGGTGCATTAAAATTATTTTTTCTTGAATTAAAAAAATAGATTTAGAAGTTATATTTTCTTTTATTAAATTATATGTGAAATAAAGTGATTTTCATTTTTAAAATAAATTACTCATTTGTTGTTTTATTGTAAAATAGAAATGAGTGGTAAATTAGAGATGATAAAATAAATTGATATTTTAATTTGTTTTGTAGTAATAGTTATGCATTTCGAAAATAAAATTCTTTTATTATTATTTAGATAATGACAAAATTTAAAAAGATAGAAAAGATGAAAATGGAAACATGAAAATTAGAATGAAAGAAAAAAGATAGAAGAAAAACGAAAATAAGGAAATAAAAGCCAAAAATCAAGAAAAGAAGGAAAAAGGGGATATAAATGAACTAAGATTAAAAAGAGAAGAAATCTACAATAAGGGGTACACAACAAGAAGAAGAAAAAGAGGGAGCTAGAAGAACAAGGAAGCCTAGGATCGATGATCAGCAACAAGGCAATTTGAGCTTTAAAATTAGGTTTCACTATCATTCTTTGCTTATTTTCATTCTCTTCCAGAACGTTTGTTTTTGGTTGAAGTAACTCGCCTTGGAATAATATTCTGGTATCAATTGACTCTCAATATTCCTTTTTTTTCTATGAGACTGTATTTTACCTTCTTAGTTTTCTGTGTATACCTGAGATTTTGAATTACTAAGTCATCCTAGTGTTATCCCCGTATCTATCTTCTACTGGTCATCAATTTCTTTTGACCTCATTAACTTGCGTTGCCTTTTTACATAATACATATGCTTATTGTTCATAATAAAGTTAACGTTTTTCTGATTATCATCATCTTTCCTCTTTTTTTTTTCTAAGAGATTTGTTCTTATATCTAAATACCTACAAATTGTGGGAGGGTCGCCATTCTATGAGAGGCCATCTCTAGTTTTTCTATGTCTAAGGGCAAGGATCTTTTTTTCTTTTCTAGAAGCAATTCTTTAATCGTATTGGGAGCTTGTCTCTAAATCCACCTTTGGTATGCGAGGCTTCCAAAGTGCTGGTAACCTCTCTCCCTTTCTGCCATGCTTGCATGGGCTAATAACCATAGATCGCCTAAAGATATAATGCTTGTAGCATTTGCATGGGTTTATCTTTTATTTTGAACCCTATAATATTGCATGACACACTTGGAAATATGCCTCCTATGTGAATTACAGTCATCTTATATTTCCACCTTATAATATAACGATACGTTTGAACTAGTTATGAGCAGTTGCATGCCAAGTTTATACACTATATAATGAAATTGGACCTGCACCATTTTAAATTGTATTGCTGGGAAGATGTTTAAGCCTACTACCTATCAGCACATTTGCCTTGAGGTGATTTATTCCCTGGCGATTTCTGTATTGCCATAAAGTTAGATTATGGTACAGTAATTCTTTTCTGAGACTTCAGCAATGCAATTGTTGTAATCGGCCTACATTTTCAATAGTATTCTGTTTGTATTTTGTGAGGCCTAATTATTTCACTCCCTTATTTTTCTTATTTCACATTTACAGTTGATGAGATTTTGGCATTTGGGGACTGTTGATCCTAATATACAGACTCTAGACTATATTCCTTTACTTTGGTTAGCTATGTTTAGTATGTTGTGATTTGATTATATCCTGATTTTGATTCACTAATGATGTTTAGACATGTGATATGCACTTTGATGATATTAGAGATGTTAGTTGTGAAATCATTATATGGATTTGCTATGTGATTTTGATTCTGAGATAGTATATAGAAATGCAATTATGAATCTTAATTATGATGTGATTGTTTAATGTTTTAAATGAATTATGCGATGGCGTGAGTGTTGCATTTCTTTCCTTTGGCTATGATATATATCTGTTGGATTAATCTATTTGTTCAAGTGTGTAGGTGATTTTCTAGGCCACAAAAAATCAGAGATCGGTCTCACACTTATTATTTCCCGTGTTAGACCGATCCAATCCCAAGAGTGACAAGGATCATGTGTGATTGAATGATGTTTAGGTAAATGCTTGTATTTTATTATTTGGCCTAGTTTCACCTTTTCTATTATTTAAATGATGTGTTGCAATATATGTGTTTTAATTTACACCAATTGGTGTCTTTTAATTTTTGTGGCCATTTATTGTCAATTTGTACCTCCTTAGGTGTTTACTAGGGGCTAAAATTAACCCTAGGTGGTACCCCTAGGGTTTAGGGCCCATTTGAGCATGCCAAACCCTAGGGTTACCCCTGTCTAGTCACTTTAATCTTGGGTTAAAGAAAAGTGACGAAAATTCAAATTGGTTATGCTATGCCCTTAATCCTATAGTGTGTATAGGGTTATGAATAGTCGGCTTGTGGCTATCTTAACTCTTAATTAAGTCATATTATCATTATTTTATTGTTATTTAGTTTTTTAGGTTGGCCTAAGGCTTATATAGGCCCATCTAAGTCGGCCTAGGTGATATCCTAGGCATAAATAGGTATATATATAGGAGGTAGTGAGTCTTATTTCATCATATTGAGTATTGTGTTCTCATTGAAGACTATTGGAGGTATCCCCCTTGAAGTGGCATATTATTATCAAGTGTTTGCAGAATATTTACTATTATATTCTGATATTGTGCAAGTTGTTTCATTACAAGTGGTATCAGAGCATGATCTTGGCATTGTGAAGACAAAAACTAAGTGATTTTTTTTTCTGATTTGGAGGTCATTTTGGAAAGCGTATAACTTTCAAATTTTGGCGATTTTTTTTCTGATTTTAAAAGGGTTTTTGAAGAACATATTGAAGCTACTAGAGTTCAAAATTTAGAACATTTGGAGCAAAATTATGCGAGTTATAGAAGAATTAGGGTTTCTACCCTTATTCTTTGAAAAACATATATCTCTCTTATTTTGTCAAATCTCTGAAAGATTTTTTGTGGGTTTTTCAATATAATAGTGAAGCTACTACAGTCCAGATTTGAGAACAATTGGAGTAGAATAAAGGGAGTTATTTATAAATTAGGGTTTCCACCAATTTCTTTCTCTAGGCTGCACAATTTTGAATTTCTTCACAATTTTTTCAGGGAAGTGAGATCTTGGCCCCAGTAAGTTATAGTAAAAATTTTAGATTGATTTGATTTGTTTTGTGCAATTTATTACAAAATTATTTTTTCCAATCATGACGGGTCCTTCAACAAGGGGCAAAAAGAATGTTACCACATCGGGAAAAACTCTAGGCAAGGAGGAGGTGGAAAATGAGGATGTTGATAACAAAGAATATGAAAATATACTTGAACTTATTCATAAAGAAAATAGCAAGATGAAAGGTGAAATCTTGTCCATTATGGGTGAACAAATGAAAGGGTTGGCTAAGTCATGTGATATTGAGAAAATCCTGGAGATACTTTCCAAACATAAGCAATCACAACACCAAGATGTGGAGGAAGAGGATTCTACAAAAGGGAAGGGTGTTTTTGGGTTTGAATCAAATCTCAAGATGGATCATCACACCACTCATTTTATAGAAAGGAATTTCACACCAAAGTTGGATATGCAAAAGTTTGATGGTCAAGATCCTACCAATTGGCTCTGTCAAATGGAGCAATTCTTTGATATCCACCATGTTCCATGTCAACAAAAGATGGCTATGGCTTCCTTATACTTGGAACCTAATCAATTCATTTGGTACCATTGGCTATGTGAAGAAAAGAAAGCAAAAGGATGCATTGTCACTTGGTCAGTTTTCCAAGAAGAACTCATTACTCATTATGGTGAAAATCTTATGGATAGCCACTTTAGCCAAATTACCAAATTAAGGCAAACAGGTATGGTCAAGGATTACATTCATCAATTTCATACTTTGTCTTTAAGAGTGGAAAATGTGTCTATAGAAAATTTGTTGGAGTTATTCATTGGTGGCCTAAAGGATCACATTAAATATGAGGTACGCATGTTCCGTCCAAATTCCATCTCAGATGCAATGATTATGGCAAGGCAAGTAGAGGAAAAATTTATGGTTAATAAAAGGCAAGGTTTTATAAACATAAGAGATAAAAGCACTCCTACACAGGCATTTCCACAACCTACTAGGCTAACACCACAACAAATTGAAGAGAAGAGAGTAAAAGGATTATGTTTTAATTGTGATAGCAAATATAGTAGAGGACACAAATGCATTGAAAATAAATTGTTCTATATTGAAGGGCCAAGTGAGGAAGAAGAAGAGGTGCCAATAGTAGAGAGTGACAATGAGATAGAGGAGGAGTCAAGAGATACTGAACCAATCATTTCTTGCCATGCACTTTCAGGTTTTAGTACCCCACAAACTCTCAAGGTAGTGGGTTTCTTAAAGAAAGAAAAAGTAACAGTGTTGATAGACTCAGGTAGCACTCATAACTTCATCAACAAAAAGTTGGCCACTCATCTAAATTGTTTTATATATCTAGCTCCATAATTTTAGGTCTTGATTGCAGATGGCGGTACTGTTAGTTGTTCAGGAAAATGCCATAGCATTAAATTATCCATGGGAGATTATCATCTTAATTGTCCAATGTATGCTATCTCAATGGGTGCAGCAGATATTGTTTTGGGAGTACAGTGGCTCACCACTTTGGGAACAATTGAATTGAACTTCCAAGAACTATTCATGTGCTTTCAATCAAAGGGAAGAACAATAGAATTACGAGGGATGCATGCAAAGTCACCACATATAGTAAGTTCTTACCAAATGCAAAAGATGTTGAAGAAGGGGGTAGATGGGATGGTAGCCCAATTATTTTCATTAGAAGCATATCACTCAAAGGCTTCTACACCATTGGATCTACAAGCAATTATAGATAAGCACTCTGTAGTTTTTGGGGAGATGCCAAAAGGATTGCCTCGTAGGAGAGATCATGATCATGCCATTCAACTAGTACCAAGGAGCCAACCACCCAACATCAGGCCCTACAGATATCCATATGCTCAGAAAAGTGAGATTGAGAAGATAGTTCAAGAGATGCTAGAAGCAGGCATTATCAGGCATAGTCAAAGTGCTTACTCATCTCCTGTGGTAATGGTGCATAAGAAGGATGAAACTTGGTGGATGTGTCTAGATTACAGGGAGCTTAACAAGTTCACCATAAAAGATAAGTTTCCTATTCCAGTAATTGATGATTTGTTAGATGAGCTTAATGGTGCTATTTATTTTACAAAACTTGATCTCCATTCTGGTTATCATCAAATTAGAATTAGAGATGAGGATGTACATAAGACAACTTTTAGAACCCGTGAGGGCCACTATGAATTTTTGGTAATGCCTTTTGGTCTCACTAATGCACCGTCGACATTTCAAAGTTTGATGAACTCTATCTTCAGGCCATTTTTGAGGAAATTTGTTTTGGTATTTTTTGATGACATCTTAATATATAGTAAAACATGGGAGGAACACTTGCAACATGTAAATCAAGTGTTGGACATTTTGAAGTAGAATCAGTTGTATGCTAAACCATCCAAGTGTATCTTTGGTGTCAAAGAAGTGGAGTACCTTGGTCACATTGTGTCACATGAGGGACTCAAGGTGGACCCTCATAAGATCCAAGCAATTGTAGAGTGGAAAATTCCTAAGACCCTTTAGAACTTACGAGGTTTTTTAGGGTTTACAGGGTATTATCGCCGATTTGTAAAGAATTATGGTAGCATAGCATCTCCTCTCACATCCTTGTTAAAGAAGGATGCTTTCCAATGGAATGAAGTAGCGACAAGGGCATTTGAGAAACTAAAGGAATCCATGTGCACAACTCTAGTCCTAACTACCCTAGATTTTTCTAAAAGATTTGTTGTTGAATGTGATGCTTCAGGACATGGAATAGGAGCAATACTTATGCAAGAAGGAAAACCCATAGCATTTGAAAGTCGCAAACTCAAAGGTATGAATTTGTTGAAGCCAGTTTATGAGAAGGAAATGTTGGCTATCTTGCATGCAGTCAAACAATGGAGACCTTATCTAATGGGATGACACTTTAAGGTCAAGATAGATCATGATAGTCTCAAATATTTCTTGGAACAGAGGTTATCATCTAAAGAACAACAAAAATGGGTCACAAAGATATTGGGATATGACTTTGAGATCATATATAAGAAAGGCAAGGAGAATGTTGTGGCTGATGCTCTATCAAGGCGTGATGAACCCACAGAGTCATTTTTATTTGCCATTTCCATGTTACAAGTAGACTGGGTAAATGAGGCAAGAGAAGAGTGGGAGAAGGACATAGATACTCTAAGGCTCATTGAGAAACTCCAATAGGAATCAAGTGTGTCTGACAAATTTTCATGGAAAGGAAATATTTTATGGTACAAGGAGAGGTTATACCTTTGCAAGAATTCAACTCTTAAGCTTAAGGTGTTGGAAGAACTACATGCTTCTCCAATAGGTGGGCACTCAGGATTCCTCAAAACTTATCATAGAATCAAGCAAGATTTCTTTTGGGAAGGGCTGAAAGGGGATGTTCAAAAATTTGTAGCTGAATGCATGGTATGTCAACAACATAAAGGGGAGACAGTTAAGACTCCGGGTCTTCTACAACCCTTATGTATCCCAAGTCAAAGGTGGGAGGAGGTATCTATGGATTTCATCATAGGTTTTCCTAGATTTGAAGGAAAAAATGTCATCATGGTTGTTGTGGATCGTCTCACCAAATATGGTCACTTTTGTGCTTTGGCACAACCATTGGCAGCAAGCACTGTAGCAATAGCTTTTATGAATACTATTCAGAAACTGCATGGGACTCTGAAAGTTATAGTCAGTGATCGTGACCCTATATTTACAAGTAATTTTTAGACTGACTTGTTTTCATGCTTGGGCACTCAGCTTGCTCGTAGTTCATCATATCACCCCCAGTCAGATGGACAGACAGAAGTGGTCAACAAATGCTTGGAAGGCTATCTCCGTTGTTTTGCTTCAGATAAACAAGAGAGATGGGTGCAATGGCTACCACTAGCAGAATGGTGGTACAACACTTCTTTCCATACTTCTTCCAAGATGTCTCCATTTTTAGCTCTATATGGTTACCACCCACCATCAATCATCTCTTTATTACAAGCACAACCAAAGGTTCACATAGTCAAAGAACACATCCATCATCAGCAAGAGGTATTGGCTAGTCTTCGAGAGAACTTGGCAATGGCACAAAATAGAATGAAGCAACAAGCTGATCAACACCATAGTGAAAGAACTTTTGAAGTGGGAGATTGGGTCTTTGTGTGACTACAACCATACAAGCAAATGTCTCTAAAACAACAACATAAAGCTAACAAGCTGATACCCAAGTACTATGGTCCTTATAAGGTGTTACAGAAGATTGGCAATGTAGCATATAAATTGGAGCTTCCCATATCAACAAAAATTTATCTAGTTTTTCATGTTTCCTGCTTGAAGAAGGTTATTAGGAATAAAGTGGTAGCACAGAATAAGTTACCTGAGCTTGATGAGGAGGGAAGAATAGTTGTGGATCCTAAGAGAATTATTCAAACATGCACCAAGAAGCTGAGGACAAGGGAAATCATAGAATATCTAATTAAATGGAAGAACTCTCCAGTTGAGGAAGCTACATGGGAGAATGAGGAATTCATGCAAAAGCAACCACATTTGGTCAGCATTGAGGACAATGCTTCTTTGAAGAGGGGGGTCATGCTACGCCCTTAATCCTATAGTGTGTATAGGGTTATGAATAGTTGGCTTGTCGCTATCTTAACTCTTAATTAAGTCATATTATCATTATTTTGATGTTATTTAGTTGTTTAGGTCAGCCTAAGGCTTATATAGGCCCATCTAAGTCGGCCTAGGTGATATCCTAGGCATAAATAGGTATATATATAGGAGGTAATGAGTCTTATTTCATCATATTGAGTATTGTGTTCTCATTGAAGACAATTGGAGGTATCCCCCTCGAAGTGGTTTCGGAGGTTGCCCCCTCGAAGTGGCATATTATTATCAAGTGTTTGTAGCATATTTACTATTATATTAAGATATTGTGCAAGTTGTTTCATTACAGGTTAAATGTGGGAGATGAGTCATTCCTTGAATGAAGGCCCATCTCCCTTTTCAAGGCATGGGATTCCACCACCTTGAAGACTTGAGGAATCTTCAAGACCCCCAAGTGTGTGGAACCTTCCTCCAAGGCTCTCACACATGTGTGAGAGCATCTTGGAGTGAAGAGGCTCCCTTTGGAGAATAAGATGATGACATGTGTCATCCCTTATCCTCTTGGAGCCCATGGGGAGAGATGCCACCTCTCCACCTTTGCTCTCACATGTGTGAGATGATATGTGGAGAGGGTGACACATGTCACCCTCACATTCATTTTCCCTTGCAAGTGGGATGGGAAGAGGAAGGAGAAGGTGACATGTGTCACCTTCTCATTCCTTAAGGCCTTGGAATGAGGCCTATTTAATTCCTCCTTGAGAGGGGAATGGGGTTCTTTTTCTTACTTAATTTGATATCCTTGGAGGATCTTTGGAGAGTTATAGAGATTTTGGTGGATTGAAGGCTTAGAGAAAGATTGTGGGCTCTTCTTCAACTTCCATCCATTGTTGGACTCTTAAGGTAAGCCTCATGGCATTTTTGCCTTCCTTACGCTTGCTACATTTTGGTTGTGTGCTTGAAATGTGTTTGGGTGTTATTTCCTTCTTGTTGTGGGATTTTGGGTGTACTGGGATGAGACTACCAATTTGGTGCATCCATCCTTATGTGGGGTGGGGGAGGAGTGAACCTCCTCGAGGTCACCCTCCTGGTATTGGTGTTTTTATGGCCTTGAGGGCAAGATATTGGAGTATGGGTATTCTTTTTGTTGGCATGAGTGCCATGGTGAAATCTATATATTCATGTGTTATCATTTTGGGCTTGAGGCCTTCATTGTGTTGAGACTTGGTATTTTGTGGAGTGATCCTCATGAGTTGAGTGATGTCCATTTCCCTACCCCTTCAAACCTATTTCAATGGGTTTTGTGTTGTGTTAAATCTTATGGGTGTTCTTCATGATTTGTGTGGTTTTCTTGTTATTGTGTTGTGGTGTGATAAACTCGTGTGTAGATCGACCTCCCAGCTCAGAGGTGACCCACTTGTGGGTTTAAGGTAGGGAGGAGAGAAGTTTTTGTGGCTTGGCTGTCCCTCCTTTGTTTTAGTATCTTGCAAGTTATTTTGGTGACCCTTGGAGCTTGGCAAGAATGATTATTATTTCTATGTCTTTGTTACCTTGTTGGCTATTTGAGAGCCTTGGTCTATGTGACCTTATTGTATTTGGTTGTGTTAAGGAGCTCTCATTGTTGTAGTTGTGAACTGAAATTATTCCTATGTAATAATGTAATTTTTTTCCACCTCTTAATGTATCTATGTTGCTGATGTAAACCTTTAGGTTGTCCTAATATAGATATAAGTTCCTTGCGATTATATTTCTGTACATTTAAGAACAAAAAGAAAAATTTGCATCCATGTTGCTAAAAGAAAGTTTTGAAAAATGGAATATATATTTATGTTACGATTCTATGCTGTAAAGGAAAATATACATATATGTTTGTTGGTTTTATAAATGTTGCTGTGAGAAAAGTTATTTTGAATGTGACTAGAAGTCATTAGTATAAAATATTAGTTGTTGTTTGTATTATGGTTTCAAAAAAAGAGAGATTTGAGATAGTTGTTTAGATTATTATAAGAAAAATGCATATGTATGAATGTTTAATTATAATCATACAATTAGATATATCTGCATTGTTATCCTTGTAAATACATATGTGTGTGTGTGTGTGTGTGTGTGTGTGTGAATATATATATATGTAGACACCTAAATTTGTCCCAACTTTGTCCATGTCCTACAACACCTTGTTAAAACATTATCCTAAACATCATAAGCCATTTTTGTCCTAAATCCCACTCTTAATCCCATTTATCCATTAGTCAATTAATTAAATAAATTTTATTTATTTAATTAAAATTCTATTCAATCCCATCCTCATCCTACTTAGCCAATTAATTAAATAAATTTTATTTATTTAATTAATTTCACATGCATAATCCCATTTATCTTATCCCCATCCCAATTAATTAAATAAATTTTATTTATTTAATTAATTTCCACATCATATCTTATCTCATACTATTCAACTTCTCAATTAATTAAATAAATTTTATTTATTTAATTAATATCCAACTCATATCCCAACTAATTCAAATATTTTATTTGAATTAAACACTCATCTTTCATCACATTCCAACACTTGTCTAGTCAATCATGTGTTACAACTTTTATCTTTCACATGCACAACTAATGGGACCTAATTTTAGTATTTATCTACACAAGCACACCTAAGCCTCATCCTTCTTTGCCACATGTCATATGACTACAATTTCTTGATGTGCAAGGAAACCTAACTTAATCCTATCCATCCATTTCACCTAAAGCCCTAATTGATCCTAGCCATCCATTGGAACCAAGCCTTTCCTATAAATCAACCCCTTCACAAGCCATTAGCATGCATTGAGCCTTAAGCACCCTTATTCTGTCAAATTTTCTAAAAGGGCATTGATCCTCAAGTATCCACATGCTGTTAAAATATCATTAGAGCCTTTGCATCCATCATCTATCTCCTTATCAACGTTATGCTGCGGAATCGAGCAATCAACACAATAAAGCGATCAATCAATAAAGCTCATTTTGCATCTTCGAGGTATTGAATTATTTGGGTTTAGGTTATGCATTTCAATTGTTTGATCATTTCCATTTATAAATCCAAATTTTTTTGATATACATTTTGGCACGCCCGGTGGGACTCACGTCCCTGATTAACCCTCTTGTTTGAGTTGTTTTTGTGAAGATCAGATTTCTTGGAGCGTCAATCATTCATTTTTGCAAGTTTATGCACTTTAATTTGTAGGTTGAAGATATTTTATATTGCTGATTTTTTTTTAATTTATGACCAGATCTGTTGCAGAGGGTTTTTTGTTTTACACAGGTCCTGTAAAAAGGAGATCTTAGATTCATTGGAAAGAGGACTTCGAGAGCTTTCCGAAAAGTGGTTACATTAAAGATTTGGCTCAGTATTCAAAGAGTTATGACGATTTGAAGTTGACCCTACGATTCTAATTTTTCAGAAATTTTTGACGCGCACCTTTTTGCTGATTTTTTTAATTTATGACCAGATCTGTTGCAGAGGGTTTTTTGTTTTACACAGGTCCTGTAAAAAGGAGATCTTAGATTCGTTGGAAAGAGGACTTCGAGAGCTTTCCGAAAAGTGGTTACATTAAAGATTTGGCTCAGTATTCAAAGAGTTATGACGATTTGAAGTTGACCCTGCGATTCTAATTTTTCAGAAATTTTTGACGCGCAACTTTTTGCTGATTTTTTTAATTTATGACCAGATCTGTTGCAGAGGGTTTTTTGTTTTACACAGGTCCTGTAAAAAGGAGATCTTAGATTCGTTGGAAAGAGGACTTCGAGAGCTTTCCGAAAAGTGGTTACATTAAATATTTGGTTCAGTATTCAAAGAGTTATGGCGATTTGAAGTTGACCCTACGATTCTAATTTTTCAGAAATTTTTGACGCGCGACTTTTAGAAAAAAAAATCATATCTTCCAATCTAGCGAACCAAATCACATTTTATTTTTTGCAGTGACTTGTAAGTGAATCAAAGGAGCTGGAGCAACATTTGGATCAATCATAATAGCAACTTGGAAAGCAATTTTTATGAGGTGCACTCATTCTAATCTCTCATCTCTAATCATTATTTGATCACACATTTAGATTTTGGGCATAAAACAAACAACTTGTTTGTCATCACACTTGGATTTGGGCTTTAAAATAAACAATTGTTTGCAAATTCACATCAAAAAATTGGGCTAAAACAAACCATTGTCTTCCATCACATTTAGATTTGGGTCTAAAAAGAACAAGTGCTTGAACTGTTTGTTACACATTTCAAGTTTCTAAGGGGAAATTAACAACTGCGAGTGTGAATCAAGTGACAGCTCACTTGGTTTGCTTTTGTCATACCCTTCTTAGGAGGCCTGCTTGGAGACACACCACTCCAAGGGACGACCTCAATCGAGGCTGAATCGAAAGACACCCTCATTGGGAGTTAGAATCTTGTCACTCTTGGCTAAGCCCCAAAGAACTTTATACCTTTGGGAAGTGAAGGTGAAGGGTGGGTTACCCCTTTCTCCTGGCTGTGTGGCAAGATTTCACTTTCAATTCCATAGTCAACTTTGTGCAATAGATAGCCTAAGACCTAATTGGCTATACCCACTTGACTACACATTAGGCTTGTTGATGTGTCTTCCATGTGTGCTTGCATAATCATCACATTTCATTTTCAAAGTCAACAACTTGCTTATGTGTCTTGCGTGAGTGATTCATGTGTGTATATGCATAATCATTTGTTTGAATATTGCCATATCAAGCTCTAAACACCCAAACACATAAACAAATCAATCTAAACACATCATCTAAACATTCCACATCATCCTCCAAATCCTAAGCAAGCACTTGCTAAAAGGACTTAAGACAAACACGTGGTGACAACATGTCTACACTAGAGGACCTAGAAATCAAATTCCAAAGATTCCTCTAAAATCTTTATCAAGGATTACAACCCCTAAACCAAGACGCCATTGAAATATTACAATTCTTCATCCAAAAAGCTCAACCCCACGCAAGCCAATCACCTCAACTACAACACTCCATAGCCCAAGTCCAACACCTTTTAGCCACTAGTCAAGCTCGACAAGTACAACAATCCTTAGCCACTTCCTATCAACCTAATCCACCTTATAGCCACATGTCATATCCATCCACTTCCTATCAACTTAATCCACCTATCCACCAAGTCAATGCCACATCAACCTATCAACCTCCACCTCAAGCTTATCCAATCCCTCATACCACCATTCCAATGCACTACCAAGCCCATCCACAAGGCAATCAAGTGATATCACAAGAACAACATGCAAGTCCAAATAGCCCTTTGTACATAAATCAATCAGGTCCAAGTACACCTTTTCAACAAGACCACCAAGCACCATTGATAGACCTAAGTCCACCTTTGCAACAAGAAGCACATCCAAGTCCAAGTAATCCCTTGTACATAAATCAAACAAGCCCAAGTTATCCTATGCAAGACTTAATTACCTTTGACAAGGGAGATACCAATCTAGCAAATGCATCTTATGAGTGGCCTTCATCATCTAATCACCCGCCAACACATGAGCCAACTAATCCTATCCCAACACCACCATGTGATCCCAATCATAGTCCATTGATCCCTTTACCTTCCAAACCACCAAGCCCCTCATTACCTTCCTCACCATATAATTATAATCGTTCACCAAAGGATGCGGCTGAGAGAGTTTTACAAAGGATGCTTGAAGCAAAACTCATTGAACTTCCTAAAGTCAAACCATGTGAAGAAAGTCCATATGATGAACATGATTATTGTGCATACCATAGGACCAAAGGCCATAATACAAATCAATGTCCAATATTTGTCTCAATTGTTTACAAGGTGTACCCACCTATAATGGGAAATCGTGCCACATCATCACCCCCATCTAGTCCAAATCCTAATCCATCCAATCCAATTAGGTCTCAACCTAATCCTAGTCCTAATCCTAATCCAACACCAACTACCATTATCATACATCCATTATATTTTCCATCCACCCATACACTTGCAAAGGATGTGATCCATTGGCTACTAGCTAGGAATAAACTACCTCCATGTCAAACACTAATTCATGAGCCTACCAATGAACTTCCAAAGGTCATGTTCAATCCTATAATCTCATCATGTGGTTCACATATCCTTGAGCCTCTTCAAGAGGCTTCCATTAACATACCTAGCCCTTTAAGCCCATCATGTGACCTACAAGCCAACAAGTCTATTCAAGAGTCTCCAACCACAAGCCTAAGTCAAGAGCCATCATGCCTTCATGTTGATAACTATCAAGAGCCTATCAAGTCCACTCAAGAACCTTCCACTTCCATCCAAAGTCAAGAGGTATGTCAAGAGCATAATCTTAAACATGTGGAAACATTAAGCCCTAGTCCAACTCAAGATCAAAACACTTCCATGCAACCCATCCATAACATTTACCTTCTTTATGATCAAGATGATACCTATGAAGAAGCTATCCATGAGCACCTTGATCCTATCCATAATCCTATATCTATCCATGACCAAGATATCCACATTGCTCCTAGTCATCTACCATCTAGCCCTATCCATAATGAGCAAACATCAACTTGTCATGATGAGACACTTGTCCCCCAAGTAAGCATAAAAGATCATACCAATAACTTGGATCAACATGAACATAAGCAAGATCCTAATGATCCTCCTTTCACATTGACCATCGATTCCACTTCAAGTCCACCATCATGTCCTATTGGTTTTACCACCTTTGTCCATGAATGTTCTTCCTTAGGACAACAACGACCTTTATCCACTTCACCTTCTTCATCCAATAATGAGCTCAAGTCTAATGTTCACAGCACACCTAGTCCCATTGTCCATCGCATACTCCAAAACATGAACTACCAAGGCAAAGGTCTAGGCCTTTATGAACAAGGTATTTTGGAGCCAAACCATGTCAAAATCCCTCCATGCTCATATGGCCTTGGATACACACCCCAAGGTAAACAAGGCCAAGATGTTGGTAATCCTTTCATGCATCCTAAACCTACCACTTTCCATCACACCCCCCATCATATACCCAAAACATATGTAGCCATTCCATCTCCATCATCCTATAAATGTCAAAAGCATGTGACCATACACCTTCCGCCATCCACCTTGCCTCCACTTTTACCAACTCCAAATATCCCTCCATCCACCTTGCCACCATTGCTTCCAACACCTAACATACATATCATTCATAAGTATCCTTACATCCCTAATCATGGCCAACAAAAGCACACATCACCTAAGCATAAAGCTTCCAATCATTTCATCCACTCCACCCATGCCATGGGATTCAAAAGCAAAAATTTTGATGCCTCTACCTATAAAGCTAAAAGTCCTACCAAAAATCCAAAGAACTATCATGCCTTAGGGTACAAACATGAAAAATCAATGCAAAGAACCAAATCAAAGCAATCCAAAAAGCTATCCAAGCCCATACCTCCAAAAGCAAAGCCCAAAAGCAAAATGGTTTGGGTTCCTAAGCAAACAGCTAGCAAAGCAAATGAGGCATCCTCATCCACATCTAAGCAACCATCCAAACCCTTACCTCCAAAAGCAAAGCCCAAAAGCAAAATGGTTTGGGTTCCTAAGCAAATAGCTAGCAAGTCAAATGAGGCATCCTCATCCACCTCTCAAGAATCCCAACCACATATATCCATCCAAGGGCCTACTTCCATCCAAAACTTCTATTCCCTTCAAAAATCCCACAAGCAAAACAAAAGCACTAAAAATACTAAATCTATGTGGGTTCCTAAATCACTTCATCAACCATCTCCTAAGCAAACATCTCCATTGCTTCCTACACCACCATCTCATCAAAAGCTTCAATGTTTATCATGGTGTGTGCAACCGTTGGTCATGATTCCCTTCCACTTCGCAGCACCTTCACATATCTACATCTACCCATCTTCCATCCATTATCTTGCATATCTCCGCCATGCTATCCCTATGGTCCATGCTTTTGCATAAGCCTACATAATCCACATCATAGTCCACTATCCCGATCCATCTATCCTTGCATGAACCTTTCATAATCCATTTCATCATCCACTATCTACCTACTCCATCTCCCATCCATGCAACCCCCTATCAACATCTATGAGCATAATGACATGGTCCATGTGAAGACATCATCCATTTCTAAAGGGACACTATCAACCTTCATAGCACTAGCCACTTGAGTCCCTCCTATCCATTACCATGGTGAAAACCTGGCAAACAGGCGCCATGTGTAATTGTCAACACATCTAAAAGCAAAAAAAAAAAAAGAAAATAAAGAAAATAAAAGAAAAAGAAAAAAGTCAAAATAGTAAAGAGAAATCCCTTCATCCAATGGTGAAAACCTGGTAAACAGGCGCCTTGGATAAGTACCATGATGAAAACCTGGCAAACAGGCGTCATGTGTAGGTTGATCTTCTATGTCACTTACACTTGGGGGCATATTGTCTCATCCAACCTATCCATTTCCAAACTATCTATCCCATTATATCATTTACCATCCTACCATCCTTAGCCATTACATAAACAAGCCTATCCTATTGAACCCATTTATCCATTCATCCATCCTTCTGCCTTTTGATTTTGATGAAGACATAGGGGCAAAATCTTGAAACATGCTTTGGATATCTCTTGGTATACCTCATACCTTCCTCATCAATCCATATTATCATTATCCACCTATCATACACCTTGTCATGTAAAACCTATCATGTCATCCCATGGGCATGAACTTTGTCATGTAAAAATCCTAAGCATTACCACCTAGAATAGGGGCAAGTTCTTCCTATGCAACATAGCCTTTGAAGATCACATCCTAGCTCCCTTATGATCCATCCACTATGGCATATCCTTATCATGAGCTTTCCATCTTATAGCTTATCCCCATCTGTTTATCACGAGCTTTCCACTATAGCCTACCTATCCATTTTTCATGAGACATGCATACATACCTTATACAGCCTATCCTCTTATCCATCCATATATCATGAGCCTTCCATCCCTTATTGCCCATCCTTTTATCCATCCAATCCCATTCATCCATCTTTGCACCTAGACTTGGTTTTCCCTTGTCATTGGTATCTAGCACAACAGCTACCTAAATTGTAAATCCATTGACATCCCAAAACATTTCAAAAACTACAAAAAAAAAATCAAATATGTCAAAAAATCCAAAAAAATCAAATATCCAACAAAAAATCCAAGCAATAAGATCAATTCAATCATCATCCAAAACAATCCACTCCATCTGTTGCAAGTATGAGGTGAACCAGTGTTGTCATTGATGTCAACATACTCATATTACATTGACAAGAAGGATTGGATGAGCTGTGTGTTGAGGATATTGAGAAAATTACCCTCAGTCAGGAACAGTGAAGAACAGCAATGAGAAGAAGGCAAATATATTGGATAGGTTGAAAACCGGAGGATGCGGATTAAAGGGTTTGCAGATATGAGTCTTGAGATGCTTCAGTCAAGTTTTCAGAGGTCCGCATGAAGATCTGAAGAAGTTATGGCTGTCTGTGTGAAACCGGTTCCGGCAAGTGCTTAGAGGTGACAGAGGATCACAGAAAGGTCCGGTGAGGTCCGGAATTGTACAATCCTAATCTGCGGATTGGAAAGAGTATTTGGGATGTCCTTATGATGTGCCATCTCGAGTTGTGTATTATTTGGAGGTTCGGAAGTACCTCTTGCATTATGACAGTGGCGACAGACTGTGTTCTTGAAGTTCCGGATAAGGAGGATAAGAGATTTCAGTAAGTAAAGGAAATGCGGACGTACCTGGTCATTCAGACAGGCTTGTGAAGGTTCTTGGATCATGTTGAGATTGTGTTATTGGTCCGCATTGATAATGTATGATTTGAAGGTCCAGAAGTACCTTCTACAGTGGCGACAGACTGTGTTCTTGAAGTTCCGGATGAGGAAGACAAGAGATTCCAGCAAGTAAAGGAAGTGCGGATGTATCCGGACATTCAGGCAGGCTTGTGAAGTTTTCTGGATCGTGTTGAGGTTGTGTTGTTGATCCGCATTGATAGTAGAGCCCGGAATTGAAGTTATTCTTCCGGATGAAGTTCTTGCTCTGTTTAGCTGACCGGATGAGTTGTTCATCCTACGAATGTTCTAGTGGTGGCCGACCGGATGTGTTATTCATCTTGCGGATACTCTTATGATTGTTTGCCGACTTAGATGTTTGATCCTAAGTCGATGTCTTGTATAAATAACGGTCTGTGAGTTCATTTCAAGGTGTGGTGTGTGTGGATGAGTGTGGCATAGCGAAGAGAAGTGCGAAAGGCAGAACAGAGGTTTTTGGGCTTAATTGGAACTGATCCGGACATGGTAGAGATGTCATTCTCCAGTTCAAGACTGTGATTTTTATCACTTTGTAGACAGTGTGTCTCCTTGGAGGCAGTGGGCCTCTTTGTGAGTAGTGTGCTCGGGCAGTGAGCCCTAATTGGCATGTGCCATTCATTTTTCTTTATTCTTCTAACAGAGAATAATTCTTGGGTTAATCACCCCGTGGTTTTTCCTTTAACCGGGTTTTCCACGTCAAAATCTTGGTGTTCAATGTGTTGATACTTATCTGCTCTTGTGTCTATGTATTATGCTTTCATGGATGATTAATTGATATGCTGCTAACTAACAACAAAGAATCAAGTGTTGAAAGAACAAGAATTTTTATACAACTGATTCACCCCCCCCTCTCAGTTGTATGCCCTAGATCCAACAATTGGTATCAGAGCTAAGTTCCTCTGATAGGAGCTTAACCACTTGAGGAGATCCAGGATGTCGTCATACAAGAAGGATAGTCCGAAGTTCGATGGAACCAACTTCACTCTCTGGAAAGGTCGCATGAAGTGTCACTTGGAATGTATGGGAAAAGCATACTTGGCTATGGTTTCAAAACCATATGTACCTCCACAAGGTGGTCCGACAACTCTGAATGAAATCACAGAAGCTGAAAACAATCTGCGGACCAAGGAAGCTCTTCTAAGCGCATTGAATGACTCAGATCTCTCAAATGTTATTGACCTACCAACTGCATATGAGATCCTGACTAAACTGGAACTTCTGTATGAAGGAGATGAGTTTGTCAAAAGTGCAAGATTGCAAAGTCTGAAAGGGAAATTTGAAAGATTGAAAATGAGAGATGATGAAAATATCACTACCTTTATGCCAAGAGTGAATGAGCTGGTATGTGGAATCAGAAATGCTGGTGGAACTTTAGATGAAAATGAGATTGTTTGCAAAATCCTAAGATCCCTTCCTGCTGCCTACAAAATCAAGGTTGCTGCCATTGATGAATTCAGAGCCCACACAACTGTCACAAGAGAACAACTGGCTGGCAAACTAGCTGCATTTGAAATGACCGAGTTTGGAGATGATCCTCCCAAGACTGAATCTGCTTTCAAAGCCAGTGCCTATGTGAAAGGCAAACAGAGATTTGATCTGGGAGAAAACTCATCAAGGAAAATGTCATGGTATGATCAAGCAAGAAGAGACATGGAGGAAGAAGAAGCAGAAACAGCTCAACTTGAAGCCCTCATTGCAAAGAGACTGCCAAGAGGATCTGGTAAGTATGAAGGAAAACTACCCTTTAAGTGTTTCAACTGCAATAAGATTGGTCATTTTGCTTCAAGATGTCCGGAAAGATCTACAAGATCTAATACTAACAGACAAAGGTTTCAAAAGAATTGCTATTATGTTCCCGAAGAAGATGACAATGAAGGAGTAACAGATGATGAATCAGAACTAGGAAGCAAATCCGGAAATGAGTGGGTGTTTATTGCCATCAAGGAAGAAGATTCAATACTCTCTGAATCTGTCAATCACAAAGTTGTTGAAAAAGCTTTGGCTGCTCAAGTGGAAGAAAAGGATGATTGGGTTATTGACAGTGGATGTTCTCACCATATGACTGGTGACAAGAATAAGTTCTTGAATTTGGAAAGGTATGAAGGAGGAATGGTAAAGTTTGGTGACAATTCTGCTGACAGAATCAGAGGCAGGGGAACTATTTCCTTCGATGGAAAGAGCAAAACAGGTAACGTACTGTATGTTGAAGGATTGAAGCACAATCTTCTTAGTGTTGGTCAGTTAGTGGACAGAGGCTATGATCTCCGATTCAAAAATAGAAAATGTAGAATCTTTACAAACTCCGGAACTGAGATTGCATCCGGTACTCAGACAAAAGGTAATATCTTTCATCTGGTTGGTTCAAATAAAAGTTGTCTGTTTGCTCAAATTGATCAGAGTTGGTTATGGCATAGAAGAATGTGCCATGTAAATTTTGATAACATCATCAAGATAAGCAATACTCAGGCCGTAAGAGATCTTCCAAAATTGATGAAACCTACAAATAGTTTGTGCAAAGAATGTCAGCTAGGTAAACAAAGCAGAGTCTCTTTCAAAAGCAAAGATCAGTCTTCTATCGGATTGTTGGAATTAGTACATACTGATCTCTGTGGTCCGACAAGAATCAAGAGTCTGCAAGGTGATAGATATTTCATGTTGTTAATTGATGATCATTCCCGGATGATGTGGGTTACCTTTCTAAAAGAAAAATCAGAAGCATTTGAGAAGTTCAAGATCTTCAAAGCTATGGTAGAGAATCAAACCGGATTGAAACTAAAGTGTCTAAGGTCTGATAGAGGTGGTGAATTTACATCTGGTGAGTTCATTGATTTTTGTGAGAAGCAGGGTATAAGGAGACAGTTGTCTGCTCCTAGGACTCCACAGCAGAATGGAGTGGTTGAGAGAAAGAACCGGACCATTCAGGAAGCTGCCAGGACAATGATGTTGGAAGCAAATGTTCCTCAAATGTTTTGGAAGGAAGCTATCAGCATTGCAGTCTACACTCTCAATCGAGTTCAAATCAGAAACAACACCGGTAAGACCCCCTATGAACTCTGGTTTGGCATCACTCCTACTGTGAAATATTTCAGAGTATTTGGTAGCAAGTGTTATATTAAAAGAGATGAAGATCTAGGAAAGTTTGATGCTAGAAGTGATGAAGGAATTTTCTTGGGTTACTCCACTCAAAGCAAAGCATATCGATGTTACAATAAGAGATTGAGGAAGATGATAGAAAGCACCAATGTGAAAGTTGATGAAGGAATTGAGAAGCCTTCAAGATTTTATGAGTTTGATGAAGATGACCAAGATAGTGTTCAAGGACCTCAATCCTCTCCGGTGAGACAGAGTCAGCCTGATCCGGTAAATCAGGAAGAAGAGATAGGTTTGAATGAGCCTGATCAAGAAGCAGCAGTGCAGGATACTCCCAAAATTCTAAGGTATGTAAGACTGAACCACTCTGAAGATCAGATCATAGGTGACAAAAGAAAAGGTGTACAAACTAGAAGGAATGTTGCTCAAAATCAGGATGAATGTTGTCTTATTTCAAAGATTGAACCTAAAACAATAAATGAAGCCTGCAATGATGAAAACTGGACCAAAGCAATGAAAGATGAATTGATGCAAATTGAGAAAAATCATACTTGGGATCTTGTTCCCAGACCTAGAGACAGGAATGTAATTGGAACCAAGTGGGTCTTCCGGAACAAACTAAATGAAGCTGGTGAAGTAATCAGAAACAAAGCTAGATTGGTCTGCAAAGGCTACTCTCAAATAGAAGGAATTGACTTTGAAGAGACTTTTGCTCCGGTGGCAAGAATTGAAGCAGTCAGATTACTTCTTGCATTTACTGCTTTCAAAGACTTCAAGGTATATCAGATGGATGTCAAGTCTGCCTTCCTAAATGGTGATCTGGAAGAAGAAGTCTACATTGAACAACCGGATGGATTTCAATTGTCTGATAATGATGATATGGTCTGCAAGTTGAAGAAAGCTTTGTATGGATTGAAGCAAGCCCCAAGAGCATGGTATGAAAGGTTGGATAAGCATCTTGTGCAGATTGGATTCAACAAAGGTACTGCTGACAGTAACTTATATTTCAAAATTGATCATGAAAACATATTGATTGTTGAAGTGTTTGTGGATGATATCATTTTTGGAGGAAGAGATAGTATGTGCAAAACTTTTGCAAATCAGATGAAAAGTGAGTTTGAAATGTCTATGCTTGGTGAAATGAATTTCTTCTTGGGTCTGCAAATTACTCAAACAAAAGAAGGGATCTTCATTTCTCAGACCAAATATGTGAAAGAATTGTTAAGGAAATTTGGTATGGAAGACTCAAAACCTATGAACACTCCTATGGCAACCGGATGTAAGTTAAGCAAAGATGATGACTCTCCAAAGGCAGATCAGACAAAATATAGATCAATGATTGGTGGATTGTTGTATCTCACTCAAACTAGACTAGATATAATGCAGGCTGTTGGTCTTGTGGCAAGATTCCAGGCTGATCCTAGAGAATCTCATGTTATGGCAATCAAAAGAATTTTTAGGTATTTGAAAGGAACAGTTGAGTATGGTCTATGGTACCCTAGAGATCCGGATTTCTCTCTTCATGCTTACACAGATGCAGATTGGGCAGGAGATGTGGATGACCGGAAGAGCACTAGTGGTGGAGCATTCTTTTTGGGGAAGAGATTGGTTTCTTGGCTAAGCAAGAAACAAGATGCAATATCTCTGTCTACAACTGAAGCAGAATACATTGCAGCAGCAGGTAGTTGCACTCAAATCTTATGGATGAAGCAGATGCTAAGAGACATCAAAGTTGAATATGAGGAGCCTATCACAATTTTCTGTGATAATTCAAGTGCAATTAATATTTCTAAGAATCCGGTATTGCACTCTAAGACTAAGCACATATCTATCAAATTTCACTTTTTGAGAGAACAACTAAACAAGGAAGAAGTCAGATTGGAGTATGTTCCCTCCAAGGATCAGATTGCAGATATCTTTACAAAACCTCTTCCCAAGGACTCTTTTGAATATCTCCGGGAGAAGTTAGGGGTCATGGCCCCTCCGGTGATAAACTAAGATGCACTGATGTGCATCAGTCCGGTGGATATCACAGTCATATCTTGTGATCCGGATTGATGATGGGGAGCTGCTACTAAGGGGGAGCAGCTGGTATGATTCTGATGTATTAGAATTGCAAGTATGAGCCCTTTGCCATTGATGTCAAAGGGGGAGAGAAGACATGTGAAAAACAAGTGGTTAATGATCAAAGGGGGAGAGAAGACATGTAAAAAGTTGTTGTTGATAGGGGGAGCTGTGACAGAAAGGAGAAGTTCTTGTCTTGATAGTTTTTCACATCATATGTTGCCATCAATGACAAAGGGGGAGATTGTTGCAAGTATGAGGTGAACCAGTGTTGTCATTGATGTCAACATACTCATATTACATTGACAAGAAGGATTGGATGAGCTGTGTGTTGAGGATATTGATAAAATTACCCTCAGTCAGGAACAGTGAAGAACAGCGATGAGAAGAAGGCAAATATATTAGATAGGTTGAAAACCGGAGGATGCGGATTAAAGGGTTTGCAGATATGAGTCTTGAGATGCTTCAGTCAAGTTTTCAGAGGTCCGCATGAAGATCTGAAGAAGTTATGGCTGTCTGTGTGAAACCGGTTTCGGCAAGTGCTTAGAGGTGACAGAGGATCACAGAAAGGTCCGGTGAGGTTCGGAATTGTACAATCCTAATCTGCGGATTGGCAAGAGTATTTGGGATGTCCTTGTGATGTGCCATCTCGAGTTGTGTATTATTTGGAGGTCCGGAAGTACCTCCTGCATTATGACAGTGGCGACAGACTGTGTTCTTGAAGTTCTGGATAAGGAGGATAAGAGATTTCAGTAAGTAAAGGAAATGCGGACGTACCTGGTCATTCAGACAGGCTTGTGAAGGTTCTTGGATCATGTTGAGATTGTGTTATTGGTCCGCATTGATAATGTATGATTTGAAGGTCCAGAAGTACCTTCTACAGTGGCGACAGACTGTGTTCTTGAAGTTCCGGATGAGGAAGACAAGAGATTCCAGCAAGTAAAGGAAGTGCGGATGTATCCGGACATTCAGGTAGGCTTGTGAAGTTTTCTGGATCGTGTTGAGGTTGTGTTGTTGATCCGCATTGATAGTAGAGCCCAGAATTGAAGTTATTCTTCCGGATGAAGTTCTTGCTCTGTTTAGCTGACCGGATGAGTTGTTCATCCTGCGAATGTTCTAGTGGTGGCCGACCGGATGTGTTATTCATCTTGCGGATACTCTTATGATTGTTTGCCGACTTAGATGTTTGATCCTAAGTCGATGTCTTGTATAAATAATGGTCTGTGAGTTCATTTCAAGGTGTGGTGCGTGTGGATGAGTGTGGCATAGCGAAGAGAAGTGCAAAAGGCAGAACAGAGGTTTTTGGGCTTAATTGGAACTGATCCGGACATGGTAGAGATGTCATTCTCCAGTTTAAGACTGTGATTTTTATTACTTTGTAGACAGTGTGTCTCCTTGTAGGCAGTGGGCCTCTTTGTGAGCAGTGTGCTCGGGCAGTGAGCCCTAATTGGCATGTGCCATTCATTTTTCTTTATTCTTCTAACAGAGAATAATTCTTGGGTTAATCACCCCGTGGTTTTTCCCTTAACCGGGTTTTCCACGTCAAAATCTTGGTGTTCAATGTGTTGATACTTATCTGCTCTTGTGTCTATGTATTATGCTTTCATGGATGATTAATTGATATGCTGCTAACTAACAACAAAGAATCAAGTGTTGAAAGAACAAGAATTTTTATACAACTGATTCACCCCCCCCCTCTCAGTTGTATGCCCTAGATCCAACACCATCAACATCAATCAAAATCAAAATTATCATCATCAATTCTTCTTATCAATAACATTCATTCATCCATTTCAATCAATCACTTCTTCCAGTCATATCAATCAAATCAATCTAAGCAATGATCTTAAATCCATGTCACACTAATCCATATCAAGCAAGCTAATGAATCAAGGAACATTATCCAATCAAATCAACAGGTTTTGATCCTAATCTTGTCATGAGCCCAATCAATCATCATCAGTCATCATCAATGGGATATAGCGTTCCCACATCCTTGTGTTGATCTAGGGATATAGCTTTCCCCACAATGACAACACTATCTATCTTTATCAATGAAACAATCAATCACTGGTTTATGACTTGACAAGGGCAATACCTTGTTTTTTTTATATCCTTTGTGCACACTAAGAACACTTGCTTATACTTAGATTGAGTGGACACACTTATCATCACACCATCACTATCATCATTCTAAACAAATCCAATCATCAAAACAATCAACCCAGCAATAGCAACCATCACAACCAAAGCACATCAAGCCAACCATCACAACAAATCCTATCAATCATCAGCATTAACACTAAAGAAAATCAACTCAAAGCACATCAATCCAACCATCAAAATAAATCCTATCAATCATCAACATCAACACCAAAACAAATCAACTCAATCACATCAACTCCAATCGGAACAAATCCAGCCACTCCAACAAATCAAAAGTAGCTCAATCCCCCACATATCATCTAATCATCCATTCATCAAATCAAATCATATCAATCTAATCATCCATCATTTCATCATCTTCAAGTCATTCCAAGCAAAGATCCAAATGCAAGACCATCCTTAATCCATACCAATCAAGTTAATCAATCAAGCCAAATTATCCAATCGCAATCCATGGTCTTGATCCTAGCCTTGTTGTAAGCCAAATCAATTAGCCAATTAGCCAACCAACTCAGCAAACAACCTTGTGCTGATCTAGGGATATAGCTTTCCCCGCAATGACAACACTCTCAACTATCATCAACAAAACAATCAGCAATTAATCTTTGGTTTACAGCTTGACAGGGGCAATACCTTGTTTATTTTTGTATCATTTGCGCATGCTTGCTTGTTTGCTTGTATGTGTTATCATTTTATCTTGCATTTGTATCATATCGATATCATTTCCAGCTAATATTCATATCTTGTGTATGTTGGAATAGCTTTTTGCACTATCCTTTGCATCTAAGGTCATATCATACCTTTTGTGTAGTAGGACTCAATGCTCTAAGTTTTCTTCCTCATATGTTAGACAAGGTTGTATTACGCTGGGGCACAAGACACATCGTCACCCTGGTCCTTATACCTTGGTGCATAACGTCTAGTGCTATATCAAACATCATGGTTGCTCACCTTCATTGCAGCATAACGCATCATCATTTCTTCTATCTATCCCCTTATCTTTCTTTTTGCAGCCAAGCCATTTCTTTTCGAGAGCCTACCCGTGTTTGTCCAACCCGTCTAACCTCTCGAGGGGGCATCATCATCCCATTTCATCCTATCTTTCCACCATCATCATCCTCATCATATCTTTCCATCATCACTATCATTTTCCTCTATCCATACCTTGGCTTCTTTGAAATGATGTTACTCGACACAAATCTTATCATCTCGAACATCATCTCAAAGAGGGGCAAAATGTAGACACCCAAATTTGTCCCAACTTTGTCCATGTCCTACAACACCTTGTTAAAACATTATCCTAAACATCATAAGCTATTTTTGTCCTAAATCCCACTCTTAATCCCATTTATCCATTAGTCAATTAATTAAATAAACTTTATTTATTTAATTAATTTCACATGCATAATCCCATTTATCTTATCCCCATCCCAATTAATTAAATAAATTTTATTTATTTAATTAATTTCCACATCATATCTTATCTCATACTATTCAACTTCTCAATTAATTAAATAAATTTTATTTATTTAATTAATATCCAACTCATATCCCAACTAATTCAAATATTTTATTTGAATTAAACACTCATCTTTCATCACATTCCAACACTTGTCTAGTCAATCATGTGTTACAACTTTTATCTTTCACATGCACAACTAATGGGACCTAATTTTAGTATTTATCTACACAAGCACACCTAAGCCTCATCCTCCTTTGCCACATGTCATATGACTACAATTTCTTGATGTGCAAGGAAACCTAACTTAATCCTATCCATCCATTTCACCTAAAGCCCTAATTGATCCTAGCCATCCATTGGAACCAAGCCTTTCCTATAAATCAACCCCCTCACAAGCCATTAGCATGCATTGAGCCTTAAGCACCCTTATTCTATCAAATTTTCTAAAAGGGCATTGATCCTCAAGTATCCACATGCTGTTAAAATATCATTAGAGCCTTTGCATCCATCATCTATCTCCTTATCAACGTTATGCTGCGGAATCAAGCAATCAACACAACAAAGCGATCAATCAATAAAGCTCATTTTGCATCTTCGAGGTATTGAATTATTTGGGTTTAGGTTATGCATTTCAATTGTTTGATCATTTCCATTTATAAATCTAAATTTTTTTGATATACAATATATATATGGACCCACTGTATTTTATTTGTTTTATACAAAGAAAAAAAAAAGACTATTATGTGTGATTGAGTGAATAAACTATATATATGTTATATTCCACATTTATCATCATCAGGAAGTATGTTTTCTTTCTTTATATATATATATATACACATACAGAGATGAGAATATACACACATATATATCATAGGACTGAAAAATAATAAATATAATATCAAATGTGGATCAAACAAACCCTAGTGGCTGCGGATATTCTTTCAACTTCTGCGAAGTATTTCGTTGTTGTTAAGACTATTTTATAAAAGAAATAAAAAATGGAGGGGCGATGACATCACTGCCGCCACCCCCATCTCTTGACTGTGTATGGTTGGGGGGGGGGGGACAGACCCCCACCCCCCTTAGATCTTCATTTTTAAAACAAAAAATAAACAACAGAAAAATTTTCATGGGCGAGGCACCCCCTCTAATGCTGTCCCTTGACCCTGCAGCTATCGGCCCTTTAGTCGCCATCACGGCTATGACCTGTGTTATTTCGTTTAACCTACAATATACTTAATATATATATATATACTTTCAAAGAAAAAAATAATATATGGGGCCTTTTAATCTTGTATATATGTAATGAATATATACCTCTGTGTATAAACTCAGTCCATGGCTGCCCTTGGTTCACACCTGCAAACAAAATGAAGAAAGAAAACATTGAGGAGAGAAGAATAGAAAAGAGAATAAGTTTGGGATAGGGTTAGGGTTTTCACTTGTCCTTAAGGAAACTAATATTTTAATTGAGAGGGCTTTTTAGGGTTGAGAGGTGAGGAATTTTAAATTAAAGGAAATTATAATTTTGGGTGTATGTGAAACTTACCCTCTTCCTTTCATTTCACCTATAGTGGACTTTATTTCTTTTAGTCTTTAGCTTGGGGTATTATAGTTAGTAGGGATAATTTAATCCATTGGAGTAGGCTATAGGCTAGAGGGGATTTAACTTTTAATTAATTGGGATAATTATTGTTGGAGTGTAGGAGTTAGTATTATTAATTTGACACAATATTTTTGAATGGAATAGTATTATTTCAGTTGTGACCTTTCTTTTTTTTTAGAAGGAAGATTAAAATTTTACAGTGGGCTCGATAGTCGAATGTTTAAATAATTATAGGGAAACTATAGTAAAGTGGGGATGATGGATTTTGGAATTATTTTATACTTTGGAATTACATCTGGTTAATTCAATACCCTATCGATATACTCGCTTTATACACTTATTTTAATCCGAGTATTAATTAATAAAAAGAGTGTCTTGACGTATGATTATTGTTGAAGCATAAACTAATTTTCTTATTACTTTTAATTTAATTTTTTGAAGCCTTGTCATAGAATTTTTATTTTAAAATAATCCCCACGTACGCCTTAGAGGCGTTATGCTGCTGGATTTTTCTAAAATTTAAGAGTCATCATTTAATCACTTTAATTTATGCGTTGGTTATTAATTTAATGTTTTTGCATAATAGTTATGTGGGTTGATCTTGTTAATTAATCATTGTTAGCTTTAGCATTAGGGTTTTGGTTTCGACACAAGTCGAAACCATGCCACTCATCTAGGAAATCTAGGGTTCAAATCAAATTGATTCTAACTCCAAAAGTGATGCTCCTAGCATCGCATAGACCCCCTTAGTAGGATAGGATTGCACAGGGGTTGCAAATGATACCCATATTACCCAGCTTTGATTGACATGTTTACACCTTATGCGTACTGCCACCGAGCACACTGAAGCATGCGAGGGGGTTTCTCGATATGTGTAATTTTTTTTGATATTTCGTGTCATGACCACATGACAAATGTGGACATGACACGTGTGTTGTGTGTCGTGACCACATGGGAAATGTAGGCATGACATTTGGTATCAGAGCCCAAGTTTAAACACTAGGCTTGTTTTGGGCACATTATTATTCCACAAATTCATCCGATTCATGAACACCTTATTCTTGTAGGATGCCTCCCAGAGTGAAGCGAGCACAATCACACGCCACAATGTCCGTGGAGATACAAAATGAGTCTTCATCAAAGGGTCAAGGACCACCAACACCACAGGCACCATAGGCACCACCTGCACCTGATTTAGGGCCACAGATTCTTCAGGCTTTATAGGCAGTCTTAGAGAGGTTACCACCAGCCGCAATAAAGCCATGTGTCGATCCATGTGTAGAGCCGCGTGTTGAGCCATGAGAGGCATGACATGATGAGCCACGTGTTGAGTCACATGTAGAGCCATGTGTCAAGCCCTGTATAGAGTCATGATTGTAGCCACGTGTTGAGCCACACATGGAGCGACGTATTGAGCTGTATGTAGATGTACCTGACACCATAGCAGACGAGGTCAGTTCAACATACAGAGCTCATAGCAGGAGCCCTCTGTGACATGTGAGGTGAGAGGAGGTTGTGAGGATAGAGCAGGTATACCATGGACCTTCTAATTATGGACGACGAGAGGAGGTGGATGAGCCTTTCAGAGGACACAGAGACAAAGGGGACCCCATTAGGGATTTACTTAGGATGAATCCACCCACCTTCGCAGGGACCACAGAGGGAGCTGAGGTTGAGGCTTGGCTTATCAGCTTGGATAGGTGTTTTGCGTTGCGTCCATATGGGAGAAACACAAAGGCATGCGTGGTAGTTCATCTTTTGAGAAACACAGCGATGACATGGTGGCACATTGAGGAGTGCAAGCACCACCTATCACTAGATACTCTTACATGGGACACCTTCATTGAGCACTTTAATGTGAGTTATCTTTCTGATCATTACAGACAGCTTCGGATTGACGAGTTCCATGACTTGCACAATCGAGGTTCTACTATAGCATAGTATGAGAGTAGGTTCATTGAGCTACCACGATATGTAGAGTATCTCCATGATGAGAAACTTCTGGTTCACAAATTTATTAGGGGTTTGAATCATGGGATATCAGGACCAGTGCACATGGTAGACCCCCAAACTATGAGTGAGGCTACTGAGAAGGCGTACATCGCAGAGAAGATTCAGAGTCAGGGTCAGAGTTCATGTCCTCAATATCAGGACCGTAGCCAGCAGCAGCAGCAAGGTTTCTGTCAACCACCACCACCACCTCAGAGGGGAGGATTTAGTTCTATACCGCTACCTCCTAGACCTCCACAACAACAATAGTAACATTAGAAGAGGTGATGTAGAGGCACTAGAATAGATTGAGGATCCCTTCTTTTGACAAGGTTTTCTTTGCACACTCACAACCCAAATTCAAAGGTCATCATGCAAAAGTGGGAACAACAATAGGTTTTCTTGAAATCATCATGTTGAGGCTTGTTTATCATCCAATATGACACATTCCAATCATTGGCTAAGGTTAGGCAGACCTTGAGTTGGGACTTCCTTCTATAGGCCACCAAACTCCTTGTAGCCCTTGAAACATGAACAATCAGCAATAACTCTTGATACAGGTCTAAAAATTCAAATCTTAGACAATCCTAAGATACCCTTTTGGCTTCCCTATAGCATATCTCAAATTGGGTATGGGTTGTTTCAGACAATATGGTCTAACCTCTAACTACTCCCCTTGTAGCCTATGGCCAATTAGGACTATTTTGCAAAGCAACCACCCTCAAACTTGGTTCTACACAACCATGGAGGATAATAGACATGGAGAGGATTTAGACAAGTTTATGTTGACTAGTTTTAATCATCCAATCCACCCTTACCCTTGGAGTATACCATCCACCATTCATTCACTATATTGGCTTACCAATCCTTGTAGCCCTACTAAACTGGGACAGTCAAAATAACTTTCTTGTATGGGATCAACCCAAGAAAAGGAACTTAGATTCAAGTGCTTGTTTTGATCCCTAACGACATACTAGAAATTTACCTATGGTTATTTTGGAACAGATCACTCATTTCCTTGACTGTCCTCTTTAGGACTAGGCCTAATTAGCCTTGATCACAGAAAGAACTCTAACTCTACACACTCCCCAACACCCCTCAGTCACAAAAAAAGTTCTCTAAGTCTTCATAAGACTCTCTAGACACACTCCAAGTCTTGTCTTTGCACAACCCTTCACCATTTGCAAGTTTTACATTTCTAACCCTCACAGTTAGGCCTGTCACGTAGAGATACCAGACCTAGGGCATCAGATATCTTCCACAAAACACCATATTTCCTCCTAAAACAAAAATAATCTCATAGTAACCCTAAGACCTACCATTCCACCAGGATTTAGATTTTTCCCACAGTGGAATGGAAAGTTATTCACATTTTAGTGATCAAACCCTGATTTTGAGGGTTTCAAACCCACTTCCAGAAAAATGAGTAGAACTCCTTTATTTCTCAATGAAAATTTCCCAAACTAGAGCCAAAAGAAAGGTAACTCAGTCCTCTATCCCACCATGTATGATTTAGGCCATATCCAATCCATACAGGATCATACTATGCACATGAACAATAAAAAAATAGAAAATTTTGAGAAATCACATTGTTTGTTTGTTTTTCTTGATCACCAATTCCAACTAATGCCTTGCCTCGACCCTTGGGAGGCATTTTAAGAAAATCATTATAGTTCCAACTATCCCCAACTACTTTTCAAGAGGGTGACCATTGGTTTTTTATAGTTTTGCCCTTTGTTTGCTTTACAATTTGTAAAAGTTGCCAAACAACTTTGCACATTTTGACAATATTGAAGGCTACAAGAGCCCAACTACCTTCAAAGGGCTGCAAACACCCTAGACACACCTAAGGAGACTCAAACAACCTTATTACATTCATTGGATCCATCCTTGGTTACATTTTCACCATGTGACAACAATATGACAACATTAACAAAAACATGGCATTTTGGACAAATGCCTACAAAATGGATCCAAACTTATTACAAACACTTAGGAAGTGGTCCATTGGACCTTATTACATCAAAATATGACATCAAAACAAAACATGAAGTTGAGTGTCTCATGGAGGCCACCTTGTGTTAGGTGTTCCGCACCATACACCCCACCTAGAAAAGAACTCATGCCACATGAGTTGATTCTTTGTCTTGCTCCACCTTTATCCTCTGCTGCCTCATGTCTTTTCCATGATCTCTAGACTGCAACCTGCTTCCATGGAATCAAAAAATCATGCCTAGCATTGTAGGCTCTACTCACACCTTGCCATGAGTGAGTGCTTGCAACCAGACCTATACTTTTCTTTCCATTCTTCCTTATTGTCATCTCTGCCTGAACACCTCCATTCAAAACCTTGGTTGATGCTTCTTGTACTGCTGCTATGGTAGAATATGTTTTTCTTTCAACTCTTGTTGGCTCTAGAGGACAAACAATGGTCCCTACTATGATAGCATCTCCTTCTTTCCAACCACCTTGTGGTTGCTTGTAGACCTGCTCTTTGACCTTCTTCTGATCCATCTCAAACATCACCATCTGATCTCCATCATTCAAAACTAAAACCACTTCAAACTTTGATCTTTGGCAACCCCACTCCTTGAGGTATCCTCAAATTTCCTTGTCGCTTCTTCATTGATCTTCACAAACTCTTTCTTACCCACCAAGATGACCTTGGCTGCCTTCTTTGCTTCAGTATCCTCCTACAATGGTGTCAACACAAAAGTCTTCCCATCCTTCTTAATGGTGTATGTGTTAGCATATCGATCATATAATGATTGCCTATCAAATTGCCATGGCCTACCTAAAAGTAGGTGACAACAATCCATGGGCAAAATGTCACATAAAACCCTATCCTTATATTCTCCAATCTGAAAATCAACATATGCTTGTTCATCTACCAAAAGTGATTGACTATCACTTAACCAAGATGCTTTGTAAGGAGTTTGATGAGGAATCCTTTCTAGCTTCAATTTATCCACCATTTCCCTAGACACCATATTATCTATCCTAGTGCCTCTACATCAAGAGGTCCAGGCCACAACAGAGGGCACATGGGGGTCATAATCATGGTTGGTAGTAGCAGGGCCTGTATAGGAATCAGTGATAGCAAGGACCACCTACAAGGCCCGCTAGATCACAACAGTCATATAGAGGTTCATAGGGGTCCACGGGTCGATTTGGATAATAGTAGTCAGGTAGGATACAGTTTGGATAGGTATAGGGTTGGGGATCATGCTATGTTTGTGGTAGAGTGGGACATTTAGCCAAAGAGTGCCCATAGGGCTTTACGATAGGGGGAGAGCCTCGTGCAGGAGGATTAGTGTTACATCCCTATTTTCTGACTTGCTATACTTTTACTTTTTACTTGGGCATAAGTAAATTTGTTGAGATGTTATAGACTTAAGACATGATATGACATGGAATTATATTGAATATCAATTATGAAATCATGGAAATGATTATGTTATGGTCAATTTAATAACTGTATTATAAGATTTGATTTACTAGTTGAATTTATCAAATAAAGATGCACTGATCTCTTATTGTTTGATGACAAGTGAAACAGGATTACAGGTTATTGACTCTCAGAGAGGAGAGAGAGAGTATCTTTCGAGAAGAGAGAGATAGACCTTGGATTACGAGTGGTTAATTTGTCAAACAAGTCTAGTGTTAAATGATAATGTGAACCAATGAGTCGTATGAGGTAAGTCTTGTCTTGCCAGTTTTCTTTCGAATCTAATCAACAGGTAGTTGATATCTTGATTATCATCTAGTCAAGTCGATGATGAGTCGACATAGTCATTTGCGAAGTAAACAACGTCATAGCCGTAAAACGGTTGCGTTATTCTTCTTGAGTCACTTGAGGTTTTATTGTCACCTCTTAAACGTCAAGACGTTCCCATCAAGTTAAATGACGCTAATATTGTCGACGTTTAACATCAACAGATGAACCTATTTGTGGCGGATTTGTGGATCACGTCTCATAGTCGAAAGATACGAGAAGTTGTTTTGTGCATCAAACGATTTAGAAAACTGGTGTTGTGTTATGCCCAATCTGTCGTGATTGTTGTCAAAACACGTTAATCATGTGTTGTGAATTTGTTTCCCTTCTGTAAATCGACGGAAATCGAATGCGAAGTCAATTTATGCTATAACTCTTTTTGTCATCATTTGGAAGGATATTCCGAAATCATTTTAGTCATAACTTAGTTAATGGGAGGTATTTTTCGTCAGTTTGCTTGATGTCGACTTCTCATCGAGTCATGTTGTTTTACGCCCAAGTCTGTCATTTTGGATGTCTACCAATTTGAATACGTCTTTTCCCTTCGAGCTTAAGACTTGAGTCATCATAAATCAAACCTACACCTTCTTTATTAAGTCAGTTTTTACTCCTTCTCTCTTTTCAAACTTGGAGACACAATAAGCATTTATTATTTCATCACCTTGTAAGAATTTAACTCCTCTAATCGTGTTAGTTCCATACTCGAAAGTTAGGAAGCCTTCTTGTGTGAGTAGTGGATGAGGTTGTTGTGCCACGTCACATTATAGGAGTCTCCTTCATGTTTAGTGGTCGCGGTTGTTGAGGGAGTCGGGTGGTTGCAGCAACTGACCTCCTTTTGTGTAGGCATGGAACGACAGAGTTAAAGGCCATTATCCTCCTTCACCGTGGTAGGGGAGAGGTAGTTATTCTGTGGAGAAGAAATTGTGAACTGGGGAGGTAAATGCAATCAATCTTCTTCGTCATGGGCAGTCTTGAGGGAGGTGGCATTTCTATAGTTAGAAATTGGAAAATGAGAGTTTAATGTGGAGATACTCCATCGACGCGGGAGGAGGATAGTTTTGGTTGGAGACTGTCGTTGTTTAGAAAGAAGAAAAAAATGGCAGTGAGGATAGAGGTTAGTGAGGAGTCCTCACGTTGGAAATGGGTTGTTTTAACAAACTCCTGAGAGCATGCCGCAAGGGGGGGAACTCACTTTAACTTTGTGAGTGGAATTCTAGTGAGGAGTGGAATGCATGGTGGGCAGACAGAAAAAGGAGGTTAGAAAGAATTTTAGAGGGAGAGTACAAGGAGAAGGGGGAGTTGGGCAATCAAACCCCTATCAATATGCCTAGGGGCCAATGATACACATTTTTGGTGAGGCTGTTATACACCACGCTCACAGCCCTTCGAAGGGCATTCGAAGACTTACAAAATTCGCAGGTCTGTTTCTGTCCATCCGGTGGCTCTCTTCGCAGGCCTTCAAGGGCATCTAACCTTATGGAGTCACACCAAAATAAAGGTGTTTGAAGCCTTTGAAACACGCATGAGTAGGGGCGTCGTGGAGCTCATTAGAATGCAGTGATAAAGGTATTATCACCCCTGAAAGCTACTCCTTGAATAATCATGGTAGATAAACTTACAAGATTTATCTTTATATAACTAAGAGGGTAGTGTCAACACTGCAAGTTTATTATAAGTATTATATTGAGATATACAATGTTTTCTTACAAGTCTGAATTCAAGAACATGCTATGAGAGATAGTTTTTCCCTTGCAAGATTTAATTCATGACTAAACTATACTTGTGTTCTTGTAAACCAAGAAGATAACGTGGTTATAAACTATACTTGTGTTAGCAAGAAAGTTATTCTCGAATAGATGTTCATATCTTTAAAATGTAGACATAAAACTATGCATATCTTGCATGCATATAATGGTCATGGCCAAAGAGCCACTGCAAACTATTAACATACGCCTGTAGATAATTACTGAGACTAGTGTTGGCGGTCGCATGCATGAATCAAGCGATTCTTGCAGATCGAGATATCAACCCAGACCACCATTCAAATACCTCGTAATGACAAAAGACCCAAGTTTATAACAAAGAAGGACCAATGGGCTGAGGAATTTGAATTCACTTCTTTCCATGAGGAGGACAATGTAAATCATATGTGTTCTCCTTTCTTAAAGTTGATGCATGCAAGTATTTACTCTTTATGAGTCTTTACCAAGTTGATAACAGATACGAATCTATATGTATTATGATGGATGGGAAATAGCCGATTGTAGCTCTTTATTATTACTTTGTATGGTTGACATAAAACCAATGGTATAAAACATTATGTCATGACTGTGTAATGACCCATAAACTTGTATCCTTCGCTGTGAAGGCATATATGTCTGTGCATGCATGTTGTGCCTGTGAGGCTGAACACCTTGTAAACAATCTTCTATCTAGTCAAGGGTTGAGAAACTTAGAATGACCTCGTAGACCAAGAGGTTACCTCCTTTCTTATTAAATTATTACTTAATGTCTATATATGTTTGAACTATTCCATTATGGTGGAATAGGGAGGACAAAACCTAAACTTGACCCAATAGGGTAATTTTATATACTAAATCCCCTGATCTCTAAATAGATCGACAAAGAAGGGGCAAGTACCCTAATTATGAATGTTTATTCTTACATGTCAAAGAAGGATCTTAATATGAATTCAATTGGATATAAAATGGGGTTAGACTATCAACCAGTTAGAATCAAACTAAACTTGGGAGACTCTTAGACTTGGAGTCGAATTGTTTGACATTATTGTTATTGAGAAATTCTCTTATAATTTAAGCAGATTTGTTTAGAAGTTTGAAACAACCTTTAAGTTGAAAGAAGACTGAAGGAAAGTTGTTTATTTAACAAAAACTATTCTTTCTAGAATCGAATGCTTGATATTCCATTTTCATGGAAAGGAAAAGCAAACCCTAGATTGACCGAGTAGGGATTAAGTTGTTAAATGTACCTTGTTAAGTTACATCTTGTTTTATCAATTTATATATATATCGGTCGATGATGAAGGTCGGGAACCCCTAACTGGTAATGCTCATGTCTATCTTATTGAAAAGAGATTTGTTGTTAGTCGACAATGTTTAACCTTAGGTAGGAAAACTATTTATTGGGCTACAATTTGACTTGTAACACAAGTCGTAAGCCTTAGACTTGCAAGTATGCAAGAAGTGCCATTAAATGGTTAGTCAAACTTTAAAATCATTATGCCTTTTTATCACAACTTCTCTAAGCTATTACTTCTCATGAAGGGGGTGAATCTCAAATGTTGCAAAGATGCAAGGGAGATGCCTAAGAATGGATAGTCAATCCATAATGATTAATGGAGCAACAACAGTGTCTTGTGAATTTACCTAAGTCAGAAAGACTAGGTTTGAGTTAGGCAAAACTCAATAGTTAAATCTTAAATCTAGATATGGTAACTATTATATTAAATCATTGAGATCATTATTTAGATCGTGATTGAAGGGTCAAGTGCCCTAACTAAGAGTAACTATTCTTATTTGCAAGAAGGGAATTAGATTCCTAGACTATACTTCTTAACCTGGTTAAGGTTATCATCTTAGTCGAAATTAATCTACCTATACTTATTATGAGACAATAAGTCGTGGACCTCAGGAATCGCGATGAAGCAATGAGAGTCCTCATAAAGAAAGAAAGTTGAATAGGTCTATGGATTATAGACAATGAAAGAAAACATGTATTGGGTCGAGAAGACTAGATTGTTGAAATCATCATGACTTCATAAGTTAAACGTAGTTGAATAAGTCAAACTGTAGGAATATGATAGTATCCAAGTCGAGTTGGGGTGGGTGAACATTATGACAACGTTCATTGTGAACGGCAATTTATATTGAAAACTATGGCCATAGTAATGCATATGTCTCTGCATGCATTGTCGGTTCACTGTATCTAGATTGCACATCCTATCGGGAATCATACTTAGCTAGAGGGTATCTAGGGTTGTATGATAGATAGAGTTGTGTAAGATACAACACTATGTACTTGGAAAGGCAAATTACCACTGGTCACCTTGGTCTATACTTCTCGTGAAGGGAAGGGCCACTTCTGGTTAGGAAGGAGTGCGGGAGACCGACGGTCTATGGTTGGAGGTAAATCACTGGAAAGATACTCTCTCTCTCTCGCAGAAGACATGCCGAGGCTTGTGATAAAGATGTCAGATTTTCGGATGTAGTATATTTCTAAGACTTGTGTTTATAGAGACTAAGTAAAACATTATCTGATTCAGGTATTTGTAATTGATTTATTTTTGTAAACATTGTACATGAGAAAGACAATAAGGTTGAATGTATTTGTAATGAGATATCTTGTAATAGTAGTTACTCGACTATATGTTGAATAAAAGAAAAAAAAAATTCTCTGTCTCATTTTTACCTTGTAAATTTACTTTATGGTAAAAATTTGGTTTTTACTATGTTTTTAGAACATGGATGTTACAATTAGAGTAGATAGATGGGGATGTGGGTAGGTCCCATTATATGTTTGTAGTAGTTGATAACCACTAGGCTGACTTCCAAGCCTCAGTGATCAAGACCACAGGTATGATTGGGGATGTCCCCATTGCTATTTTATTTGATTTTGGTGCTACTGATTCATTTATATCTCCATCGTTAGTAGAGCATTGCAAGTTGGTGGCCTCTAGGCAGGGTGATAGGTGGGAGGTTGAGTTGGCCATAGGGGCCAAGATGGCAGTGGATGCTTTGGTTCATGACTGTGAGATATCTTTGGGAGCCTTCACTACATTATGTGACTTTAGGGTTATGCCCTTAGGATCTTATGGTGTGGTTTTAGGCATGGATTGGCTTGTGGCTCATAGAGCCAAGCTAGATTATTGCTGAAAGGTGATTGGTTGCTTAGATGATCATGACATGTTAGTTGAGATAGTGGGCATTCAAAAGCCCACAGTAGTTTGTATGATATCTGCTCAGCAGCTTAAGTGTTGCATGTGGAAGGGATGTTAGATGTTTGCCATTACGATTAGTGACAAGTCAGAGGATGAGCCAGAGGCATCTTTAGATGATCATCCCATCTTGAGGGAGTTTGCCAACATTTTCCCACAAGAGTTACTAGGGATGCCACCTCGTAGAGAGGTAGACTTCCACATTAATCTAGTGCCGAGTACCAAGCCAGTGTCTCGTGTACCCTACAAGATGACTACTCATAAGCTCACATAGCTCAAGTTGCAGTTAGAGGAGTTACTCGAGAAGGGGTACATCTAACCTAGCATTTCACCTTAGGGCGCATTGGTCATCTTCGTGAAGAAGAAGGATGGGTCTCTTCATTTGTGCATGGATTATAGACAGCTTCATAAGATGACAGTGAAGAACCGTTATCCTCTGCCTAGGATTGATGATCTTTTCAACTAGATGTAGCGAGCCAAATTATTATCTAAGATAGATCTAAAGTCTGGTTACCACCAGTTGCACATCATAGAGGTAGACATCCATAAGACCACCTTTCAGACTCAATATGGCACTATGAGTTCACTGTGGTACCCTTTGGCTTGACGAACGCCCCTGTAGTGTTCATGAGTCTCATAAATGAGGTGTTTCATACTTACTTGGATTGGTTCATGATTATATTCCTAAATGATATTTTGATCTATTCGAGGACCGAGGAGGAGCATGGGGAGCACTTACGTCAGGTTTCACAGTGCTTGAGGGAGCAAAATCTTTATGGCAACCTGACAAAGTGTGCATTTTTCAAGTTAGAGGTGCAGTATTTGGGGCACATCCTATCTAGCGATGGTATCTCCGTAGATCCATCAAAGATCAAGGCTATCAGGGATTGGCTGACACCCACCAGTGTGACAGAGGTTAGGAGTTTTATGGGGTTTGCTGGGTATTATCATAGATTTGTTGAGGGTTTCTCTAGGATAGCACACCCCATCACTTCCCTTCAGTAGAAAGGGAAGAGTTTTACTTGGACTGAGTAGTGCAAGAGGGCCTTTGGGGTCCTCAAGGAGCATCTTACCAGTGCTCCCATCTTAGCGGTTCTTGATCCAGCAGTGGATTTCATGGTTTGTACTGATGCATCACTAGAGGGATTAGGAGCCGTACTTATGCAGAGTGGTAGAGTGATCACGTATGAGTTGTGAAAGCTTAAGACCCATGAGTTGAACTACCCACACATAATTTAGAGCTCACATTAGTGGTTCATGCTCTGGTTCGTTGGAGACACTTTCTACTGGGTCATCACTTCAAGCTTCATTTAGATCATCATAGTCTTTAGTACATATTGACGTAGTCAAATCTAAATGCCTGCCAACAGCGTTGGATGGAGTTCCTTTGTGAGTATGACTTTGATGTCCACTACATCAAATGGAAGGAGAACGTAGTTGCTGACACATTGAGTCGGAGGCACCATGAGATCTTGACCTTGACTCTGAGTGTGGACTTGAGAGGGCGTATCATGCATCATCTACCTGAGGATAAGTGGTTTCTTTAGGTGCAGCAGGAGATCCAGTCATAGAGGGCCCTTTTTGGCAAGTTTGTGAGATACTCCCTAGAGGTAGATGGGCTCCTTAGACATCGACAGTGCATCTATGTACCCCATGCGATGACCTATGTGTGGTAGTGTTATCAGAGGCTCACAGAGCACCTTATACAACACACCTGGGGGTGAAGAAGATGCATGCCAACCTACAACAATTGTACCATTGGACGGGTATGAGACAAGATATTACAGAGTTTGTTGCTCAATGCCTTGAGTGCTAGAGGTTCAAGGTCAAGCATCAGCATCTAGCAGGTCTTTTATACCCTCACGAGATACCAAAGTGGAAATGGGACACCATTTCCATGGATTTCATAGTTGGTCTTCCTATGTCATCTCGTCACCATGATGCCATCATGGTGATGGTTGACAAGTTGACCAAGGTGGCACATTTCTCACCTATATGCATAATGTATAATGTACCATTAGTGGTGACAGTATTCTTGGATGACATTGTGAGATTACATGGGGTACCTCACTGCATTATTTCTGACAGGGATTAAGTGTTCACATCAGCCTTTTGGAGGGTATTGCAGTAGGCGTTGGGCATACAACTCAACTTTAGCTCTGCTTATCACCTTGAGATAGATGGTTAGATGGAGAGGGTGAATCAGGTGTTAGAGGATATGCTTCGCATGTACGTTATGGACCACCAATCTAGATGGGAGGACTATCTATATCTGTTAAGTTTGCTTACAATAATGGGCATCACAACTCATTGGGTATGCCTCCTTATCAGGCCTTGTACGATAGACTTTGTAGGACACCATTGAGTTGGGATCATATAGAGGACAGAGTTGCCATTAGGCCAGAGCTGGTATAGGATATGGAGTAGCAGGTGACCTTGATTAGACAAAGACTTCAAGAGGCACAAGATTGACAGAAGAAGTATGCCAATGCTAAGGGACTAGATCAGAGCTTCTCAGTTGGTGACAGATTTTTCTTCAGAGTACGGCCGCATAAGAGTCCAATCCATTATGGAAAGGTCTCTAAGCTCGCACCATGGTTCGTCAAGCCTTTTGAGATCTTAGAGAGGATAGGACCCATAGCCTACCGTCTAGCCTTGCCACCTAGCCTGTTGCGCATGCACGATGTATTTCATGTGTCTATTTTACAGTGATATATATCTAATTTATCTCATGTATTGGATTGGAGTGATCCTCAGGTAGAGGCAGATGAGAAGTTGGCTTTGGAGCCAATTCACATATTGGCTTGTCAAACATTGGGCCTTCAAGGTCAAGAGTTGGACCAGGTTAGGGTTCAGTAGGATAGGTATGATGAGGTCATGGCGACATGGAAGGATGCAATGATATTGAGGACACTTTATCCTCACCTCTTTGATGAATTCTAGGAGGAAGTTTAGTCTTAGAGGGGGAGGATGTGAGGGATAATTATTTCACTCCCTTATTTTTCTTATTTCACAATTACAGTTGATGACATATTGGCATTTGGGGACTGTTGATCCCAATATGCAGACTCTAGACTATATTCCTTTACTTTGGTTAGCTATGCTTAGTATGTGGTGATTTGACTATATCCTAATTTTGATTCACTGATGATGTTTAGACATGTGATATGCACTTTGATGATATTAGAGATGTGAGTTGTGAAATCATTATATGGATTTGCTATGTGATTTTGATTCTGAGATAGTATATAGAAATGTAATTATGAATCTTAATTATGATGTGATTGTTTAATGTTTTAAATGAATTATGCGATGGCGTGAGTGCTGCATTTCCTTGCTTCAGCTATGATATATATATGTTGGATTAATCTATTTGTTCAAGTGTGCAAGTGATTTTCTAAGCCACGAAAAATTAGAGATCGATCTCACACTTATTGTTTCCTGTGTTAGACCGATCCATTCCCAAGAGGGACAAGGATCATGTGTGATTGAATGATGTTTTTGTAAATGCCTGTATTTTATTATTTGGCCTAGTTACACTTTTTCTATTATTTAAATGATGTGTTGCAAAATGTGTTTTAATTTACACCAATTGGTGTCTTTTATTTTTTGTGGCCATTTATTGTAAATTTGTACCTCCTTAGGTGTTTACTAGGAGCTAAAATTAACCCTAGGTGGTACTATCATGCCCACATTTCCCATGTGGTCACGACACACAACACACATGTCATGTCCACATTTGTCATGTAGTCATGACATGAAATATCAAAAAATTTCCATGCATCCCTAGAAACCCCCTTGCACGCATCAGCGTGCTCGGTGGCAATATGCATAAGGCGTAAACATGTCAGTTGAAGGTGGCATAATGTGATCACATGCACATTTCCCCTACACGATGAAGGCTAACTAGGGGGTCGATGTGATGTGAATAACGTCACTAATAGGGTTAGGATTGAAGATCAAAACCCTAGGTTTACCTAAGTGGATGATGGGATTTTAGACACAAGTCAAAATCAAAGGTCTAATTCAAAAGCATAAGAATACATTTAATGGCATAATAATAAAGTCATCAAGCTTGCAAAAATCAATAATTTTAACACTATGCAAGACTAGATTTACTAACTTAACTAAGCCCTAGATTCCAAAAAAATCTGGCAGCATAACACCTTATTAGCATTCAAATCATAAATTTTAAAAAGGTTGCCCAACAACATTTATGAGGAAAATTTAAACCAAAGGTTAAATTAAAATCAAATAATAACGTTATAAATTAACTCTCCATTTAAACAAAAATTAAATTAAATTAAACAATTAAATAATTAATCAATCCCAAAATAATATAGACCAACTAATAAAAAATAAATCAACAATTAAATTTACTAATAAAGTAATTTATAATTTCCCTAAGATAGGGGTCTTAAGTGTAGTAATATCAGCCTCTTTCCTTGTTCCCTTTAGATTAAAATTAAAATTAAAGTTAAAACAAAATATAAAAGTCACCCAATTAATAGGATGTAAGAAAAAGAATTCACATTATTTAATCAAACTATAAAATAAAACCCACATAAATCTCCCCCCTTTAACCCCTCATTAATTAAAAAAATCAAGAGAAAAAAAAAAAGAAAGAAAAGCAAGAATAAATCCGTGCACTAAAATAGGAAAAGAGAAAAAAACAATTAAAAGAAATAAAACTTCCAAAAAGAAAGCACTAAAATACTCAACACTATAATATATTTTCACTACTAAATACACAAAAAAAAAAACAACCACTAATAAATTAAAATTTGCCCTCTACTTATTTATTTATAAAAAATAATTAAAAGTGCATAATACAACAAATGGAGAGGGAAGAATAAATTCTAATTTAAAACTACAAGAACCCTAAAAGCTCTCCTAATAAAATAATATTTCCTTATGAGTTTTCTACCCTAACCCTATTTGTTTTCTTCATCATTCCTTCTTCTCATTTTCTCATTTTTGCTTCTTTATTTATTTTTTTTGTCTTTATTGTGTAGGTTTGAGATGAGGAAGCCATGGTTGAAGCTCCGGAGGTATACTCATTTTGTATACCCATATGAGTTTATTTATTTTTTTCATATATATTTTTAGGTTATGAAAACCAGAGGTATACATATTTTTTTGAAGGCAAGCTGAGTATATATATATATTAAATAAAAGAGAATGATGAAAAATCTGCAGATTCAAACAAGGCCGAACGACTGAGATAAGAAAGGAGTGTCGACTGAACCCAAACACTGCCGCAATAGTGCAAAATGGGAGGGGTTTTACCCCCTCACGTAGGTCGCAGGAAAATAAAGGGGTGTGGGGTGTGGGGGAGTTCATATCCCCCCTGCACCCCACACTACCATTGCTATTAAGGAAACATGGTGGTAACAAGAAACAGTCCGCCAAAAAAAAAATTCATATCTTATTTACTTTGCATTAAGACCTTCGTTGGGTTTTTTTTTTTTTAAGATATTTCATATATATATATATATATGACTTATATACAGTCTGCCATAAAAATAAAAAAAATAAAATGTAGACTACTAAGACTACATTTTTTTGTATATAAAAAAAGATAAGATATATATATTTCTCCTTCATAGATACAACAGTAGGAAATTATTTATTTTTCCAGCAAGCAAGATTGCATACATATACAATATAAAAATATATGAATATAACTATAACTATATATATTGATATGCACATAAAAGGATATATTCATACAAGGACAATCTTCTCATTTTCTGTATAGTAAAAGAACAGGTTAAATACTAACAGGAAATAGTTCCTTCATATTTGTCAAAACTTATATATGTTTTTTTTTTAAAAATAAAATAAACCAACAAATACAATTATTCTTTATTTTTTTGTTTTTTATTTTATTTAAACAACAACTACCCAAAAAATAAATATATTTTCTCTCTCTTCTATGCAACTTACATTCATTTTTATTTTGAAATAAAAGAAAACAATAGGCTATCTCTTCTTTCCTAAGAGAATATATATATTATTATTGTTTTTAAAAGCCTTTCATTTAAACAAAACCACATATTCTTTTGCATTTTCTTGAAGTAAGACTTGTAAATCTCCTATCAAATTGAGCAAATTTTTATTTTGTTTATCAATATACAATTTTCCCATTCACATAGCAACTAAAATCAGCAACTACAACTTTTACTTCCAAATGCATATAAGTTTAAATACAACTCAAGGGAAAACATTTATTTTACAACTCAAGAGAGAACAATCACTCTCTTCCCAATAACACAAATACAACTAGGCCAATCTTGGCCATACTTTCACAAGAGCCCAAAATAACAACACAAGAAGGAAAATCTTATTTTCCTCAACACTTCATAGCTCCAATAATTCTACATAAAACACATAGAAGGGAAATAAGCCACTCAAACTGCTTTCCTCCCTACTGTAGACTCACTTATGAGTCACTCCTGAGCATGGAGGTCATCTGCACATAAGGGAAGCACACACCACATCACAACAAAGCACACTAACACCAAAAACAATAACTCACATGGCTTACACATAAAAAAACTCACCAAAGATTAGTTTAATGGGTTAGGGGAGTGGACATCACTCAACTCAAGAGTGCCACTCCAAAATCTTCCAAACTAAAATTCCTCAAGGCCTCAAGCCATCACATAGAAACAAAAATTTTCACATAAATTCCTCTTGGCTCTCAAGCCATTTCAATAATACTCATTTGCACATATTACCCTCAAGGCTAAAATACCACAAAACCAAGGATATGGCCCTGAGGAGATTTACTCCTCCCCCACCCCACACATGTTGAGCCTTCTCCCCAAATGGAGATGCTCTCACAACTCTCATAACAATTTTTCCGCACAACAACAAAGCAAGAAAACACAATAAGGAACATACACATAGCATCACACAAGAAATAAAAAAATGCATAAGGAAAGGCATTTGCCTTGATTCCTACCTTTAATAGCCCAAATGGAAGATAGTTGAGAAGAGCTTCTCTTACTCCTTCTCCAAGTTCAGCCTCCAAATTTTTCCTCTAATTTTCTCCCCAAAAGCAACTAAAATTCAAAAATTGAAAAAGATTCAACAACCCCCTCCCTCTCTTCAAGAGGGATTAAAATAGGCTCTTCTCATGAGCCTTGAGAAATGGGGAGGTGACACATGTCACCTCCTCACTCCTCCACACAACCACTTGCAAGACTCCTAGGATAGGGTGGTGACACTTGTCATCCACCCATTCCACCAAGTCTTTCTCCCATCCACTTGCTCTCTCTTACATATGTGGGAGAGAAAGGTGGAGCCAAAGAAGGAGTGGGTACCACATGTGCCCCAATCATCTCCTCCTAAGAAAGCCCACTCAACCCCAAGGTACCCTCACCAATTGTTGGAGAGGCTTGGAATTGAGTCCTCCACAATTAAGGGGTCTTGAAGACTCCCCCAACCTAGGGAAGAGGAAAGGAAGAGGTTGAGTGTTTGACCCACTCTTCCTCTCCCTCCCAAACTTTTATTTTCGTCACTTTACTTCAGGGTGAAGTTAAAGTGACCAAATGAGAGTTTACCTAAGGTTATACAAGCTCAAATGGTCCCTAGACCCTAGGGGTACAACCTAGGGTTAATTTTAACCCATTTTGAGTACCATAGGTTGAGTAAAAACACATAAAAAGGGGTCTCAAAAATTAAAACTCAAAATAAAATTCAAATGAACATTACACTTAACAACACCAATCAAAAATCAAATATAAGAAGGGGTAAACCTAACCCAACTAACATCACACAACCACATTACAAAAATTCATCATGCATCACATAATTGATCTTGGTTCCTCTCGGAACTAGATCGGCTTTACATGGGAAACAAAACAGTGTGTGGGATAATCTCCAATTATCCATGGCTTAGTTAGAAACACCTACGCACTCAAATGAAATGTTAATCTAACATGTATATAACAACTGAAGCAAAGTGAAACATACACTCACATCATCACATGATCATAAAAACATCAAAGAATCACATCATAATTAAATTCCTAATTTTTGCATTTCAAAAATCCATCACAAGATAAGATCGCATAATAAATCTGTAATTAAAATCACATGAATAGTATCCCAATAACATCATAATGTAAATCATATGTCAGACATCATCAGTGAATCAATATCAAGGTCTAATCTCATTGTAATCATGCTAAACATAATAAATCTACATAAAACATAAAGTCTAATAATCCTGCAAATCGAGATCAACAGTCCCATAAGTCTAATATGTCTTCAACAGTAAAATAAAGTAGTCGACATAAGGGAGTGAAATGGTAGGCCTCACAGGTACCCCTAGGGTTTAGGGCCCATTTGAGCATGCCAAACCCTAGGATTACCCCTGTCTAGTCACCTTAATCTTGGGTTAAAGAAAACTGACAAAAATTCAAATTGGTTAAGTGTGGGAGATGAGTCATGCCTTGAATGAAGGCCCATCTCCCTTTCCAAGGCATGGGATTCCACCACCTTGAAGACTTGGGGAATCTTCAAGACCCCCAAGTGTGTGGAACCTTCCTCCAAACCTCTCACACATGTGTGAGAGCATCTTGGAGTGAACGGGCTCCCTTTGGAGAATAAGGTGATGACATGTGTCATCCCTTATCCTCTTAGAGCCCATGGAGAGAGATGCCACCTCTCCACCTTTTCTCTTACACATGTGTGAGGGCACATGTGGAGAGGGTGAGGTTTGACTGGATGGGAGGGTGACACATTTCACCCTCACATTCCTTTTCCTTTGCAAGTGGGATGGGAAGAGGAAGGAGAAGGTGACATCTCATTCCTCAAGGCCTTGGAATGAGGCCTATTTTAATTCCTCCTTGAGGGGGGAATGGGGTTCTTTTTCTTGCTTAATTTTCTATCCTTGGAGGATCTTTAGGGAGTTAGAGAGATTTTAGTGGATTAAAGGCTTGGAGAAAGATTGTGGGGATCTTCTTCAACTTCCATCCATTGTTGGGCTCTTAAGGTAAGCCTCATGGCATTTTTGCTTTCCTTATGCTTGTTACATTTTGGTTGTGTACTTGAAATGTGTTTGGGTGTTATTTCCTTCTTGTTGTGGGATTTTTGGTGTATTGGGATGAGACTACCAATTTGCTGTGTCCATCCTTATGTGGGGTGGGGGAGGAGTGAATCTCCTTGAGGTTACCCTCCTGGTGTTTTTATGGCCTTGAGGGAAAGATATTGGAGTATGGGTATTCTTTTTGTTGGCATGAGTGCCATGGTGAAATCTATATATTCATGTGTTATCATTTTGAGCTTGAGGCCTTCATTGTGTTGAGACTTGGTATTTTGTGGAGTGATCCTCATGAGTTGAGTGATATCCACTCCCTACCCCTTCAAACCTATTTCAATGGGTTTTGTGTTGTGTTAAATCTTATGGGTGTTCTTCATGATTTGTGTGGTTTTCTTGTTATTGTGTTGTGGTGTGATAAACTCATGTGAAGATCAACCTCCCAGCTCGGGGGCAACCCACTTGTGGGTCTAAGGTAGGGAGGAGAGCAGTTTTTGTGGCTTGGCTATCCCTCCTTTGTTTTAGTATCTTGCAAGTTATTTTGGTGACCCTTGGAGCTTGGGAAGAATGGATATTATTGCTATGGTTTTGTTACCTTGTTGGCTATTTGAGAGCCTTGGTCTATGTGACCTTATTGTATTTGGTTGTGTTAAGGAGCTCTCATTGTTGTAGTTGTGAACTGAAATTATTCCTATGTAATAATGTAATTTTTTTCCACCTCTTAATGTATCTATGTTGCTAATGTAAACCTTTAGACTGTCCTAATGTAGATATAAGTTCCTTGCCATTATATTTTTGTGCATTTAAGAACAAAAAGAAAAGTTTGCATCCATGTTGCTAAAAGAAAGTTTTGAAAAATGGAATATATATTTATGTTACAATTCTATGCTGCAAAGGAAAATATACATATATGTTTGCTGGTTTTATAAATGTTTCTGTGAGAAAAGTTATTTTGAATGTGACTAGAAGTCATTAGTATAAAATATTAGTTGTTGTTTGTATTATGGTTTCAAAGAAAAAAAGAGAGATTTTTGATAGTTGTTTACATTATTATAAGAAAAATGCATATGTATGAATGTTTAATTATAATCATACAATTAGATATAGGGTAAGTGCAAGAAGATGGGGGGCCAAAAAGTGGCCAAAAATTTTTCAAAAAAATTTAAGTCATAACGTGAGCGTGTTATAACGCGAGCGCATTATAACGCACTCGCGTTATAACCTTTTATAAAAAAAAAAAGCAATGTCATTTCATTTCATTCTGAATTTCTCCTCTGCCCGCGGCTTCAAAACCCTCAAAAACGCGCTCGCGTTCTACAAAACGCCAATCAACACAAAAGGCTTGTCGATTCATCACCAAAATGCCACCGCGACGTCGAGCACACCAAAGGGGTGAGTTATCTTTATTTTTTTGTTTGAATTTCTTCCTAAATAGGTAGGTTTTTGTTGATTTTTGATGTATATTTCGTTAATTGTAGGAAATGTTAATGCACCTCCTCCTCCTCCTCCTCCTCCTCAAAATCCACAAAATCCTGAGGAGGAAATATTTGTAGAACAACAACCTCCTCCATTCATTCCTCGACATGCCCCTGGAACACAAGATAATATAATGGGGGAAATTGAAAACAACAAAAAACAAATTGAAGATATAATTGCAAGGTTGAAAGATCCTTCCACTTCAACCTTGCATAGGTCCACACTTGCTGAATCTCTTGAGTCTATGTTAACAAAAATAAAAATTAAATTAGCAAGCAAATAACTAGTTGGACCGATAAAAAGAGAGAGTTTAGAGATTACTATGCAGATAAATTGTCATACCAAGATGTCAAAAAATTACAAATTACAAAAGTAGACTTGTATTCAATTTTCACAAACCCACAAACAAATCAACCTCCACCCATTACATGCAAGAGGTTCCCTATCCATTGGTGCAACAACCAAGCGATAAGGGACAATTTCGGGTAGAGGTGGTGGATGGTTTTTGACCATCCTCCATGCAATAATAATGAGGTCCCGCAATACTTTTTGATTAAACTCTACTGCGAGTTTGTCCTTAATAAAGTGCCAAACTATTTTGATATGCGGGACTTCTAGGGTAGAGGTGGGGGCTCAGTACAGGATAGACCAGGGGCATGTCTTGACCCACAGCAGGTAGTGAGACGAGTAATCAGCAGACCAGCCCACGAGCATGTTTCTATCCCTTCCATTGTGAAGGAGAGTGTTGAGGTTGATACACTAAGGTCGATTAGTGCCTTGACCCAGAGCATCATAGAGCATGCCGATCCTGCAACACAGAGTGGGTTGGGAGATAGTGCGAGGAGTAGGGTCCCACCGCATACTTGCCAGGCTTGCGGGTCAGCCTGTGGTTATGACCCCATGGATAGTCAGGACGTAGGTGCACAGGCTACATCTGCAGCTGAGCAGATGGTGATGACAGATACCCTCCTGAGTGAGACTTTTGACCTTGATACTCAGGTAAATATTAGCAAGTTTATTGAATTTAATTTATTAAATTTTATTTTTGAAATACAAGATTAACTAATTTAAATTGATGATTTTAATGAAATTTCAGGGTCATAGCGTCGATGCAATTTTCAGTGGTTCTCCACCTACATTTTTCACTAGATCATCTACTGTCGAGGTATGTAACTAGTAAACAATTATAAATATTACATGTGAATAGCATCTTTATATGAATGGTATTCTAATTTCTGATTTTGGATGTTGAATAGGTTAACACTGTAGATTTCATGGCAACACCTGCCAGCGGTGGTGGACTTCAAAGCTTTACGGAGGTAATAAAATAAATAGTTTAATGAATGAATTGTACTTACTAAATTTTTGTATGTGATTTGTGTGTTTTATTGTGTGTACTTCCATGTTTAGATGAACGTGTGTGTATGTTAGGAGCCATGATTTGCATCACTATTATAGTTTTCGTAATTGAATAATGTTGTTTTATTTCTAGATGATACAGGCTGCGGATACACCTCCCTATGTTCATAGGGCAATGGAGCAGGGTGTGGCCTCTACGATTCATAGCTCTATGACATTGACAGGGGTATGAGGCAGATTAGTAAATTTCAATTTACATTCATTGTTATAGTTGTCTATTTTTGAAAAATCAAAAGATTATTGATTTGAAGTTTAATTTCTATCTAGATGGTTTCTATAGAACATGACATCACCAGGGCCTATTCCTGCTACTGAGGCAAGCGAGGAGACAGATTATATGTTAGCGGTAAGTGATTATTTTGTTAAATGTTTCATTTTTTTATAACATGTAATTTCTATATATTAATGTCTATACTTTTTTTTGTAACAGGTAAAGGTGCAAGAAGAACTAAATAGGAGGAGTAGCCCTCGGGTTCATAGTAGACCACCCACATGCATGTCTCCATCCCCTAGAAGATCAAAGGCTGCTCATGATTTATTCTCTTCACCAGCTAGAGGGGAATGACTTTTTATTGTGTTCCTCTGTTGTATGCCTATATGGCATTCTTGTAAGCCTATATGGCTATTTTATATATATGTTATACTTATATCGACAGATATTGATGTATACCTATATGGATATTTGGTTAATACAAATCTTTTTTATTGATGGCATCCATACTTGCATTATAAATCCACTTTTGAATGGATATTTGTAGATGGCTACTTCAAATATTTAAAGTCCGATTGTATTACATAGGATGTTTGCATTTTCTTTGATAGGCTTGATAGGCCATGGATTACATGATGGTGTTTGATGGAAAAGTATGGTACTAGAAGACTCTAGTTCATTCTTAATAGGCTTGTGATTGATAATATCTTTGCATGATTACACTTGATCTTGGATCATGGGCATGTTGTTAGGATTTTGATTGCATTGTGATGTTTGATGGATAGGCATGGTGTAAGTGTAAGATACCCAACTAGTTCTATGAAAATTTTTCCTTACTTAAACACTTTTACTTGCTAACAATTCATCAACTACTTCAATAACATAAAGATATACATCAAGATAACTATTTGAATGAAACAACATTAGAGTTGGGTACTTGTCTTGTTACTTGATTCAATCAACTTGCAATGTCTTATTACATGGAAAATGCTTTCAATAGCATGAAGTACAACTCATTCAATGGAAATACAAGGACAAGCCTTGAAGCCTTGATGTTACAATGTCTTCCTTACTTGAGCAACTCAATTGAACTCAATGATATCAACTGAATGTCAACACCTCACAGTATCACAAGGGAGCATCACCTTGCTTGTTGAGGGAGCATCACCCCAGCACTTGAAACTCGCAGGCCTCAAGATTACAAGCTCAATAGCTTTGCAGAGAGAATTTTGTCAAATAAACAGATACCAAATGAATGAGAGAGCTCCTCCTTTTATAGGCCTTCCAAAGGAAATGAAGGCACATTTTTCAATGCATAAAGAGGAACCAAGGCACATTTCCCAAGAAGCATATCCAAGAGAATATCCCATCTTGATGACTCATTCTGAGTTGGCAAGCTTTTCCAGAGACCTCGACACGGATCTCAAAGACATTCTGAGGACCAATGGGCATTCAGACAGTTGTAACAACCTTAACCACTTCTTGAAACACTTTAGGCGTAGTTTTAGGGTTCTTCTAACTGTGGCGCCAGCTGTGGAGGATCTCACCAGGAAGTGTGCCTAAATTCTCATCCTTGGAAGATATTGTCTTTGGAAGTGAACTCCTCTAGATCCATACTTAAACATTTGAAGATTTGGAATGTTCAACTCATCACCTCACAAGGTAGGTGCATATTTGAAGGATTTACAGGTTTTTCTAACTTGGGCGCCAAGTTGAGGTGACCTCCTCCTGAAGTTGCGCCTTGTCAACATTAGGTGCCAATTAGAGTTTATGGATGCTTTGGATTTTTTCCAAGAGTAGGCGCTAAAACATCATCATTAAGAAAGTGTTTTAAATGCTAGGCACCCAAATGAGCCCTCTAGAGTCTAGGCACTCCTTTCATGCATTCTGTGTTCTAGGTGCCAATTGAAAGGAGTGGAGAACAGGGCAAGCGCCTTCCAAACTAGGTGTTTCCTTGAGGTGACAAGGACTTAGAAAGTGCGCCTAAGGTGAGCGCCTTGAGTGAAAAGGTCTAACAAACATCTTTGAACCCCCTTTCAAGGTTAGGCGCATTCTGGAGGTGGAAACAAGTAGAAGGTGCGCCTTGGCTTCCTTTGTCAATTCTTTCAAGTCTTTGTTGATTAGGAAGGTGGAATGCTTCATTGTAGAATGAGCGCCTATCTTCTAATGTCCAAACTACTTCTTCTGGCTCACTCTGTGGCTAGGCGCCAGAGCTAAACTATTCACACAAGGGAGTGTGCCTAGACTCACTTGATGTTTTCTTACTACTTCAACCCCTGGAAGATGTTCCAAGGTGTTCCTTTTTACAAGCACCTGACCTCCCAAGTTCCTTCATGTGCTATTCCTTGAAGGCACCAAAACTGAGCTCCAGTGCCATGGGATTGTGCCTAACATATTTGAAGAGTTTCTAAGCCTTTTGCAAGTTGATATCCCAAACTCATGCTTCTAGGCGCAACAGGAGCTTTCCAAAGGAGTTTCCAAGTTTTAGACGCCAAGCGAGGTCATGGGTGAATGGAACTACGCCTTAGGAGATGACTGGATCCTAAGCGTCAGTCTAGAGTTACAGTGGAATTGATATGCATCTCAACTAGCTTAGGCACCCATTTGAAGTGATTCCTTTAACACTTCTCTGTCAATCTCAACTGCAAGGATGATCTCCTAATCCAATTTTGATCCTCTAGAGATGCAAATAGCTTTTCATTTCACTAGGCGCCATCAATGATGATCATCAACCAAAGCGCATTTCAAAGGTGAGATAGGCAAGTGAGGCGCCAAACTAGTCCTTAAGACTTATCTCCTTCTATCAAGTCAATTTCAACTATGTGAGAGAGTTCTATTCTAGGCGCAAAATGGAAATGTTTCATCAATTGGTGCATCTTACAAAGCTCCCAATTCTAGGCGCCAGAGCCAAAGAGTTTTTCCCAACACATGCACCTGGGCTAGGAATTCACCTAAGAGACATCACTTAGCTTTAAAACTTTCAATCTATAGCCATCTGGGCTAGGCGCTCCAATGGAGGATCCTTAAACTCATGCATTGGCACCTTCTAGTTCTAGGCACCCATTTTGGATGATTCATCCTGATACTAGCGCCCAAAATGACTAGACTCTCTTCATCATCCAATTCACTTAGAAGACTCAAGTTGGAGACTTAGTTGTCTATCCATGTTCTCCAGAAGATTCATTGTACCTCTATGCACTTAGGCACCCTAGTTGATGTGATTAAAGTGCTTCAAAGCTCCATGATTCTTGGTTAGGCGCACATTTGACATTGAGCAAGCAAGAAAGTGCGCCCTGACTCTAGGAGTCCTGCCTTAGTCAAGTTTAGCATCCAGACTTAACTAATTTCAAGTTTTTGACTTTGTTCTTGCGAAAAACAAAAGTTAAGTTAGTCAAAAACCAATTCATTCCCTCATTATTTCGAATTAGCCTCCAGGAATGAGGAATAGGCTAACTCATTCTTCATTTGATGATCAGGCCAGAAACGGGGACATGACAGTAAGATACCCAACTAGTTCTATGAAAATTTTTCCTTACTTAAACAATTTTACTTGCTATCAATTCATCAACTACTTCAACAACACAAAGATATACATCAAAGATAACTACTTGAATGAATCAACCTTAGAGTTGGGTACTTGTCTAGTTATTTGACTCAATCAACTTGCAATGTCTTATTACATGGATAATGCTTTCAATAGCATGAAGATACAAATTATTCAATGGAGATACAAAAGAAAGGCCTTGAAGCCTTGATGTTTATAATGGCGTCTACACTTGATCAACTCAATCAAACTCAATGATGTCAACTGAATGTCAACACCTCACAATATCACAAGGGAGCATCACCTTGCTTGTTGCATGGATGAATGTCATAGTTGTAAGACTCTTAGTGTTAGGCGCCAACTGAAGGTAGTAGAGACCAGACTAGGCGCCATCCTAAGATGGGCGCTTCCTTGAGGTGGTAGAGACATGGATGAACGTCTGGTGGGGTTTGATGACTCTATATTGACACTCAAATTCACTTAGGTGTAATATTAGTGTTCTTCTAACTAGGTGCTAGATAGGAGGATTCTCAGGGGTTTTGGCGCCTAGGTTACAACTTGTCAATTTCTCAAAGAATCTTTGAAACACTTGACTTCCAAGGATTATCATCTTACCCTCTGATGGAGCACCTTGTTCCAAAATTGGTCTTGGGGACTTGCATCTCTCTTAGGTGCATGTTTGGAGTAATGTCAACTAGTATCAGTGCCTATTATCTCAATTCACACTTGACATCAAACTTTTGAAGCTCTTTTACCCTAGCGCCTTTATCTTCTATCAAGTGCCTAACATTCTGGAGGTGAATTCCATCTTAATCCAAGTCTTCAAGGTACTTCCAAGTTTAGGCGCCAAAATAGGGTTATGGAGGAGCAGAACCATGCCTTAGGAGGATGACTGAACCCTAGGCGCCAATTTGAGGTTGCAAGAGCATAGGTATGCACCAAGTAGAGTTTGATGCTCAAAACATTAACATTATTTAGTGAAATCCTTTTTTGACTCTAGGCACCATTTGGAGGCTAGAAAGAGGGAAGTTCCACAAGTGCGCCCCCCTCAATGAAGTTCCTTTTGTTAACTTAGTTCATCCTAGTGACTGAAGGGGTTGTTATATTCTTTAGGCGCAATCTTTCATAGACTAAAACATTCACTCCATGTTAAGGCGCTTAAAGGAGGCTCTGGAGATGGAAAATGGTGCCTTAACTCACTTATGTAAATTTTGGACTTTTACGCAATTGCAAGATGTCTTGGAGGGCTCAATTCTTTAAGGCACCCATTTTGTTCACCACTTGTAGCATCACTTGTTCAAGGCACGTGTGTGATTTGGTCAAAAACAGGCACCTAGAGTGAATAGGCTTTCATCCTGACTTAATACACTGCCTCCTTCTGACGATTTTTGGGGCAGCAGAAAACCTTTCACCACGGGCAAATACCTCAGAGCTATAAAAAATCGAGAGAGGTTATTGTAGAGGCACTCTACGTGATCGCATTGCCTTAGACGGAATGTATCTAAGTGACATGGTTTTCGAGTAACATCTCGTCAAAGATTGCTGCCTTTTTGCACTTTGGACTCTTCAGGGATATCGTCAGTACAATGTAGCTTCGACTGTTTTGACATATTTGGGTGAAAAATAGGACCATGTCTAGCGTAAATGTACCCATTCAAACGTGTTGGAATAGTCAGTTTGGTCGCATCAGGAGCAGGATGAAAGTTACACCCCTTTGCAACTTTACATTGCCTCCTTCTGATGATTTTTGGGGCAGCAGAAAACCTTTCACCACGGGAAAATACCTCAGAGTTATAAAAAATCGAGAGAGGTTATTGTAGAGGCACTCTACATGATCACGTTGCCTCAGATGGAATGTTTCTAAGTGACACAGTTTTTGAGTAACATCTCATCAAAGATTGCTATCTTTTTGCACTTTGGACTCTTCAGGGATATCGTCGGTACAATGTAGCTCCGACTGTTTTGACATGTTTGGGTGAAAAATAGGACCATACCTAGCATAAATGTACCCATTCAGACACATTGGAATAGTCAGTTTGGTTGCATCAAGAGCAGGATGAAAGTTACACCCCTTTGCAACTTTACACTGCCTCCTTCTAACAATTTTTGGGGCAGCAGAAAACCTTTCACCACGGGCAAATGCCTCAGAGCTATAAAAAACCGAGAGAGGTTATTGTAGAGACACTCTACATGATCACGTTGCCTTAGACAAAATGTTTCTAAGTGACACAGTTTTTGAGTAACATCTCATCAAAGATTGCTACCTTTTTACACTTTGGACTCTTCAGGGATATCGTCGGTACAATGTAGCTCCGACTGTTTCGACATGTTTGGGTGAAAAATAGGACAATGCCTAGCGTAAATGTACCTATTCAGATGCGTTGGAATAGTCAGTTTGGTCGCATCAGGAGCAGGACGAAAGTTACACCCCTTTGCAACTTTACACTGCCTCCTTCTGATGATTTTTGGGGCAGCAGAAAACCTTTCACCACGGGCAAATGCCTCAGACCTATAAAAAATTGAGAGAGGTTATTGTAGAGGCACTCCACATGATCACGTTGCCTTAGACAAAATGTTTCTAAGTGACACGGTTTTCGAGCAACATCTCGTCAAAGATTGCTGCCTTTTTGCACTTTGGACTCTTCAGGGATATCGTCGGTACAATGTAGCTCCGACTGTTTTGACATGTTTGGGTGAAAAATAGGAGCATGCCTAGTGTAAATGTACCCATTCGGATGTGTTGGAACAATCAGTTTGGTCACATCAGGAGCAAGACGAAAGTTACACCCCTTTGCAACTTTACACTGCCTCCTTCTGATGATTTATGGGACAGCAGAAAACCTTTCACCACGGGCAAATGCCTCAGAGCTATAAAAAACTGATAGAGGTTATTGTAGAGGCACTCTACGTGATCGCGTTGCCTCAGACGGAATGTTTCTAAGTGACATAGTTTTCAAGCAACATCTCGTCAAAGATTGCTGCCTTTTTGCACTTTGGACTCTTCAGGGATATCGTCGGTACAATGTAGCTCTGACTGTTTCAACATGTTTGGGTGAAAAATAGGACCATGGCTAGCGTAAATGTACCTATTCAGACGCGTTGGAATAGTCAGTTTGGTCGCATCAGAAGCAGGACGAAAGTTACACCCCTTTGCAACTTTATGCTGCCTCCTTCTGACGATTTTTGGGACAGCAGAAACCCTTTCACCCGGGCAAATGCCTCAGAGCTATAAAAAACTGAGAGAGGTTATTGTAGAGGCACTCTACGTGATCACGTTACCTTAGACAGAATGTTTCTAAGTGACACGGTTTTTGAGCAACATCTCGTCAAAGATTGCTGCCTTTTTGCACTTTGGACTCTTCAAGGATATCGTCGGTACAATGTAGCTCTGACTGTTTTGACATGTTTGGGTGAAAAATAGGACCATGCCTAGTGTAAATGTACCCATTCAGACGCGTTGGAATAGTCAGTTTGGTTGCATCAGGAGCAGGATGAAAGTTACACCCCTTTGCAACTTTACACTGCCTCCTGACAATTTTTGGGGCAGCAGAAAACCTTTCACCACGAGCAAATGCCTCAGAGCTATAAAAAACTGAGAGAGGTTATTGTAGATGCACTCTACATGATAGTGTTGCCTTAGACAGAATGTTTCTAAGTGACACGATTTTTGAGTAACATATCGTCAAAGATTGCAGCCTTTTTGCACTTTGGACTCTTCAGGGATATCGTCGGTACAATGTAGCTCCGACTGTTTCGACATGTTTGGGTGAAAAATAGGACCATACCTAGCGTAAATGTACCCATTCAGACGCGTTGGGACAGTCAGTTTGGTCGCATCAGGAGCAGGACGAAAGTTACACCCCTTTGCAACTTTACACTGCCTCCTTCTGATGATTTTTGGGATAGCAGAAAACCTTTCACCACGGGCAAATGCCTTAGAGCTATAAAAAACCGAGAGAGGTTATTGTAGAGGCACTCTACGTGATCACGTTGCCTTAAATGGAATGTTTCTAAGTGACATAGTTTTTGAGCAACATCTTGTCAAAGATTGCTGCCTTTTTGCACTTTGGACTCTTCAGGGATATCGTCGGTACAATGTAGCTCCGACTGTTTCGACATGTTTGGGTGAAAAATAGGACCATGCCTAGCGTAAATGTACCCATTCAGATGCATTGGAATAGTCAGTTTGGTCGCATCAGGAGCAAGACGAAAGTTACACCCCTTTGCAACTTTACACTGCCTCCTTCTGACGATTTTTGGGGCAACAGAAAACCTTTCACCACGGGCAAATGCCTTAGAGCTGTAAAAAACTGAGAGAGGTTATTGTAGAGGCACTCTACATGATAGTGTTGCCTTAGATGGAATGTTTCTAAATGACACAGTTTTCGAGCAACATCTTGTCAAAGATTGCAGCCTTTTTGCACTTTGGACTCTTCAGGGATATCGTCGGTACAATGTAGCTCTGACTGTTTTGACATGTTTGGGTGAGAAATAGGACCATGCCTAGCGTAAATGTACCCATTTGGATGCATTAGAACAGTCAGTTTGGTCGCATTAGGAGAAGGAAGATCTAAAGGCATGAAAGTGGATTTTTCAACTTGATTTGGCACCCTATATGTGAAGGAAGATCTAAAGGCATGAAAGTGGATGTCATATTGCAAGAGTTTAGATCATCAAAATTGAAAGAAATAAGTCTATTAAGCTTGGGCACCCTTGGTCTTCTTTTCATTCATTATGAGCGCCTTGGGAGAATGGTATATAGGTCATCATCATGATTGGGCACCCTGGATCCAGAGTGTTGGAGAGATCATCAAATGGTGTCTAGTAGGGTGAGTTATGAGTTTGGTCGGATCAGGAGTAGGACACCAAAAATGCATAACATGATGATGTAAAAATGTGTACATATGTGGAAAAATGTAGGAGGAAATAAAAAAAGACAAACCTTACAAATTAATGTGCATACTTACAACTCAATGTAACATAACTTTACAAAATCAATGTGAATACTTACAAATTAATCCAATAAACCATCTAGGTCTGCTCTACTCTTTATTGTGTCAAGTATTGCTTCATGGTCAGACTCACGCACCTTCCACAATATTTTGTTAAAAGGTCTACCCCGATACTTTATCAAATGAACATTGGATGCCATGACAAGGTTCGAGTAATGAAGAATCTTTCGATGCATGTCAAAGTCCTGAAATAGCCAAATATTAACACTCTTATGTGGGTACCTTCTAAGCCATGTTCCAGTAATAACCACTGATCCTGTAGGGTATTCGATGTTTTCTCCATCTGTAACAGGGGCCTCCAATTTCTTTTTGGCCTCAACACAATGACATAAATAATAATCTATTCCCTCTTCATTATCTTCATCTGCAATAACTACATATACGTGCCCTACATTGATATGTGTAGCAAATTAGATGAAATTAGTCAACATTACAAAAACACTACAAAGTAAGATGACATTACCTGGTTGAACTAGATGAAATTAGATGCATATACGTGCCCTATATTACCTAGTTGAAGTAAATCTGATATGTGGTCAAAGTCAACTGACGATTCCATCTGTGTTAGTTCCAGTGCCATCGGGGGTCGATACATGTCAAGTGGGCTAAGATAACTTAACTTCCATTCGTCAACCCACTCCTTTGACTCGCACTCATCCTAGACTTGAATTGTACAGGAAGAACAAAAGCATGACATCTTTCGTGTATGGATACTCCATGAACCTACAATTGAGCTTTTGAAAGAGTGCATCTCATTTGATCCGGTCAGTGTACAACAATCCTCATATGGTGCAATGTTAGTATCATCTATCAACCAAAAAAATCTATGAACTAAAGACTTACCTTCATTACCTAGACCCATGGAAGCATTACACCACTCGACAATTGATTTTGCATCTATCAACTTTGCATTGTCTTTATACTTTAACTCTTCTCGTGCTATGGCTCTTTTGATACATGCTCCTGCACCATCATGCTCCCCCTTTCCATGCCCGGCCTTACAAAAGTTCCACATATGTTGAATACCTGTAAAATTATGCCTCCTACTCAGCTAATAGAAATTTCACGACTTCTTGAATTGTGATGCACAATTATCTGACCATATGATATGCTGACTGAACGATATGCCCCTTCTAGCCAAATCATTGTAGAACACCTGAAAGCAACCTTGCACAAACTCCGTAGAATGCGTGCGATCATCACTAATATAGAAATTATACTCCCTTATGATCTTTCTGTCATCCTCTATACTATCATTCACATGAATGAATGCGATGTGCACAAATATAGAAACCTGTGTGGAGTTGTAATATTGTGATTGCACCTCACATTGTGGCTATAGACTGTAGTTCTCTGCAAAGTCGATGACTGAAACAATGCTACCAACTGGAAATGTGTCCTTGCATAACTTGAATTGCAAGTCCAACCATCGAGCTCTATGGGCATGTCTTGCATACTCATACACTATGCTGTCATGAAATATAGGCATAAACTGATACACTGGAATCTTTTCAATAACTAATTCACACCTCTTTGCTTCTTTACCATCTTTTGTATTGTATGCCACTGTTTTATACTTGCCAAACTCTACTAGTTCATTTCCAACCGCATGTGTTATTTCCATATGTTCACATATTGGTAAATGTTGCAAGCCACCGCAACGATGACATGTGCCATCCAAGCATAATTTCTTGTAGAATATTTGACCTTCCTCTCTTTCACATAAAATTCTTGATATGAAGTCTCTTGAAGATGTTGGTGGGGCACATATGGCACAACCCTGCAAATCATTGTTAGTATGCATATCTAAACATATAGACCTATAAGCATCAAAATGGTTAGAAAATTTAATATGTAATCTACAACAACAAGTAGTGCATGTGTGATTTATCTTAACATAGAAAGGTTTTAGCATTTCAAAATATCTTTGACAAATTTTAATTTGAGGATACTTCTCTAGAAATTTACCATAAAACTGTGTTTGAGTCTCATCCAAAAAATGCTTTGGATGTGGCTCGTGGTTCTGACTACCGATTCTCCTTCTTACCACATCCCTTTGATTCAGAGATACCCTTGTGTAATTCTTCCAAAAGTCTTCAATTAGTGATCTCAATGCTTTAACAATTGGTTTATCTTTTTGTGGTAGTCTCCCTGAGAACGCCCATAATTCATTGGCATTAGTGTCCTCATTTCTTTGGCGTCTTCCAACGGCTCTTGATAAAGTTTTCCTATTAATTCTCAATTCTTGACTTGTCTTTCTAATGAGACAAGCTTTCCTTGTTTGACTACTTACTATAGTCAATGTAATCACACGCCGTGTTGCATTACTATCTTTTGTGCGTGAGGTGTTACCCACACTCTTATACGCACTCATTAGATTCTTGACAATAGATTTTTCACTTGAAGCCTCTGATGTTCTCAACCCAAGAATCTTCATGATAGACCTATACTTTATACTTCGCATCATTTCAACGAATAGTTGACATCTTGCAGTCTCATTTAACTTTTCAAAGAACAATCTCCAAATCTTATTAGCATATCTTCTACAAGTGCATTTTGGAATCTTACTTTCCATTGGCTGCAAAATATTCTCATCAATATCAATCAAATACTTTGGCTTTCTATGCAAAATTCTAGGTGGTGTCAAGTTAGGTAAATTCATCTCAACATTAGGAATTTCATCAATATTTAAATGAGATGGGTTAGATGGCATACCTTCGATTGAAGATGGAATAGATGACATACCTTGAGGTTGAGGTGGGAACGATGGCGTACCTCCTTCATCACATGTGAGTGATGATGTACTCTCAACTTGAGATGTGGTAGATGGTGTCCCTACATGTTGACTTGTGGTAAAGGACGTGTCTCCAACTATGGTATTCAAATCTCTCATACCATGAAGTTTTTGCATTCATTCTCTTTGTGCCGCCAATTCCATATCTCTTTGTGATGGTTGTGGTTCCTCTTCAATTGGTATGTCTTCATTTATCATGTCCAATTTCCTCTTCTCATGAAGTTCCCTCATAGCCATTGCTTTCTTTGCATTCTTAGCTTCTATCTCTTCATGTGTTGGTTTAATTCTTGATCATTTCCTCGGCATGACAGAGAATTTGTCTGTAGCATGATAAAGAGACCAATATTAGTTCCTAAGAAATGAATACTTGATAATAGTGGGATTGTATTTTTTTATGTTGTAAGGATTTATTCTTGTATAGTTTGACATCATGGTATGAACTAAGGTTTGTTTATTACACATAATTATTAAAGAGCCCAAGTGTAGAAAATATACATGGCATCATGTGAGATTGTAGGTTGCTTTCTTGATTGGGAATGTGTCTATTTTAAACATGTATGATAAAGCATGATAAAGTAATTCAATCTGAAATAAGGAAAATGTAAAGAACATGCATGTAAAGAATTGACATACCTAAAAAACAAAGATTTGAATGGAGAGAGTACCCAATTATGTAGTGTTTTTTTCTTCTTGCATCAAACTCCTCAAAAATTTGAGTTTTTCACCACTTGCTTCCTTTTCAATGTTAAATTCTTAAAATTGAATCACAATTAACATTGCAACACTACAAAAATTGAAACTTGAATAGATATATATCAAACTTGGTGTGAAAACTATGTTATTTACTCCTTCTCAAGTTGGCAAAGCAGAAAAGGTGGTGGAAAGATCATGCAAAGGTGGTACAATGTGTCAAATGTGCATGTGAACTTCCCAATAGCATGAAAGCACTTCTTTTTTGTCAGAGCATGCACAAAATCAGTAAGAAAACAAAGCATGTGGGCCTGGATCACGGGGGTAACCACTTTTTTACTGTTTCAATAGAAATACAAAACGCGAGCGCGTTATAACACAAGCGCGCTATAACGCGCTCATGTTTTATCCTGCTATAGATTCATCACATCCTTTGCATTGATCACATCTTTTTCTTGGAAGGGCTTGCCAGATGCTCCACCATATGATAGGCATAACAATGAAGGGGTAAGCCCTCATAATCAAGTTCGTGATAGAAAATGCCCTCAACCCTCAATGTCAAACCCTAATCCCTAAACCCTCAACTCTGATCCCTCGACCCTCAACCCTCAATGTCAAATCCTAATCCCTCAACCCTATCCCTAAACCCTCAACCCTCAACATCAAATCCTAATCCCTCAACCCTAATCCGTCATCCCTCAACATCAAATCCTAATCCCTCAACCCTAATCCATCATCCCTCAACTCTAATCCCTCATCCCTAAACCCTAAATGCTATCCCTAATCCTACACCCTCAACAGACTCGACACTATACCTTAAACTCTAATCCCTTATCCCTAAACCCTCCAACCCTATCCCTAATCCTTACAACCCTCAACCCTAATCCCTCAACCCTTAACTCTGATCCATCAACCCTCAACACTATACCTTAAACCCTAATCCCTTCAACCTCAACCCTATCCCTAAACCCTTGACCCTCGAACTTCAACCCTCAACCCTCGACGTCAAACCCTAATCCCTCAACCCTTAACTCTGATCCCTCATCTCTCAACCCTAACCCTAAACCCTCAACCCTCAACATCAAATCCTAATCCCTCAACCCTTCACTCTAATCCCTCAACCCTAAACCCTATCCCTAAACCCTCAACACTATACCTTAAACCCTAATCCCTCAACCCTAACCCTAAACCTTGTCCCTAAACCCTAATGCCTCAACCCTCAACCCTAATCTGTCATCCGTCATCCCTCAACTCTAATCCCTCATTCCTAAATCCTAAACGCTATCCCCATTCCTAGATCCTCAACAGGCTCGATACTATACCTTAAACCCTAATCCCTCTACCCTCGACACTCTTATTTAACCCTAATCCCTTGACCATTAACCCTATCCCTCAACCTCAACCCTCAACCCTTAACCCTCAACCCTCAACTCTCAACATTAAACCCTAATTCATCAACCCCAAACCCTAATCCCTCAAACCTAAACCCTATCCCTAAACTATCAACCCTCAACACTATACCTTAAACCCTAATCCCTCAACCCTCAACCCTAAACCTTATCCCTAAACCCTAATCCCTCAACCCTCAACCCTAATCCATCATCCCTCAACTCTAATCCCTTATCCCTAAACCCTAAATGCTATCCCTATTCCTAAACCCTCAACAGACTCGATACTATACCTTAAACTCTAATCCCTTATCCCTGAACCCTCCAACCCTATCCCTAATCCTTATACCCTCCACACTCAACTTTAACCCTAATTCCTCGACCCTCAACCCTATCCCTAAACCCTTGACCCTCGAACCTCAACCCTCAACCCTCAACATCAAACCCTAATCCCTCAACCCTTAACTCTGATCCCTCGACCTTCAACCCTAACCCTAAACCCTAAACCCTTAATATCAAATTCTAATCCCTCAACCCTAAACCCTATCCCTAAACCCTTAACACTATACCTTAAACCCTAATCCCTCAACCCTAACCCTAAACCTTGTCCCTAAACCCTAATGCCTCAACCCTCAACCCTAATCTGTCATCCATCATCCCTCAACTCTAATCCCTCATTCCTAAATCCTAAACGCTATCCCTATTCCTAGACCCTCAACAGGCTCGACACTATACCTTAAACCCTAATCACTCTACCCTCGACACTCTTATTTAACCCTAATCCCTTGACCATTAACCCTATCCCTCAACCTCAACCCTCAACCCTCAACCCTCAACTCTCAACATTAAACCCTAATTCATCAACCCTAAACCCTAATCCCTCAAACATAAACCCTATCCCTAAACCATCAACCCTCAACACTACACCTTAAATCCTAATCCCTCAACCCTCAACCCTAAACCTTATCCCTAAACCCTAATCCCTCAACCCTCAACCCTAATCCATCATCCCTCAACTCTAATCCCTTATCCCTAAACCCTAAATGCTATCCCTATTCCTAAACCCTCAACACTATACCTTAAACTCTAATCCCTTATCCCTAAACCCTCCAACCATATCCCTAATCCTTATACCCTCCACACTCAACTTTAACCCTAATTCCTTGACCCTCAACCCTATCCCTAAACCCTTGACCCTCGAACCTGAACCCTCAACCCTCAACATCAAACCCTAATCCCTCAACAACTCTGATCCCTCGACCTTCAACCCTAACCCTAAACCCTAAACCCTCAACGTCAAATTCTAATCCCTCAACCCTTCACTCTAATCCCTCAACCCTATCCCTAAACCCTCAACACTATACCTTAAACCCTAATCCCTCAACCCTAACCCTAAACCTTGTCCCTAAACCCTAATGCCTCAACCCTCAACCCTAATCTGTCATCTGTCATCCCTCAACTATAATCCCTCATTCCTAAATCCTAAACGCTATCCCTATTCCTAGACCCTCAACAGGATCGATACTATACCTTAAACCCTAATCCCTCTACCCTCGACACTCTTATTTAACCCTAATCCCTTGACCATTAACCCTATCCCTCAACCTCAACCCTCAACCCTTAACCCTCAACTCTCAACATTAAACCCTAATTCATCAACCCTAAACCCTAATCCCTCAAACCTAAACCCTATCCCTAAACCATCAACCCTCAACACTATACCTTAAACCCTAATCCGTCAACCCTCAACCCTAAACCTTATCCCTAAACCCTAATCCCTCAACCCTCAACCCTAATCCCTCATCCCTCAACTCTAATCCCTCATCCCTAAACCCTAAATGCTATCCCTATTCCTAAACCCTCAACAAACTCGATACTATACCTTAAACTCTAATCCCTTATCCCTAAACCCTCCAACCCTATCCCTAATCCCTACACCCTCCACACTCTACTTTAACCCTAATCCCTTCAACCTCAACCCTATCCCTAAATCCTTGACCCTCGAACCTCAACCCTCAACCCTCAACGTCAAACCCTATTCCCTCAACCCTTAACTCTGATCCCTCATCTCTCAACCCTAGCCCTAAACCCTCAACACTCAACGTCAAATCCTAATCCCTCAACCCTAAACACTATCCCTAAACCCTCAACACTATACCTTAAACCCTAATCCCTCAGCCCTCAACCCTAAACCTTATCCCTAAACCCTAATCCCTCAACCCTCAACCCTAATCCGTCATCCCTCAACTCTAATCCCTCATCCCTAAACCCTAAATGCTATCCCTATTGCTACACCCTCAACAGAATCGATACTATACCTTAAACCCTAATCCCTTATCCCTAAACCCTCAAACCCTATCCCTAATCCTTATACCCTCCACACTCTACTTTAACCCTAATTCCTCGACCCTCAACCCTATCCCTAAACCCTTGACCCTTGAACCTCAACCCTCAACCCTCAACGTCAAACCCTAATCCCTCAACCCTTAACTCTGATCCCTCGACCCTCAACACTATACCTTAAACCCTAATCCCTATCCCTCAACCCTTAACCCTTAAAACTTAAACCCTATCCCTACACCCTCAACACTTCACACTATATCTTAAGCCTTAAACCCTCATCCCTAAAGCCTCAACCCTCAATCCTTAAACCTTCAACCCTAAACCCTATCCCTAATCCCTCTACCCTCGACACTCTAACCCTAACCTCGACATTAAATGCTAATCCGTCAACCCTAAACCCTAATCGTAAACCCTCAACCCTCAACCCTCAACCCTCAACACTATACCTTAAACCCTAATCCCTCAACCCTCAACCCTAAACCTTATCCCTAAACCCTAATCCCTCAACCCTCAACCCTAATCCATCATCCCTCAACTATAATCCCTCATCCCTAATCCCTAAATGCTATCCCTATTCCTAAACCCTCAACAGACTCTATACTATACCTTAAACCCTAATCCATTATCCCTAAACCCTCCAACCCTATTCCTAATCCTTACACCCTCCACACTCTACTTTAACCCTAATCCCTTGACCCTAAACCCTATCCCTAAACCCTTGATCCTTGAACCTCAACCCTCAACCCTCAACCCTCAATGTCAAACCCTAATCCCTCAACCCTTAACTTTGATCCCTCGACCCTCAACCCTATCCCTAAACCCTAAACCATAATCTGTCATCCCTCATCCCTAAACCTTAAACGCTATCCCTATTCCTAGACCCTCAACGGGCTCGATACTATACCTTAAACGCTAATCCCTTATCCCTAAACCCTCCAACTCTATCCCTCATCCCTTAACCCTCATGATTAATAGCCTTGAACGTAAAAAAATTGAGTGGGACATAACGCAAGCGCATTATAATGTGCTCGCATTATGTCAAACATGACAAAAGACAGACATGCGGGAAAGAAAAATGCAAGGCAAAACATAACGCAAGCGCGTTATAATGCACTCACGTTATTTCTTGCTTTGGGAATCCCAAGCCTTGGGCTTGGGATTTGCTTTGGATTTCCAACCCAAAGGCTTGGAGTGCCTTATGAACAGTCACAGACGTGTTTTTCTATATTCTTCAAAATTTCACATAATTTCATTCGTGCTAACCCTCAGATTTGCACGTGTTTCAAGGTTGAACAAATCAAACACATGGGTAATGTTAGGCTTTCTCTTAGCTATTTGACGATGTGATTTTTTTCACATTTTAACAATGTTAAGCCTTTCATCTTTAATTTCTTTTGTTTGTGTGTCCGTTTTTAGGCAAAAACCACTGTTTGGTCTTTTTTTCATTGTAAAATAACTATTCATTCAAATTTCAAAAAAATTATATATTTAGAAACTAGACTCCATTCTACAAATATTAAAAAAATAAAAAAATGATTTTCAATTAGTTTTCAAAATTTATAGGGGTAGCACGGCCAAAATTCTATTTTTTAGGATGTGTCCACTTTAAAAATTAGTAAAAAAATCAAATATTCATCAAAAAATTATTAGAAAAATCGGGCATAAACTACATGCTATTAGCTAATTTCTCACCAAAGCGATTTTAAAAATACCAAAAAAAAGTTGACCTTTTGAGGGAGCCACAAAACTTGCTATGTTATGTTTTTTTGACAGAAACAACACCAATTTCTGTGGCTCCCTCTTTCGAACCCCTTAATCTATGCCATTTTCAAAACAAAATAGTAGTTTAGAAAGTAGACTCGGAGCACTACGAACATTGTTTTGGTTGCATCTCCAAATTTTGAGTGTAACTATGCTCAATTTCTCATCCAAGGCCAATATTCCCTGATTTCAGAAAAAAAGTGGCCACTTAAGACCCCTTTTTGGCCCCCCATCTTCCTGCACTTACCCTATATTTGCATTGTTATCCTTATATATATATATATGTTATATTCCACATTTATATATATATATATATATATATATATATATATATATATATATATATGTTATATTCCACATTTATCATCATGCAAGAATTATGTTTTCTTTTTGATATATATATATATATATATGTATATGTATGTATGTATATATATGTATGTATGTATGTATGTATGTATGTATGTATATATACATATACATACATACATACATATATATACATACATACATACATATATATATATATATCATAGGATTGAAAAATAATAAATATAATATTAGATGTGGATCAGACAAACCCTAGCGGCCATAGATATCCTTTCAACTTCGACGAAGTATTTGATTGTTGTTAAGACTGTTTTATAAAAGAAATAAAAAAATGGAGGGGCGACAGCATTATTGCTGCTACCCCCATCTCTTAACTATGTATGGTGGGGGGGGGGGGGGGGACAGACCCCCACCCACCACTCCACCCGCCCCACCCCCCTTAGATCTTCATTTTTAAAACAAAAAAAAAACAACAAAAAAAATTTTGTGGGCGCGATGCCCCCTCTGATGCCATCCCTCGACCCTATAGCTTTTGGCCCTTTGGCTGCCGTCATGGCTCTGACCTGTGTTGTTTCATTTAACCTACAATATGCTTATATATATATATACTTCTAAAGAAAAAAATAATATATGGGGCCTTTTAATCTTGTATATATGTAATGAATATATACCTCTGTGTATAAACTGAGTCTATGGCTGCCCTTGGCTCACACCTGCAAACAAAATGAAGAAAGAAAACATTGAGGAGAGAAGAATAGAAAATAGAGAATAAGTTTGGGATAGGGTTAGTGTTTTCACTTGTAAGGAAACTAATATTTTAATTGAGAGGGCTTTTTAGGGTTGAGAGGTGAGGAATTTTAAATTAAAGGAAATTATAATTTTGGGTGCACATGAAACTTACTCTCTTCCTTTCATTCCTCCTATAGTGGACTTCATTTCTTTTAGTCTTTAGCTTGGGGTATTATAGTTAGTAGGGACAATTTAATCGATTGGAGTAGACTATAAGCTAGAAGGGGTTTAACTTTTAATTAATTGGGATAATTACTATTGGAGTGTAGGAGTTAGTATTATTAATTTGACACAAAATATTTTCAAATGGAATAGTATTATTTCAGTTGTGACCTTTTTTTTTTACAAGGAAGATTAAAATTTTAATGTGGGCTTGATAGTCGAATGTTTAAATAATTATAGGGAAACTATAGTAAAGTGGGGACGATGGCTTTTGAAATTATTTTTACTTTGGAATCACATTTGGTTAATTCAATATCCTATCGATATAGTCACTTTATACACTTATTTTAATCCATGTATTAATTAATAAAAAGGGTGTCTTGATGTATGATTATTGTTGAAGTGTAAACTAATTTTCTTATTACTTTTAATTTAATTTTTCAAAGCCTCGTCATAGAATTTTTATTTTAAAATAATTCCCATGTACGCCTTAGAGGCATTATGCTACTGGATTTTTCTAAAATTTAAGAGTCATCATTTAATCACTTTAATTTATGTGTTGGTTATTAATTTAATGTTTTTGCATAATAGTTATGTGGGTTGAGTTTGTTAATTAATCCTTGCTAGCTTTAACATTACAGTTTTTGTTTCAACACAAGTCAAAACCACGCCACTCATCTAGGAAATCTAGGGTTTGGATCAAATAGATTCTAACCCTAATGGTGACACTCCTTGTGTCACATAGACCCCCTTAGTAGGCTACCATCGCACAGGGGTTGCGAATGATACTTGCAATACCTACCTTTGATTGACATGTTTAAGCCTTATGTGTATTACCACTGAGAACGCTGAAGTGTACGAGGGGGTTTCTAGAGATGCATGTAAATTTTTTTGATATTTCGTGTCATGACCACATGACAAATGTGGACATGACACGTGTGTTGCATGTTGTGACTGTATGAGAAATGTGGGCATGACATATTTGGTTGGCAGCCTAGGTGACCATCGCGTGCCTTAATTTCTAAATCAATTCTTTTTTTAATTGATTGCATTTTTAATTATGTCTATCTCACTCATCAATTGCATATGATGTTAACACTTTAAACATCTGTCGTCTCTTAGAGAGAGTGACACTTTTCCATCTTGCAGATCAACTAATTGGCTTGCTTACCTTTTGAAACCTTATTATAATCTGATTTTTATTCTTTCCAAAACAACTTGTGTATGAGTATTGGCTTCATCAAAGTTGATCGGCCTCTTTATTTTCAACTTAATAAACTCATAATTCATTTCAAATTAGTCTTGTTGTTTAACCATTTCTTTTAGAATAGTGAATGGAATTGAAGTTTAGGGTAAAGAGATGACTATATTCCATTAACTAAATAGATTTAGATATTTTTGTTAGAAAATAATATACACATAGATTAGTTAAATGTTAAAACTACTTTGAGTATAATGGAATTAGCTAGTCTAATTCACACACACACACATATTTATAACATTGTGTTTATCTTTCTATAAGGAAATGTACCTATTGATTTCTCAGTTATGCAATTCAAGTTACATAGGTCAGTTGAAATAAAACATAGAGACCTTAGATGGAATCATTTTAACCAAAGGATGTTAACCAGGTACTAAAGTCTACAAAAGTGTATCTATGATTACTTAGTTGTACCATTGACATGTAATTATCACAAAATCAAACATGGATCTTGCCATTAGTTAGTTTGAAATAAATGAAGTTTACCTATAAGAAGCAAATGATATGATTTTCTCTTGTTAATGTAACTGGATAAATGTTGGAACTGTATGACTTCTACAATAGAGTTAGTGCTTTACTATGTGTATGATGAGCATACCTTCCAAGATAGTGTACTGAGTGTGGATTCACAAAGATGGTAGGCTTCTTTTTCAAGTTTACGAGTTTATTTATTGCTTTGGCCAAATCTATTGTACCATTGAAATAGATGGATGTTAAGTGCCTAGTTCTTATTATTTATTGTTCTTTGCCACATCCTGCATGCAAGACATATGTTCATTCTAGTTTAGAGTGCATATAGGCATCAAGCTTGCATCAAGAGTTTCCTCCTCCCCATTTGTTCTAGGTTTCTAGTGTTGCATATATGAGTAGTAAGTTTTGTCATTGATGTCGATACCTAAGGTCAGCATCTAAGGAAATTATTTGAATGAGTTTGAACAAATATCTAAGAAGAACAATATATTGTTTTGCTCCACATTTCCTGTAGATTAAATATCTTTGTCTGTGGTTTGGAAGTTATGTTAAGGGATGTTTGTAGTTGCTCTGTTTCAAGTTTGAGCCTCTAGTGTGAAGATTGAAGCAAGTTCTATTCACTAGAGTAAAAACTATTTTTTTGTGTATTTAATGGTGATAGGAAGAATGTATTCTGCTCTGCATTTCTCCGCATTTAAGTTTTACAGTTTACAGTTCTAGAATTAAGTCTATGATGATGTTATGTGCCTTTAGCTCAAATGGTTCAAGATTTGGTTCTCTACAAGTGATCTTTCCTTTATGATAGTGGCTGATAGTGATGTTCAAGTGCTCCTGTTTGAAGAATCTTCTGGATAAAGTGTTTAGAGGTTGTGCAGATGTTCTTGGTGATTGTAGCAAGCTTGTAGAAGTCTCTAGATCATGTTCCTACCTTTTGATTGGTCTGTAAAGTGTAATTTGGATCGTGCATGAAGCGTGTTCCTAAAGGTCTTAGTGTTAACACCAGTTTTAGCTGACTTGGTTGTTTTCACTACTTGCGATTATACTTTGGAGTTTGTGATAGTGTATTGTAGTATGGAAGATTACGTTTGAGTCCTAGCTAAGAATTGGCATGGTTCACATTCATTTCTCTTCTCCCCTAATCCGTTTAGGTCTAGACCTAATTTGAATATTGGCTAAATATGTATGTATGCCAGCCTTGGAGATTGTTCCAATGGTTGATGATTGTAATGCTGACATTAATGTTCATTCCAAGGTTGATGAATTGTATAAATACATGTAATGAAGCTATGAATGATAGAAAAAGATGCAAAGATAAGTGCGAAGTGAAAAAGTAGAGAAGAACAGAGGAAATTAATTTTTCTTCAATGGAACTGAACCTTGGCATAGTGTAGATGCTACCATCTCAATTCACCAACTCTGGAAGTAAGCCACCCATTGGCAGTGAGCTACCCACAGTTATTGAGCCAACCCATTGATAATGAGCCTCTTCTTTTGTAGTTAGCACTCTATGTAATGAGCCCCATTAGTAGTGAGCCTTATTGTAAATTTTGATATATCATTTATATTGTGAGCTAACACTCACCATGGTTTTTCACTTATTAGGTTTTCCATGTAAAAATCTGGTGTCTCATGTGTCTTATGTGTGAATGTGTTTAAGTTCTAATTTCATGCTTTCATGGTTAATTTACAATAATGTTGATTAAGTGGTTGATGTGTTGATGGTTTTAAAGTTTTGGTTATAACTGATTCACCCCACCCTCTCAGTTATCTTGCACATTTCAAGAATTGGTATCAGAGCGAGGGTTCCTAGGAAAAGAGCCTAATAGCTTGAGGTAGATCTAGGATGGCACACAAGGAGTCTTTGTAGTTCGATGGAACAGATTATGCTCTATGGAAGGTAAGAATGAAAAGTCATCTCATTTCTCTTGATTATGGTGTTTGGAAAATGGTAGAAACCAAGTATACTCTTCCTCCAAATGGTCCATTAGATGAAGATGAAGTCAAATAGTATGAGCTAAATAGAAAAACTAGAGATGCTCTATTAAATGCCTTATCTAACATTGAGTTGGTGAAAGTTATGAATTTAGAGACTGCTCATGAGATATGGGTTAAGTAGAAAAATTTATATGAAGGAGATGATTCTGTAAAGAGTGCTAAATTACAAAACCTAAAGGTGAGGTATGAATCCCTAAAGATGAATGAAGATGGGAACATAACAATCTACATGTAAAAATTTGATGAAATTGTCAATGGAATCAAAGGTATTGGAGGAACTATTAATGAGGATTTGCCTAAATCTTATAGTAACAAGGTGTCAGCAATTGAAGAGGTTATGAGTGTGAAAAAGATTTCAAAAGGATCAGTTGCTTGGCAAGCTTATAGCTTTTGAGCTGAGAGAGTTTGGCGATGCCCTGCTGAAGACTGAGACTGCTTTCAAAGCTAGCACTTCAAAAAAGGCTTCAAGAGCTCAGAAGTATGTTGTGGAATCCGATTATGACCTTGATGAGATTAAAGCCAACTTTGTAGATAGAATGCAAAGAGGTACCAGTAAGTTCAAAGGCAAATTACCATTCAAATGTTTCTCTTGTGGTAAGATTGGTCACTATGCCTCCATGTGTCCAGAGAGAATTGAGAGAGGTAAGAAGAAATTTGAAAGTAGACCTAGAACTATAAAGAAATGCTATTATGTTAGAGATATTGATGATGATGGTGTGACAGATGATGAGTCTAATGATACTAGTGCAAATGAATGCTTGTTTATTTCTATTAAGGAAGAACCTATGTCTACTAATCCTACTAGCTATGTGAAGGAAGAAAAAATAGTGGAAGAAAGTGCCATGTCCATCTGTCAAGCCGAGAAAGATAAGAATGAGTGGATTATTGATAGTGGATGTTCACATCACATGACTGGTGATAAAAGCAAGTTTGTAAGTCTGGAAAAGTATGATGGAGGACTGGTTAGGTTTGGGGATAATGCAATTGGTAAGATTTGTGGAAGAGGATCTATTTATTTTGATGGTAAGCATAACATAGATGATGTTCTATATGTGAAGGGTTTAAAGCATAACCTTTTAAGTGTTGGTCAAATGTGTGACAAAGGATATGATCTGAGATTCAAGGATAATGGATGCAAGATCATGGAAAGCTCCAAAATAATGATTGCCACAGGTAAGAAGACTAATGGTAATGTGTATCATTTGAGAGGAACTAATGATTGTTGTTTGTTGGCTCAGACAGATGAGAGTTGGCTGTGGCATAGAAGGTTGTGTCATATCAATTTTGACAACTTGGTGAAGATAAGCTCTATGCAAACTGTGAGAGATTTTCCTAATCTTGTGAAGTCTACTAATACTATTTGCAAGGAATGTCAATTGGGGAAGCAAACAAGGACAAGTTTCAAGTGTAAAGAACAATTTTTTGTTGGATTATTGGAGCTGGTGCATACATATTTGTGTGGTCCTACAAGAATAAGAAGTCTACAAGGAGATAGGTACTTTATGTTTCTTATTGATGATTATTCTAGAATGACTTGGGTCACCTTTTTGAAAGACAAATCAGAAGCCCTAGACAAGTTCAAATCTTTCAAGGCAATGGTTGAGAATGATCTAGAATTAAGGATCATATACTTAAGGTCCGATAGAGGAGGTGAGTTTACATCAAATAAATTCAACATTTTATGTGAAGAGTATGTGATAAAGAGATAGTTATCTGCTCCTAGGACTCCTAACCAGAATAGAGTTATTGAAAGAAAAAATAGGTCAGTTCAAGAGGCTGCTAGGTCAATGATGATGGAGGCTAACCTACTAGAAGTGTATTGGAGAGAAGCTATACATACTGCTATCTACATTCAAAATAGAGTTCAAGTCAAAGGTAATGGTACCAAAACTCCTTATGAATTGTGGTATGGAAGAGTTCCTAAAGTGAAATATTTAAAAGTTTTTGGAAGAAAATGTTATATCAAAAGAGATGAAGAGTTAGGCAAGTTTGATGCTAGGTGTGATGAAGGAATTTTTCTTAGATACTCTACTAAGAGTAAGGTCTATTGGTGCTACAATAAGAGATTGAGAAAGGTAATTGAGAGTGCTAATGTGAAGGTTGATGAAGATAGGGAAAGAAAATTAGATCTGAGTGGCTATGAATTAGATGAACCTGACGTTACAGTCAATGAAGAAAAGGTGGAACAAAAGGACAATCATGTTGAAGAAGAAAAGGCTCCAGAAAGTGTTGTTAAGACTCCCAGGTATATAAGGATTAATCATCTAAAGATCATATTATTGGTGACAAAAGTAAAGGGGTATTGGCAAGGAAAAGAGTTGCAGAGGAACAAGTGAACTACTATTTGCTTTCATAGATTGAACCTAAAACTGTAAGTGAGGCCTGCAAAGATGAAAGTTAGGTAAAAGCTATGGAAGAAGAGCTGATGCAGATAGAGAAAAAATCAAACTTGGGAATTGGTCCCTAGACCCGCTGATAAGAATGTGATTGGAACCAAATGGGTTTTTAGAAACAAGATGAATGAAAATGGAGAGGTTGTAAGAAACAAAGAAAGACTAGTATGCAATGGATATTCTCAGGTTGAAGGTATAGAGTTTGAGGAGACTTATTCTCCTATGGCAAGGATTGAAGCAATAAGAATGTTTCTGGCATTTGCAGCATACAAAGATTTCAAAGTATACCAGATGGATGTAAAGTCTACATTCTTGAATGGAAAATTGGAAGAAGAGGTTTACATTAAACAACCCAAAGGATTTTAGTCATCTGACCAAGGTGACATGGTATGTAGATTGAAGAAAGCCTTGTATGGACTCAAGAAAGCTCCTAGAGCCTGGTATGCAAGGTTGGATAAGTATTTAATGCAATTAGGGTTCAATAAAGGTATTGTAGACAATAATCTCTATTTCAAAATTAATGATCATCAAATCCTGATTGTTGTGGTCTTTGTTGATGATATTATCTTTGAAGGAAATGAAGGTATGTGTAAGAAATTTGCAGAGGAAATGCAAAAGGAGCTTGATATGTCTATGTTTGGTGAAACAGATTTCTTTCTAGGACTGCAGATTACTCAATTAGAAAAAGGAATTCTCATTTCTCAGTCCATGTATGTGAAAGAGTTGTTGAAGAAGTTTGGAATGGAGTATTCTAAGCCAATATGTACTCCTATGGTAACTGGTTGCAAGATGAGCAAGAATGATGAATCACCTAAGACTAATCAGAAAAAGTATAAGTCTATGATTGGAGGACTACTTTATCTAACCCATACAAGACCAAACACAATGCATGCAATTTATCTTGTGGCAATATTTCAAGATCCTAGAGAGCCACATGTGATGGCAGTCAATAGAATCATGAGGTATTTAAAAGGCACTTCAAACTATGGATTGTGGTATCCCAAATATATGGATTTCACTTATAGTGCTTATACAGATGCAGATTGGGCTGGAGATACTGATGACATAAAAAGTACAAGTGGAGGTGCTTTCCTCTTGGGTAGAAGATTGGTTTCATGGCTGAGAAAGAAGCAAGAATCAATTTCTTTGTCTATTGCAGAAGCAAAATATATTGTTGCAGCATTTGTTGCACTCAAATGCTTTAGATGAAGCAAACATTGAAGGACATAAGAGTTGTGTATGAAGACCCAATTTAAATCTTTTGTGACAATACAAGTGTTATAAACATTTCAAAGAATCTAGTGATGCACTCAAGGACAAAGCATATATCAATAAGGTGTCACTTTCTGAGAGAAAAGGTAATAGAGAATGAAGTAAAGATGGAGTATGTGTCTACAAAGGATCAGATTGCAGATATTTTCACTAAGCCTCTACCTAAGGATACTTTTGAATAGCTTAGGGAGAAGTTAGGGGTTATCACCCCTCCTACTCTAAACTAAGATGCATAGAAAATGCATCAGTCTAGTGGTGCTCAAAGTCTCATTCTTTGATCTGGATTGATGTTTTGTAGGTTACCTCTCAGGGGGAGCTGGTAGATGTTGCTGATATGAGTTTCTGATTAAGAGCTAAGTATTGCAGTGTTGATGACAGGGGGAGGTGTGTAGTAAAGAGAAAGAAAAGGTCAAGCACACTTTTCCATTGATGTCAAAGGGGGAGACAAGTTCATGTGAAAAAACTAAGAAAGTTGCAGTTAGAGAAAGCATCAAGTAAGAGCGAGAAAAGAAGCAAAGCAAGATTGTATGTCTTGATGGTTTTTCACATCATGTGTTGCCATCAATGATAAAGGGGGATATTGTTGTAAATATGAGCAATAAGTGTGTCATTGATGTCAACACCTAAGGTCAGCATCCAAAGAAATTATTTGAATGAGTTTGAGCAAATATCTAAGAAGAATAATATAGTGTTTTGCACCGCATATCCTATAGATTGAATATCTTTGTCTGCGGTTTGGTAGTTATGTTAAGGGATGTCTGTAGTTTCTATGTTTCAAGTTTGAGCCTCCGGTGTGAAGATTTGAGCGAGCTCTATTCACTAGAGTAAAACTAGTTTTCTGTGTATTTAATGGTGACAGGGAGAATGTATTCTGCTATGCATTTCTCTACATTTAAGTTTTACTGTATATGATTATGGAATTAAGTTTGTGATGATGTTATGTGCCTTTAACTTAAATGGTTCATGATTTGGGGCTTTGCAAGTGATCTTTCCTTTATGATAGTGGCCGACAGTAATGTTCAAGTACTCTGATTTGAAGAATCTTATGGATAAAGTGTTTAGAGGTTGTGCGGATGTTCTTGGTGACTGTAATTTGCTTGTGGAAGTCTCTAGATCATGTTCCTACCTTTTGATTGGTCCACAAAGTGTAATTCAGATCATGCATGCAGCGTGTTCCTAAAGGTCTTAGTGTTAACACCATTTTTAGCCGACTTGGTTTTTTTCACTACTTGTGATTATACTTTAAAGTTTGTGATAGCATTTTGTAGTGTGGAGGATTACATTTGAGTCCTAGCTAAGGCTTGGCATGGTTTGCATTCATTTCTTTTCTCCCCTAATCTGTTTAGGTCTAGACCTAATTTGAATATTGGCTAAATATGTATGTATGCCGACCTTGGAGATTGTTCCAATGGTTGATGATTATAATGCCAACCTTAATGTTCATTTCAAGGTTGATGAATTGTATAAATACATGTAATGAAGCCGTGAATGATAGTAGAAGATGTGAAGATGCAAAGATAAGTGTGAAGTGAAAAACTAGAGCAGAGCAGAGCAGAGGAAATTAATTATGCTTTAATGGAACTGAACCTTGGCATAGGGTAGATGCTACCATCTTAGTTCACCAACTCTTGTAGTGAGCCACCCACTGATAGTGAGACACGCATAGGTAGTGAGCCAACCCATTGGTAGTGAGCCCCTTCTTTGGCAGTGAGTACTCTAGGTAGTGAGCCCCATTGGTAGTAAGCCTCCAGTAGTGAGCCTTATTATAAATTTTGATATATCATTTATATTGTTAGCTAACACTCACCATGGTTTTCCCTTATTGGGTTTTCCATGTAAAAATCTGGTGTCTCATGTGTCTCATGTGTGAATATGTTTAAGTTCTGGTTTCATGCTTTCATGGTTAATCTACAATAATAATGATTGAGTGGTTGATGTGTTGATGGTTTTAAAGTTTTGGTTACAAATGATTCACCCCCCCTCTTAATTGTCTTGCACATTTCAACATCTAGGCACCTCGTGTAGGGTCGGGGATTCTTTGACTTAGGAAGAAACCTGAGAAAGTGTAGTGCTTCATGGTTGGGTAGAAAAAGCACCTTAACCATGCTCTTGAACTTCGGCTTGTGAAAGACCAGTGGGTCATGGCAGCTGAAGAAAGATTCTATATGTTATGTAACTCAAAATAGATATATCATTGTATTGACCATTGTATGGCTTGTTTAGCCAAATATGTAGCTGCACTCCTCATTGATGTAATTTTGATGTATTATTGATGTACTTAGTACAATTGTAAAAGATGTAATGATACTTTCTCTTATTGTGCTTGTAGATGCACTTTACTTATTGTAGAAACTTGCAATTCATTGTACAATTATGGATAATCCTATTAATGAAACAATTTACTTTCTATTTTGGATTTACTTTTCTTTCTATTGGTTACTTTTAGTAAGTGGTATTTTCAAACTTTACATTTGGTATCAGATCGTCTAGGTTAAACTCTAGGACCTTCACCTATTTATGCTAAAGATACGAATGTGTGCAGATTAATCACAATGGGTACAAGGCACACTAGCCAAAGTGGAGGGTCCCATGGTGACCAAAATGAGAGATTGGACCAAATCCTCGCCCTGCTGACCCAATAAGGGACTAGAATGGACAATCTGGAGCAATAAATCTAAGCAAGCCAAGCAGGGCAGAACCAAGATGGAAGTGGAAACCACATAAGTGACACGAGAAACCCTGAAAATGAAGGAAATGAAAATAATTAGGAAAGAGTAGCTGAGGAGTTGGGCAAGGACCTTAAGAAGGTCACCCCGCTAAAGTTTGATGGAAAAATAATTAGAGATGGGGTGGAGGCATGGATAATTGAAATGGAGAAGTATTTTGCCCTTCGTAACTTGTCCAATGAGACCAAAGCAATTTGGGAATCATATCAGCTCACCAGCGAAGCAGCCACTTGGTAGGACAATGAGAAGGCTGAGAAGCGGTTGTTACCTGGGGAAATAACATGGGAGTACTTTCTGCAACTTTTTAGGAAGAGATGGTTACCCTAGATGTACTTTGACAAAAAATGACTAAGTTTCAGAATCTTACTCAAGGGGGAATGACAATGACACAATAATAGGAAAGATTCTCCCATCTTCTCAAATATGTACCACAATACCAAGTAGATGAGAGGTTTTGAATCCAAAAATTTATTATGGGGTTAAGGCCTCAGATCGGGGTTGATTTGGACATTCACAACCCCTGAACCATGGATGAATTTTTTGAGAAAGCAATCAAACAGGAGTAAAAGTTACAATAGGTTGCCAACTACCACAAGAGCAAGGATGTGAAATATGGAAACAAGAAGTTTTAGGGGAATAATAGTAATCAGAATAACAATAACCAAAACAATAATAATCAAGGCAACAATAACAATCAATAGAATAGGAATATGAAAAGAGGAAATTATAACTCATAGGACCAAAATGGTGGGAATCAGAATAACAATAATAAAAGGGCCAACTACAACAACAACAATAATAGTAATAGAAGATACTCATTAGATAGACCTAGAGCACCCTGTGGAGGATGTTACACTTATGGTGGAGAGCATTATGCTAGTGTGTGTCCGCAGTGAGCAAATAACCAGAAGAATAGGAACCAACACTAGATCCATGAGGCGGTTGACAACTGTCAAGAAGATTTCCAAGTGACACTGATCCAATGTATTGGTAAGCTCTTCAGTTGTCCCATTTCTATATTGATTAACACTGGAGCCACCGAATGTTTCATAGATCTTAATGTAATTTCTAAGTTATCTGTTAAACCTGGTTATATGGCTAATTCATGGAAAGTTCAATATGGGAATTGTGTAGAGAAGAAGGTAGAGCTATGTCTTGCTTGCAGTGAATTAGACCTTCCTAGCTTCCAAACCCAAGTCAACTTGTATGTGGCACTCTTAGGGTCTTACGATGTAATTTTAGGGATTAATTAGCTCACTGAGCATAAGTCAATAGTAGATTGTGAAGGGAAAATTGTGAGATTCCTAGATGATCGGGGAAATCGAGTAGAGATTCATGGTTTGAGGAGGCCCTTAGAACTTAGGAAAATCAACACTATATAGTTAAAGAAAGATAACAAGAAAGGGTGTGCCATCTATGCAGTTAAGGTTAGAGACCTTGATAACTCTGAGCCATCAGTTAATGATTATCCTATTTTGAAAGAGTTTCAAGATGTATTTCTAGATGAGCTAACCAAGTTACTACCAAAAAGGGAATTCAACTTCTCGATAGTTTTACTACCTAGAACTAAGCCTCAATCAAAAGCACCTTACAGGATGACTACCACTGACTTATATGAATTGAAGGCATAGTTATAGGAGTTGCTAAATTAGGGGTTCATAAGACCCAGTGTGTCTCCTTAGGGAGCACCAGTTATTTTTGTAAAAAAGGATGGAACCTTGAGGTTGTGTGTTGATTACAGGATGATCAACAAGGCTACCATTAAGAATAAATATCCACTCCCAAGAATAGATGAACTATTTGATCAAATGAAGGGAGCCAAGGTGTTCTTGAAGATAGATCTAAGATTTGGATACCACCCATTAAGGATAAAAGATGATGACATATCTAAGACTACATGCAAGAATCGATATGAGCACTATGAATTCACTATGGTACCCTTCGGGTTAATTAATACCCTAGTGGTATTTATGAACCTGATGAACAGTGTGTTTTGAGACTGTTTGGATGATTTTGTGTTAGTATTTTTGGATGACATCCTGATCTATTCCAAATCAGTAGAAGAGCATGATAAGCACCTAAGGATAGTTTTGCAACACTTGAGGGAATGTAATCTTTTTGGGAAGTTATCTAAATGTACTTTTTATCAAAATCTGGAAAAGATCAAAGAAATTATGGAGTGGCCATCATGCATAATGTAATAGAAGTCCAATGTTTTATGGGACTTACCAGATATTACAAGAAGTTTGTAAAGGGGTTCTCTATGATAGAAACACCCATCACCTCGCTCCAAAATAAGGGAAATAAATTTGAGTGGAGCACCAAGTGTGAACAATCATTTCCTCTTTTGAAGGAGAAGCTCGCCTCTGCACCTATCTTAACTGTGCCAAATCCAAATAGGAAATTCACTGTGATAACAGATGCTTCAGGAGAGGTTGTTGGAGGAGTACTTATGCAACATGGATAGGTGGTGGGATATGAATCTAGAAAACTAAAACAACATGAGTTGAACTATGCACCACATGATTTAGAGTTGGCTACCATAGTGCATGCCCTTAAAATATGGGGACATTAACTTCTAGGAAAGCCCTTTGAGTTGAAAATAGATCATTTGGGGCTTAATTATATCTTCACTCAATCCAATCTAAATGCTCAATAGAGATATGGTTGGAGTTTTTGAGTGAGTATGATTTTGGGAATAAATATATTAAAGGGAAAGAAAATAAACTAGTAGATGCCCTTAGTAGGAGGAGACACCTTGTAGCTATGCTCACTATAAGATCAAATTTTAGGAAATAGGCGATTCAGGCTCTATTAGAAGATGAACATTATTCTAGAGTGAAACAAGCCTTAGAGCAGGATCCCACTAATCACAGGTTTGATGGATATATGATTGAGATAGATGGACTCTTAAGGTATCAAGGACAAATGTATGTTCCTAATTCAGGGGAGTTGAGGAAGCTAGTGCTCGAGGAATTTCATAATGCACCATACTCTGGGCACCCCGACATGACAAAAATGATAGAGGGGTTAAGACCCTTGTACTTTTGGCCATGACTCAAGAAGGATGTTACAGAATTTGTAGCCTAATGTTTGGAATGCCAACAAATTAAGGCTGAACATGTGCATCCAATAGGACTTTTATACTTAGACAATGTGCTATAGTATAAGTGTTGAAATTAAGGAACACTAAGAGGGAGGTGAATCAGTGTTCTACAAAACTTATTACTTTGTTCCTTTATTAATTTATCATATACATCCAAGAGAAAGAAGCATGAACACAAGAACAGAAACAACAAGATCACAACACATGAGCACCAAGATTTTTACGTGGAAACCTAGTTAAGGGAAAAACCACGGTGGGGGTTAACCCACAACAATTTATACTCTATTAAAAGTATTAAAAATGGGGAAGGCACATGCCTTCGAGCACACTGCCTAGAGCTCACTACTCAAAGAGGATCACTACCTACAAATTAATTACAAAAGTTCATTGGAATGTTTGAACTAAGAAATAGCATCTAACAATGCAAGATTAGAGTTCTGGTTAAGTTCAGTACACTGACTTTGCACACTTCATCTCTCTTTGCCCTGCTTCACTACTCTGCCATGATCCGGAGCTTAGATCTCTTCACTTCACACTTGATTCTACTATATTTCACTCTTATTCCATCATATTCACACCACCACCACATGAAATTCTCAAACTCATTGATTATATATATCCGCTACATGAAATTGAATCAACTGCAGTTGACCTTAAGAAAAACTTAGAGACTTTTTAAGAACATTATTTTGTCGGCTGAATCCATGCACAAACACCAATGCAAACTAAAACCTCTATATCCAAGTCACCTTACATGTCAGCCAATACCACTGGATCTCACAAATTACTCAACCAACAAATTTTCCTAATCCGCATAATGATCAAACACCAAGTCGGCCTGTTCTTCACTGGACTGAACTATTTAACTAGAACCTGATACTCAGATGCATGTAACTTTCAATCCCCTCATCACCAGTGCTAAAATCTTGGATTTAGGTAGCCCTAACATCCCTTAACATTCCCTCAGATCCACAGCACAATATGATTTTTTGTGGATAAATGTGAACCAAAATGCTGAACCCTGTCATATGCCATGTTCCTGTCTATCCGGACTTAGACAAATATGCAATCTAACTTCCAGTATGATCCACTGATGAAATGTGGATGTGTAACATAGATTTATTTGCCATCAATGACAACACCTGACATGCCTAGCTATGTCTCTTGCCAACAATCTCCCCCTTTGGCATTGATGGCAACACTTAGTGAAAATGACTAAGTGTTAGAACAACTTCCCCTTACTATATAGACTTGTGATTTCCAATGCTCCCCCTTAGATTAATTCTTCATTTTTCACTATTTTTCCTCTCCCCCTTTGACATCAATGGCAAAGGATGGAATCTACATATCAGAATTCATGCAAAATTTTTATGTACATGGGTCAAAACTCTAAGTATATACTTCTGCATATGAACACATAGTCCTTAAGCCTTGTTCATCAGCAAAAAGATATCACCAAAAATGTTTTTCAGCTGTGATAATTCACTATCCTAGTTCTTTATGCTGCCCAAAATAGATATATGCCCACTGAACAAAAATGACTATGATTCTACATTTTGAAGATTAGTAGGATCACTAGTAGAAGCAACAACTTGGGATTCTACCAATAGATCATACATAGTTTCTAACTTAGGGGAAATAAGTCCCCGGAGCTCATTCAATTTGCCCAAAACTTTGACCTTTTTCCTTCTCCAAATTACTCAATTCATTTCACAAACTTACTACTTGACATTCTTTGGTTGCTATAGACTCAGTTAAAGGACTGTAGGACTAAGAAATGATAGACAATTTGAGCTCTAAGTCCTTAATCTTCTCCTCAATATCTTCAACAACTTTAGATCGATTTAGACAAAACTTATAGATCTCTACATCTTCAGAGAGAGCATTTTGAATACTCTTTACATTGGTATCAAGCACTAATCTATCATAGCTAATTATTTTCCTTATTTCATAAAATCTCTTCTCATTATATTCATTTTTTACTTTAACTTCTGCTGACTTCTCAAAAGTTTCAAAATGAGTACTTATAGAGTGTATTAGACTCTTCAACTGCCCAAAGGGAGAGTTAGATGAATCCTCTTGAAAGGTTGGCATAATCTTTTCTAGAATTCTAGAGGTAAGACCAAGCAACTCACTGTCCTCAATGTGAGTTTTTAGAATCTCCTCTCTTGCTTTTTCTTGTACCATAGATGCTAACTTCATCTTTTGTAGAGGGGAAAGAGTGTCAAAATTGATAGGTCCTTGAATCAGCTCCAGTTCATCAAACTCAAGCTTGTCTTTCTCAAGTAATTTCTTCACTACATCTATAGTGTCTCTTGCAAAAAATGTAACTCCATCTTTCAGATCCTTGCCGATACTGTCATCTTGCTTTTGCTCTTCAATATTCTCTACTTCTGTCTTCTCTGCATCATCATCAGAAGCATCCTTATTTTTATCTATCTCAGAAATATCTTCTACATTCTCTTCTAGAGGATTTGGTGTATCCTCAGTGGCAATATTATCAAATTTCTCAACTTCTGGAGTGGAGGAATCAATTTCTTTTTCTTGATCTTCCTTCATCATTTCTTCATCTTCTTTATTCAATGTTTCTTCTTCCAGAATGAAGACATCATCTACTCCAGTTTGTTGCTCATTTTTCTGCAGCTCTTCAACATTCAGAACTAAAGCATACTTGGTATCAACTAGTTCTTCTGTAACCACATAGAACTTATTCTTCTTCAATGCTTTCTTTAGAATTTGTTCGGTTTCTTTAACACCTTCATCAATGTCTCTAATCATCAGCTTATTCAACCTTTTCTTGCTTTTGAATTCATTCTTGACTTCTTTGAGAATCTTATCTACTTCTTTTCTAGAGATCATCAGACATAGACTGGACATTACATGTTCCCTCAGCTCCATATCCTTTGTTTTGACAGCTTCTTTTCTTATTTCCAGAATGTCTCTTAAACTCTTAGGAACTTCTGACAAAATCTCCACTAGTGCTCTATTGAATACATTCAAATATTTTACAGTAGCATCCTCCAAAATTATTTTGTTAGAATCACTGTAATGACCATAGAATTTAGTCATTGGTTTTAGGTTTCCATCTAAAGTGATTGTCTTAATGATGTCCTCCACAGAAGGAGTTGGCTTCTCAACATCAGCCTCTGACTTATGCCTCTTACTTGGCTTTTTGCTTCTGGAGGGCTTCTCCTTAGACACTTTAACAGCTTTAGTGCATGAGGCCTTCAACTTTTTAACCTCATCATCTAAATCAGTCTTTTCTTCATCCTCCTTCTCCATATTGCCATATGACCTCTTGGCCATTGCTTTTGTTCTTTTTCATTCCTTACCTATAGGTTTTTCTTTGGATTTCTCTGCAACATGAGAAGATGATGCACTGGAGGTTGAATTAGTACTTCTAGTAGACCTTGACTTGGAAGGAGGTTATGCGGAACACTTTCCCGTTCCTTGTCCTGCTTCTCCTTGTCAACCTTTTCTGTTCTTTCCCTGAATTTCCTCACAACTTCCTTAGTAAGGCCTAGATTCTCAGTCAACTACTCAACTTCTTTCCTTACTTTCCTTTTGGTTTTAAGAGCCTTGAATTCAAGATGCAGTTTTTGTGAAATTTCTTCATAAGTTCCAAATCTCTCTTCAGCTGTATCCCTAGGCTGACTTAACAAATGTTGTGCATACATCTCCAACACACGCCCATCCACTTCATACCCCATGGGCATGATCCACACAACTCTAGGCTCTATTGCTTCCATTTTGCATTGATCAATAGTAACCATAAAATAGATGGTGTCCTTGTATTTTTCAACAACAGTCCTAGGTATTCTAGAAGTTTTTGAAAAATCCCCAAAGTGTAGTCTTTTGTGCATCATGGCTACCCAAATAAATCAAATGATTCCTAATCTGGACTACTACCAGTTTGTTATTTGACCAAATTATATTTTTGTTTCCTAGAAGCTCACTCAAGAAATAGAAGAACAGACACATATTTAATGTAGCCAATTTGAATGAGTATTTTTTGTCCTTTATCTTGCTTAGGTTCTCCATGAGCTAGTTTAGCAACAGTTCACAAAGATCATAGTTTGTACCTTCTTTTACCATATTATATGTAGTATAGATGGTTGTTCCAGAAACTAAATTTTCTCTGCTAGAGTAATATATCCTATATCCTATCACCATTGATGTGAATCTGACCCCATGATCCTCTGTCATTTATAGTCATGGCTCTCTTGTCAAATTTTGATCCTGTTACCTCGGTGACTTCTTGATTCTTCACAACCTTCAACTGAGGCAAGGTACCAGTTGAGTTCAATCCTATAATTGCTCTTATTGCATCCTTTGTGATTTTAAATGTATGATTCAACTATAAAAACTCATCATGGATACGGTTCAAGACATACTAGACCCACTCGTCCTCCACAAAACATGGAAACTCAATAAATTGTATGAACTTCTTATCTTTCAAGGCTTTGTAATCTAGTTTGAGCTCAAAATCATCAACTTTTAAGTGATTCATGAATAGATCAACAAACCTTGAGTCACCATGCTCCTCTAGAGGTGTGTGAATATAAACCCTAATGTCTTCTGTGTGAAGAACTCCATATGCTCCCATCAGATCGACTTCAATGGAATTGAAATAGTGCTTCTTAAAATTTGTCCTAGGCTACTCAGTGATGTTCACAACTAGAGGAGTAGCCATTTCAAAAGATTACAAGTTCAAAGCTTCACAAAGAAATATCTTTTTCTTCATAGAATTAGGGTTAGCTGCTAAATTTGTTCTTCGCACTTCAATTCTCTAAAATTTTAGCTTAGGTGCTCTTCTCCTTGTTCTCTTTGAATGCAAAGTGATTCAAGTGTTTGAATGAATGACCTTTTATCCTTTGCAAAACCTAATTCTTCATTGTAATAAATGTTCTACCCTAATACATCTAGTTACACTGTTTCTGCATATAGTCAATCTTCAATTGCTCTACAATCAATCGCATTAGCTTATTTTCTTCTAGAATTTGCTTTAACAAATCTACAATAGGCTTCTTTATCTTCATTCATTATGCCAGATTCAGGCACCCACTTACTGGTAGGGGGAATTAGATTTTCAATGTAGCTCCCCCTGAGCCAGAGCTCCTGATTCAATTCCTAGAGGAATTATCAATACCGGATTCCGGTGCGGATCCATTATCAACATCCATTTCACCTCTCTTCACCCATGTTTTGTTCATTTCATTCTGGATCTCATTCACATCAACTTTTCCCTTGCCTTTGTCCAACTTCTGCTATGTTTTTCCTTTACCTGCTTGAGAGTTCTCCCTTTTGCAAAATTTAGCAATGTGTCCAGATTTGTTGCAGTTGAAACACACACTCTTATTTTTTTGACAATTACATGTTGGAATAGGTTTAGATCTGCATTGCATTGCAATATGCCCAAACTTATTGCAAGTAAAACATCTTCCATTAAACACTTGTTTGTTCTTAGGAGGATTCCTTGATCCACTTCTACATTCCTCAGCCTTATGACCTATCTTTTTGCAATTAAAGCATTGATTGGAGAAAAATGATGCATTTTGATTCACTTGACTTCTACATTGATTAGCTCTATGACTATACTTATTGCATTTGAAACAATTACCGTTAAAAGATGGATACCTTTGAGCATTAGGTTGTCTTACCGGAGGTTTCTGGGATTCCTTCTTTGATTTCTTTCTTCAATATTTCTTTGACTGGATCTAGAGCTTTCACCTTTCTCAAATCCCAGACCATGCTTATCATCTACATTCTTCTGACTATCAAGCAACACCTCAAGCTGAGTTGAGCTTATCTTGAATTTCTCTTTATATTCATTTGCAACTTCTAGGTCATGTTTGAGAATGACAATTTGTCTTTCAAGTTCTTCCTCATTGTCCCTGGTTTCTTGTAGATCAGACTCTAGATGGCCAATTATCCTATCCAATTTGCAGCATTCTTCTGTTCTTTCTTTCAGAGATTGATTCAGTTTTTCCTCAGTCTTCTTTCTTTCCTCAATTTCCTTGGTTAGTCTCATCACCCTAGATTCCATCTCATGTTTTAGGACAACAACTTCTATTGCTAGCTTCTCACATTCTTTAGTCTTATCCTTCAGGACCTCATCCATGTCATTGTCTTCATTCTAATTTGCTAGCTGATGAAGTAGCTCCCTTCTCTTTTCATTAGATTTGTTTAGTTGTCCTTTTAAGGTCTCAATGAAATCTTCAGCATCTTTAAGGTTCTCTTGTAGATCTCTAATTTCTACTCTAGATAAATTAGGATCACCTAAGGCTACTTGGAGTTGTTGATTGATACCATTAGAATGTTTGAATGAACCCATTGAAAACACCTTCCCAGATCTTCCTCAAGCTATTAAACTTCTTCTAAGGAACAAAGATCTAATAATAATTGTTGAAATTAAAAAACACTAAGAGGGGGGGTGAAACAGTGTTCTACAAAACTTATTACTTTGTTCCTTTATTAATTTATCACATACATCCAAAAGAAAGAAGCATGAACACAAGAACAGAAACAACAAGATCACAACACATGAGCACCAGGATTTTTACGTGGAAACCTGGTTAAGGGAAAAACCACGGTGGGGGTTAACCCACAAGAATTTATACTCTATTAAAAGTATTACAAATGGGGAAGGCACATGCCTTCGGGCACACTTCCTAGAGATAACTGCTCAAAGAGGCTCATTACCTACAAATTAATTACAAAAGTTCACTAGAATGTTTGAACTAATAAATATCATCTAACAATGCAAGATTACAGTTCCAGTTAAGCTCAGTACACTGACTTTACACACTTCATCTCTCTTTGCCCTGCTTCACTATTCTGCCATGATAAAGAGCATAGATCTCTTCACTTCACACTTGATTCTGCTATATTTTGCACTTATTCCATCATATTCACACAACCACATGAAATACTCAAACTCATTGATTATATATATCCGCTACATGAAATTGCATTAACTGCAATCAGCCTTAAGAAAAACTTAGAGACTTTTTAAGAACACTATTCTGTTGACTGAATCCATGCACAAACACCAATGTAGACAAAAAACTCTCTATCCAAGTCCCCTTACATGTCGGCCAATACCACTGGATCTCACAAATTACTCAACCAACAACTTTTCCTAATCTGCACAATGATCAAACACCAAGTCAGCCTATTCTTCACTGGACTGAATTGTTTAACCAGAACCCGATACTCAGATGCATGTAAATTTCAATCCCTTCCTCACCAGAGGATAAAATATATGATTTAGGTAGCTTTGATATCCCTTAACATTCCCTCAGATCCACAACACAATATGATTTTCCATGGAGAAATGCGGACCAAAATGTTGAACCCTATCATATGCCCTATTCCTGTGTATCTAGACTTAAACAAATCTGCAATCTGACTTCCAGTATGATCCACTGATGAAATGCAGATGTGTAAGATAGATTTAGTTTCCATCAATGACAACACTTGATATGCCTAGTAGTGTCTCTTACCAACAATAAGTGGTAGGTAATCAGTATGGACTTTATTCAGGGGCTACCCATGACCAAGAATAGACATGAAGTCATCTTGGTTGTTGTAGATAAATTGACAAAAGTAGCTCACTTTATTCTAGGGAATTGTTGATGATGATTATTAGTCATAATAACATGTATAAAAATTTGCACAACAAACCTTTATTATCTTGTAAAGTACGATCAGCTTAAGATAAGTTAATGACTCCAATGCTCTGTTGATCAGGTCATGATCATCTGATGTTACTCAAAGGTTGATGTGACATGCTATTTTCCATTTAAAGTGGTCTTACATTTGCTTAGATGATCAATATTGCAACTATATTCTGTAAATTCACTCCACAGAGAGGTTGATTCTACTCTATTTCCAAAAATCACTGTGATATTTGTAAGTTTGATCAATTCTTTTGATCATTGATCATCATGAACTTACACATTCTTCTACACTACATATTTATTTAAATGATGTGTCTACAAGTAGATATTCATGTGTTTATTGTAGATATTTATCTATATTTGCATGATATTTATCAAGTTGACATGCTTCCATTCAAAATATGCTCTATATTTTGAATTGTCTACAAGATATCTGCATATTTCATGTTTATTTGTTTTTGATTGTGTGTTATTTGCAATTATGGAGGTGATTTGTAGTGAAATTGAAAGAAATTTAAAGAAATACTTCTAATTTTAGTGAACCTTTAGTTATTGAATCATATACACACAAGATACATTCATGAAGAGAAGAAATCAGACCATAATTCACCAGGTTGTTCCACAGCTAGGTATGGTTGATGCTAACTTCAAAGGAACAAAGAATGAAAACAACATATGCAGACTGAAAAGCACTCCAAGGGATGTAGCTAATCAATGCATATATCTCGAGTCCACTCACAAGTTACTCAGGATTTACAATGATTTGTAATCAAAACAGATTCTCTTTCATTAAGTATGCAAAACATGTACATTCACAATAACTTTGAAATAAGTCTTGAATTCTTCAGCAATCAGATTTCAATTAAGTTTTGAATGAATAAAAGATTGCACTCCTACACCTTTTATAGAATAAGGGGAGGAGGTGGTTACAACTGACCAATGGTCAAGATTCATCAATTTAGATCAATGGCTAACAATCTTCCATTGACTAATTCAACATCCTCATTTGCGGCATAGATTGCCAGTTGGCAACCATCTATATGACTTGCTACTTTATAAGTGCCCAATGCATATGTTCACTTGGTGATGCATCTATACTTATTCTTCATGTCTTTCTTCTTCACTTTCTTCTTGTTCATTGTCCTCTTCACTTTCAGCATTTTTGCTATCACTATCACTTTGGTAAACATTCTCTATGGACCTTCACTATTGTCTTGATTGACTCATATGCCTGCACTATTTTATCAACCTCTCCCCCATCTTGAATTTTAGCTTTCACTATTGCATGTTTATGGGAATGAAATTTATCTTTGAGAACTTCCATATTGCCTTTTCTGCTTTTAATGTCTCATTATATGCTTCCACTTTGACCTTTATCCTCATGATTCTATTCATGAGCTCCTCTATCAAGTGGTTCAGGGGGTCATCTACTACTGACTTGAAATTATCATGTAGAGCCTTAATATAAAAATTTGCATCCTGATTCTCAATTTTACCTTCTATTTTCCCTTCTAAAGCTTCTAGGGTCTCTGCCTCATATACCATCATGCTCTGAAGTTTGACACTGATGTCCCTAAGCTTGCCACTACATTTCTTGAATACATCACATTTGAACCTGATATCTTCATGCCAGATTCCCATTAGCAGGGTAGTGTTATTATCTAATACCTTGTTACTTATTAGAATTTGTGAATCAATTCTTCTCATCTCACTTAGAGCAGCCAGGTCCTTTTCCAATTGGAATGACCTCCTACATGTTTCATTATGCATCTTGTATACCTTTCTGTTTAAGGTGCTCAAAGAATTCCATCTCTGTAGAGAAGTCCTTACAACATCTTTAGCTCTTGCCAATACTGAGAGCATCCATTTCTCCATCACCATTGCCTCATGCTTCATTAGGTCCAATTTAGTAACCTCCTCTTGTGATATAATAGCCAATGGGACTATCAGATCAGCAGGTGCATGATCAGGGTTAATTAACCCTTTTATAAAAGAATGCAATTGAGCAATGTGCTCTTTATATGCCTTATTCTTCTCCTTCTCTCTCTTTACCCTTTGGGTTAGAGAATCAATAATATCTTTTCCCTCTTGACCTTCTTGGTCCTCATTAGCAAAACCTAGATCAACATTAGTGATCTGAAACTCCTCTAGGCTTATTTTGCCTTTCTCCTTCTCAATTATAGGGAGGGCTGTTGATAACTGAGAAGGGGGGGGGGTGAATCAGTTATCCTAATTATTTCCCTTATTGAACTTTCCTTTTAATAAAATCAAACACAAAACATTAACCATGAAATAAGAAACACATGACACAGTATTTTTGACGTGGAAACCCTGTTAAGGGAGAAAACCACGGGGTGATTAACCCAAGAATTATTCTCTGTTAGAAGAATAGGAAATTACAAAAATGGCACTTGCCAATTAGGGCTCACTGCCCGAGCACACTGCTCACAAGAGGCTCACTGCCTACAAGAAGACACACTGTCTTACAAAGTGATAAGAATCACAGTCTTGAACTGATTGGAAGCATCTGCATATGCTGGAGTTCAGTTCCGGTTAAGTTCAGTATACTGATCTGCTGCACTTCATCTTTCCTCTGTTCTTTAGTCTGCTATCCTTTCACATACCGGATCTTTCTTGCTACTTCTGCTCTACTCTGGACTTGTTCGCATATCCTTTCACATATTCACACCCTTTACAACTAAATCCATCCTCTATATATATCCGCACAAGTAATTTCATCATCTTTCTAGTCGGCATCCGGAACAGTCTAGTTTCTTACAAACTTAGTTCTGTCGGCTGAATCCTTGCTCACCAAGCAATGCGGATCAAGCATATACTTGTAGATATCATCAATTATGTCGGCCAAACATGATTCATGCCTCCGCAACCTTTATCATCATCTGTAACACATCCGGAAAGTAGTTTGATACTCAGTCAGTCAGTTCTTCCTCTGTTTTCACTGTCTCTCAGGAATCCGGTACTCAACTATTCATATCTTTTTCCTTGTCCATCTCCGGAGGCTAAATCCTTGGAATATACTACTCAAGATAGTCCTCTTGACTTCCCCAGATCCGCACTGTGCCAAGACACTTCCTCTGAGAGATCCGGACCAATCTGTCGGACCTTGCCACATGCTCTGTTCTTGTTCACCGGACCACAACAATCTTCAATCTGACTTCCGGTAGAGATATATCATGACTTGCGGATATGTGGAATGACCTTTGTTGCCATCAATGACAACAACCATGAATCCATATAGTGTCTCTTGCCAACAATCTCCCCCTTTGGCATTGATGGCAACACTTAGTGAAAAATGACTAAGTGTTTACACTATGCTCCCCCTTTGCTGATGCTCTGTCTTTATATACAATTTCCGGAACTCCCCCTGAGTTGGATTCCTCATTTTTCACTGCTCCTCACTCCCCCTTTGACATCAATGGCAAAGGGTAGGGTCCGCACACCAAAATTTTCAAAAAATTTTCTATATATAGCCGCATATTTACATACTCACATATACTGCAGAATGTCTGCAAAGGATGTCTGCAGTTGAACCATTTCAGTAGCCCAACTTAGCTTCATTCTGTCCAAGATTGAAATGTGACCACTCAACAAAAATGCAAAAGCTTCTGCCCGCCTGAGATCTGTCGGATCTTTTGTATGGGCGGTGGTCTGGGCATCACTGATGGCCTCATGCATAGTTTCCAACTTAGGGACTATAATCCTTCTAAGTTCTCCCATCCGGTTGGTAATGTTCTTCCTCTCCTTCTCAAGATTCTTTATTTCATTCAAGACTGCAATAGTCTGACATTCTTGATTTATTATAGAGGAAGAGAGAGGATCAAAACTTTGAGATAAGCTTTGAAGCTTGTCCTGTTCCTCTTTTATTTTCTTGTCAATTGCAGCTGTTGCCTTTGACCAAGATATACAAAATTTGTATATGTCACCGCCATCCTTAAGAGCATTTTCTAAGCTCTTTATTCCAATGCTTACAATCTTCCTATCCTTAGAGATTAATTCTAATATTTCAGAAAATCTCTTATCCAAAAATTCCTTCCGGACCTTTTCTTCAGCTGATTTTTCTAGAGAATTAAAATGTGTGTCAATACTGCTGACTAAGGTTTTTAGATTACCGGAAGTGGAGGCTGTCGGATCTATTTGGATTGATGGCATGATCTTTACAAGTACTCCGGAGGCAGCCTCTATCAACTCACAGTCTTCCATATGAGACTTCAGGAGCTTTTCATTTGCCTTGGCATTTGCAAATGAAGCTATCTTCATTGTTTGTACCGGAGAGAGAGAGTCAAAATCAAATGGACCTTTTAGAAGCTCCGGTTCATCAATCTCTAGAGTTTCTTTGCTCAAAAATTGTTGAACAGTTTGTGCAGTGTCTCTTGCCGGAGACAGATGTTTCTTTTCTTCTGCAGTCTTAGAACTGTCAACCTCTTTGTCTGTCACCACTGCTTCCTTCTCCTGCAATTGCTCTTCTTCTTTGGATCCGGAGACTGTAGGGGAAACCGGAGGAGAGATGCTTGCTTGTTCATGGGCCACTTCTTCTGGAGCAGAGGGTCCCAAGTCCTCACTTGTCTGTTCAGGGCTCACTTCTTCCGGAACAGAAGATTCCAAATCAGCAGCTGTTTCTGCACCTAAGTCCTCTACAACAGGAAGATTGAACCTTTTGAAGGCCTTCCGGAGGATCTCTTCTGTCTCTTGTGCCACTTTGTCAGTCTCACCAAGCATGAGCTGATTCATCCTAGCTTTACTTCTGAACTCATCTTTGCAGTCCTTGAAGATCATGTTCATTGTCTTGGGATCAATTTGAGGATATAGCTGAATAGCTATCTGCTCCCGGATCTCAAGATCTTTAGCATGAGCATTATTTTTCCTCACTTCCATTTCCTTTTCTAGGCTTTTAGGAATAAGAGATATTATTTCAATGAAAGCCTTATTATATATGTTAAGATATTTCACTGTGGCCTCCTACAGAGTCTTTTGGTCTGCCTCACTGAAGTCATCATAGGATTCAGTCATTGGTTGAAGGTTTCCATCCACCGTGACCGACTTGATTATGCTCTCTAGTGACAGAGTGGGCTTTTCAACAGTTACCTCTGCCATTTCCTCCTTGTCTTGGCCTGTGGAGGGCTTACCGGATCCTTTCTTTTTCTGTTTCTTTACTTCTCTTACTCCTTCATCTGATTCTGTCTCCTCTTCATCCTTTTGGCTTCCATAAGCCCTTGTGGCTTTTGCCTTTGATCTCTTTCCGGATGCCTGGACTTCCGGTTTTGAACTTTTGGTTGAGGGAGGTGCAGATCTCTTTGTTGATCTGGTCCGGGTGGGAGCTCCAACCGGAGCACTTTCTTTGCTTTTCTCCTCTTCCTCAGCCTTTCTCCTCTTTTCCCGGCTGGCATCAAGTGCCTCTTTTGAGATGCCTAGGCCTTGAGCAATGTGCTCTACTTCTTTTCTCACTTTTCTCTTAATCTCAGGTTCCCTGAGTTCTACATGTAATTTCACGCTCAGCTCCTCAAAGGTTCCAAACCTTTCTGCCTTAGGATCTTTGGGCTGACTTAGCATGTGTTGAACATGCAGCTCTACTATCTGTTCATCAACTTCATACCCCATGGGCATGATCCAGACAGTCCTTGGCTCCACTGCCTCCATTAGGCACTGATCAGTGTCAACCATAAAACATACTGAGTCCTTGTATTTCTCAATGAGAGACTGGGGAATTCTCTCTCTTGCTTGCATCATGCTCTGAAAGTTTTTGAAGTATCCCCATAGAGCTGTATTTCTCGCTTTTGCATCCCCAAGTCCATGCAAATAGTCTCTTATCTGGACTGCAACAGGTTTGTCATTCTGCCATACCCATCCACTTGTTCCGGGTAGCTCATTCATGAAGTAAAAGAATAGACATACAATGAGAGTACCATACTTAAAGGAGTTCTTCTTGTCTTTCTTGATTTTCTGTACATTTTCCATTAATTGGCTTAGTAGTAGTTCACAAAGATCATAATCTGCATTCTTTCTTAGCATTTCATATGCTGTGTATATTGCAGTCCCGGATACAGAATTCTCCCTGCTGGAGTGATAGATCTTGTATCCTATTATCATTGATGCATATTTGATATCTGGATCCGAAATATCTTCAATGGTCATTGCCCTCTTATCATATTTTGATCCGGTGGCCTCAGTTACAACGTTGTTCTTGACAGATTTGAGGATAGGTACCCCCCCGGAAGAGTATAGACCAGTTACTGCTCTAATTGCTTCTTTTGTGATCTTACAGGGTCTATCTAGCCAAAGGAAGTTGTCATGCATCCTGCTCAGTACATACCGGACCCATTCATCTTCTTCAAAGCTAGGGAAATGAATGAATTGCTCAAATTGTTTCTTCTGGATACCCTTATACTCTGGTTTGAGCTCAAAAGCATTGTCTATCAGTTGCTTGTGATAGAGGTCTCTTAATTTGAATTCCCCAAATTCCTCAATGTTTGCGTGTATGTAAACCCTAATATCTTCAGTATGTAAGACTCCGTGGGGAACACTAGAGAAGGCTCCTAGTGGATCTACCTCCAATGATTTGTAGGGATGTTTCTTGAATGAGGGGCGAGGTCTATCAGAGATCTTAACTATGTTTGGAGTAGCCATTCTTCAAAGATTTGCAGTGAGGCAATGAAAAACGAAGAATACCTTATGCGCCTTCGGTTTGCACGGAGTGTTTGGATTGATTTCTTTATTCAATAGCTTTGGCAGGAGATCCTTGGTGTGCTTGATGAACCTTGTTGCAGAGCTCCACTATTCGCTTCTTCTCAAGTGTAGAATGAGCAGATAACTTTTGAGAAATCCCTTATATTGCTCCGCAAACCCTAATATCTGTCTGCAATAAATGCTTCACCTGCATTATTCCGGTTTACCATGTCTGGACAGCTTGGAGTATCCCGGATTAGTCCTGATCACTGAATATCATCCGGATCTTTAAATCATGAATAAATCTAGGTAACATATTACAAGAACATCCCAAACACTCTGTCCAATCCGCAAGACAAGATCGTGCACTTCCGGATCTCTCCGGACCTTTTTGTAATCCTTTATCATACCGGAGCACCTCCCTGAACAGGTCTAACTTAATCGAACACAGCTTCTTCATAACTCCATGCGGACCTCTGAAAACTTGACTGAAGCATCTCAGGACTTATATCTACAAACCTTTTAATCCGCATCTTGTGCCACATCCGGCACAACTTGTTTGGCTGGGGGAACAGAATCTTCTTTGAGTCTCCCCCTGAGCCTGAGCTCACTTTTTAATTTCCGGAAGAAATATCAGCACCAGAATCTGGTGCGGATCCAACCTCTACATTCTCTGAGCTTTTCTTCACCCAAATCTTGCTCATTTGATTCCTAACTTCATCCGCATTCATCTTTTGTTTACCCTTGTCTTGATTCTGATTATACACCGGACCTCTTTTGTCCTGATTCTTGTTTCTGTAGACTTTAGCATTATGACCGGACCTATTGCAGATTTGGCAAATAACATTTCTTTGCATATTTAACTGATATCCCCTTGATCTGCATTGATTAGCCATATGACCCACTCTATTGCATGTAAAGCATCTACCTTTGAATGATTTGTTTACTTGCATAATTCTGCATTCATGGGATTTGTGTCCATACCTTTTGCAGTTGAAGCACTGTCCGGAGAAGGATGAATTAATCTGATTCATTCTCATTCTGCACTGATTAGCTTTGTGACCAAAGTGGTTGCAGCTGTGGCAGTATCCATTGAAGGATGGATATCTTTGAGCATTTGGCTGTCTTACCGGAGGTCTTCTAGGCCTGCTCCTTGGATTTTCTGATCCAAGATTCTTCTGACCGGATCCGGAGCTTTCTCCTTTCTCATATCCCAAGCCATACTTGTCATCTGTCCTCTTTTGACTTCCAAGAAGAACTTCAAGTTGAGCAGAACTTATCTTGAATTTCTCTTTATATTCATTTGCTGTTTGAAGGTCTCTTTTGAGAGAGGCAATTTGATCCTCAAGTTTTCCTTCATTATCTTTGGAATCTTCAAGATCAGATTCAAGGTGTCTGATAATCCTGTCCATCTGGTGGCATTCTTCTGATTTTTCTTTAAGAGATTGTCTTAGATTGTCTTCAGCCTTTCTTTTTTCTTCAATCTCTTGAGTAAACTTTATAGTTCCTGATTCCATTTCATGTCTTAACATAATGACTTCTTTTGATAACTTTTCACATAACTTGGTTTGCTCAGTCAATTCCTCACTTGTATTGCTTTCTTCACTTTGTCTTGCCAACTGTTGAAGCAGCTCCTTTCTCTTTTTCATAGAGAGACTTAATTTGTCTTTTAATTCTCTCATGAATTCATCAGCCTGTTTGAGTCTTTCCTTTAATTCACTGACTTCAGAATTTGACTGTTCAAGATCCTCAAGGGCAGTCTTGAGTTGCTCCCTTAAACCATATGCATCCATTTGAAATCCCAGATCTTCCTCAAGCTGTTAGGCTCTATTAGGAGGAACTTAGCTCTGATACCAATTGTTGATAACTGAGAAGGGGGGGGGGTGAATCAGTTATCCTAATTATTTCCCTTATTGAACTTTCCTTTTAATAAAATCAAACACAAAACATTAACCATGAAATAAGAAACACATGACACAGTATTTTTGACGTGGAAACCCTGTTAAGGGAGAAAACCACGGGGTGATTAACCCAAGAATTATTCTCTGTTAGAAGAATAGGAAATTACAAAAATGGCACTTGCCAATTAGGGCTCACTGCCCGAGCACACTGCTCACAAGAGGCTCACTGCCTACAAGAAGACACACTGTCTTACAAAGTGATAAGAATCACAGTCTTGAACTGATTGGAAGCATCTGCATATGCTGGAGTTCAGTTCCGGTTAAGTTCAGTATACTGATCTGCTGCACTTCATCTTTCCTCTGTTCTTTAGTCTGCTATCCTTTCACATACCGGATCTTTCTTGCTACTTCTGCTCTACTCTGGACTTGTTCGCATATCCTTTCACATATTCACACCCTTTACAACTAAATCCATCCTCTATATATATCCGCACAAGTAATTTCATCATCTTTCTAGTCGGCATCCGGAACAGTCTAGTTTCTTACAAACTTAGTTCTGTCGGCTGAATCCTTGCTCACCAAGCAATGCGGATCAAGCATATACTTGTAGATATCATCAATTATGTCGGCCAAACATGATTCATGCCTCCGCAACCTTTATCATCATCTGTAACACATCCGGAAAGTAGTTTGATACTCAGTCAGTCAGTTCTTCCTCTGTTTTCACTGTCTCTCAGGAATCCGGTACTCAACTATTCATATCTTTTTCCTTGTCCATCTCCGGAGGCTAAATCCTTGGAATATACTACTCAAGATAGTCCTCTTGACTTCCCCAGATCCGCACTGTGCCAAGACACTTCCTCTGAGAGATCCGGACCAATCTGTCGGACCTTGCCACATGCTCTGTTCTTGTTCACCGGACCACAACAATCTTCAATCTGACTTCCGGTAGAGATATATCATGACTTGCGGATATGTGGAATGACCTTTGTTGCCATCAATGACAACAACCATGAATCCATATAGTGTCTCTTGCCAACAAGGGCTACTTGTACGGTCCTCCTACCTATAGTAGGATCTCTTTTTTTATTGCGGATGTTAGCCTAGCCTTTCTCCTTGGCTTCATCATGATTTTAGTAAATAGGGTAGACACATCAAAATCTTGAACTTCTTCCACTTGTTCTACATGTATTTCTTTTCTCGATCAATGAGGTAAATCACCTCCAGATTCTTGGTGCCCTTTTTCTATTTCATGGGTATCCTGCCTTCCTATATCAGCTTCTATCCTTGGTGGTGAAGGCACCTTCTTGATTTCTTCCTCATGCAGTTCATCATGAGGGGGATCTCGCTGGGGTTCTTCTTGTTGAGGGGCTAGGTAAAAGCACAAAGCTATGTCACTTTTAGCCGACTTATCAGCACAAGTGAATTTAAGTATTTCTAACTAGAAATCAAGTTTGGTCAAACATATGATCTTGTAAGATCCATTCTAGCTAAGTTAGATATGTCCACAAATTTTCCAACTAAAATTGTTGGCTAAATGCATATGTAGCACCACTATGAGGCTAATTTACCAAAAAAATAAAATTATTTGAAAATCTTGATATTTCAACAACTTCTACTCATGTAAATAACATTTTTAGAAAAATATAAAAATACCCTTTTGTAGCTCTATAAGTTTAGTTTTCAAAAATATATATATTTTAATAGTTTAATTAATATTTATATTTTCCTTTCTATTTTTACTAAAAGTAGGTTATCAGCACAAAACATTAGGTCAATTACCATGTCAAGGAAAAATAGTAAAACTTATTTTAAAAAAATTGAAAAAAATATGATGCACTAGATAAAAGAATCTGTATCAAGATGGTATAATTTTTTTCCTATTTTAGATAAATAGTTAATATGAAAGTTGACGTCAAATGGAAACAACTACATTTTAATACACACACACTTTATTATTTATTTAAAAATATATATTTATCAAAATTGGAAAAAAAAATATATCCATGCACTAAAGTTTCAAGTTATAAATACACACAAAAAAATTGAAGAAAAGAAATTTACTATATAAAGATTGACGTCTCATGTAACTTCATTTTTTAGTATTTTATCAACTAAATTATAGTGTCAATTTATTAAAAACTATATTCAAATAATCTTTTAAATTTTTTCAAAAAATACAAGCATAAAATGAACTAAAAAATAAATATTTTATTAGTTTACATCATTTCAAAATTCAAAACATATGTCACTTTTTAGTGATTCAAGTTTAAAAGTTGGATCAGCATTGGTCGTTTCCTTTATAAAAGTGTGATACATCTTTATGCTTTTACCCGATTGCCTTTTGTAAAGGAGGATCTTGTGGAATATCCACATTTTGATCTTGTGCTTAATTTTGTGAGCTCTCCTTTGGAACTCCATCACCCTCCTTGTCTTTCTCACCCAGTGATACATTAGCTTCTTGAAAGGCTTGTGCATTTTGACCTTGGAGATCACCCTCGGCCACATTCTTTGTTTCTGCATCAGTACCCTGATCATGGGTTATTTTATAGTCTCCTTTTGGTGTACTAATGTTTTTTGACTTAGGCCCTTCCTAACTTGATTTTTCTTTAGTCTCTAGTGGATTCCCTGGGTCTCCCTGCTCAATGTGTGGTGGAGATATGCCCTGCTCCTTTTGAGTATCCAGGTGGAGCATCTCTTGATCAGCCTTATCCTAAGGCAATGATGAACTGCTTTGGGCATGAGCAACACTAATGTCTAATATACCTTGATCACCTCCACTTTGCTATTGGGTTTCTGATGTTTTTGATTCAGTGGGTGTCTTATGTTGTTGTTGATCTTGATTAAGAGCAGCACTATCCTTCTTTGTATGCTATGTCTCTTTAGTCCTTTTAGGCTCTATGGGTGGATTGTTGTCTTTGCTTGGGCTTAGATCACCCCTATATGCTAAGTCTATGGTTGTAGGGCTTGTAACTTGATCAAACAACTTGTCTAGCCCTATTTGTTGAGCCACCTTTTTAGGATTATCCTATTTTGTTTCTTCCATCTATTTTTCTTCTTCTAACACCCTCATCTGGGCTAATGGAGTCCCATGAGGAGTCATCCTAGTGTTAGCAACCAGGGCTTCCATATGTTGAGTAGCCACATCCTGGACTACCTCATCATCTAATAACTCTACTGTATCATCTAGAGAGAAAGGGAGCTCCTTACTTGTCATGAGCGTTTCTCTTGTTTTCTCTTCAGCCTTCTCAATTTTAAATGTAATTATTGTAGGAAGGGGGACATCATGCTGCAGTTCTTTCCTAAAAACCTCACCACCCATTCCTCTCAAGATGATGGGGTCAATGTGGACCTCTCCTCTCATAGTTGTTCTCTGTTTCTTGGGTGGTGACATCAGTGGCATCCCCTTCCTCTTCTTGCTTGCTATCAGCAAGTCATCATCTTTGGGTTCTTTGCTCAATTGTTCTTCTCCCAAGGGGTTATCTTCCTCTAAGTCATGCTGTAGGGTCAACCCTTCCACTTGTATTTCTGTGCTCTCATCAATAGGCCTCAAAATTCTCTTAGTCTTTGGTTTTGTTGGTGGAGGCTGACACTGAGGATATATGAGCCAATGTGGATGCATGAACTGATGTGGATGCCCCCTTATCCTTAATGGTAGCCCTTTCTATGATCACCCCCCTTGGTTCACTGTCACCCTTCTTACCTTTGGAAGGTATCTTCTTTTGTTTTTCAGTGGGTAATCTCTCCCCATTAGATTTTCTCTTCTTCGTAAAGAAATCATCATATTCCTCATTAGACAATTCTTGTCTCTTTTTCTTGTTATCAACAATAAGGGTCGTGCCTCTTTTCTTCAATTTGGCTATTTTTGCATCTACCCAAGCTTGGGTCAGCTGGATCACCCCCTACATCATCTGATCTAAGGATATATCTTCTTGTTGTGTGAGATCAGGAGCCGATATGGTGTCATTGTACACCTTCTTACTTTCATACTCATCTAACATTACCTTCCCATCATCTTTATGCAACTGTGCTGGCACTGGGATGTAGTCAAAAGTTCTGATTTGGTTCAATGTGAGCCTTTGATACTTCCTTCTCCTCACCTCAGCCTCATCATCACAATCTATCCAAAAATCCTCCAAATGCTTTTGATGTATCTGCTTTCCTAATAGCTTCTACATCCTGCCATAAGGATCATATGATCTGACAAGAAGAAATGGCTGCAAGTACATCAATTTCAATCCCCCAATAGCATGCTTTATGCTCTCTAAATATGAATACATGTAGCATCCCATAGATACTGGGAATAACATCAGAGGAATCTTCTTCTGTGCCTTATATGCCTCCACCATTGTAGATATTTGTCTAACAAACTCCATTAAGATGACCCTATCAGTAGGATATCTTGGTAGCATAAAAGGTTGTCCTTCAAATCCCTCAACCTTGATATATGAGAAGGTAGCAAATTGGATAAACCATGCTCCATGTTTATAAACGACATCTTGAGCTTCCATGCTTAGTCTTTTAGTCCTGTCTTTCTCCATGGTTCTTACCAGGTGCATCAAGATTGCATCATTTACCAATTTATAGTCTTGGAGGTATACTTTTCCCTGTAACTAGGGATACTGATCCCATATATGCACATCATCTACATCACTGCTAAGCTTACCTACCATTCTTAGGGCATCAAATGTCCCTCTGAATGCACAAGAATACACCACATATGAGGTCATGTAAAATAAACATGTCTGTCCTCCCAAGCTCCTCATCCCCTCATCCAGTGAGTCACTGATGATTTTAGCCCATAGGGGTTTATTATCTGAGTATAAGACCATCTGGATGATTCCAAACATCTAATTCTCAAAACTACGAGCATTAAGTCTACCGGTCATCCTGCTTAGCAGGGCAATTATATATTGGTACTCATCATCAATGTCAAACTTGTACAAGTATACTGGTAGCTTGGCTAAAGCTATATAAGTGCTATTCTTCAACCTCCATTGATACATCTTCTTCCTAGCATTCTTCTTGTTATTGTTATATTATGCCTCTAGTTTACGAAGGTCCACATTAACCACCTTATTCCCTACTGGTAAGTTGAAAGTGGTAGTGATGCCCTTGACTGAAAAGTCGACGTATATCCTTCCATGTTTTTCCACCCACCTGGTTTCCGTGTTATAATTTCTTGCACACTCTACTACCAATTCTAGGGCATCCATGGCATAGGGAAAACCAGCCGCATGCCACATACCAGAGGTAAACACCCTGTCCAGAATAGGATTATCTGTGTCATTGTCCAATCTTGTTGACCATACATCCAAATATATATCCCCTTGATGCATATCACTAAGCACCCCTTACTTGAATTGTACCCCTTCTGGTTGCACAAACATGGGCTTTAGAAACTTAGACTCAGACCCATTTCTCCTTAAGCTAGCCATTAATTCTTGCAATAGACATGGTATACTTTACCCTATGATAGGCATATGTATTTCCCTAAACAATATCATGGATTTTTGTTTATTACCCCTTTATCTTATTTCTCTATGCATCATTATAGGAGTTTACCCTAGTAAAGACAAATACTCTACCTGGAGTTGCAGAAAATGACAACAGGGAGGTTTTGTAGGTAGTTACTGATAACGCTTTCCTTTGGATTAGATGAGTGATTACGAGAAAAGACTGTAAATGTGCAAGATCACCTATTCTGTTCCGTTACGTTGAAGGATTTGATCTAATGGCCGGTAGCTGATGAGGGTTTGACTTTGGAGCTCTATAACTTTTGATTTATCGCAAGGTAAATGAAAATGACCTTTGAAATTTACCTTTAAATAGATCAATAAGACAAATTAGGGTAAATGTGTTGTCTTGATTAAATCTGTCGATCATTTGTAGGGAATTCGTAGATGTCACCAAGTGTTAGATTCGTATTTGTAATCAGCGGGAGTTCATCTACCGCTTTAATTGCATTTAATGTTAAAGGGGGTGATCTTCAAAAGATTAGGGATATTCAGAAATATGACCCCCCTCAGATAATATGATCCCCTCTCCTTGCGTGGGATAACTATGTGCAAAAGAATCGGGTGATATGGTCAACCTTGACTATGATGCATATTGGGTCTTGGAATTAAAATTAGGGGTAATTTAAAATATGACCCCCCCTTCTTGGAAAAAGATCATGATGACATCATCATGTCTTTGATGTCATTTAGTTATCATGTTTTAGTGATGTCATGGTCATGTTAAGAGATATGACAGATATTGGATATATGACCCCCCCGTATTTCAGATGGGATGATGATGTCATCATTAGGGTGATTTATTTCATTCATTTGAATTAAATGACATCATTTTCATATTGGCATAGGGTGATGTCTACAAAGGGGTGTTATTTGTAAGGTGACTAATGTTAGAAAATATGACCCCCTAGGATAGTACGTGAGGTTCATTGACGGGTAGACACCGGCTCTTATCTATTTGATGTTCATGTATCGTGCCCCTAGTGGTTGTTGGGTGATGATTATAAGTATGGGTGATCTTATCAAATATGACTAATATTAGAAATATGACCCCCCTCGTCTGGATAATATTAGGTTTGACCAAACTTTGACTGCACATAACTTTCTTCCCTTAGACAATTTTGGGGTGATCCAAAAGACAAACCCGCTTAGAATTTTGAATACTTTCCAGCCATGAGGTTAATAATAACAACTACTAACTTTGACAACTGACCTCATCTAGTGGCACATCCACCTTCTCAAAAGGTTACATGCATGATTGATTTTACCAAACTGCCCAAAACAAGAAACAAACAAGCAACAAGCAGAAAGAAAAGTTGGGTCCCTATTTTGGTAAGGCAAAATGGGACATGTTGTGTAACCACACAACAAGAATCTCAAGGATGGATATTTGATCCTAGCCAAAAAGTTTATTTAGGAAATTTTTTATTTACATGGAGTGCTGGAGACAATCATTTTTTATTGAGACACTCATATGACTTCCATATTCTGGATGACATTGAATGCATTATTGGGGACTAAATTGAACTTTAGCTCAGCCTATCATCCTCAAACTGATGGTCAGACAGAGAGGGTGAATCAGGTGGTGGAGGATCTCCTAAGGATGTATTGCATGGACCAATAGTATAAGTGGGAGGAGTACCTTCCCTTAGTGGAGTTTGCATATAAACTCATATCATGCCTCATTAGGAATGGCACCTTTTGAAGCTCTATATGGGTGTAAGTGTCGTATGCCTATCAGTTGGGTTAAGGTTGAAGACATGATAGTAATTGGACCTAAAATGTTGAAGTAAATGTAGGATCAAATGAAGTTGATTAAAGAGAAATTAAAACAAGCTTCATTTCACCAAAAAAGTTATGCGGATAAGAATAGAACATTCCAATGGTTCTTAGTAGGGGATAAGATCTTCTTGAGATTTTAACATCAAAAACATTCCATTTCATTTGGCAAGGCCTCCAAGCTTGCCCCTAGATATGTAGAACCATTTGATGTGTTGGAAGTAATTAACCTAGTTGTGTATAGGTTTGTTCTACCGCCTGCTCTATCCTAAATCCATAATGTCTTCCATGTATCTTTACTTAAGTCATATCATCCAGATGCTTTACATATTCTTGATTGGCATGCATTGAAGGTTCAGGATCAAGGGGTGGTGCTAGTGGAACCCACCCAAATTTTGGAGAGGCGTAACATTAAGTTGTGAAATAGGGATGTCATGCAGTATAAGGTCCAATGGGACCAATATTTGGTGGATAATGCCACTTGGGACAATGCTGGTGATATTGATAGAGCCTTTCCTCATTTGAAAAAATAGCATAAACTCTTTTACTTTTTGCATAATTATGACTTGGTTGAAACACTGATATTAAGTTGTTTAAGACTTCTATGTTTGATGTTTGTGTAATAAGACATCGGGACGATGTCTCTTCTAAGTGGGGAAGGATATCACACCTCAAACTGTTAGACATTCTACATATTGGCTATAATTAGAAATATTACATGTTTATTTATGACTATGGTATAAATGAATAACTGTTACGAATGTCAGTAAATGTTATATTTCAATTTCAATTATAATGTATAGTGCTTCAACTATTGATTTTGGGATACTAACCTATTAATGGAGAATTGAGTTTAATGATGGTAGGTTGTCAAAGACAAGAGTATGGTTAAGGTAGAGGTGATTAGCCACCTGGAAGGGATGGGATGGAGAGACTCGATGCCACACACAAGTACTTAGCTCATTTTTACATTGCATTTTGTTTGGGAATGACCTCTGTGTTTGATGGTTGTTATAGTATTCATAGGAAAAGTTCTCCTTATGCTTTATTAGAGACATAGTTTAATCATTGGTGCATTAAAATTATTTGTTTCTTGAATAAAAAAAATAGATTTAGAAGTTATATTTTCTTTTATTAAATTATATGTGAAAGAAAGTGATTTTCCTTTTAAAATAAATTACTCATTTATTGTTTTATGGTAAAATAGAAATGAATGGTAAATTAGACATGATAAAATAAATTGATATTTTAATTTGTTTTGTGGTAATAGTTATGCATTTCAAAAATAAAATTATTTTATTCTTATTTAGATAATGACAAAATTTAATAAGATAGAAAAGATGATAATAGAAACAAGAAAATTAGAATGAAAGCAAAAAGATAGAAGAAAAATGAAAAATAAGGAAATAAAAGCCAAGAATCAAGAAAAGAAGGAAAAGGGGATAGAAATGAACTAAGATTAAAAAGAGAAGAAATCTGCAATAAGGGGTACATAGCAAGAAGAAGAAGAACAGGGAGCTGGGAGAACAAGGGAGCCTAGGATCAACGATCAACAACAAGGCAATTTGAGCTTTAAAATCAAGTTTCACTATCATTCTTTGCTTATTTTCTTTCTCTTCTAGAACATTTTTTATTGGTTGAAGTAACTCGCCTCAAAATAATATTCTGGTATCAATCGACTCTTGGTATTCCTTTTTTTTCTATAGGACTATATTTTACCTTAGTTTTCTACGCATACTTGAGATTTCAAATTGCTAACTCAACCTAGTGTATCCCATTATCTATCTTCTACTCATTATCAATTTCTTTTGACCTCATTAATTTGCATTGCCTTTTTACATAATATGGATGCTTATTGACCTCATAATAAAGTTAACGCTTTTCTGATTATCATCATCTTTCCTCTTATTTTTTTTCCAAGAGATTTGCTCTTATAACTAAACACCTACAAATTGTGGGAGGGTCGCCATTCTATGAGAGGTCATCTCTAGTTTTTCTATGTCTAAGGGAAATGATCATTTTTTTTTCTTTTTCTAGAAGTGATTCTTTAATCATATTGGGAGCTTGTCTCTGAATGTACCTTTGGTACGTGAGACTTCCAAAGCACTGGTAACCTCTCTCCCTTTCTGCCATGCTTGCATGGGATGATAACCATAGATCGCCTAAAGATATAATGCTTGTAGCATTCGCAGGGCGTAGCTTTTGTTTTGAACCCTATAATATTGCACGAAACACTTAGAAATATGCCTCCTATGTGAATTATAGGCATCCTATATTTCCACCTTATAAAGAAATGGTATGTTTGAACCAGTTATGAGTAGTTGCATGCCAAGTTTATACACAATATAATGAAATTAGACCTATGCCATTTTAAATTGTATTGCTGGGAAGTTGTTTAATCCTGCTTCCTATTGGCACCATTGCCTTGAGGTGATTTATTCCCTGGTGATTTCTGTATTTCCATAAACTTATATTGTTGCACAGTAATTGTTTTTGAGACTTCAGTGATGCAATTGTTGTAATTAGCTTGCATTTTCAATAGTATTCTATTTGTATTTGGTTGGTGGCCTGAGTGACCATTGCATGCCTTAATTTCTAAATCAATTCTTTTTTTTAATTGATTACCTTTTTAATTATGTCTATCTCACTCATCATCTGCATAGGATGTTAACACTTTAAACATCTATCATCTCTTAGAGAGAGTGACACTTTTCCATCTTGTAGATCGACCGATTGGCCTGCATACCTCTTGAAACCTTATTATAATATGATTTTTATTCTTTCCAAAACAACTTGTGTATGAGCATTGGCTTCATCAAAGTTGATCGGCCTCTTTATTTTCAACTTCACAAACTTATAATTCATTTCAACTTAGTCTTATTGTTTAACCATTTCTTTTAGAATAGTGAATGAAATCAAAATTTAGGGTAAAGAGATGATTGTATTCCATCAACTAAATGGATTTAGATATTTTTGTTAGAAAATAATATACACATATCAGTTAAATGTTAAAACTACTTTGAGTATAGTGGAATTAGCTAGTCCTATTCACACACACACACACACACACACACACACACACACACACACACACACACATATAACATTGTGTTTATCTTTCTATAAGGAAACATACCTATTGATTTCTCAGTTATGCAATTCAAGTTACATAGGTTAGTTGAGATAAAACTTAGAGACCTTAGATGGAATCATTTTAACCGAAGGATGTTAACCAGGTACTAAAGTCTATGAAATTGTATCTATGATTACTTAGCTATACCATTAACATGTAATTATCACAAAATCAAACATGGATCTTTCCATTAGTTAGTTTGGAATAAATGAACTTTACCTCTAAGAACCAAATGATATGATTTTCTCTTGTAAATGTAACTGGATAAATGTTGGAACTGTATGACTTTTGCAATAGAGTTATTGTTTTACTATGTTTATGATGAACATACCTTCTAGGATAGGATGTCAAGTGTGGATTCACTGAGATGGTAGGCTTCTTTTTCAAGTTTACTAGTTTATTTATTGTTTTGTCCAAAGTTGTTGTACCATTGAAATAGATGAATGTTAAATGCCTAGTTCTTATTATTTATTATTCTCTGCCACATCCTTCATGCAAGACGTATGTTCATTCTAGTTTAGAGTGCATATAGGCATCAGGATTGAATTGAGAGTTTCCTCCTGCCCATCCATTCGAAGTTACTAGGCTCCTCGTGCAGGGTCAGAGATTCTTCAAGTTAGGAAGAAACCTGGGGAAGCATAGTGCTTCATGATTGGGTGAAAAAAGCACCTTAACCATGATCTTGACCTTTGTCTTGCGGAAGACCAGTGGGTCATGGCGGCTGAAGGCAGATTCTATATGTTATGTAACTCAAAATAGATATATCATTGTATTGACTATTGTATGGCTTATTTAGCCAAATATGTAACTACACTCCTCATTGATGTAATTTTGGTGTATTATTGATGTGCTTAGTATAATTGTAAAAGGTATAATGATACTTTCTCTTACTGTGCTTGTAGATGCACTTTACTTATTGTAGAAAGTTGCAAGTCATTGTACAATTATGGATATTCCTGTTAATGAAATGATTCACTTTCTATTTTGGATTTAGTTTTCTTTTCGCTGGTTACTTTTAGTAAGTGGTATTTTTAGACTTTACAGTGAAAACCATCAAGACACAACTTTGCACCAAACTTCTTTTCTTTCTTACTCTCCCCCTTTATTTCTTTCTTTTACAACTCATACTCTCTTCTCTGACCACTAAATCTTTTCTTTTTTACATTGCTCTCTCTCTCCCCTTTGACATCAATGGCAAAGGACTACACATCTCACTTTCAATCTTACTTTTAGACAACTACTCAAACTTGTACCTACTTACTATTGCTCTGCAACATCATTTATTTTACTACTATGCATGCTACCCCTTAGAAGCAACCAACATTAGAACTTTTCCCCCCGACTACAACAACCATCACAACCACTACCTGCTCCCCCTGAGAGGTAGCCTCAAACATTAGTCCAAAATAAAAAATGAAACTTGAACTCCACTAGACTGATGCATCTCCTTATGCATCTAGTTCAAAGGAGGGGCAATAACACCTAACTTCTCCTGGAGATACTCAAATGTATCCTTAGGAAGAGCCTTGGTGAATATGTCAGTAACTTGATCCTTTGTAAGCACGTACTTAAGATTCACTTCATTCTCTACAACCTTCTCTCTCAAAAAGTGATGCCAGACTGAGATATGTTTTGTCCTTGAGAGCATCACCAAATTTTTTGAAATTCTAATAGGACTGGTATTATCAAAGAGGATAGGAATTGGCTCATTATATACAACACTGATATCCTTCAAACTTTGCTTCATCCACAACACTTGTGTAATGCCTACTCAAGAAAATGCCAGTAAATAACAATAAATTAATAATTTAGTTAGAAATGATGAAAATCAAATTACAATAATAGGAGAATATTCTCTTATCTTGAACTTAATAAAAAACAAATTATACATAAGTTTAATAATATTCATCATAAGTGAAATTTAAGATACAAACTTTTCATATACTGTTATACACATTTATACGCATTTAAAGTGAATGCCAAGTAATCATCCATTCACAAAGTGAGAAAATACTTTCCAGTACACATTAGTTAACAGACCTATAACTGCACAACTAAATGTAAATATTAGTTCCCCAAAGTCAATCAATAAACATATCAGATAGCAATATATGAGCCTAAAGGCCCTAAGGGGCCGGCCTAATGTCTCGGGGGCTCATGATGGCCTTGCCTACATATGTGTAGCATAGAGACTTCATAGTTTGGGACTTGAACTTTCAACTACAAGATGGCTATATTATATGCAATAGAAACTTATAATCTCTAGAACTTATGAGGGATTCAACATATACAACATCAAATGATGCATTCTCATTACCAAACATATTGATTCTAGTACATTATTTTGAAATACAAACATCAACAAAACAATATGATTTTTATCTATCTTCATTAAATTTATTCGTGGAGATAATTCATAAATTGATTTTAAGATAAAACATTCACGATTCAAAACTAATTCACAATGCTAATTTATACTAACAATCAATAATACTTCATATATTTAACTACAAGAAGAGGCCATAATATTTATGCATTCTATGAAAAGGAAAGAATAAGCCTTAGTCCAATCTATAACAAATTTATACAAGAATATAAAACTTAGGTCGCCTTAGGATCATATTCTCAACTTAACAAATCATGTTTAATAAAGTTAATGAAAAAAATAACTATCAAAAGCATTGCTTCCTCTTAGATAGATTCTATTGTAGATGTCGACTTAGCATTTTAAAATACATATTTGTACTTAATTATCCTTAAATCTATAGATAATAACTAAATCACCTTCATCATTTCAAACTATTAATAGATGAAAAACACACTATCAATAGAAAAGATGGAATAATTCTATTCTTTATTTTCTTGCACAATGTAAAAACATACGATCATTATAGAACTATATTTTATAAGATAAAATCATAACTAAATATAATTAATCTAGTACAAAACTCATATCCACAATAAATATCTGGATTAAGAATGAGATTGGAAAAATAAGAATATGACATTCCCACAAAACTACTAATACTTTTCTCAATTTCTCCTATCAAAAATTACACTAGACTCCTGTGAGAGAACAAGTCATCCAATCAAACCAGTCATCAATATCCTAATAGTGTGTGTGTGTGTGTGTGTGTGTGTGTGTGTGTGTGTGTGTGTGTGTGTGTGTGTGTGTGTGTGTGTGTGTGTGTGTGTGTGTGTGTGTGTGTGTGTGTGTGTGTGTGTGTGTGTGTGTGTGTGTGTGTACACAAAAGACAATAATTACATCATGCTGGTAATTTAATTCACTCATCACCACATTGATACAATAATACTAACATTTCTATAATACTTTTCTTTTAATATTACTAATTACCTACTAATAAATTTACACATTACATCTTCTATAATACTTAATATTTACTACCATCTAACCAACATGATTTACAAGAATAAGTCAAGCTTGTGCCACTAATTTGTCAACCTTGTTATGAGAGTCTATAATTAAAATTTCATCATACATTGAGTATTTATAAATTTCTAACTTTTAGTATAACTAACTCTCATGCATTTTACCTCTAATATAATACATTTATCTATAAATTACAATATATTTACAAATATCAAATCTTCATATTAATTTCCACATCTATAAATTCTTTTATATAATCCAAATAATTTTATATTTATAGATTCTTATCTAAAAGATTCTTAAAAAAGAAACATATCTTTCTTTCTATTTGTGATATAAATCTTAAATAGAAAATACCCCACCATTCAAGGAATTAAAAAGATAATAATTATTTCCATTTCCTAATAAATTTTAAACACCCAAAAAACAAGTCTCAATTCTTACTTTCCACTCCAATTTAATGTCTTAGAGAAAACTAATTTATTACTTACCTAAATGAAATAATTTATGTAAAACATATTTGCTCATATTATACATGAAGTAAATGATATAATTAAATGCCATAATGAAACTAATTTAATACTTGCCTTAATAAAATGATTTACATTAAGTAATTTTATAATAAAAACTAATTCAATACTTTCTTTAATAGAATAGTTTACATAAAGCAACTTTATTCCATTTTCTAGAGAAAACAAATGGTATCTTTCTAATAAAACTTTCTTTAATCTCTATTTACTAACAAACATTCACATTTAACTTTCTAAACTATTCTTTATTTATTATATTTTAACTATATTTTCAAAAATGTATAAAAGCAATATTACCTAAATTACTAGCACTCTAAATTATTGAGCAAAACATATCTTCTAGTAATAAAAAGGAAACTTTTCCAAATACTTATGCCAAAGAAAAAACAAATAAATTATGTAGATTTTAATGAAAACACATAAGTGCACCAATACTTATTGCCAATATTTAGTAGTTTTAAACATTTAATTAAATAAATTATAGACACTATTATAAGGCACATTTTTGTTAGATAATATAGTTGGAAAATCTCTATAAAGTAAGTGGACTATTTGACAGATTGGTTCAAAGAGATGCCAGCAAAGATCACAGGGTATGCACATAATGGATTGTTAAATAAACTTTAAAAACTTTCTAGGTAATACAATGGATAGATGAATCCAAATTCCTCAATCCATTTTTTTTTGAGGCATTTTAAATCAAATTATTGGGAAATGTAGCACCACGGAAATATCTTCTTTGTAATTCATACAGAGTAGGAGTTGCTATTTCATAAGCCTTGTTTAGGCAATAAAGCTTCACAAAATACCAACTGTGATAAAAAAGAAAAAGGGAAACATAATAGATGTAATTCAGCATTGAGTGTACAAACAGGAAAATACTTATGGTTTAGTCTTTGAGTATGTAAATATAATCAGGTAAAGATGAAAGACAATGTCATCAAAAACATAAATAGGATAAAACAATTAAACTAAATGTGTGTGTCTCTTAAACCCTATTATGCCAAATAGGTGAAAAACAAGAAAAAACTATTTGTTATAGATCCATTAGATCAATTATTTAGATTTCCTAGTAGAAATAGAGATTTATTATCCATCATGCTACTTTCTTTGCTTGGGAAGAGAAAAGCTATGTTACTACTGAGAGGTTTCAGACTAAGTATATTTCAAATAGAAAGAAGAAAATAATTATGTTAGGTGTGGCTATACTGAAGGTCTGCAAAGGTTTTAGGATATGTATCATTATACTAAAAGAGATTAATGATACTCCATAGTACAATGGAAACCCACCCACAATGCCTAAACAAGGGTTAATACAAAGTGGCTCCTCCATAGATCATTGGAACCCACAATTTATTGTTGCATAGAAAGATGGGTTAAACCAATGAATTCTTGAATGCTAAAAAAATGAATGATAATCAAATAAAACTTAAAATGATTTAAAGAGGAAATACAATAAATAAAATTTTACAGACATGCAATTTATTCCTCATTCCCTCAAGCAAAAGACAATCTATGAAATGATCAATAAACACACCTGTGATAAAATTTGTACAGAGATAATCACTTCTTGGAAACCCCAATGGGAAATCCCTCCAGACTTGCACAATCAATCTTACCACAAATCTAAAAACATAATGAAAATTTTATATGAATCACACCTCAAATATCATATATAATGTAACATCTATGTTTTCAAAAGAGTGTGGCTCTTCCCGAGAAGATGACTCTTCATCTACTCATCTTGTAACCTTTTTTCTTGTGAACTGAAAATAAATTAAAACAACTTTTAAACATAATTTTATGAATAAATAAATACCCTATTACCAAATTCTTATATCACAATCTTCATAATTAAATCTATCAAATACATATGAAATTGTTGGAAACGAATAGGCCTTACATTCTTCCCCCCTAAAAATGGACTTCCTCCTGGAAGTCATCAAGAGAATGAATATTTCCTAGATTGATCATAACCAACAAAAGTTAGATTTCATCAAAATATTTACTAAGTCGACTAGACATTCTTTTTGCCATCATGCAATAGTACAAAACCTACAACCTGCATCACCAAATGAGGAAAATACAGAGAAATCCAGATTCGCTCACCACCCAACCATAGGATTGACGAGGTCGAATCCCCCCTCAAGTGTAAAATAAATCTTCTTTACTCAATAATAAATAGTATTCATCCATTTCACTCAACATCATCCATCAACAACACCAAACTCCATATAATTGCCCCAAAAAAGCATCCACAAATCTTTCCTCATTCATATTTTTATGACATTTAAACATCAAAAATTCATAACACATTGATTAAAACTTATACAATCATCTCAAACATCCATTCATAAAGAAATAGAAATAATATAAAATTTCTTACCTTGGCTGTCCATGTTTGGATCAGCCCTTGAAACTATCATCCACACTCTCCCATTTCCTTCTTAGATCTCAAACAAATTGATGTAGGAGCATCTCAGGTGAATGAACAATCCTGCATCGCCAAAAACATTACATTTTTAGTTTGGTGTGGTTTTAGTTTTGGCCATCATGATAGGCATTCAATGAGAAAATATTACATTATGCTAGCAGTGGTGGTCTTAAGGTTCATCTCTTCCTGCAGCTGTGTCTAACTCCTTCATCGCTGTGATAGTTTGATTTCATTGAGACCAAGTTTCTTGTCTCTTTGATAGTTCGATATCCCTTCAGCAGAGAGACATTACTCGTTCGGCCATACCCTATTTCTTGTCTCTCCGACATAGCAAAATTTTGGCATGACCAAAGGTCATCATGATGACTAGTTTGGGAGTCTCTTCGACATTGTGAAGGAACTCTGAGGTGGGGTCTGCTATGCTCTTTTTGGCAAGACCACACCATATCGGTGTGAGCCAAAACTTAGTCTCTTTGACTCAGTGATATCGGCGTGACATGACTACTTCAGTGGGACTCATTTGTTTGTCTCTTCGATAGGTTGATACTCGCTTTGAGTCTCATCATTGGGAGAATGGAATATTAGTAGGACCATGATCTCGGTCCCTTCGACATGGCGATGGAAACCAATCGGTAGGACTTTGGGATATCGCCAAGACTAGGAGGTCAGTCTCTTTGAGGACCGAAAGTCCCTTCAACTCTGTGAAGTGCGTAGGTCAATATGACTAAGTAGCATTAGAGTAATGATGTATGGAGTCTCTCTGAAACTCTAATATACTAGATGCAACCTCATCAGTGAGATCGTACCATATTGGTATGACTCTAGACATGGTCTCTTCGATATGGTGATATGTTGACTCATCTTTTGTTGGCTCGTCTTCCTTGGTGGGACCCAATTTGAACCACAATGGAGTACATTGATTAGCCATAGCTTGGCACATATTCTGAATGTCTATTTGGTGCCTGAGTGGATACTAAAAGAATGAATTGTAATGCTTCAGAAGAATATCTATTTTGGAGCATGGATAGCAGAGTGGATATAAAAAGCAAAATGTAATGTTTGATGCTGCCTGTAGCACCTAATGGAGCAAATAATGATGAGCATGCAACCAATATCTCTGATGGACCATTAATGAATCATGGAGAAAAATGGAGTGGAGAATCTCTTCTTGGTGTAATTCCTAAAGAAGCCATATATGAGATGTAGTAGGAAATGACAAAAAAAAGGGGGAGAAGGGGGCAATAGAAGGAAGAGACCTAGAAGCAATCTGGGTAGGCGCTTAAAATGAGATAGTCTGGAAAGATAGAAGAAAAAGGGCCTGTGGCCTAGAGGCCATCCAGATAGAAGATAGCCGAGACAGAGAAGTTAGTTTGAAAAGACAATGCCATGAAGGCATAGCGGAGTAACAGAGAGATGCAGATCAAAAAAGATTAGATAAGAATGTGAATGCCACTCTAAGGGATAAACACAGAGAGAATGTAGATTTGGAGGACTGAAGAGGGTAGATAGAGAGAGAGAAGAAGATATCTTAGTCCAAGAGAAGGGCTGGTGACTTGGGATTGTATATTCCTAAGGGAAGTTTGTGAAGAACCATAGACATCAACTTGAGATGAGAGAGATGAAAGGCCATGAAGGCCTCTGATTGTCTTTGTAAAGAAGATTTCCTTGTAGAAGTTTTATTTCAATAAATGAAACATAAATTTTGTGTGTATCTTTGAATTGTGAGTGATTTGTGTTGTGAGTCATTTTGTGTGTGATCTAGTAGATGGGAAGACCCTCTTGCGTCAAGTGGTATCAGAGCCTGAGGTTCCTAAGAGTGCAGGTTAGGCACCAAGACCATGGGTGAGTTTGTGGAAAGCAAGAAGTGAAAGGTATGAAGAGCAGACATTGATTTTGTAAGAATTTTGATAGCTGCTCTCTAGCAGTGATAAAGCTGGGTAGAAGGTGCAAAATCTCTTCCACTGAGAGGAAGTGGGTAGAAGAGAATGTGGTGATGCATCTTCCAGAGTCCTGTTTGGAGAAAATGGGAACAAAGAATTTGTTGTAGGGAGTACCTGTAACTACAGAGGGTTGTTACCCTAAGTTGAGAAAGGATGTTGCAAGGAGAACTTGTAATGGTAGAGGGACTTGTGAGTCTCATAGAGAGATTGTGGAACCACTGAAGAAGAAAGAAAGTCTCCAGAAGAGAGACAATATGAAAACAAATATAGAAAAGCAAGATGCAGAAATTGACAAAGAATTGGTTGAGTTAAAAAGAGACATGGAGGCAGTAAGGCAATATTTGAAAGAAAGAAACCAAGGTAACACTTGGTGGTGGCCAATGAGAAAGAAAGTAAAGTGGCCTATTATTGAGAAGAGAAGTAGGCAAAGGATACATGCCTTAAGAAGAGAAGGTAGGAGTATGAGAGGATCCCAAAGAGTTTGGGACAACAAAAGGCTACCTGATGAGCAATATGGACTAGAAGAGGTCAATGGAAGTCTCATGGTGGACTTGAAGGAAAGGAGAAAAGAAGAAGTGCAACAAGGAGCATTTGAAGCAGAAAGTGATGAGGAAAGAAAAGTGTCCAAGGAGACCACTTGGTCTCATGATTTATTTACTAATGATGTGAAAGTAGGTGTGAGGAAGGTCAAGAATGAGAAGATCTTGTTGAAGACAAGAGAAGGGGCAAGAAAAACACCTAATAAAAGAGTAGAAGTTGAGAACGAAAGAAGGTTAGCTACATCAGAATGTCAAGAAAAGATTGTAGCAGTGGTACATGACAAGGTACCTGAGATTGAAGATAAAGAAGTCTTTTTGCAAGAATATCAAAAGGAAAGAGAAAATGTCGCAACTAAGGTTGCAAAGGATGAAATTTTTTACAACCCTTTGATAGATAGGGCATGGAAGGAAGAAAATGTGGGAACAACCTGCACACGTGGAGAAGATGTTAAGTCACAGGTTGCAGCGATGGCATGTGAGTGGAGTGAGTTGTGTGAAGTAGAAGAAGGGTGTTCTCAAGTTGAAATAGTGAACATGAATGGTCCAAAGTTTGATGATGAGATTGAGGAGAACAAGGATTAAATGTTGTTGATAGAAGGGATGAGAAGGATCCAAAGTTAATTGGATGGTGAAGATAAAAAGTTAATGGAGGAGAAGAAATCAGTGGCACAAAAAGGACCATTAGGGATAGGTGATTTTCAAAATTCTTTTTATGATTTGTTTGCAAGTAAGAAAGAAGTTGCAGCTGTGATTGAAGAAGTAGATAGAGAAGAAATAATTGGTCCCTTGGAGGACAAGATGATAAATGTGGATGGTGATGGAGAAAGCATGGCAACAGGAAGGCTTAAAGAAATCCTTGTGCAAAAGGATGAGGGAGAGAAGAGTGGAGTGTAAGAAGCATGCCTTGTTAGAGGCATAGAAAAAGAGAGTAGCCCAAAAGTTGTAGAAATGTATGGGGAGTAAAGTGAAGTTACAAGTCTTACAGATGAGAGACAAGTTGCAGCAGAGTCCCAGAAAAGTCATTATGTTGATATGGCAAGACCGAGGTTGAAGAGAAATTGGTTATAGTAGATGAAGTTGAAGTTGTAGAGCAAATTGTAAAATTGTTCAAGCATGAACACTTGGGGAAAAGTGAAGGGATAGCAGTCAATGCGAAGCAAAAAGTTGTTGTAGCAGAAGAGTGTGTAGAAGTATGTTTTAGTTTTTCAATTTTTTGTGAAAAGGAAGTTACTTTGAATGCATGTGTAGATGTTTATTTGCATGAGGAGACTAGGGACGATACTCCTGGTTATGTTTGGTGGGGGTGGACGGATAGTGGTGGGATTGATCCCACAAGGGAGAGGAATTTTGGTAGACAATATATTCAAAGGAAGAGGATAGATTGTCATAGATTAATTCCCACAAAGCTGGAAGATGAAAGTGGAGTTTGGTGGAGATGGTCAAATTATGGTGGAAAAGATCCCATAGACAGAGAGCATGAAGAAATGCAAGTTGCAGTTGTGAACAAAGATAAGAGTGTTGGCAAGAATGAGTGTGAAGTAGATGTTGCAGATGGTGTGTGGTTGTGTGTAGAAGTTGTAGAGTATGAGATAGGAGAGATTTGGTGGAGATGGTTGGTTTGTGGTTGGTTGAATTCCACGAAGGAGAGAAATGAGGAAAGAATTAAGTGGAGGAGGTCAGTCTACAGTGGATCTTAGTCCACAAGAGGAAGGAGGAAGAAGATGCACACCTAGTGGAGGAAGTCAGCAAGTGTTCTAGCTAAGTGCTGGAAGAAGAGGAAGAAAAAATTGATTTTGTGCATACATTCCAGTGATGGAGTTCGCTGCAAGTTGGATGCAACTTGAAAGGGTAGTTAAACTACTCAGCTCCATTTTTGTGAGCCCATGCTCACAAACTTTCTACCCAAGGTGTCTGATATAGGAGCATCTCAGGTGAACGGGTAATCCTACATCACCAAAAACATTTCATTTTTAGTTTGGTGTGGTTTCAATTTTGGCCATCATGGCAGAGGCAATCAATGAGAAAATATTACATTATCCTGGCAGTGGTGGTCTTAAGGTTTAGCTCTTCCTGTAGGTTTGTTTAACTCCTTCATCATTGTGATAGTTTGATTTTGTTGAGACCAAGTTTCTTGTCTCTTCGATAGTCTAATAGCACTTCATCGACAAGACATTACTCGTTCAACCAGACCCTATTTCCTGTCTCTCCAACACAACAAAATTTTGGCATGACCAAAGGTCATCAAGATGACTAGTTTAGGAGTCTCTTCAACATTCTGAAGGAAGTCTGAGGTGGGGTCTGCTATGCTCTTTTTTTGAGACCATGCAATCTTGGTGTGAGCCAAAACTTAGTCTCTTTGACTCAGCGATATCAACATGACATGACTACTTCAATGGGACTCATTTGTTTGTCTCTTCGATAGGCTGATACTTGCTTTGAGTCTCATCTTTGGGAGAATGGAATATCAGTAGGACCATGATCTCGGTCCCTTCGACATGGCGATGGAAACCAATCGGCAGGACTTTGGGATATCGCCAAGACTAGGACGTCAGTCTCTTTGAGGATCAAAAGTCCCTTCGACTCTATGAAGTGTGTAGGTCAATATGACTAAGCGACATCAGAGTAACAGCATATGGACTCTCTCTAAAACTCTGATATACTAGATGCAGCCTCATCGGTGAGACCGTACCATATCGATATGACTCCAGACATGGTCTATTCGACATGGCAATATGTTGACTCATCTTCTATTGGCTCGTCTTCCTTGGTGGGACCTAATTTGAACCATGATGGAGTACATTGATTGGCCATAGCCTGGCACATATTTTGAATGTCTATTTGGTGCCTGAGTGGATACTAAAAGAATGAACTGTAATGCTTCAAAAGAATATCTATTTTGGAGCATGGAAATTAGAGTGGATACAAAAAGTAGAATGTAATGTTTGATGCTGCCTATAGTGCATAATGGAGTAGACAATGATGAGCATGCAGCCAATATCTCTGATGGACCATTAATGAATCATGGAGCAAAATGGAGTGGAGAATCTCTTCTTGTTGTAAAGCCCGAAGAAGCTATATATGAGATGTAGTAGGAAATGACAAAAAAAAGGGGGAGAAGGGGGTAATAGAAGGAAGAGACCTAGAAGCAATCTGGGTAGGCACTTGAAACGAGACAATCTAGAAAGATAGAAAAAAAAGGCATGTGGCCTAGAGGCTATCTAGACAGAAGATAGCCCAGACAGAGAAGTTAGTTTGAAAAGGCAATGCCATAAAGGCATAGAGGAGTAACAGAGAGATGTAGATCAAAAAAGATTAGATAAGAATGTGAATGCCACTCTAAGGCATAAACACAAAGAGAATACAGATTTGGAGGAGGACTAAAGAGGGCAGATAGAGAGAGAGAAGATATCTTAGTCCAAGAGAAGGGTTGGTGACTTGGGACTATATATATCCAAGGGAAGTCTGTGAAGAACCACAAACATCAACCTGAGATGAGAGAGATGAAAGGCCATAAAGGCCTTTGATTGTCTTTGTAAAGAAGATTTGCTTGTAGAAGTTTTATTTCAATAAATGAAACAAAACTTTTGTATGTGTATCTTTGAATTGTGAGTGATTTGTGTTGTGAGTTATTTTGTGTGTGATTTGGTAGAGGGGGTTACCCTCTTGAATCACAAATCAAGAAGCTCACAGCAAACCCTAATTCCAGAAAGATTCAGTTATACCAAGCCATCCATTGGAATTTTGTAATATCATCATTACTTATCCTAGAAGCATGATTTTATCATCAATATATTATTGATAATCAAATTCATTGCACCATATTCTTTTATATCAACTATAACATTTAAACTTCACAGATATCTACTCTATACATAGTACATCACGTATACTTCCAATGGAATGAGGATGATTAGTGCTAAGTAGAACTATAGTGCCACTAAATAGATCTTTAACAATAAACATTCCCCAGGCCATCTACTCCCCTATAAAACTTGCTAGGGCAATCTACACAATTCACATTACTCCACACAAGCCAGCAACAAACAATGATAAAGCCTCAAAATAAAGAAATTTATAATGAGTAAAAATTTCAAATAAAATCAATTAATTAAACAAATTAAATAAATTACATAGAAGAAAACAACAATTTAAATCAAAACCAAAACCTTAATAAAATAGTCCTTAAGGCAAAAGGACAATTTTGCAATTACAAACAACCAAATATCTTAAAGAAATTTTAAAAACTGCTGGCATAATACAACAAGGAAGAAAATAACAAAATAAAAAAAATTCAATATTCTCACAAAACTGAACATCACGATCACTACGTGACTTCAAATGAGCCACCTAAGGGGAGGAAGGGAATGTGGTGGTCTCAAACAACACAAAGCTCCAACCTATACCACAAAAGAAATTGATCATGAAACTTATGCAATTATGAATATTCAACAATTATGAATAACACAGTTTAAAAAGCTCCCTTAACACAACAGTAGCTCCCATATCACATAACTCCCACAACACCATTTCATCAACCAAACCCCCATCACAACACCAACACCAAGAATAGCCCTAAAGGGCATAGGTTCCTGTAGCTCCCTTAACGTAGCTCCCAAATCACAACCAACTACAACACCAACACCAACACCATGAATAGCCCAAAGGGAATAAGTCCCTATAGCTCACTTAACGTAGCTCCCAAATCCCAACCAACCACAACACCAACACCAACACCATGAATATCCCAAAGGGCATAAGTCCCTATAGCTCCCTAACCATAGCTCCCATACACCAACAACCACAACACCATCAACATACACACAAGTTTGTCAGTTTCATCTTAGAATAAGGTGAAAAATATATGCTTGGCAGAAATCATTAATTAACATTATAGAAACTTACAATTCCAAGAATACATCTATAAACATATAAGTATATATGTTGAATATAATTTACTAAACATTCATTCTGAATTGTTATTCAATCAAAATTTACCTCTACTTACCATAGTGAGACCCAAAAAATGGATTTATATTACTAAAAATTTTACCCCAGAGTTCCCAAGTGTTGCAACCTGGTGCTCTGATACCTATATAATGCCTACTCAAGAAAATACCAGTAAATAACAATAAGTTAATAATTTAGTTAGAAATAATGAAAATCAAATTACGATGATAGGAGAATATTCTCTTATCTTGAACTTAAAAAAATACAAATCATACATAAGTTTAATAATATTCATCGTAAGTGAAACTTAAGATACAAACTTTTCGTATACTATTATACACATTTATACGCATTTAAAGTGAATGCAAAATAATCATCCATTCACAAAGTGAGAAAATACTTTTTAGTACCCTACACGGTTAACAAACCTATAACTGCACAACTAAATGTAAACATTATTTCCCCAAAGTCAATCAATAAACATATCAGATAGCAATATACAAGCCTAAAGGCCCTAAGGGGACAATCTAATGTCTTAGGGGGTCATGATGGGCTTGCCTATGTACGCATAGCATAGAGACTTTGTAGTTCGGGACTTGAACTTTCAACTACAAGATGGTTACATTATATGCAATAGAAACTTATAAACTCTAGAACTTATGAGGGATTCAACATATACAACACCAAATGATGCATTCTCATTACCAAACATACTGATGCTAGTACATTATTTCAAAATACAAATATCAACAAAACAATAGGATTTTTATCTGTCTTCATTAAAAGTATTAGTGGAGATAATTCATAAATTGATTTTAAGATAAAACATTCACGATTCAAAACTAATTCACAATGCTAATTTATACTAACAATCAATAAAAATTCACAAGAAGAGGCCATAATATGTATGCATTCTATGAAAAGGAAAGAATAAGCCTTAGTTCAATCTATAATAAATTTATACAAGAATATAAAACTTAGGTCGCATTAGAATCATATTCTCAACTTAACAAATCATGTTTAATAAAGTCAATGAAAAAAAAAACTATCAAAAGAATTGCTTCCTCTTAGATAGATTCTATTGTAGATGTCGACTTAGTGTTTCTAAATATATATTTGTACTTAATTATCCTTAAATCTATAGATAATAACTAAATCACCTTCATCATTTCAAACTACTATCTAATAGATGAAAAACACACTATCAATAGCAAAGATGGAATAATTCTATTCTTTATTTTCTTGCACAAAGTAAAAATATATGATCATTATAGAACTATATTTTACAAGATAAAATCATAACTAAATATAATTAACCTAGTACAAAACTCGCATCCACAATAAATATCTAGATTAAGAATAATAATACGACATTCCCACAAAACTACTAATACTTTTCTCAATTTCTCCTATCAAAAATTACACTACACTCCTTTGAGAGAACAAGTCATCTAATCAAACCACTCATCAATATCCTAATAGTGTGTGTGTGTGTGTGTGTGTGTGTGTGTGTGTGTGTGTGTGTGTGTGTGTGTGTGCGTAAAAGACAATAATTACATCATGCTGGTAATTTAATTCTCTCATCACCACATTGATACAATAATACTAACATTTCTATAATAATTTTCTTTTAATATTACTAATTACCTAATAATAAAGTTACACATTACATCTTCTATAATACTTAATAACCAACAAGATTTACAACAAGAATAAGTCAAGCTTGTGCCACTAATTTGTCAACATTATTATGAGAGTCTATAATTAAAACTTCATCATACATTAAGTATTTATCAATTTCTAACTTTTAGAATAACTAGCTCTCATGCATTTTACCTCTAATATAATACATTTATCTATAAATTACAAGATAATTTACAAATATCAAAGCTTCATATTAATTTCCAAACCTATAAATTCTTTTATATAATCCAAATAATTTTATATTTATAGATTCTTAAAAAAGAAACATATCTTTCTTTCTATCTGTGATAAAAATATTAAATAGAAAACATCCCACCATTCAAGGAATTAAAAATATACTAATTATTTCTATTTTCTAATAAATTTTAAACACCCAAAAAAAACAAGTCTCATTCTTACTTTCCACTCCAATGTAATGTCTTAGAGAAAACTAATTTATTACTTACCTAAATGAAATAATTTATGTAAAACATATTTACTCATATTCTAAGGAAGTAAATGATATAATTAAATGCCATAATGAAACTAATTTAATACTTGCCTTAATAAAATGATTTACATTAAGTAATTTTATAATAAAAACTAATTCAATACTTTCTTTAATAGAATAGTTTACATAAAGCAACTTTATTCTATTTTCTAGAGAAAACAAATGGTATCTTTCTAATAAAACTTTCTTTAAACTCTATTTACTAACAAACATTCACATTTAACTTTCTAAACTATTCTTTATTTATTATATTTTAACTATCTTTTCATAAATGTATTAAAGCAGTATTACCTAAATTACTAGCACTCTAAATTATTGAGAAAAACATATCTTCTAGTAATAAAAAGGAAACTTTTCCAAATACTTATGCCAAAGCAAAAACAAATAAATTCTATAGATTTCTAATTCAAACACATAATTGCACGAATACTTATTGCAAATATTTAGCAATTTTAAACATTTAATTAAATAAATTATAGACACTATTATAAGGCACATTTTTGTTAGATAATATAGTTGGAAAATCTCTATAAATTATGTGGACTATTTGGCAGATTGATTCAAAGAGATGCCATCAAAGATCATAGGGTATGCACAGAACGGATTGTTAAATGGGTTTTAAAAACTTTCCAGCAAACACAATGGACATATGAATCCAAATTCCTCAATCTATTTTTTTTAGGCGTTTTGAATCAAATTAGTGGGAAATGTAACACCGTGAAAATATTTTCTTTGTAATTCATACAAAGTCACTTATAGTTTACAAGAAATAAACAAGACATGAGTTGCTATTTCATAAGGCTTGTTTAGGCAATAAAGCTTCACAAAATACCAACTTTGATAAAAAAGAAAAAGGGAAACATAATAGATGTCATTCAGCATTAAGTGTACAAATGGGGAAATACTTATGGTTTTATTCTTTAAGTATGTAAAATATAATCAGGTAAAGATGAAAGACAATGCCATCAAAAACATAAATAGGATAAAACAATTAAACTAAATATGTGTGTCTCTTAAACCCTATTATGCCAAATAGGCAAAAAGCAAGAAAAAAACTATAAATATGATAAATTAGAAAATATATCTATCGGATCAATTATTTAGAATTCCTAGCAGAAAGAGAGATTTATTATCCATCACACTACTTTCTTTGCTTGGGAAGAGAAAATCTATGTTACTACTAATAGGTTTTAGACTAAGTATATTGCAAATAGAAAGAAGAAAATAATTAAGTTAGGGGTAGCTATACTAAAGGTCTGCAAAGGTTTTAGGATATGCATCATTATACTAAAAGAGATCAATGATACTCCATAGTACAATAGAAACCCGCAGTGCCTAAACATGGGTTAATATAGAGTGGCCGGCTCCTCCAGAGATCATTGGAACCCACATTTTATTGTTGCATATAAAGATGGGCTAAATCAATGAATTCTTGAATGCTAAAAAAAATGAATGATAATCCAATAAAACTTAAAATGATTTAAAGTAGAAATACAATAAATCAAATTTCACAGACATGCAATTTATTCCTCATTCACTCAAGCAAAAGACAATCTACGAAATGATCAATAAATATAGATGTGATAAAATTTGTATAGAGATAATCACTTCTTGGAAACCCCAATGGGCAATCCCTTTAGACCTGCACAATCAATCTTAACAGGAATCTGAAAACATAAAGAAAATTTTATATGAATCACACCTCAAATATCATATATAATGTTACATCTATGTTTTCAAAAGAGTGTGGCTCTTTGTGAGAAGACGACTCTTCATCTACTCATCTTGTAACCTTTTTTGTTGTGAACTAAAAATAAATTAAAACAACTATTAAACATAATTTTATGAATAAATAAATACCCCATTACTAAATTCTTATATCACAATCTTCATAATTAAATCTATTAAATACATATGAAATTTTTGGAAATGAATAGGCCTTAGAACTTATGTACAACAAGATGCTACAGTAATATATTATGCCTCTGCATTAGATAAAGATACTGAATCTTGCTTCTTACTGAGCCATGACACCACTCTGTCTCCAAGAAAGAATGCACCGCCACTTGTACTTTTCATGTCATCAACACATCCAACCCAATCTGCATCTGTGTAAGAACTTAGATTAAAGTCATTATCCTTTGCATACCACAAACCATGATTTGGAGTGCCCTTTGAATATATGAATATCCTCTTCACTGCTACAACATGTGACTCTCTAGGATCTTCTTGAAATCTAGCCACAAGACAAACTACATGCATAATATCTGGTCTAGTAGCAGTTAAGTATAACAATCCTCCAATCATTGACCTATATCTGCTCTGATCAGCCTTAGGTGATTCATCATTCTTGCTCAGCTTGCAACCAATTGTCAAAGGAGTACATACTAGTTTAAAATATTCCATTCCAAACTTCTTTAACATTTCCTTGACATACTTTGATTGTGAAATGAAAATACCTTTATCTATCTGATTGATCTGTAGCCCAAGGAAGAAGTTCATTTCTCCACACATTGACATCTCAAATTCTTTCTGCATCTCATTTGCAAAGCTCTTACACATACCTTTGTTTCCTCCAAAGATTATATCATCCACATATACTTCAACAATCAGAATTTGATCTTCTCTTGCTTTGATGTAAAAATTGCTATCTACAGAGCTTTTATTGAATCCTTGTTGTAATAGATACCTGTTTGATAACACCGATCATGCAAACATATTCTCTGATACCAATATGATAGCATGAATTTACTAACCATGCACAATTTCCTTATAATCTTCAAGTGAAATAATTCTCTGCCCATCTACAGTGGGCTATCCTACAATTTCTGTCAAATAACAGGAACTAGGCAGTAAACATACAAATTAACAAAATCATTCAAATACCATATAGATTCACCATAATACCAGTGGATGACAGGAGATAGAGAAAAACTCAGGTTTCATCATTCATTTCATTCAACTGATACAACTTCTACTACAATATATGAAAACTCTATTAATGCAGATATTTATAACAACCTCATACAAAATGGCCTACAATGGCCTACCAAACACTCTTGCCGCTCTCCTTCTGTCGACCTTCACTTATCCTTTGATGTTGGCCTTCTTATATTCAGCCTCTTACATTGTCGTCGATGGGCTTTCTGTCCTTCGATGCCCTTCTCCTATCGGTCACTTTCCATTCGTATCATTTTGCATAGATCGGCACCCCTTTTCTCTGCATCAGCCTCTCTTTAAATATCACTACCTCTCTACTTCAGATACAAGACCTCTCCTTTCAATATGTATGTGGTCTATTCTCTCATACATTGGCTTCATTCATTATTCAGACTCTTCTTACCTGTCTCAGCCTCTATTCTTGGTCTTTTAGCCTGCAATTATCTGCTTCTCTTTCATTGGCCTATCGTCCTCTATATTCCCATGCTGTCCCCCTTACTACGTGCAGCCTCCACCAATTATATATGTGACCTACTATTCTTTCCTACCACCTCTCTCTCTACATCGACACCCCTCCTTATCCTCTATAATAAATGCCGCCTTCTGCATCATATGTAACCTCTCCATTACATATATGCGACCTCTCTATTGTTTCCTGCTTCTCACCATTGATAGGCTCCTCTTTCATCTCTATCACCCCTCACCATGCCATCTTTTGAATATGGCCATCACATTCCTTAATGGCTATCACCTTCTTATATTAATCAACCTTTCTATTTTACAACAGCCTCACCAATCGGCCTTCACATGAGTGCGGCCTCTCTCTTCTATAACGGCCTTTTTCTAATTTTTATCAGTTTCTTCCTCTCTTGAATGCCTTTTGCCACCTTACTCTAACTACCATTATGGAATCTTCCTTAATACACTATCAACATGGCTGGCACCTTCCTAAATTAGCCAACAACCCTTCACACATCAATTTTAGGATAGAATCACCATTATCACCATTGTCCCATTTTCTAAAATATGATAAACAATTATTATTATTGTTCCTGTCACCACAGCGATAGGAGCCTCCTTCTCATGCTTCTGTCACTTGACACACACATTAAAACTATTGTCAAAGACAATTTTTAAATTTTAATTGGATGTCCCTGCATCAAACTCCCTAGGGACAAAGATCATGTGCTCCAGCACATGTGTTCCTCTACAATCTTTTCTTCCTCCTTTTCCATAGCTTCTCTGTGAAAGGAAGCAAGGTACGTGGAACACACTTCCTATGCTAATCTAATGAGGGAAGTAGAGTGCAAATTCTTTTAAATCCTTATAATTACAATGTTATCAACCCAATAACAGAGATTTGTAGTAAACAACATACACATAGAATGACACAGAAGAAGAGAGAGACAAGATTTAATGTGGGGAAAACCCTTTCAAGAGAAAAACCCCACACTCTAAAACCTACACAATGTATTAACAAATCTAAATGTTGTTTACAATACACTTGCAATGCAAGCTATTAGGAGTCTTCGACACTTGTATCTAGAGGTATTCCGGTAGCATAACAGTACCTGTCAATCACATAATGCAACTCCTCCTCAAAGCACCTATTTTTATAGAAAATATAAGTCAAAATTGCCTCTATCTTGGAATGGGTGTCCAACTTGGCCTCATGGCCCAAAACCCATGCCTATGGACACTTGGTCAATATTGTAAGATGCTTCTGACACTTGTCCACACACCCCATCCCAAAAAGGTCACCTATTTCCAAAATGGGCTATGACAAATGCTCTTATGACTCTTACGACCATCATAGAATCTTTCATAGCTGTCATAACTTACAGCTATAGGAGAATCTATCATACACATGCTAAAAATAGCATATTCTCTTACAACATGTCATAGTCCACCTTGGGGTGCCCAAAGGTACCTTTTTCAAAGATGCTCTTCGACATGTGTCTTCACCTGTCATAGAATCTCCTATTTTTTACTCTTACATGTCATAACTTCATCATAGGAATCTGTCATGACCGTTTCAGCCAATATTCCCTTACACATCTAAAGTACCAACACATGGTAAAATACTCCTACCACAAATTGGGATGCCTATCTCCTCATGTGAGGACAAAATTACAAGTTGTCATCTTCCATGTAGGATGACACATCACCGTCTAACATCCCACAAGATGACAATATGAATTTACAATTTAATTTACAACATAGGCAATGAATAAATAAATACAATGAAAATAATACAAGGAATTACCAAGGTTGAGACACCTTAATTCCCAACATTCTCCCACTTGTCAAACACCTTGTAAGAGCTAATAGAATTAACAGGATTTACTTCTATAGGCCGAGAGGCCCATAGACTCTGAACACCATCTGAACTTCTTTGTGCCCACTGGCTTCGTCAATGCATCTGCAACATTCTTCAAAGTATCTACCTTCTCCAAATTTACCTTCCCATCCTCTACCATGTCTTACATGAAGTGATATTGTACATCAATATGCTTTGTTCTAGCATGGAAAGTTGGATTCTTCACAAAGCAAATTGCACTCTAACTATCACAACAAATCATAATCTATCGTGCATCAACACCAATATATGAACACAATCTCTTAAGCCAAATGGCTTCCTTGCAAGCATGAGTTGCTGCCATGTACTCAGCTTCTGTCATGGACAAAGCAACCACAGGCTATTGCTTACTCATCCAACTAATTGCACCACCAACATCGTGAACACATATGCACTGGTGGATCTCCTACTGTCAATGTCACCTGCCCAATCAGAATCCACGAATACAAACTGAATGTGGAGGTCCTATAACATTACCATGATAGCATATGGAATACTCAAAAGTACCCCTCAAATATCTAAACACTCACTTAACTGCATCCCAATGTACCCATCAAGGATTAGCCATAAATCGACTAAGGACTCCCATTGCTTGGGCAATGTCTGGTCTTGTGCAGACCATAGCATACATCAAACTGCCAACATGTCCTCCACCTTAGTAGGTGATTTTGGATAATCATTAATAGACAACTTTGTCCCCAAAGAAACAGGAACACACAATGGTCTACAATTTGCCATGCTCAACCTATCCAACACAGTCTTCACATACTTACTCTGACTTAACCAAAGTTTTCTATTAGTTCTGTCTCTTCTAATTTCCATTCCTAGAATGTACCTGGCTGCCCCTAAATCTTTCATTTCAAACTGTGCTGCCAACTGAGACTTAAAATTAGAAATCATATTCTTACCCTTCCCAATTAGCAACATATCATCAACATATAATGCAACAATGAGAATATGATCACCATCAAACTTATAATACACACAGTGATCCGATTTCAATCTCACAAATCCAATTGACAACACAAAGGCATCAAATTTCAAGTAGAACATCCTAGGAGACTGCTTCAAACTATACAAAGACTTTTTCAATTTGCAAATGAAATTTTCTTTACCTTTCACTATGTAATGCTCTGGTTGTGACATGTAAATCTCTTCCTCCAAATCACCATGAAGGAAAGTTGTCTTCACATCCATCTGTTCTACCTCTAAGTCATAAGCAGCTGCAAGAGATAACAGAAATCGAATGGATGTCAGTTTTGCAATAGGAGAGAAAATTTCACCATAATCAATTCCCTCCACTTGTGAGTACCCCTTTGCAACCAGTCTAGCCTTGTACTTTTCAACACTGCCATCTGCACTGAATTTCTTCTTGAACAGCCATTTGCGTCCAATGGGTTTCCGTCCATCAAGAAAAGGCACCAAGTCCCATGTTTTATTCTTTTCCAAAGAAGCCATCTCATCTTCCATGGCCTCCTTCCAAGAACCTGCATCTTTCATGCCCATAGCCTCTTTCATAGTTCTAGGCTGATCAGTGTTAGTAGGTAAAGAAAAAGCACAACTAGAATCAAGCAATGTATAACCAAACCTATCAGGTTGCTTTCTTGTTCGTGTAGACCTCCTTAATGGTTGAGGTTGAGGTTTTGCTTCTTCTTCTAGGCTTTCAGAGCTTCTAGAGCTCTCCTCATCATCAGGTCTCATAGGGTCTATATGTTCAGTCTTCTCAGGGGTAGAAGGAAACTGAACTACATCCTCTTTCTTTTCTGTCTATTCTAGATGTAGAACAACAGAAGATGGTGTTAGCTCTCTAAAGATAACACTTCTTCTATACAACACCTTTTCAACCACAAGATCCCAAAGCTTGTATCCTTTCACACCAAAACCATAGCCAATGAAGATACACTTAACATCCTTGTTCTCTAATTTAGACCTTTTCTCCCTAGGCACATGTGCATATGCCTCATAACCAAAAACACGAAGATTTCTAACTAAAGGATTCTTATCAGACCACACCTCCATAGGTGTTCTACCAACAAGAGCTAATGTAGGAGATCTGTTTACCAGATAGCAAGCAATGACTATAGCTTCAGCCCAAAACTTTTGTCTGAGGCTTGCTCCACTAAGCATATTCCTAGCCTTCTCCATCAATGTCCTATTCATCCTCCTTCCAACTCCATTTTTTTGTGGGGTATAAGGAGTTGTCTTATGTCTTTCAATCCCTTGATCTTTACCGAACTTCTTGAACTCTGCCAAACAAAACTCACCACCATTATTAGTTCTCAAACACTTAATCTTTTTACTAGTCTAATTCTCAAAAAAAGCCTTAAACTCTTTGAACCGACTAAAGACTTCATATTTGCTTCTGAGAAAATAAACCCATGTCCTTCTACTATAGTCATCTATGAAAGATAGAAAATACATCGATTTGGAAATCAAAGGAACATTAATAGGAACAAACACATCAGAATGAATAAGATCTAATAAACAAAAGACTTGTGAGAACTAGAGTAAAACTGAACACGATTTTACTTTTCATAAATGCAATGTTCCCAAAAGTTAAACTCGAGATTACAATCATTTAACCCCTCAACGAGGTTTTTATTTTTTAGGGTATGTAGTGTTAGATTTAGGATAGACAACTGAGAGGGGGGGTGAATCAGTTGTCCAAAACTTTCTTTCAACTAATCACTTAAATCCTTTTCTTAATTCAACAGCATAATAACAAATTAGTCATGGAAACACAATGCAACAATTCAAGAGCAGAAACACATTAACACATATGACACCAAATTTTTTAATGTGGAAAACCTGGTTAAGGAAAAAACCACGAGGTGACTAACCTAAGATTGTATTCTCTGTTAAAAGAATAGGAAGAACAAAATGACACATGCCAATTAGGGCTCACTGCTTGAGCACACTGCTCACAAGAGGCCCACTACCTACAGGAGACACACTGTCTACAAAATAATAAGTATTACATACTTGAACTGAAGAATAGCATCTTCACCATGCTTGAGTCAGTTCCATTTAAGCCTAAAACTTTTGCTCTACCTTTCACTCATCTGCTCTCTACCACACTCTCATCTCCACACCATGCACTTGAAGTGACTTTACAACTCCTTATTTATACAAGACATCGACTTAGGGATAATCATCCAAGTTGGCATACATTACAAAGCAAATACATAAATACATCATGACTAATTTACAAAAAGACTTCATGCAGATCAACACGCTGTCGGCCACATAGATCTAAGACTTTAATCTTCTTTTAGGAACACTCCAATCTTCACAGAACATCTTCAAGATCATCCACAGGATGTGTAACTCATCTAGTTGGCCTGACTTGGGAAGAACATCATCATCCAGAAGTAATTCTTCAATTATGAGCTCAATCTTCAATGTAGACCACCAACATGAACTGGACACAATCCAAAGACCTCCACAAGCTTGCCTGAATCACCAAGAACATGTACACTACTCCTACTTACTAAAATCATTTTCTCCTTCATCTGGAACCTCAAGAACATAGTCTATCATCACTGTCATAATGGAATAGATGCTTGTGGACCTCCAGACCATGAACCAATTGAGTTGTCAATTCACATTGACTTCTTAAACACTCCACCAAATCTACAGAACAAGATATTTCATTTCTGGATCTCACCAGACCTATCTGTGTCACTCTGTCACCTCTGAACATCTGCCAGAACTGGTTTTACTTAAGTGGCCATAACTTCTTTAGATCTTCATGCAGACCTCTAAAATCTTTACTGGATCATCTTAAGACACTTATCTACAAACCCTTTGAAGCACATCCTCTGATCTTCATTTTAGCTGGGATCTTTACCTCACTATCTTCACTGTTCTTGATAGGACTAATTTTCTTGATATCCTCAGCATACAGCTCATCCAATCCTTATCATCAATGCAACAAGAGTATGTTGACATCAATGACAATACCGGTTAGGCCCATACTTGCAACAATCTCCCCCTTTGTCATTGATGGCAACATATGGTGTGAAAAATTGTTTTAACCATCAAGACAAGAACTTTTCTTCACTTATGCAATTCCCCCTATCAACAACAGCCATTCGCATGTCTTCTCTTCCTTTGCTTCTCCCCCTTTGATTAGCAACCACTTGTTTTTCACATGTCTTCTGTCCCCCTTTGACATCAATGGCAAAGGGCACATACTTGCATAACTTTAGAATCAAACTAGCTGCTCTCCCTGAGTAGCAGCTTCCTATCATCAATTCGGACCACAAGATATGACTATGAAATCCACTAGACTGATGTACATTAGTGCACCTTAATTGAGAACCGGAGGGGTAGTAACCCCTAACTTCTACTTGAGATACTCAAAAGAGTCCTTAGGTAGAGGTTTAGTAAAAATATCTACAATCTGATCCTTGGAAGGCACAAACTCCAATCTGACTTTATTCTTGTTCACTTACTCTCTCAAAAAGTGAAACTTGATTGATATATGCTTAGTCTTTGAATGCAACACCAGATTCTTTGATATATTTATTGCACTTGAATTATCATAGAAGATTGTGATAGGTTCCTCATACTCCACTCTGATATATCTTAGCATTTGCTTCATCCACAAAACTTGAGTGCAACTACCTACTACTGCAATATATTCTGCTTCTGTAGTGGACAGAGATATTGCCTCTTGTTTCTTGCTTAGCCAAGAAACCAATCTCTTCCCTAAAAAGAATGCTCCACCACTGGTACTCTTCTAGTCATCCACATCTCCTGCCCAATCCGCATCTGTATATGCATGAAGCGAGAAATCATGATCTCTAGGATACCACAAACCATACTTAACTGTCCCTTTTAGATATCTAAAAATCTTCTTGATTACCATGACATGAGATTCTCTAGGATCAGCTTGGAATCTAGCAACAAGACCAACAACATTCATAATGTCAGGTCTAGTTTGACTCAGATACAACAATCCTCCAATCATTGACCTGTACTTTTTCTAATCGGCCTTAGGAGAGTCATCATCTTTGCTCAATTTACATCCAGTTGCCATGGGAGTACTCATTGGTTTTGAGTCTTCCATCCCAAATTTCTTCAACAATTCTTTCACATATTTGGTCTGAGAAATGAAGATTCCTTTCTTTGTTTGAGTGATTTGCAGACCCAAGAAGAAATTCATTTCCCCAAACATGGACATCTTGAATTCACTTTTCATTTGATTTGCAAAAGTTTTGCACATACTATCTCCTCCTCCATAAATGATATCATCAACAAACACTTCAACAATTAAGATATTTTCATGATCAATTTTGAAGTATAAATTAATGTCAGCAGTACCCTTTATGAAACCAATCTTCAAAAGATGCTTATCCAGTCTTTCATACCGAGCTCTTGGGGCTTGTTTAAGTCCATATAGTGCTTTCTTCAACTTGTAGACCATATCACCATGATCAGATAATTGAAATCCATCCAGTTGCTCAATGTAAACTTCTTCTTCCAAGTCACCATTTAGGAAGGCAAATTTGGCATCCATCTAATATACTTTGAAGTCCTTGAAGGAAGCAAAGGCAAGAAATAGTCTGATTGCTTCAATTCTTGCCACCGGAGAAAAAGTTTCTTTGAAATCAACTCCTTCTATTTGAGAGTAGCCCTTGCAGACCAATCTGGCTTTATTTCTGACTACTTCACCAACTTCATTCAATTTGTTCTGGAATACCCATTTGGTTCCAATCACATTCTTGTTTCTGGGTCTAGGAACAAGATCCCAAGTGTGATTTTTCTCAATTTGCATCATCTCTTCCTCCATTGCTTTAGTCTAGCTTTCATCATTGCATGCTTCATTTACTGACTTTGGTTCAATCTTAGAAATCAGACAATACTCTTCTGAGTCTTGAGCAATCCTTCTTCTTGTTTGAACACCTTTGCTTTTATCACCCATGATCTGATCTTCAGAGTGATTCAGTCTTACATACCTGGGAATTTTGGGACTTTCTTGCACTTCTATCTCTTGAACAGGTTCATTCAAATTCATCTCTTCTTCCTGGTTTACCGGATCAGTCTGAATCTGAGTCTTAGAAGGGGATTGGACTCCTTGGATCAAAACATCATTCTGATCATCTTCACTATATTCATAAAACCTTGAGGGTTTTTCAATCCCTTCATCAACCTTCACATTTGTACTTTCTATGATCTTTCTCAATCTCTTGTTATAACACCGGTATGCTTTGCTTTGAGTAGAATAACCCAAGAATATTCTTTCATCACTTCTAGCATCAAATTTGCCTAGATCTTCATCTCTTTTAATGTAACATTTGCTACCAAAGACTTTGAAATACTTCACAGTAGGAGTGATGCCAAACTAGAGTTCATAAGGAGTCTTACCCGTATTGCTTCTGATTTGTACTCGATTAAGAGTATAGACTGCAGTGCTTACAACTTCTCTCCAGTAGATCTAAGGAACATTTACTTCCATCATCATGGTTCTAGATGCTTCCTGGATGGTCCGGTTCTTTCTCTCCACTACTCCATTCTGTTGTGGAGTCCTTGGAGCAAACAACTATCTTTTTATTCCATGTTTCTCACAAAAATTTTATGAACTCACCGGATGTGAATTCTCCACCTCTATCAAACCTTAGACATTTTATGTTCAATCTGGTTTCATTCTCTACCATAGCCTTGAATATTTTGAATTTCTCAAGAGCCTCTGATTTCTCTTTCAGAAAAGTCACCCACATCATCTGGGAATAGTCATCAATTAATAGCATGAAGTATCTATCACCTTGAACACTTCTGATTCTTGCTGAACCACATAGATTAGTATGAATTGAGTCCAATAATATGGTAGAATACTATTCCTTACTTTTGAATGTGACCCTACTTTGCTTGTCTAACTAACATTCTTTACACAAGCTATTAGAAGGTTTCACTAGTCTTGGAAGATCCCTCACAACCTAAGTGTTGCTTATCTTAATGATGTTATCAAAATTCACATGACACATTCTTCTATGCCACAACCAACTCTAATCAATTTGAACAAATAAACAACTTTTACCAGTACCAACCAAGTGGAAGATATTACCTTTAGTTTGAGTACCAGATGCAATCTCTGTTCTAAAACTTTCAAAGATCTTGCATTTTCTATTTTTGAATCAGAGATCATAGCCTTTGTCCACCAACTATCCAACACTTAGAAGATTGTGCTTCAGGCCTTCAACATATAGTACATTACTGGTTTTGTTCTTTCTATCAAAAGAAATAGTTCCTCTACCTCTGATTCTACCAGCTGAATTATCACCAAATTTTACCACTCCTTTATACCTTTCCAAATCTATGAACTTATTTTTGTCACCTATCATATGGTGGGAGCATCCATTGTTAATGACCCAATCATCCTTTTCTTCAACTTGGGCAGCCAGAGCTCTTTCTACAATTTTATGATTGATAGTTTCAGAGGGCATTGGATCTTCTTCCTTGATGGCAATAAACACTCAGTCATTTCTGGATTTGTTTCTTGTCTCTGATTCATCATCTGTTACTCCATCATCATCATCTTCATGAACATAGTAACATTTCTTTTGGAACCTTGATCTGTTAGGGTTTGGCCTTGAAAATCATTCTGGACACCTTGAGGCAAAATGACCAATCTTATTGCAGTTAAAACATTTAAAAGGCAATTTCCCCTCATACTTAACTGATCCTCTTGGCAGTCTTTTTGCAATAAGGGCTTCAAGTTGAGTAGTTTCTGCTTCATCTTCTTCCAAGTCTTTTCTTGCTTTTTGATACCATGATAGTTACTTTGAAGAGTTCTCTCCCAGATCAAACTTTTGTTTTCCTTTCATAGAGGCACTAGCTTTGAATGCGGATTTAGTCTTGGGAGGAGCATCTCCAAACTTGGTCAATTCAAATGTAGCCAATTTACCAACCAATTAATCTCTTGTGATATTAGAAAAGGATTTGAATTCTTCAATAGCAACAACCTTGTATTTGTAAGAGTCAGGAAGGAATCTAAGAACATTGCCAACAATTTCATCTTCATCCAAGATTCCACTAGCACATCTAATGCCACAAACAAGCTCATTTACTCTTGGCATAAATGTAGTGATATTTTCATCTTCTCTCATCTCCAAATTTTTTATTTTTCTTTTCAGACTCTACAACTCGGCACATTTGACATACTTATCTCCTTCATGCAAAAGCTCCAGTTTTTCCCAAATCTCATGAGCAGTTTTTAGGTCAATAACATTTGTTAGCTCTGAATTAGATAAGGCAATTAGAAGAGCTTCTTTAGTCGGCAGATTATTTTCAATATCTCTAATTTCATCTACGGTACGCGGACCATTCTATGGAGGATCATACTTCTTTGAGGCCATGATCCATTACTGCATTCCCATGCATTGTAGGTGGCATTCCATGCGACTTTTCCAAAGAGTGAAATTGGTTCCATCAAACCTCCGACTATCCTTTTTGTATGAGGACATCCTGGATCTCCTCAAGCGATTAAGCTCTTTGAGAGGAACTTGGCTGTGATACCAATTGTTAGATTTAGGACAGACAACTAAGAGGGGGGTGAATCAATTGTCCAAAACTTTCTTTCAACTAATCACTTAAATCCTTTTCTTAATTCAGCAGTATAATAACAAATCAGTCATGGAAACATAATGCAACAATTCAAGAGTAGAAACACATTAACACATATGACACCAAAGTTTTTAACGTGGAAAACCTGGTTAAGGGAAAAACCACGGGGTGACTAACCCAAGATTGTATTATCTATTAAAAGAATAGGAAGAATAAAATGACACATGCTAATTGGGGCTCACTGCCTGAGCACACTGCTCACAAGAGGTCCACTGCCTACAGGAGACACACTGTCTATAGAATAATAAGTATTACATACTTGAACTGAAGAATAGCATCTTCACCATGCTTGAGTCAGTTCCATTTAAGCCTAAAACTTCTACTCTGCCTTTCACTCCTCTGCTCTCTACCACACTCTCATCTCCACACCATGCACTTGAAGTGACTTTACAACTCCGTATTTATACAAGACATTGACTTAGGGATAATCATCCAAGTTGGCATACATTATAGAGCAAATACATAAATACATCATGACTAATTTACAAAATGACTTCACTCGGATCAACACGCTATCGGCCACATAGATCTGAGACTTCAATCTTCTTTTAGGAACATTCCAATCTTCATAGAACATCTTCAAGATCATCCATAGGATGTGTAACTCATCCAGTCGGCCTGACTTGGGAAGAACATCATCATCTGGAAGTAATTCTTCAATTACAAGCTCAATCTTCAATGCAGACCACCAACACGAACTAGACACAATCCAAAGACCTCCACAAGCTTGCCTGAATCACCAAGAACATGTACACTACTCCTACTTACTAAAATCATTCTCTCCTTCATCGAGAACCTCAAGAACAAAGTTTGTCATCATTGTCATAATGGAATAGATGCTTATGGACCTCTAGACCATGAACCAATTGAGTTTTCAATTCACATTGACTTCTTAAACACTCCACCAAATCTACAGAACAAGATATTTCATTTCTAAATCTCACCGGACCTATCTATGTCAGTCTGTCACCTTTGAACATCTACCAGAACTGGTTTTACTTAAGTGGCCATAACTTCTTCAGATCTTCATGCGGAGCTCTAAAATCTTTACTGGATCATCTCAAGACACTTATCTACAAACCCTTTGAAGCACATCCTCTGATCTTCATCTTAGTTGGGATCTTTACCTCACTGTCTTCACTATTCTTCTCTATTCCTGATAGGACTAATTTTCTCAATATCCTCAGCATACAGCTCATCCAATCCTTATCATCAATGCAACAAGAGTATGTTGACATCAATGACAACACTGGTTAGGCCCATACTTGCAACATGCAAACCTTTCTCACCAGTGTGGCCATATCTCAAATGCCATAAAATAGTATTTTCAGCAGGAAGTTTAACTTCCAAAGCATGTGCACTACCATCAAAACTAGTTACAATAGATTTCTTCACTACTCATTCAGATGGTGGGGATGAAGTGACTGCATAGATATTTCTTCGAATCAGAAGAACTATAGAACTATGAAGTGCATGCCTCCAGCTGAAACAGAGTACCTCTCTGAGTACCCTTAGCAAGCACCATAGATCCTCTAGTCATCTTGCATCCATCCTTTGAAAAGACAACTTGCACATCTGCATCATTCAACATACTTATAGAAAGTAGGTTCAATGCTAGGCCTAGGATGTGCATAACCCCAGTGATCCCCTTCACTCATCCATCAAGGAATCAGATTGAGACTCTTCCATGACCAACAATCTTCAGATGAGAATCGTCACCCAGGTACACTCTTCCACCATCAAACTCTTCATATTTTGTAAACCAGTCTTGATGCGAGGTCATGTGGAATGATGCACTAGAATCAATCAACCACACATCATTAGATGCATGGGTGGCCAGGGCTATAATGAAGGCATCACCATCATCTTGTGACTTGTCAGAATCTGAATCAGGAGCTTTCTTCTTCTTTTCTTCTCCTCTTTGCACTCCTTTTAGAAATGCCTAGTTTTTCCATAGTTCCAACATAGAGCCTTGGACTTTCCAAGAGATTTGGATCTCCCATGAGATTTGGATCTATCCTTCTTAGCTTTCTTATCCTTCCTTTTCCCTTTCTCCTTGGGTCTTCCATGAACCACAAGAGCCTCTTTGGCTATCTTAGAAGACTTTCTCTGCATCTCTTCAGATAACAATGAAGATACCACTTCATCCATTGTGAAAGTGGATGTGGTTCTTGTAATAGCCATCAGAAGATGATCCCACGAGTCCAGCAAAGAACAAATCAAGGTCATACAATGATCCTCCTCCTCCATCTTCACACCAACTGATGTCAATTGAGCAATTAACATGTTAAAGGCATTCGGGTGATCTACAACAAATCCTCCATCCTCCATCTTTAGATAATACAACTTCTTTCTTAGGAAAAGTTTGTTCACCAAGGATTTAGCCTGATAAACATCACCCAACTTCTTCCAAAGGTCTTTTGTGCTCTTCTCCTCATGGACATTTAATAGGACAGAATTAGCTAAACTGAGTCTTATGAGACCCTTATCCTTCTGATCTTTGAGATACCAATCAGCTTGTGCCATAGTAGCTGGTTTTACACTGGATACAGTTTCCCATAGGTCACGATCAACAAGTAGGTCTTCCATCTTGAGTTTCCACAACTCAAAATTGGTGCCATTAAATTTCTCCACCTCGATTCATCAATATGTGTCTGCCATCTCTTTCCTACAACAAGATATAGAATACTCTACACAAGACTCCCACTCAAACTAAGATTAGCCCAAAAAACCCCTACCCAACAACTAGGACCAAAGGTGATCAAGCTTTGATACCAACTGAAAGGAAGCAAGGTATACGGAACACACTTCCTATGCTAATCTAATGAGGGAACCTTACAATTACAATGTTATCAACCCAATAACAGAGATATTGCAACAAACAACATACACATAGAATGACATAGAAGAAGAAAGAGACAAGATTTAACGTGGGGAAAACCCTTTCGAGAGAAAAACCCCACACTCCAAACCCTGCAAAATGTATTAACAAATCTAAATGTTGTTTACAATACACTTGCAATGCAAGCTCTCAGGAGTCCTCGACACTCATATCTGGAGGTATTTCGATAGAATAACAGTACCTGTCAATCACATAATGCAACTCCTCCTCAAAGCACTTGTTTTTATAGAAAATACAATGCAAAATTGCCTCTATCTTGGAATGGGCGGCCAACTTGGCCTCATGGCCCAAAACCCACACATATGGACACTTGGTCAACATTGTAAGATGATTCTGACACTTGTCCACACACCCCATCCCAAAGAGGTCACGTATTTCCAAATTGGGCTATAACAGATGCTCTTACGACTCTTATGACCGTCATAGAATCTGTCATAGCTGTCATAGCTTATAGCTGTAAGAGAATCTATCATACATAGGTTAAAAATATCATATTCTCTTACAACATGTCATAGTCCACCTTGGGGCACCCAAAAATGCCTTTTTCAAAGATGCTCTTTGACACATGTCTTCACTTGTCACAGAATCTCCTATTTCCAACTCTTACATGTCATAACTTTATCATAGGAATCTGTCATGATCGTTTCAGTCCCTTACACAACATCCAAAGTGCCGACACATGGTAAAATACTCCTACCACAAAGTGGGATGCCTATCTCCTCATGTGAGGATAAAATTACAAGTTGTCATCTTCCATGCAGGATGACACATCACTGTGCCACATCCCACAAGATGACAATATGAATTTACAATTTAATTTACAACATAGGGAATGAATAAATAAATACAATGAAAATAATACAAGGAATTACCAAGGTTGAGACACCTTAATTCCCACCACTCTATCTCACATGCTTCCATCTTCCAACATTTCTGTGTAGCACTATAGGCTGCTCTCACATGGCTACTTACATGACTTACAATCCACTTCCATACTCGAATTCCTCTTTCATTAAAAAACCATAATCGAATGGAAAAATTATAACATCTAATGCATCCTCAACACTTATCATACCTTCATCATATTCAACATGCTCATCAATCATATTTTCCAACCATTCTTCCTTCATGATCATCTACTGCAACACCAACTCATTTTCAGCTTCATCGTTTTCCATCAACTTTGCATCATCTTCATTCTTAATTTTTAAAACCAATTCTGCATCATGGTATTCAATCTTCTCTGCTGTCCTACTCATGCTCACTTCTTCAATCTTCTCATTCCATTCTTTCTCGATGGTTTCCAACTACTTTGACAAATCTACTTTAGCATTCTTTATTACTGCTCCATCTTCTTCTTTGCTTTTGCTCTTCTTTTGCTTGTTCTCTTCCTTTGGAACTATGGTTGTTCCACTTTCATGGTCTTCATTTGTAACTGCTCTCACATTCAAATTAGCATCTTCAACACATACTTTTGCTATCTTCTTTTTCCATACCATTCTTCGATTCCACTTTTCCTCTCTTCTATCATACCTACATTTTCCACTTTGCTTTTGCCTACATTCTTGTTTTCTCAAATATTTATTCCTCCTGGTCTCTTTTTCATCTAATAATCTCCTCATATTTTCCTCATCATTATGAATTTCATTCAAAGCTTTATCAAGATAAAAATAAGATATCTTTTCTCTTACCTTCCATATACTTTGCTTCTCTTGCTACAACTTCATTGTTTGCTTCTTCTCCTTCTTGCCATCTTATACTCGATTCATCATGCTTCTAGTTTCTTGGAGTTTGCTCTCCTTTTCATGCTTCCAATACTTTATCTTTTCTGCAACACATTTGTTTGTTGTTGCTTACTTCACCACCCACACTCTATCACTGGACTGATGTCCTCTATTTTCTGCTCTTGATCTTCTCTTCACTTGCTCTATCTTCATCCTCCAATCTTTTCTCTAGGTCTCCTTGCTGGCCAACTTAACCTTGCATCATACTACCAATTATTCATCTACACATTTCTTTTTCTTTGCACTTGCTTGTTAGTATAAACATAATAAACAATATTCACCTCTTTACAACCCAACTGTTATTTTTCATCCATCTTTTTCTTTTGCCAACATGGCACTACATATCCATGATCTTCAATCATCTTTACATTCTCTAACTTATTTTTCTTATAACTTGCTTATGCATATTCTCATTTCTACATACATGATCGAAAATAACATTTTTACCTTCATTCTTTTGTGCAAGGATCTGCTGTCCCAAATTGCTTCCACCTTCAGCTTCTTGGATTTTCAACTTCTCTTCTTCACAATCATCTTGTGCTACTGCTACAACATCTTCACATGCATCATCAATCTGAATATCTTTATCATCAATCTCCTCTTCATTCTAAGGTACTCTGTAATGCACCTCTGCTGCAAACTCTTTGTGGCATTCTACTGCCATCAATCTTTCCTCGGTCACATCTTCCACTCTTTCTTTAGGAGCTATTCTTGCCCCAACTTTCATCATCTTCAAGATCTTATCCTCGATCTTCTTCCATACATTCTTCATACCTGCATACAAATCTGCAAACATAACATTAGCAAATAAAATGAGAGACCACAATGTCTCTTTCAATGCCCTCCTCATATACATTCTTCCTTCTTCACTTCTCTTTTCTCATGTTCTCTTCAATAAGAACTCTCTTGACCTCTTTTGGTCTATGTTTCCAATGGCAACTCTCTTTTGTCCCATCTTTTCCGGAATCTTCTCAGCTTCTTATCTTCTCCTCTTAAGGCTTTTATACTCTGCCTTTTCCTCTTCTCAACAATCTCCTTTACTAGCCATTTCACTTTCTTACTCATCAGCCAAACCCAATAATATCCTTGGTCTTGTTCTTCATGCCATTGTTTTAACATCATCACATCTCTCCTCAACCCTGCTAGTTCTCTTTTAAATTCTTCATCTGTCATTCTCTTATCTTCTTTCCTCTTGTCTATTTTCATGAGACTCTTTTCCTCCATTTGCTTTTGCATCATTCTTTCTTTCTTCATCTTTTAGGCACCTCCTTAGGGCTTTCTTTTTTTCAATCTACCTTGGTAATCAACCACAATAACACACTGCACAACCTTCACAAGGTCAATAACACATTAATCATTCACACTCAGATTATTCTATGCTCTGATACCAAACTGATAGCATCGATCATGCAAACATATGCTTTGATATGAATCTAATAGCACGAATTTACTAGCCATGCACAATTTCCTTATAATCTTCAAGTGAGAAACAATTCTCTGCCCATCTACAGTGGGCTATCCTACAATTTCTGTCAAATAACAGGAATTAGGCAGCAAACATACAAGTTAACAAAATCATTCAAATACCATACAGATTCACCATAATACCAGTGGATGACAAGAGATGGAGAAAAACTTAGGTTTCATCATTCATTTCATTCAACTAATACAACTTCTACTACAATATATCAAAACTCTGCTAATGCAGATATTTATAACAACCTCATAAAAAATGGCCTACAATGGCCTACCAAAAACTCTTCTCACTCTCCTTTTGTTGGCCTTCACTTATCCTCTAATGTCAGACTTCTTATATTCAGCCTCTTACATTGTCATCACTGGGCTTTCTATCCTTCGATGCCCTTCTCCTATTGGTCACTTCCCATTCATATCCTTCTGCACAGATTGGTCTCCCTTTCTCTACATCAACCTCTCTTTAAATATCACTGCCTCTCTACTTTAGATACATGGCCTCTCCTTTCAATATCTATGTGGCCTGTTGTCTCATACATTGGCTTCACTCATTATTCAACCTCTTCTTACATGTCTCAGCCTTTATTCCTGGTCTTTTAGCCTGCAATTATCTGCTCCTCTTTCTTTGGCCTATCGGCCTCTATATTCCCATGTCATCCCCCTTACTACATGCGGCCTCCACCAAATATATACGCAGCCTGCTATTCTTTCCTGCTACCTCTCTCTTTGCATCGACGGCCCCTCCTTATCCTCTACACGGTCTCCTCTATAATAAATGTTGTCTCTTGCATCATATGCAACCTCTCCATTACATATATGTGGCTTCTCTATTGTTGCCTGTTTCTCACCATCGATGGGTTCTTCATTCATTTATGCAGCCCCTCACCATGCCATCTTTTGAATATGGTTGCCACCTTCCTTAATGACTATCACCTTCTTACATTAATCGACCTTTCTATTTTACAACCTCACCAATCGGCCTTCACATGCGCGCGGCCTCTCTCTGCTATAACAACCTTTTTCTTATTTTTATTAGTTTCTTCCTCTCTTTAATGCCTTTTTCCACCTTACACTAACTGCCATTATGGAATCTTCCTTAATACACTATCAACATGGCTGGTACCTTCCCCAATTAGCCAATGACCCTTTACACATCAATTTTAGGATAGAATCACCATTATCACCATTGTCCCATTTTCTAAAATATGATAAACAATTATTATTATTGTTCCTGTCGCCATGGCAATAGGAGCCACCTTCTCATGCTTCTATCACTTGACCCACACATTCAAACTAAAAATCCATTGTCAAAGACAATTTTTGAATTTTAATTGGATGCCCCTGCATCACTGTCTAACCTTGCATATGAAGCTCTAGGGGATTTCTTCAATCGATATAGTGCCTTCTTCAATTTACAACCCATGCCAGGATCATCTAATAACTGAAATCGATCTAGTTTTTCTATGTATACTTCTTCCAACTCACCATTCAAGAAAGTAGACTTCACATCCATTTGATATACTTTGAAATCCTTATGTGATGCAAAATCCAAAAATATCCTGATGGCCTCCATTCTTGCCACTAGAGAATAAGCTTCCTCATAGTCTATTCCTTCTACTTGTGAGTAACCTTTACACACAAGCCTTCCCTTCTTTCTTACCACTTCTTCATTCTTATTTAGTTTGTTATGGAATACCCACTTAGTTACAATCACATTCTTGTTTGCTGTGTATTGCCCTACCAAGGAATCCCAAAGGACAGCTCTAAACAAGGCCAAATTATTGGAATGATTTTTTTTATTAGAACAAATAACAATAGAATACACAACATAACATGATAATCTAAACCTAGGTCATCTAGAGTTTCCCGACTGCGCTACTTACAAAGCTAACATCAAGGTTACTAGAACATTTCACCAATGATTAAAAAATAAAATGAACGATATAACAATGAAGGTTCATTTTAAAGCACCACATAAATAATCCTATATTACTTACTTCCATATTGTGACAACTAATATTCAACCCTTATTAATCATTTTCTAACTATCATATAAAAGATGCGTTACTTTACAATACTCTTTACAAGATTAAATCATCAACAATTTTTACATTTTTACCATAATTACAGCAATGTTTTCCCTAGTGCATGGGAAAGATTACATAAGATTATACCAAGAGATGCAAGATGAGATACAATTTAATATGCAATTACCTGGTAGGATGTCACCACAACTAGAATAGGAACTTGAGTCCACAGAGCAATGAGCAATCTTCCTGCACATGAACATGCAACAAGAGTACCCAATGGAGAAATAGCACCAACCTCCCAACCATGTAGAACCCTGAGGTCCACCCCCCCATGCTAGGAGATAACACTAGGTCCCACATCCAACAGACAAGTAGGAAGCAATAGACTAACACAATCATGAGTAATGCATGACTCCAACACAACACCTTTAGAGGTAATTTAGATCATTGCCTCGACATCATAAAAGCAATTCCTCATTTTTGGTTTAATCTATAGAAATTAATTTTTAGTAAACCATTAGACATAATTTCCTCAAAGACCAAGTACATAATCAATCCTATAAACCAATGAATCTAACTCAACATAACTTGAAACCCTTGTCACCAAGATAGAATAGAGATTTACTATCTACAACAATTTCAACAAGGAACTCTCTCACTCTTTAAGGTATTGCCTATTAGTGACATATCTAATTACAATAACCTATCTCATCTTCCTAATATAACATCCTTAATCATCATAAGATAAACATTCCCTTGAATGTCTAAACCAGCATCTCTAGAACAAAAATATAGATAAAATTATACATTCAATAAATCTATCCACTTTATTTAATCTATCCTATTTTTATTAGAATCATACTGCTAAGGATTTTACTACAAATTTCATTATTTTCCAAGTCATAATCTCTTGAAAGAATAGCATGGTTACTCTAATTTATTAAGAACCAATGAGAGAAATAATATATATACTATTTAGTCATTCAAACCCCCAACTTACATATATTTTAACAAAGTATATAATTTAGAATAAACATAGTATAAATTAATAAATTGAATAACTTCAAACAATAACTATACTTTGATCTTGGAACCTAAATTCATACCGCATGGCATTGAAATGTAAGAGTGGAGTAGATGTTTTTCCATAATTTTGAAGAGAGGCTCATATTTATTATTACTAATTTACATGTTTAACCAATAAACATTTTACAAGCAATTACTTCATAATCCTTGCTCTCTCTCACTTACTATTTAGCTTAGTCTCATGGTGGGTTTTACTTAATCTAAATTGTTTTAGGTGACAAGCCGACTTCTTCATATGGAAAGCAAACAAATCTCAATGGCTTTTGCTCTGGCCACCCATATGACAATCTTGTCCATAAAGATATCCACTCTGTCCTTTCTTTTGAGTCTAGAATAATCCACACATTAATTTATTATCAACCTCTATAATGATGAACCAAGCTGTGTATACAACAAATTCTAATGGCACTTCCTAGGGTAATTTTTTAATATGGTTGAAGGGGGACAAAGTGAATGGCATTGAGAAGAAAAGTGTGATCAACAAATATTATATCATATTTGCATCAATAAGAACTTTTCCTTGATAAGAATGTGATTGATCCAGGTCTTTAGGCTCAAATAATTCAAAGTGATCTTTCGTAGACATTGAAGAAAAAGAAAAAGAAACTAAGAAAAGCATCAAATCTTCTTTCAATTTTTGGAAAATATCAAGGCAACGACATGTAGGGTATGTGGCCTAGGGTTGTACATCTATCCACTACTACTCTTATGATGTACTTTGATTCTAGTGTTTGTATCACTGCATGCAAGGGTGAGACTATGTAGAGATTTAAGAGCAATGAAATCACAAACAAAAAGGTAGTTGTTACATGTTTAAAGATTTAAACCATATGTGACAGCCACACAAGCCATTTTGTCCTTAAATCACAAGGCGAGGTCTTATATTCAATAGGACACCTCTTATGAGAGGAGAACTTCGATCTGTATTACATTGGATATCTTGGGTATTAATTTGAGAGTTGACCAGTTCTATTTCTATTTGTGCATGAAGAGGCTCTATGGGCCTACTGGGAGATAGTATGGGTATGGTCTCTATGAAACTTTAGTGATCTCAAATAACAATAGATGGGGTTGGAAAATTATTCAAACACAAAATAGATATGGTAGCCTTTCACTTTAGTTGATACCGAAATTTCCAAGAGATATGATGCTAGCTATTACAATCAGATTTCCAAGTTCTTGCAATACAATATTGATATGAGGCTCTTAGAACAACTAGAGCACAACTAATGCAACTGATTACAAATTTGGAGTTGCAAGTTATAATGAAATGGTTCACTTATGATCTATTGGAGTCAGACTTGAAGTTTCAATTACATCAAAGATCTATGAGAGCCAATAAGCTATGCCAATGCTGATACAAAAACCAAAGATACAGAAGCAATGATAACATACCAATTTCAAGTCTTGATGGTCACAATTGCAATGAGATGGCACATTGATGATGACTAGATGCAAGGTTAGCCACTCTCCAAAGTGCTATAGATTCACCTTAATACTTATGACGATTGTGTTACCAGGCGGCACACTTGGCAAATCGGATAACATCACTGTCCCTTAAATGAAATGGAGTCACCATCACTCAGTCCACTATGATGACCATTATAGTATTGATTGGAATGAAATCACTGGTGAACAAATGTAAATGACTCCTTTAGAATGATCAATGGTATGATGTCTACTGGTTCTAAAGCTATCTCTAGATCATGCTTGGTGAATCATCACTCTAGGTAGTCTGCCACCTTTGGTATGATGTTCCACTCGTCAACAATGGATTAGAATATTAGATGAATGTCATTTTCAACATTTCACCACCTTCTATATCCCAATACATCTCTCTAGGAGTATGAGTGCTACCTCTCCAAAGTGATCATGGTCTTTAATGAAGACAACTCCAGTGATATCTAGATTGGCGCTTCACAACAATGAAGTATGCACTCGATGAATTCTCCAACACTCAGTCACCACCATAGATTAGAGGGAGATTACAGAGGAGGTTAACACATAGATCTGCTGCTAGGTTCATTTGCATAGGCCAAAGAACCCTACAAAGGAGTCATTCTCATGAGTCGTCCACTTGGAATCAAACCCAAACCTAAGGTTGTTGAAATTGTCAAAAGATCAGAGAAGAAGTGGCAAGATCTTAGTCTTATCTGGGGGCTTTCTATGTTGGAATCATTTATTCTTTAGGAAATTTAACCTACGTAATTTGGCCTGGATTAGCAGCTGGATCTCCTTTCTTAGATATAAGGCTCGATTTGGGAGCCAGAGGAGCACTGGGCCACTGGCTCATCCATGTGGCTTTCTCTCCGTCCTCGGCTAGATAAATTCTCTATGAATCCACCATGACCCTGTTATAATCCTGAAGGTGTTCTATGCTTCACTTCATAGAATGGAGTGAAAGGGGTGAGACTCAATCATGAGTGGAGTGATTGGAAGAAAATCTGATTATGAAAATCTTGTTAAATGGGCAAGCAAGAAGACAAGGCGGCACTAAAATGTTGGAAACTTCCAAGAAATGTAGTCGGTAAGGCGTGTGGACATGTGTTGGGTGATGAAGAATGTGAAGAAGATGTTAACTGAGAAGCGTGTTGGTTTTTTCTAGGTGGCCGTCTCTGAGACCATTTGTGTTTCTCAACCTCCAATCCTATCAACTTTATATGTTATCTTCTCTAAAAATCTATATATCTCTTACATTATTGAGCTACATTTCTCTTCTCTATTCCCTAAACAAGACCTCTTTTTAGGTTAGGCTTTTGTGATGCTTCTAATGCAAGTGACCAATCTATGTTCACAACTTTCAACCACCATTATCTTTATTTAACATCTCCTAGATGAACCAATATGTATATTTTTAAACAACATATAAGCCACTAGCGCATCACATGGGGGGTGGGCTTTATTGACATTGAATCTTCTAGGTCAACATGCATGTATTGGAACACCATTTCTTTATGGAATTTTATCCCCTTTCATGGATAAATATGATGGATAACTCCAAGGCCTTTGATTCATAACATGAAGTTAGTGTAAACCATAAGATAGAGCTCTTATCTTTTTTCAACTATATTGTATAACATAGATAGCAATATGACAAAACCCATACATGTATTTGTTTGCTTGGAAGATACATGTACCCAAGGCCTAGATCTCCATTGTACATTCTATTTTTGGTTTTACCCTTGATTGATTATAATGTTTATCCTTTTTATATGCCCATTACACAAAATTCATTCCTAGTGAAAATCCCCTTTGGGTTATTTACTTTCTTGTTACCCCATCTTTGTAAAATTTCTCTATCATTTAGGTTTTTAGTATTAAACTACTAGTTTGAGAGCCCTTGTGTGCAAGCTAATGGAACGACATTCACATTTCAAGAATGTTTTCCCAAGAAGCAAGATATTTAAATTTGAATGGAGAGTAAGAGGATTCACATGTGGATTAGTCTATGGAGGACCAGTAGAGTAGAATTGGGTATTAAGTTTTAGGTTACGGTTGGTTAAGATACCAGATGAGGCAAGTTAAGGTTAATATACTTTGAGCAACCCTGATTGACATATGACATATTGACCACACTAACAAGGTGCCAAACCATCTATACTCATCCTCTTCGAGGATGATGGCTAGGGTAGGGGACCAAGTGTTATCTCCAATCAATTGATCCATTAGGTTTCAAGGTACGCTCAAGCCTACCAATTCATGTGGAGACGTAGCCTAGTACCTGTTCACTCAAACATACCAATTAGAGTGCATATTCTTAATAGCCGAAGCAATTGGAAAGGAACTCTAACATTCGTATCTCATTCCCGTATGTTCCCCATACGTTCAATGGTACGATGTCGCCCTTTCCACCTATCACAACAACATACTACTGCATCACCTGACTATCCAAATAAATCTCTGCATAATAATAATAACATAACAATATGCATCATACCTACAAAAGTACTAATAGAAGCTCATGTTCCATCTTCATCTTCAAGTTCCTTAGCCAGACTACCTACAAAACCAAAGTGAAAATGGAGGGGCACTACATGCTGGTCTTGGGACAAGTTCTGAAGTCTGATTCTTTTCAATCTGCATTAGTTCTTCTTCCATAGCCTTGATCCAATACTCATCCTTGCATGCTTCAATCATTGTTTTAGGTTCAACTATAGAGAGGAAACATAGATTTACCTATTCTTCAATAGCTTTCCTTCTTGTCAGCACACCTTTGTTCTTGTCACCAATGATTTGATCTTTAGAATGATGCTTCTACACATACTTGGGAGTTTTAGGATTTTTTTGGAGCTTCTTCTTCTTCAATCTCTGCTTCCTTTTCATCAACATTTTCTCCTTCTTTGTAAGATGAATCATCTGATTCATATCTAACAACTTCTAAATTCAATTGTAGATCTTCATCAACTTTGACATTTTCACTCTCAACAATCCTTCTCAACCTCTTTTTGTAGCACCAATAAGCTTTACTTTTAGTAGAATACCCAAGGAAGATAGCTTCATCAGACCATGCATCAAACTTTCCTAGATTTTCATCATCCCTTATGATATAAGATTTGCTTCCAAACACTCTGAAGTACTTAGCAGTCTAAGTCCTTCCATACCATAACTCATAAGTTGTCTTTGTACTATTTACTCTTGCCTACACTCTATTTAGTATGTAAACGATAGTATGAATTGATTCTCTCCAGTAGACTTTTGGTAGGTTTTCTTCTTTTATCATTGTCCTTGCAGCTTCTTGAACAGTCCTATTCTTTCTTTCAACAACTCCATTCTGATGAGGAGTCCTAGGGGTAGTAAGTGCCTCTTTATTCCATGATTCTCACACAACATGTTAAATCCATTGTAGATGAACTCTCCACCTCTGTTAGACCTCAAACATTTAATTGTCATAGCCATTTCATTCTCAACCATGACTTTGAATGCTTTGAACTTATCTAGGGCTTAAAATTTTTCTTTAAGAAAGGTAACCCATGTCATCCTAGAATAATCGTCTTGATCAATGACATGAAATATCTGTCACCTTGAAAACTCCTTACCTTGGTAGGACCACAAAGATTTGTATGCACCAATTCCAACAATCTAATAGAAGACTAATCCTTGACTTTGAAACTTCTTTCTTTCTTTCCAATTTGACATTCCTTGCAGACAACATTGATGAGCTTTGCAATCTTTGGCAGATCTCTCATGCCTTGAGCTAAACTTATCCTTACTAGGCTATCAAAATTGATGTGGCACAATCTTATATGCCATAGCCATCTTTCACTAATTTAAGCCATGAAGCAATAGCCATCACCACCTTTGAGATGATATACATTTCCATCTGTCCTCTTTCCAATAGCTATCACAGTTCCATAATCTTTTCTAATCTCACAACCACCATCCCAAAACACAAGATTGTATCCTTTGCTACACATTTATCCAACACTCAATAGGTTATGCTTTAAACCCTTAACATAAAGAACATCATCAGTATTATGCTTGCCATCAAAACTGATTGAGCCTCTTCCACATATCTAAGAAGCTCTATCATCAGTAAATCTGACTAATCCTCCATCATATTATTCAAGTTTAACAAACTTACTTTTATCACCAGTCATATGATTTGACCATCTACTATCAATGACCCAAATGTTCTTTTCCTATGTAGTATGAAAAGAAGATATCAATGTGCTTCCAGCATTAAGACCAACTTCTGGAGCCTTTTCCTTCACAAATTTCCCAGAGTTAGTAGAAACAATATCATATCTTAAAGCTATGAAATGACATTCATTATCCTCATCATTCTCAAAATTAGATTCATCTTCAGATATCCTTGCATCATCTCTAACATAGTAGCTTTTTTTAGGCACTCTACTTGTGTTCTCCCTATTCTTGCTCCTCAAAATTCATTTTGAGCATCTTGAAGCATAATGACCTATCTTACCACAACTGAAACACTTGAAAGGTAACTTACCATTGTACTTACCAGTACCCAATTTCATTCTTCTTGTAAAATTAGCTTCCAAATCATCTATATCCTCCTGATCTAATTCCATTATCTTCTTAGATTTGTCAGCTGTGAAAGTAGCCTTAGCCTTTGCAATACTTGTACCAAATTCTCTTATTTCAAAAGCAATTAAGGTGCCAAGCAACTGATCTTTGGTAAATTGATTCAGATTTTGTAATTCTTATATAGCAGAAACCTTATGATTGTAAGATTTAGGAAGAGTTCTGAGTACCTTCAATATCACTTATTTTTCATCCATTTTTCCACCAAGACCTTTGATGCCATTGATAGCTTCATCCACCCTCTGTAAGTATCTTGTAATGTTTTCATCTTAAGACATTCACATGGTGTCAAACATGAGCTTTAAATTTTGCATTTGACCTTATCATCTCCTTCATGAATACTTTCTAACTTTTTCTAGATTTCATTAACATATTTTAGATCCATGACTTTCACAAATTTTAAATTAGAAAGACCACTTAAAAGAGCATACCTTGTTTTACCATTGCTTTCATAGGCCCTGACCTCCTCTATAGTACTCAGACTATTTTTAGGCATTGTATATTGAGTCATTATGGACAGATGTCATATCCAAGAGAAATCAAATAACCTTTCGTCCTTATTTTCCATAACTCATAGTCAGATCCATCAAATAGGGGAACATTCTTCTTATGTGCCACCCCGAATCTACCTCAAGTGGTTAATCTCTCTTCCAAGGAACCTTTCTTTGATACCAATTGTTGAATGCACAAGACAACCAAGAGGGGGGGTGAATCAGTTGTAGATAGAAATTTCAAAACCCTCACACACATTTAGATCCACATAGATTCAATTAACTCTTAAACTGTTATGATGATTAAGCATGAAAAGCAAATAATAAAATCAAATCAACATCAAACACAAGAGAAGACCAGATTTACGTAGAAAATCCAAGAAGGGAAAAACCATGGTGATGATTAGCTCACAATATAAAGTAGTAACAACACCAAATTACAAAAGGCTCATTGCCAAAGACCTTTGTCAAAGGGCTCACTACCTAGAAGAAAGGCTCACTGCCCAAAGAGAAAGAGAAAGAAGTAGTGACTCACTGCCAAGATTTGAACTATTATAATTGCATCTAACTTATCCATGGAGTACAGTTCTAATAAAGCTCAAAATACAAAACCAATATTCATCACAATACCAACATCACATTCACAACATCACTAAAAGATAGTAGGTACCTTCTACTCACTGCATCCAATAATCTAACACATGGAGGCTTGTACTACTCCACACACTCAACCACACTATTTCTTACATCACATCCATCATGTACACACTCGATCATGATCCCTTGACACTCATTTATATTGTCATCGACCCCGAGAACATTTTCCAAGGTTGGCAAATCACCTCAACCTAGAAAATTCAAATTAGGTCTGAACCTAAACATTCTTGCGGTGGAAAGGAATGAAGGTGGACCACAACACATCTTAGCTTGGACCTAAATTCATCCAATCACACTACTCCACACTTTCACAATCACCAAAGCAACTCCACAATTAGTGTAGACACCCAAGGTCAACCAAACCTGTGTTAACACAATGAACTTTTAAGTACACGCTTCCTCAAACCCAAAAATGGCTTGCAGACCACATGCAAGGCTTCACCACAATCTAGATTATTCCACAAACATCCTAAAACATCCCAAAATCCAACAAACTCCTCTACAACAACTTTCACCTGGTGCACAACCTTATCCTATTTATCCAGTATGCTCAATTATCTATGTCATACATTGTATCTCTAGAAATCAACTTTTGGAGGACCAAACCATGAACAACTTCAATAGAAGAAAGATATAAACCTTATAAGCACAATTCCAAAACCACAAGATCTAAAAATTCTTTGTGGAGAAATGCGGAGCAAAGACATTTCTCCCAAACACCTCTGCACAACTTAGAAACATAGTCTACACACTGGTGAACACAATTTTCTCTATACAATGAACCAAAGCACCAAATTTTTAAATATAACAACTCTTAACGCCTCTAAACAACATATCCAAACCACAAAGATAGATCTTCAACATAGAGGAAATGTGGAGCAAAACAATAACACTACTCTGTAAGTCTATAGGCTACTTCAACACACTGCTTCCTTTATTAATAAAATTTTCTTAAAAGCACTTGGAAGCTAGCCAACAAAAACATATTCCTAACAACTTCAGCAACTCTTCAAGGCAACCACATCATCTTCAACAAAGCAACTTGACCAAATAGCTCATACCATTGCAACAACCTCATCTTAGAGACAGTATCCACTCAACAATAACTACTCATATTTTTGCACCATAAGCAACTCACACAAATAACACAGTTGACACCAATGACAACACAAGTTTGTTGACATCAATGACAACCCTGATTACACATACATGTAATAGAGGGGACATAATATCCTTTTTCTTCACTCTCATTATTCTTTGATTCTTTCTTTCTTTCATTCATTTTTGATGAGGCTAACCTCAGTTGTGTAGAATTCAGGCCCACAAGGGCCAAGTTGTGCAAATGTAACTTGTGTATAATGACACTATTCAGGCTGATCAAGGTCAAAATGTGTAATGTAAACAAAGGAAACCTCATATATAAAGGGGAAGTTTTGAACATTTGTAAAAGGGGGGAACATAGAGAACTTGTGCAAGAACAAGCTATACTTGTATTTTGGATGGCATGTAAGTGGCACACTTGATATGCATGTAGGCTGTGTGAATACTACTCTTTTTTAATTTACAAACATTTTTCTACTTAATGAGAAGATAGTTTGGGACCTATTCATGTGTTTCTTCCCTATGGTGGTAATGTACTTCTGTTTATTTTCTTTGCATATAGCATATGTTGGTAAATCTTGTGCTTAATTGCTAAATCATAAGCCTAGTGGTTGAATAGGGTTTTGACTTTTGTGCATGTAATATGGTGTTTTCAATTCCTTGTTCTTCTGCTCACTTTCCTTAAAATCTTGCACTTGCAATGTTCATCATTGTGTCGAATACTAGTCATTCATTGTTTATTTAATTCAATCTCATTAACATTGTTATATGAAGTGAAAATTTAGGTGCAGAGGCTGTCTGAATCATTTTACATTTTATTTTCCTTCTAAACCCTAACCCTCTTTTTTCCTTTTTTTTACATAGAGTAGAAGTAGATTAGTTTCCTGCACTTAATTGAATATTTACCTATTAGAGGCTACTTAGAAATTGAGATTGATATTACCAGCACATCCCCTTGAACAAACACTACTGTTGTTCTAACACTATTGTGACCCAATGAAGAAAGGATCTTGGGGTAAATTGAACATCATTAGGTTACATTTCAGAAGGTGTAGAGTGAATTTCATTCTACTTGAATTAATGTGCCAAAACAAACATCAATAAGAACTAATGAAGTAACTCAATTGTAGGAAAACCCACTGCCAGGTGGAGAAGTTTAAAGGACAAAGGTGGCAACACTTGCCAACCTTATAGTTGACTTGGTCTAGGTTGGAGGTGTTGAATAAATTCAACAAAACAAAGTTGAAAAAGGACCTAGAGCACAAGCTAATCCTTTTATAACTAGGGTCAAGAAAAGCTAGGGGAAACTCAAAATCCCCCTTCTTTAAACTTGTATTCTTGAAATACCTATAATGATACAATTCCACCTTTACAACAACCCAGTGGAGTTTATTCAATGCAAAAAATTCAAGCTCCCCCAAAATACCTAGTCATGCCTGGATACCAAACAAATGTTTAAAATTAGTAAGTCCCATCAATGGGGTTGATGTTCTCAAGAATATTACTAACTTCCCAAAACTCATTCTCAAGGACATACCTAAAGTACTTAAAAGAACCCCTTGATTATAACATTCACAATGTTCTATTACCACATCCTCTCTTGGACTTACCAAAATTCAAAGGAGAGGGAGACCCAAATTCACATATTAAAGCATACAAAATAGCTATGATAGAACTCCTCCCATGGGATGGATTTGAATCTAGTGAGTATATGCATGTAGGGAGCCTATGGGGTGACTATCCATTTTTTTAATCTTTTTTTAATCAAACAGTTGCGACCTAGCATGTAAGAGAGCCCATTGCAACAAACTTTGTTGTGGTAATCATGGATAATTGTACAAGTTTATATAATTAACTCTTGTTTCTAAAAGATATTGTGTTATTGTGGATGTTGATTATGTTTGGCTACATGATTAGATAGTCCTTTCATTGGACTCGTGTACCATGACTGCATCTTTTTGTATAAGAGAAAAGGTTAGATCATGAGAAGATTTTTGGAGTGTGGGTGTGGATGTGAGCACACCCGATCGATAGAATTTCTTAGGGAATGTGTTTAACTAAAACCTAAACCATGGTGGTGATGTTAGGTATATGAAGGCATAAGAAGGTGAGGTTCATCGCATTTGATGTTTCTACTTTGTAGGAATTCAATAAAGTTTAAGTTTTTGTAGTCCACGAGAGTTTGTAGATGCTTCGTATCATTGGCTCTCCTCCACTTGTCTTTACAATTTCAGTTTCTCAAATCTAAGGGCTTCTATTTGTAGCCGCTTTATCATTGCGCTAGATCTTCCTTGGCATTCTTCTTCTTGTATGTGGGCACAATGGAAGGCTATAAGAAGAAAGAAAAATTAGCATGAGTAGGAGCCATTCTCAACTTCCCCTTCACAAATCAAAGATTAAATCGAGCAGTGAGAGGGGGCAATGGATATATATATATATTTTATTACAGTGCTGAGGTTCAAAGAAAAAAACATCTACATGTATAATGAATGTAGTTATTGATTACTCCAGATGCTATGGCATATTTCCTTTTGTTGCAAGTATGTGCTATCAGTGTTGTCATTGATGTCAACAAGCTTGTGTTGCCATTGGTGTCAATTGTGTCTACTAATGAGGTTGTTGTTGTTTGATTGAGTTGCTTTGTTGAAGATGATTTGGTTACCTTGAGGAAATATTGAAAATGTTAAGAATATGTTTTTGATGGTTAGTTTCCAAGTGCTTTTGAGAAAATTTGATTAATAAAGGAAATGGTATGGTGAAGTGGCATTTTGGGTTACAAAATAGTGTTCTGGTTTTGCTCTGCATTCCCTCTATATTGAAGATCTAACTTTGTGATTTGGATATATTTTTAAGAGATGTTCAAAGATGTTATATTCCAAGTTTTCTGCTTCAATTCATTGTGAAGAGAAAGTTGTGTTCACCAGTATGAAGACTATGTTTCTAAGTGTTGCAAAGGTGTCTGGGACAAATGTTTTTGCTCCACATTTCTCTGCAAAGTGGATTTTGGTCTTGTGGTTTCAAACATGTACTTATAAGGTTCCTATCTTTCTCTAATGGAGGTTGTTCATGATTTGGTGCACCGAAAGAGGACTTATCAAGCTGTAGTGTATGGCAGAGACATTTGAGTTTACTAGGTAAACAGGATAAGGTTGTGTGGCAGGTGAAAGTTGTTACAGAAGAAATTCATTAGATTTCAGGAAGTTTCAAGATAATTGTGGCATACTCTATATTATGTTGAAGCCTTGCATGTTATCCAGAAGTTGTCTTTGGGTTTGAGGAAGTGTGCACTTAAAAGTTCGTTGTGTTAACACAAGTTTGGCTGATCTTGGGTTTTCACACTAATTGAGGAGTTGCTTTGCTAATTGTGGAAGTGTGGAGTAGTGTGCTTGGATGAATTTAGGTCCAAGCTAAGATGTTTTTTGATTTTCCTTCATTCCTTTCCACCGCAAGAATGTTTAGGTCTAGACCTAATTTGAATCTTCTAGGTTAAAGTGATTTTCTAACCTTGGAGAATGCTCTCAAGGTTGAAGATAGTATAAAAGAGTGTCAAAGGGATCATGTTTGAGTGCTTCCATGATGCATATGATGTGAGTAATAAAGTGGTTGAGTGAGTGGAGTAGTACATGCATTCATGTGTTAGATCACTAGATGCATTGAGCAAAAGGTGTCTACTATCTTTCATTGGTGCTGTGGAGATGATGTTGATGTTGCGGTGAATATTGAGCTTCATTGGAACTATACTTTCAGGATAGTCAGTCCTTTGGCAGTGAGCCACATGTAGTCAGCATTCGTGGATAGTGAGTCCACTATTTGTATCAACCATAACCAATTGCCTTATTATATATATTGTAAGATAATCCTCACCATGGTTTTTCCCATCTTGGGTTTTCCACATAAAATCTGCTATTGTCTTGTGTATGGTGTTGTTATGATTCAGTTTTTGTTATTTACATTTCATGCCTAATCATCATAACAAGCTTAAGGTTAATTGGATTAATGTGGATCTGAGTGTGTATGAGGGTTTTGAAATTTTAAGTTACAACTGATTCACCCCCCCTCTCAGTTGTCTTTTGCATTCAATAGTTGGTATCAGAGTGAGGTTCCTTAGAAAAGAGCTTAACCACTTGAGGTAGATCCAGAATGGTACACAAGAAGGATGTTCCCCTGTTTGATGAATCTGACTATGCTTTCTAGAAAATAAAGATGGAAGGTTATCTGATTTATCTTGGATATGACATCTAGAAGTCTGCAATGAATGCATAGACAATACTTTAGAATGGTCTGAACACTACAGATGAGGTCAAAGCCTTTGAAATCGATAGTAAAGAAAGGTATGATCTTTTAAGTAGTCTCTCTAATTCTAAATTGGTGAAAGTCATGGATCTGAAAACTGCTAATGAAATCTGGAAAAAGATAGAGAGTATACATGAAGGAGATGATAAGGTCAAGCAAGCTAAAATGCAGAATTTGAAGCTCATGTTGAAACCATGTGAATGTTTGAAGATGAAAATATAACAAGCTACTTATAGAGGGTGGATGAAGTTGTCAATGGCATCAAAGATCTTTGTGGAAAGATGGATGAACAAGAAGTGATATTAAAGGTACTAAAAACTCTTCCTAAAGCTTACAATCATAAGGCTTCTGCTACTAAAGAATTACAAAATTTGAAATAGTTTACCAAAGATCAGTTTCTTAGCACCTTAAATGCTTTTGAAATAAGAAAGTTTAGTACAAGTAGTGCAAATACTGAGACTACCTTCAAGGCTAGCAAATCTGAGATGATTGTGGAATCAGATCAGGAGGATTTAGATGATTTAAAAGCTAATTTTGCAAGAATAATGAAATTGGGTACTAGTAAGTTACCTTTCAAGTGTTTCAGTTGTGGAAAGATAGTTCATTATGCTTCAAGATGTCAAGAAAGAATTTTGAAGAGAAAGAATAGGGAAAACATAAGTAGAGTGCCTAAGAAAAGCTACTATGTCAAATAAGATGCAAGTATATCTGATGATGAATCTAATTATGAGAACAATGAGGATAATGAATGTTTGTTCATAGCTATAAGAGATGATATTGTTTCTACTAACCTTGGGAAATGTGTGAAGGAAAAGGCTCCAGAGGTAAGTCTTAATGTTGAAAACACTATGATATCTGCTTTCCATACTACACAAGAAAAGAACCTTTGGGTCATTAACAATGGATGCTCAAATCATATGGCTGGTGATAAGAGTAAGTTTCTTAAACTTGAAAAATATGATGGAGGACTAGTTAGATTTGGTGATGATAATGCTCCTAATATATGTGGAAGAGGCTCAATTAGTTTTGATGGCAAGAACAATACTCATGATGTTCTTTATATTAAGGGATTAAAGCATAATCTTTTGAGCGTTGGACAAATGTGTACGAAAGGATACAATCTTGTGTTTTAGGATGATGGTTGTGAGATTAGAAGAGATTTTGGAACTGTGATAGCTACTGGAAAGAGGACATATGGAAATGTTTATCATCTCAAAGGTAGTTATGGTTGTTGCTTCATGACTTAGTTTAGTGAGAGTTGACTATGGCATAGGAGATTATGTCACATCAATTTTGATAGCTTGGTAAGGATAAGTTTTGTTCAAGCTATGAGAGATCTACCAAAGATTACAAAGCCCATCAATGTTGTCTGTAAGGAATCTCAAATTAGAAAGCAAACAAGAAGAGCCTTCAAAGTCAAGGATCAGTCTTCTACCGGATTGTTGGAATTGGTGCATATAGATCTTTTTGGCCCTACCAAGGTAAGGAGTTTTTAAGGTGATAGATATTTCATGATATTAATTGATGATTATTCTAAGATGACATGGGTTACTTTTCTCAAAGAAAAATTTGAAGCCATAGATAAGTTCAAAGCATTCAAATTCATGGTTGAGAATGAAATGGTTATGACAATTAAATGTTTGAGGTCTAACAGAGGTGGAGAGTTCACCTCCAATGAGTTTAACATGTTCTATGAGAATCATATGATAAAGAGGTAATTATCTGCCCCTAGAACTTCTCAACAGAATTGAGTGGTTGAAAGAAAGAATAGGATTGTTCAAGAAGTTGCAAGGACAATGATAAAAGAAGCAAACCTATTGGAGGTCTACTGGAAAGAAGCAATTCATACTATTGTTTACATACTAAACAGACTACAAGCAAGAGAAAATAGTACAAAGACACCTTATTAGCTGTGGTATGGAAAGATTCTTATTGTTAAGTACTTCAAAGTGTTTGGAAGAAAATGTTATATTAGAAGAAATGAAGAAAATCTAGGAAAGTTTGATGCAAGTCTGATGAAAGTATTTTCCTTGGGTATTCTACTAAAAACAAAGCTTACCAGTGCTACAACAAGAGGTTAAGAAGGATTTTTGAGAGTGTAAATGTCAAAGTTGATGAAGATCTACAAAATAATTCAGAAGTTGATGTTTATGAATCAAATAAGTCATCTTGTAGGGAAGAAGAAAATACTGATAAAAAAGAAGTACATATTGAAGAAGAAGCTCTGGAAAGACACCTGAAAATCCCAAGTATGTGTAGAAGCATCATTCTGAAGATCAAATCATTGGTGATAAGGACAAAGGTGTCCTGAGAAGAAGGAAAGATACTAAAGATTAGGTAAATATGTGTTTACTCTCTAAAGTTGAACCTAAAATAGTAAGCAAATCATGCAAGAATGAGTATTGGATTAACGCTATGGAAGAAGAACTAATGCAGATTGAAAAGAATCAGACTTGGAAACTTGTCCCAAGACCAACAAACAAAAATGTGATTGGAACTAAGTGGGTATTCAAGAACAAACTGAATGAGAATGGAGAAGTGGTAAGAAACAAGGCAAGGCTTGTGTGTAAAGGTTACTCATAGGTAGAAGGAATAGACTATGAAGAAACATTTTCTCTCGTGGCAAGGATGGAGGCCATCAGGATGTTTTTGGCTTTTGCAACACATAAGGATTTCAAAGTATATCAAATGGATGTGAAGTCTGCTTTCTTGAATGGTGAGTTAGATGAGGAGGTATACATAGAATAACCAGATGGATTTCAGTTATCAAACAAACTAGATAGGATTTGCAGATTGAAGAAGGCAATGTATGGATTGAATCAAGACCCCAAAGGTTGGTATGCAATGTTAGATAATTACTTATTGTAGAAAGGTTTCAGTAAGGGTTTTGCAGACAGTAATCTGTACATCAAAGCAGGTGAATATCAAATTCTGATTGTTGAAGTATATGTGTATGACATAATCTTTAGTGAAAATGAAGGCATATGTAAGAAATTTGCAGATGAGATGCAGAAGGAATTTGATATGTTAATGTGTGGAGAAATGAACTTCTTCCTTGGGCTATAGATGAATTAGACAGATAAAGGCATTTTCATTTCACAATCAAAGTATGTCAAGGAAATGTTGAAGAAGTTTGGAATGGAAGTCTCTAAACTAGTTTGTACTCCTATGACAACTAGTTGCAAGCTGAGAAAGAACGATGAATCACCTAAGGTTGATCAGAGTAGGTACAGGTCAATGATTGGAGGATTGTTATACTTGATTGCTACTAGACTAGATATTATGCATGCAGTTTGTCTTGTGGATAGATTTCAAGAAGATCCCAAAGGTCACATGTTGCAATAGTGAAGAGGATATTCAGATACTTAAGGGGCACTCCAGATCATGGATTGTGGTATCTAAAGCATACTAACTTTTATCTGAGTTCTTGTATAGATGTAGATTGGGCTAGATGTGTAGATGACAAGAAAAGTACAAGTGGTGGTGCATTCTTTCTTGGAGAAAGAGTGGTGTCATGGTTAAGTAAGAAGTAGGATTCAATATCTCTATCTACTACAGAGGCAAAATACATTGCAACAACATCTTGTTGTACACAAGTGTTGTGGATGAAGCAAACTTTGAAGGATATTAGTGTTTTGTATGAGGGGCCAATTCCTATCTTCTGTGATAATACTAGTGCCATCAACATTTCAAAGAATCTAGTGATGCACTCAAGAATAAAACATATTTCAATTCGGTATCACTTTTTGAGAGAAGGTTGCAAAGAATGAAGTGAAGCTTGAGTATGTGCCTACAAAGGATCAAGTTGCTAATATATTCACAAAGGCTCTTCCTAAGGATAAATTTGAGTATCTCTGAGATAAGTTAGGGATTAGGGCCCCTCCTTTGATCTAGATGCATAAGGACTTGCATCAGTCCAGTGGATTTCAAGATTCATTCCTTATTGTGGACTGATGTTGGAGGCTACCTCTCAGGGGGAGCAAGTAGTGGTCATGATGATTGTTGCAGATAGGGGGAGCAAGAGTTGATACAGTTTGGTGTGCACTCTTAAGGGGGAGTAGTCAGAGTAGTGAAACGAAAACATGATGTTACCTGATAAGAGTGAAAGAAGAGGTGTGTCGCCCTTTTCCATTGATGTCAAAGGGGAAGAGAAAGCAATGTGAAAAAGAAAAGAATCGGTGATTAGGGAGAGAGAGTAAGATGTGTAAAAGAAAGGGGGAGAGTAAGAAAGAATAGAATTTTGGTGCAAATTTGTGTCTTGATGGTTTTTCACATTATGTGTTGCCATCAATGACAAAGGGGGAGATTGTTGCAAGTTTGTGCTATCGGTGTTGTCATTGATGTCAACAAGATTGTGTTGTCATTGGTGTCAACTGTGTCTACTAATGAGGTTGTTGTTGTTTGATTGAGTTTCTTTGTTGAAGATGATTTGGTTGCCTTGAGGAAATACTGAAGATGTTAGGATTCTGTTTTAGATGGTTAGTTTCCAAGTGCTTTTGAGAAAATTTGATTAATAAAGGAAACAATGTGGTGAAGTGGCATTTTGGCTTACAGAATAGTGTTATGATTTTGTTGCACATTCCCTCTATATTGAAGATTTGTCTTTGCAGGTTGGATATGTTTGTAAGAGATGTTCAATAGTGATAACTTTAAGGAACCCCCCCTAAAAAAACCTATGAAATCCTGGCAAATCCTAGCTTGGTGCCAAAAAAATACTGGTGAATCTATTCCTATTTCAGAAAAAAAAATTTCATTGGCGAATTTTTTGAAATTTGTCGACATTGTCTTTTTTGCTGGTGAATTGTATATAGTTAAAAAAAAAATCTTTGGCGAATTATAGTTGTATTCCAAAAAGTAAAATAAATTGGGTGGCGAATTATATAGATATTAAAAAATATAAAATAAATTAGGTGGTGAATTATATAGATATTCAAAAATATAAAATAGAATATTTAGTGATTGTACTGACAATTTTTTAAAAAGTCATAGTGTGGTTGGTGAAAATATCAAATGCTATATTATAATGTCTAGTATTCTTGGTGAATTTATAGTTTATTCAATATCAAACTCAATGACATCAGAATCAATGGCATCAATTGAAGTTCCATTCTGGGCTGCAGTTATGACACACCCATCTTTCTACATAAAGTCTCCAGAATAGAGACAAGTGTTAAGTAACAATGATTTTGATTAACAAAAATTAATAGATAATTATTTAAAAAAGAAAATTCAAAAGGATACATAAAAAGAATACAGATTCATCCACTATAACACAAACTTTACGACTTCAAAAATCAACTCCTCAAGCTTCCATTCATAATACATATATTGAAAATAACAGAAATATATAGTAACACTAAATTATATAAATATTAAAATATATAATATTAAGCCTTTTTCCATAAGAGAATTCAGAGCATGTTTAAAGAAATAACATAAAACTAAGAAATGCCATCATGTGGCAGTCGTTAGGTCTTCCTCCCGAGTCACTTCATTTTCCTTGTCTTGTTCACCAATAGTAGTCGAATCCACCTGTGCTCTCAGTTTCACCTTGTATATCCTGAACCTACTAATTATGGGTTTTAAAGTCCTAGAACTTGGTGTACATGTGTTCTTTGCCCAAACTTTCCACTTATCTATCATTCTCTCTGCATCTGTTACTCTCATATAGACATCATCAATTCCATGCTTGAAAGTTGTGAGATATGATGCTATATGCCCAAGCTTCCCTAGTGATTCACCATTAATTGTGGCAACATGCTCTTTAGTAAGCCTTTTCTTAAAATTTTGCTTTACTTCCTTGACATCAAGCAAGTTCTCTCCACTTTCATCTAAAATCTCTACATCTAATATGGTACAATTGTTTTTAAGATCAGCCATAGCAGTGAAATGTTAAGCCAAAATTCTTCTTATTTATCTGCTAAAATCCCCTAGCATAGATCTCTCCCACTCTAGTGCATCTAGCCAAGACGCAGAATCATTCTCATTTGGATCATTAAAAACTTTCTCAACTACAAGAATATTTGTATCAATTTTCATCATTTCTTGTATCTCTATAAAGTCTATGAGCAGATTTCTGTCTTCCCTCTTTAAATTTTGTAACTCTGCAATTAACCCTTTCCTTTTATCAGAAAGGAGGGGATATAGTTTCCTGACCTCCTCGATGTACAACAAACCATCAATGGTGACTCGCTCTACCCATTGCTCAGTGGCCTTACCTAGAGTTTGATATCTCTTGATTTGTTGCAACATGCTAGGATCCATTCCATCAATAGAAACACTCAAAGTTGGATCGGAGGATTGAGAAGTAATATTCAAAGTAGATTGAATGAAAGATCTCAAAGAATTTACCTAGGCTTGTAGCTTTGTGTTCTCCTATTACTGAGATTTAACTCTCTTTGCTAGCATGCATTGAGAGAATTTTAAATGATATAAATCACCTTCCACCATAGGAGGACCCATGTCAATCTTGGTCATATTAAAATCAGCTTCTGTGACTTCATTTTCATTTTTATCCCCAATGGGGTTTGCAATCTCCAAGATCATATGCCCTCAAGAAGAATATGTTACAATCTGAGACATCCTCTTAGCTTTCTTAGGCTTAGGTGTAGTTACAACATCAACATTTATGTCTGCTATTGGGGGATATCTCCTCTTTTTCTCAAAAACTTTCTTTAGCTAGGAAGGGGAAGACAAAACTATACCGCTCTCACTTGCACCCAGGACAACTCTCTTTGGCTGATTAGGAGTATATTGCACTAGAATTTTATTTTATATGAGGGAAGCTAGATTCTCAAACAAGGAATGAAAACTAAAAGTACCCTCATCAGCAATCTATTGATAAATGGAAGAATCATTACTAGGTGAAGGAGACACAGTAGAAGTCATGTGATCTACCTATAATTGTTGTAAGGCATCCAACTTCTTCTCCACTCGAGGTTTCATGAATGCAGGATGACCATCCTATTCACATACACCTTTAGTTTTAGTTTCCTATTATCTTTAGGCTTCTTGATGCAGGAGTATCCCTAGTTCAAGAGTATTCTTGCATCAACCAAAAACATTAGCATTTCAGTCTTTCATTTTCCAGTTTAGTTTAGGCAGTTCAGTCAGTAGCAATTTTCAGCTTATGGTCCCATTTTGGTGTTTCACACCTTACAAATCTAGACTTAGCATCTACATCATATAAAGAATTCAAAGCATTTGGATCAGTTACTGGAAAGATATCACTATTAGAAGTTGACTATTTTCTCAAAGCAGAGCATTCTAACAATTCTTGACAATCAACTAAGGGAGAAAGCTTGCGGATCATTCCTTGACTTGTGGATCTCAATGACACATCATTCAATGTCCTGTGGTTCATGTACGACCTTCCCCAAGGGTCTACACATTGTTCTATTCATTTAAGGAAGTGTTCTATGCATTTAGACCCGATCTATCTGTGAACATGTTACAACTCTTCATTGGAGTTTGTAACCTTCCTTGGCCGACGCAGAGGAATCTATTGGTCCGGAAATGATATATACAAATGTAATAGATCCTTAGGAAAGTAGTTATCAAGTTCTCATGATTTTAGAAAATAGATAGTTGGCTCCTTCGCAGGAGGACTTCAAAGCTTTATCTTGCACATGTATATACTTAGGCCTTTAAGCCCAATTGTAAGCCCACATGATGCTGGCTAGATTGTATTTGAATTATTTGATATATTGAATGACTGAATCTATATTTACTCCATTTATTTGAGTTGTTTCTATTGTGTTTACTATTGTTGCATGGTCCAGACAATTCATTCTATGAACCCTCCTACTGTGACTGCACTAAGTGGTGTCAAAGCGAAAGTTTGATTCTTTGGAGCAAAATTGATGAAGGGGATTTTGTAAGATCTTGTTGTGAGTAGATCACTAATCTGAGGCAAGTTACTTGTGTACAACCAATCACCGATTGAGAGGTAGTTGTCACTTGTAGGCTGATCGTTGAATTTGAAGTAGTTTGCACTTGATCCTAGGAAGAATGTCGTGAAGAGTTCCTCCTATTCGTACAATGGCTAATAGAATGGATGAGATGATGGAATTGATGAGAACAATGCGAATTCATTTGGATGCTATTGAGGAAGATAGGAAAAGAGGATTGACACCTAGACCTAATGTTGAAAGTGATGATGAGGAAGAATTTCAATCTGCTGAACAAATTGGTGAAACCCTAGAAGGTGATGAAGAAGAAGAATCAAACCAGATAAATAATTTATGAGCTATTTCAAAGAGTAGAAAGAGACCTAGATTTGATGTGTTGAACTATACTGGTAATTTGAATCCTGAAGAATTGACTAACTAGATAAATGATATGGAAGAATATTTTGAATGAGGAAATTGAAGATCTAGAGAAGGTGAAATTTGAAAAGACAAAGTTGAAAGAACATGTTGCTATATCGTGGAAAGAAGTTTAGTTGGAAAGAAATAGAAGAGGAAAAGAAAAGATTACAAAGTGGGACCGGATGGTGACAAAGTTGAAGAATTTGTTCATACTTGCTGACTATGAGTTGGAGCTGTTGAAGAGATTGCAAAACCTGAGACAAAAGGAGAAATCTATGAAGGAGTATACTGAAGAATTTTATAAGATGATCATAAGGATAGGACATAGTGAAGCAAGCAAGGAGAAAGTGGTAAGATACATCAATGGACTGAGATTCAACATTCAAGAAGAACTAAGCTTGGTAAGGATGACATCTTTGGAAGAAGCATACCAGTTTACCCTAAAAGTTGAAGAGAAGCTGAATAAGAAGCATGATCAGAGATAGAGAGGAAGAGGAGGTAAATTTCAGAGAGGTAAAACATTTTCCAGATGTGATAGATCATTTGTGGAGTAGAACAAGTTTGACACCCCAGTTAGAAAGGATGATAGAGATAACAATGCTTACCGAAGAGATGACATAATTTTTTACCAGAGAGGAAACCCTAATGCATACCAAAATGAAGGATACAGAAGAGAAGGAAGAGGATTTGATAAGAGGACATTTAGAGGTACTTGTTTCATGTGTGGAGGTGAAGGACATAGAGCATTTGAATGTAATCAGGGTAGTACAAGCAAGAAGACAGAGAATAGTGGGAGAGCAGCCTATGTTGAAAAAGAACTTATTGAATCACCCAGTTCTATTGGTAAACCTGAGAAAGGAGAATCATTGGTGATGAGGAGAGCACTATTTCAAACATAAACAAATGAGGAACCATCATAGAGGAAAAGTTTGTTAAGAACTAGATGCAAATCCGGAGGTAAGTGTTGTAAAGTTGTAATTGATAGTGGTGGTTCAGATAACCTAGTTTCAAAGGAGATGGTGACTAAGCTGAAATTGGAAAGAGTGAAACACCCTAAGCCCTATCAAATAGAATGAATTTGAGATGTTCATAAGGAACTAGTGATTGAACAATGTTTGGTGAAATTTCATATTGGATCTTATCATGATTAAGTCTTGTGTGATATTATGCCTATGGATGTTTGTCATATCTTGTTGGGTAGACCTTGGCAATATGATAGAAAAGCTATACATGATGGAAGAAAGAATACATATAATTACTTTGATTCCTTTAGAAGATGATCCTAAAGATATGGTATGTGGGAATGCTAGAATTTGTTTGGTAGATGCAAGGAAATTTTTGGATGGTTTAAAACAAGAAATTATGTGTTATGCCTTGATTCCTAAAATGCCTGAAGTAGTGAAGAGAGAAACTGAACCAAATGAGATAAGAGAGTTGCTAACAGAGTACAAAGACATCATATTAGATAATGTACCTAAAGGATTACCACCTATAAGGAGTATCAGTCATCACATAGATCTTATACCCCGAAGCAAGTTGGCCTAACAAAGCAGCACACTGGATGACACCAGCAAAGAATGAAGAATTAAATAGACAGATACAAGAGTTGTTGAGGAAAGGTTTGATCAGAGAAAGTTTGAGTCCTTGCGCAGTACCTACAGTTTTGGCACCAAAGAAGGATGGAGAATGGAGAATGTGTGATGACTCTAGAGCAATAAACAAGATCACAGTTAAGTATAGATTTACTTTACCTAGGATGGATGATATCATGGATTGTTTGAGTGGAGCAAGATATTTCACAAAGATAGACTTGAAAAGTGGATACCATCATATCAGAATAAGAGAAGCTGATGAATGGAAGAATGCTTTTAAGACAAATGAAGGATTGTATGAGTGGTTAGTGATGCATTTTGGATTGACAAATGCACCAAGTACTTTCATAAGGTTGATGAATGAAGTCTTGAAGAAATTCTTGGGTAAGTTTGTGATTGTGTACCTGGATGATATTCTGATTTTCAGTAAGACAAAAGAAGAGCATTTGTGGCATATTAGACAAGTTTTGTAGAGGTTGAGAGAAGAGAAATTGTTGGTAAACATCAAGAAGTGTAGTTTCATGAAAGAAGAGTTGGTATATTTGGGATTTATGATTTCTGTGGAAGGATTGAAGATGGACCCAGAGAAAGTGAAAGCAATTGTTGAATGGCCTATATCAAAGAGCATTGGAAAGGTTAGATTATTTCGTGGATTGGCTAGTTTCTATCGGAAGTTCATCAGAAATTTCAGCTCAGTTTGTAACCCTATGACATAGACAATGAGAGGTGACAGAAAAGATTTCAAGTGGACATCGAGAGCAGACAAGAGTTTTGAGTTGTTGAAGCAGAAAGTGACAAAGCAACCAGTTTTGGCATTACCAAATTTCAACAAGGTATTTCAAGTTGATTGTGATGCGAGTGGAAATGCAATTGGAGTAGTATTAAGTCAAGAAGGTAGACATGTAGCTTACTTCAGTGAGAAATTGAATGATGCAAGGAAAAGATATTTAGTTTATGATCAAGAGTTCTATGCCATAATTCAAGCCTTGAAGAAGTGGAGACATTACTTGTTGCCTAAGGAGTTTGTGTTGTATACAAATCATCAAGCTTTGCAATATTTGAATAGTCAAGGGAAGTTGAATTAGAGACATATGAGATGGGTAGAGTTTATGCAGATTTATACTTTTGTGTTGAAGCATAGGAGTGGAAAATCAAACAAAGTTGTTGATGCCTTGAGTAGAAGAAGAAACTTGTTGACAGAAATGAGAGTTGAAGTGTTGGGTTTTGATGAATTGAAGAATATGTATGAGGGAGACACTAATTTTGCAGAACCTTGGAAAGCATGTAAGGAACCTGTTGTAATAGATAGAAGTAAGTGGTTGGACTATTTCATTCAAGAGCATATGTTATTCAAAGGAAGTCAGTTGTGCATACCTTGAAGTTCAATGAGAGATAATTTGATCAAGGAAAAACATAGTGGTGGATTGGCAGGACATTTTGGCATTGATAAGACAGTGGCTTTGGTATGTGAAAATTTCTTTTGGCATCAAATACATAAGGATGTTTAGAGATTTGTGCAGAGTTGTAGAGTTTGTCAAGTTACAAAAGGGAGTAGTCAGAACATTGGATTGTATAAACCTTTGACAGTACTAGAGAGGCCATGGGAAGACATAAGCATGGATTTTTTAATAGGATTGCCTAAGACACAAAGAGGACATGATTCAATATTTGTAGTGGTTGACAGATTTTTAAAAATGGTTCATTTCATACATTATAAGAAGACAATTGATGCAATGCATGTAGCTGACCTATTTTTCAAAGAGATTGTGAGATTGCATGGATTACCTAAGAATATAGTTTCAAAAAAAGATACAAAGTTTGTTGGATACTTTTGAAAGACTCTTTGGAAGAAGATGAAGATAGATTTGAAGTTCAGTTCAACTTTTCATCCACAGACTAATGGACAGATAGAGGTAGTGAATAGGAGTTTGGGAAACTTGTTGAGATGTTTGGTGGGAGAGAAGACAGGAAGTTGAGACTTGATTCTTTCACAAGCAGAGTTTGCATACAATAATTCAATAAACAGGAGTACCAGAAGAACACCTTTTGAGATTGTTACCGGAGTGAATCCTAGAGGAGTTACAGAATTGAGAGATATCAGTACATAAGAAAAGAGGGGTGTAGAAGTAGAAGAATTTGTAGATCATATGAAGATAGTGCATAATTAGGTGAAGAAACATTTGGAGGATATGAACAGTAAGTACAAAGAGAAGGATGATGAGAAGAGAAGACAAGGAATTTGAAGTGGGAGATGAAGTAATGGTGTACTTGAGAAAAGAAAGATTTCCAATTGGGACTTATAACAAGTTGAAGATGAAGAAGTTTGGACCTTGTAGGATACTCAAGAAATTGGATTCAGGAAATGCATATGAAGTGCAGTTACCAAAGACTTTGGGTATATCACCTATTTTCAACATTGCAGATCTTTGTCAGTATCATGAAGTAGAGTTCAGTGATAGTATGGAAGAAGACTTGAAGAAGCAATTACCACAACAAGCACCAGAACAGATAGATGACATCTTGGACAATAGAGTTGGATGCAACACTAGAGGAAGACAATATAAAGAATATCTTGTGAAGTGGAAAGGTAGACCGGAAGAAGATTCATCATGGATTTCTCAGGCTGAGGTGGACTGTCTTGGTTCTCCCCTAGCCCTAGCAAAGTGAGGGACTCAATTTTTTGATAACCTTGGATGTCTGATGTAAGAGCATCCCTAGTTCAAGAGTAATCTTGCATCAACCAAAAACATTTGTATTTTAGTTTGTTTGCATTTCAGTCTCTCATTTTCTAGTTCAGTTTAGGCAGTTCAGTCAGTAGTAGTTTTCATCTTGTGGTCCAATTTTGGAATTTCACACCTTGTGGATCTAGACTTAGCATCTACATCATATCAAGAATTTAGAGAATTTGGATTAGTTACCAGAAAGATATTGCTATCAGAAGTTGATTATTTTCTCAGAGCAGAGCATTCTAACAGTTCCTAATAATTAGCTAAAGGAGAAAGCTTGCAGATCATTCCTTGACTTGTGGATCTCAATGACACATCATTCAATGTCCTGTGGTTCATGGTCGACCTTCCCCAAGGGTCCGCACATTGTTCCATTCATTTAAGGAAGTATTTTATGCATTTAGGTCTGACCTATCTGTGAACACGTTACAACTCTTCATTGGAGTTTGTGACCTTCCTTGGCTGACGCAGAGGAATCTATTGGTTTGGAAATGATATATAAAGATGTAATAGATCCTTAGGAAAGTAGTTATCAAGTTTTCATGATTTTAGAAGATAGATAGTTGGCTCCTTCGTGAGAGGACTTCAAAACTTTATCTTGCGCATGTATGTACTCAGGCCTTTGAGCCCAGTTGTAAGCCCACATGATGCTGGCCAAATTGTATTTGAATTCTTTGATATATTGAATGAGTGAATCTGCATTTGTTCCATTTTTTTTAAGTTGTTTCCATTGTGTTTACTCTTGCTGTATGGTCTAGACAATTCATTCTGTGAACCCTCCTACCGTGACTGCACCACTTCTCTCCATCCCCACCGCTACAAGATTGTGAGCCAACCCTGTGATGAGGTTTCTCCAGACCAGTTGAAGTTTTCTAAATTCTAGAAGCCTATGAGGTTCCTTTCTCTCTTGTTCCTGATTCTTTATGCATGGAAGAAGAACTAGCGTGCTCTTGAAATTTCCCCTTAATATCAGGATAATAGTTCTTTGCACATGCAACAACCAGGTTTGGACATGGCACAATAGGTGGGAAACCCCAAGCATGAGCTAACCCACTTGTAAGGATTTTCTGGGCTATAGGTGACTTAGGGTTTTGCTCTAATTGAGCCCAGAAATCCTCCAAGTTGAAATCTATATGACTTAGATCGGTATCCTTCACCTTAGCTAAATCATTCTCAATAAACAAAAGCTTCATCTTTACTTGTTTGAGAAACTAGTAAACAAAAGCTTCTAAACTGCTAAGGGTGCCAAATAAATCTCCAAAAGATTTTGGGTAATAAAATAGTTTGAACTCATGAAAAATAATTGTTCTTCCAATTCCCACCTAGTTGACTTAAAGTATTCAAATTTGTCACAATAAGAAATGGGCATGAAAGAGCACAAATTAGCCAACCTGGTTGTGAAAGCTCGTGTTCAACACCTGTAGAAGACGCAGTCCAGAGATCCTCCAAACTCAAAGCACACTAGTGAAAAATTGAAAATGCAGAATAACGTGTCTACGAGGGTTACAAACCCAATAAACTGTTTCCATAAATTGCATTAATTTTTAGCGGCATGTACTGTTGTATGATTCATAATTGGGCCACATAAATTGCCTTCTCAAAAATGTCTAATTGTACTTTTTAGACATTCCTTATTTATTACGAAAGGACAGAGGTCACTTCCACTGCGTGTCCATGTTATTAAATGGAAAATATTCTATTAGATTTTGATTGTTAGATGATTTCAAATCGACAGCATAAGTTCTATATGGGGCAAAAGCACTGACACACCCAATTTCCCAAATTTGTAGTTGTATAGTCAAGGACTTGCACTCTGTCGCGCTGCCACCTTGACCTTTGCACAATACTCAATATAAATATATTTTATATTTTATATATATGTCAATTTGTCAACCATTGATCTAATTATATCTAACGGTTGCTAGTCGATTCTAGAGGATTTTGTTAGCAATGTGCAGTGTTAGAGATCTACCTTCCATAATTGAACTACAACCATTCATCTTTCATTCTAGGGTTCATCAAATGGTCAGTGGTGGTATGATTGATTTGATTGAATGCACTTAACCGCATAGATTAGCCAATGCTCAATTAAGTTCATTAATGGAAAGTGAGTACTGAGTCATGACAAACTGCACGGATTAGCCAATACAAATTTCTACGGTACAACAGAGGTAATTAAATGGAATTGCTTGTTATTTATTACCCATTTGTCATGGAAGTACATGTAATGTATATATGATAGTCTTTATTGTTTCAACCTTATATTACATTACTAAGTTTTAGATAAGTCAAGAATCAATAGACTATAAAAGTTCAAAGTAATGGCTTTCATTACAACAGTTGTGCGAAGAAAGTAAGTTACCAAGTATTTATTTTGTGATCATTCATGATTTTGAATTTAACTGTGTGATAGAGTTCTTAGTTCACAGATGTAGAATAGTAATAAGATGATGGAAAATTTTGTTTGTGTGTGGCAATACAGGATGTTATTACTTTGCATGTCTTAGAATGAAGAAATACAAGCATTCATCAAGTGGAATGAATCATGTGAAGAATTGACACTTTTAACATTTACAAATGATGCATTATATCCTGGGTTGTGGGTTGAATCTCCCACACATGCATGCATGTATGAGAAACTAGAAATTCAAATTCACGCATGGAATTGGTATTGTAACTCAATTGCCAGTGACCTTGAGAAAATTAATTTTATTCTCCCTTACTAGCCTTATTGTTACCCATGCCTAGTGGTTTCTTGTACATATAAATCAAGGTTCTATAGTGAATCATTGACTGTCATTGCGAATGAAGACATAATTAAATTTGTAACGGACCCATTGCCTGTTAATAGGATAATTATGGACTACAATAAAATATTCATTACGCATCGTCGAAAAGAGGAACCAAAAATATTTTGGAGGATCAGAGAAAGCTTTGAAGGTTGAAGGATAGCAGTTTTGTTTGGAACTTTGAGGTCGGTTAGAGGTTCATGTACAATGTAATTCCCCAATCTTTTTGAAGGGTGATGTTAAATTTTACTAAATAATATAGAAGTAATTATGGTTTGAAATTGACATGAGTTCAATGGCAAATTGCAATGTATATAGATCATAGATGTTTCAAAGAATCAAATTTTCAATATTAAATAACATTGTGGTTGTTTTTGTCTAAGGTGTTTAGGGTTTATCCTTCTAATTCATCGTTGACCTATGTAGCCGATTTCCCCAACTTAAGTTGTTCTTTTATCCCCTTGGTTGTCGTCGAGTTACTGGCCCCTTTGCTCTAAGTTACCGGCCCTAAGCCCCTTTATTTTATTCTAAGTCTGACTATATAATAATAATAATTACATTATATGATTAACATCATTTATTATATTATTATCAGATAATAATATAATATATGATAATAATTATATAATAAATGATATTACACAGTATAATATATACAATAATTATATTATATTATATATGATAATAATAATATAATAATAAATTATAATTATATTATATGAAATATGATATTATTATAAATTTATATATTGATATCAATTTTATTTGGTGGGCTACAAAATACTTTTCCCATGCATTAATTTTTAATTTATTAAATAGTTCTGACAAGTTCCCTGCTGGTTGATCCTTACCTGAGCCTAAGATTGACGCTACAAAAAATCTGGAGAATGAATAAATGCATCTGTCAGTTGAGGCGTGTGGTCATTAACGATCTTCCTTTAAATCTTGGAGGTCTCCAGCAAAATGACACTTGGCTGGCTTGCTCAAAATATAGCATGGAGACTCCCATAAGGCTCTGCTACAATAAGCGCCACGTCACCTTTCTGGGTCATATCAAAGATAGTAGACTGATGAAGATTTGTAAACAACAAAACCAATTCTTCCTTGAGGCAGTGAAGATGGTCCTCGATAAAGAATTCTTGGTCTGCGAGGATAGATATAGGGTAAATTCAGACATTTCCCCATGCTTTCTGGCTTCTTTGTTGGGCTTAGGAGAGGTAAGGTGGATGGACTGATGATTCTACGAGATGTATTCACTCTAGATATTATTTTGGACGATGTAGACATGTTGATTTATGCAGAATTGGGGGTTGGTATCCAATGGTTGAGAGACCTAGAGAAGCTATGGGAGGGACAAGAGGACGTAGCTAGGCAATTGTTCCTACTAAACATGAATGAGCAACAACTGGGAAGGCACATGTTTTGGGCGGCTCGTGGGAGACACTTTCTTCAACGGGCAATTGGAATGGACACAGAGGAGACTCCTGTATGGCTTGAATACTTCACAGCCATTGTGAGTACGGAGGGATTCTACTTGTAGTGGCTGTAGGAGTGGTCGGGCTCCCAGGGCCACTTTTTTGGTGATTTTCGTGTTGGGGTGGTAGGGTGGCAAGTTTTCAAGGATTCACTCAGTCAAGGGGATAGGGTCTATGGTATTATGGTAGCCTCTCTAGTGCTGTGTGTTTTTTGGAGCCTGGGCTAGCCGTTGGAGTGGTTTTTGTATTGATATAATTTCTCGAGTGTAAATCTTTTTGTATTAATATAATTACCCAAGTGTAAATCTTTTTGTATTAATATAATTTCTACTTTATTATTGATGCAATGATGTCAATGTGTTCATTTTATTCTATTAGTTATTATATCATCAAAGTGGGCCTGACTTCATATAAATATTAAAGGAGCTACAGACTCTAGTGAAATGTTTTGATGCCAGATGGACGGGTGTAGTTGAATTCTGGAATGAAAGTTTAGAATGCAAGACTTGCGATCTCAAACCTCTGGAATCAATCAAAAGTCATTAGATTTACAAAGATCAATGGTTGAGATTATATAATAGTTTTAAAATTTTCAATTCTCCACTCGATGTACATGTTGTATTAAATAATTAATTCAGGCTACAAACTTGCATGCCATCCTTAAATTTCGTTTGAACTTTAAAGTGGGAGTACTCAGTACAAGTGTACAACTAAACTACATACTTGTACTGAAATTTAATAAGAGAAATTACCACGTTTCACTCGCTTTACTTCACAATTGGCACTTAGCATTTAGCAATTTTAATTGATACTACTTGGAAGCAAGAGGGTCAAGGACTCAAGTCACAAGGAGATTACAGTGCACCAGAAATTTTAATATCGATTGTACGATGCCACGAATTCACTCAGTGCTAGTCTTTGTATTCATCTTATCTGGGTAAGTGAAATACAGATATACTTTATTACTATTACTATTGTTGTCCTTGAGACTTCAATTTTTTCAATCTTGGGGTTTAGTGTTGAGTGTTTACAAGCATGTCTACCAGCACCACTAGACCCAAAATTGGGAAAACCAAAGAAAAAGAAAAAATAGACTATGCCAGACTGCTTAAAGCCCCAGGTTTTACAGATGAATACCATGATATTTATGACCCTATAATTTTTGGAAGGTTTACCTCAGTTCTTAGGTTTTCATTGGAGAATAAGGTACGTCAAGCACAAGATAAGTAACCTAACCTAAAAAAACCAATACCAATTAATGGGATGACTACATCATGGGTGGTTGGATTGGGATGCTTGATGTTACCTGAGGTTTTCCCTTGTCCTAAATTTATCATGGTTTGTGCCCAAAATTATGATGAACAAAGAAAAGCAATAGTTAAAAAAGATAGCTAGGAAATAATTCTTCCCATTAATGGAGAACATTTTGCGAAATTGTTAGGTTTTACTACATAATACTTATGAAGCAGTTAGTGAAAATAACAAAATAAGATTCATCAAATCTCTAATAGCAGATGGTGTCCAACTCAATCAAAATCATAAGCCTCCTTATAAAATTGATATTTCTAGATCATGAGTCTAGGATACTATTTCCATGCTAGTGTTTTGCCTTGGATTGGATAATAATAGTGAAGTGGATGCAAGCCTCCTTGAAATGGTATACAATATCCATCAATTCATGCCACCTGATAAATACAAATTTCTTGAGCACATTGCAGAATCCATGCATTGTCAGTTTTTAATGATTAAATGAAGCCAAAGTGAACCTCCCACTTCCAGTACCAACAGAAATACATTTAGGTTCACAACCTACTTGTGCTATTTTTTTATAGTGCAGTTTGTTGGGATGTTTTAGGACAACAAGCTTCAAATTTAGTGTCAGCAAGATAAAATTGGACTATTGGATTAGACCCATAAGATAAAAATGTATCATAATCAAAATAACTACAATCATTTTGTGGACTACTTTTTGGCTCCATTGTATGAAACCATTACAAATACTCCAATGCCTAGATTGCCCAAGTCTTGTAGAAATTGCATTCAACTGGGAAAAGAAATACAATTGGCTGACTGGTACTTCATGGAGGAATATACTGTCCTAAGATTTTATGGATTAGGAGCATGGCCCCACAAACTTCCAATACATGTGACAGAGAGGGTTTTTGCATTGGAATACATATGGCAGATGGAGAGTACTAATTAGTTGTACTTTGTTAGTCAGCAAAAGAAGAGCATATTTCCTTCCTTACCTTTTTCATGTGGAGGGTTCACATTCGAGAGAAAAGCATTCACTGTGGCACATGAAATTCTACAACTTTTAAAATTTGATGTTGACTATCACTGGTAGTATGACCCATGTGATGTGATTAAAAGAAGGCTTGTGGCCAATAAGAACACTCCAACTAAAATTCAACATGAAAGTAAACCCCTGCTAGAAATGTTGAAAAACAAGAATTCTTGGGAGGAGGTGAGAAAAGTCATGGAAGAAACTACTACTCAAAGAGGTATTTCTTTTGAAAAATTGTCATAAAAAATAATGGGATTGCATCCAATTCCACAAACACAGAGAGATGCACTGGCAAACAAGAGATTCAACAATTTCTATACAAAAGCTGTTGAAAAATCGAAGTGTACAAAAATTCTAGAGACTCTAAAACAAGCTTGTATAGAGGAACGTTGGACACCATAAAAAATTTCTGCCTTTTGGTCTATGAGGAAGGATCTCAGTGATCCAAAAGCTACTATAGATCTCAGAGACATCTCAGAAGATGAAGAGTTTAGCAAATTGTGGGATAAAGAGCATCCCTCTAAAGCTCAAGCAACTAATGTTGAAAGTGATGATTCTGATGAAAACAAACCAAAAGATCTTAGTGCTTATATTGCAAGTATGGGCCTAACCGGTGTTGTCATTGATCTCAACATACTTCTATTGCATTAATGATTAGGATTGGATGAACTGTTTGCTGAGGATATTGAGAAAATTGGTCATATCAGGAACAGTGAAGAACAGTGAAGACAATAAGGTAAAAGTCCAAGTTAAGATGAGGATCAGAGGATGTGGTTTAAAGGGTTTGTAGAGATGTGTCTTAAGATGATCCAATAAATATTTCAGAGGTCCACATGAAGATCTGAAGAAGTTGTGGTCACTCAAGTAAAACTGGTTCCGGCAGGTGTTCAGGGGTGACAGAGTGATACAGACAGGTCCGGTGAGATCCGAAAATGCATTATCCTATTCTGTTGATTTGAGGGAGTGTTCAGGAAGTCTTTTTGAAGTGTCAACTCATTTGGTTCATGGTTTGAAGGTCTGCAAGCATCTATTCCTTTGTGCTAGTGATGACAGACTATGTTCTTGAGGTTCTGAATGAAGGAGAGAAGGATTTCAGTAAGCAAATGAAGTGTGGATGTTCTTGGTGATTCAGGAAATCTTGTGGAGGTCTTTGGAGCATGTCCAGTTTGTGTTGGTGGTCCGCATTGAAGCTTAAGCTTGCATTTGAAGAATTACTTCTGGATGAAGGTGTTCTTCCTTAGACTGGCTGACCAGATGAGTTACTCATCCTGCAGATACTCTTGTAGATGTTTGCTGACTTAGATGATTATTCCTAAGTCAATGTCTTGTATAAATAAGGAATTGTGAAGTCATTTCAAAGTGTGTTGTGTAGAGATGAGTGTGTGGTAGCGAGGAGGAGAGCGAAAGGCAGAGAAGAAGTATTGGGCTTAAATGGAACTGAATCAAGCATGGTGAAGATGCTATTCTCTAGTTCATGTATGTGATACTTACTATTTTGTAGATAGTGTGTCTCTTGTAGGCAGTGAGCCTCTTGTGAACAGTGTACTCAAGTAGTGATCCCTAATTGGCATGTGCCATTTTGTTCTTTCTATTCTTCTAATAGATAATACAATCTTGGGTTAATCACCCCGTGGTTTTTCCTTTAACTGGGTTTTCCACGTCAAAATCTTGGTGTCTTATGTGTTAATGTGTTTCTGCTTTGCTCTTGGTTTAATGCATTGTGTTTCCATGATTGAATTATTATTATGCTGCTGAATTATAAAGAGAATTTAAGTGTGTAAATTGCAAGAAAGTTTTGGACAATTGATTCGCCCCCCCTCTTAGTTGTTTACCCTGAATCTAACAGCTTATGTATTCAAACCTTGTATGAGTGAGACTACAAGACAAACATATACTAAAGAGGCATCAATAGCCCAAAAAATGGGTTATGAAGGTGGTGATTTGGGGTCCATAGGAGAAGGCATTTGGATGGTACCAGAGGTATACCCTAGAAAACCTAATGATCTTCTACTCGGCATTGGAGGTGATGAACAAGCCAAAGGGCATACACATACAGATCAAGAGATTAGATTTGTTCTAGCTTTAAATCCTCAGAGTGAGATTCAATCACTAACAATACCACAAGGGTCTTCTGATCTACATGTTTCTCATTCTTTTCTTGCAGGAGATGGTGGACATTCTAGTGCAACTGGTGGCAAATTTGGCAATGGTACATGTATTAGTAGTTGTTGTGGTCAGCAAGAGATGCAACAACAAACCCAAAAGAGGCCATCAACAACATTAAATGAAACTATAGACAAACTTAAAGAGCAAAACCTTGTGAAGACTAAGAAGCAAAAGGTTATGGTAGGTTTTGATTCCACATCCACTTCAAAGCAGTTGTTTCAAGAAGGCACCCCACCTCCTATCATTAGTGTGACTGGGACAAGAATGGCTAATACTCAGCCACAATTAATTAGAGATGTTGCCAAAACTACAAGTACTCCTTCACCATTCAAAGTTATGTCAAGTGTCACAAATTGTGATTACAAAGCTGAGTTTGAAAAGAAAGAAAAATTTTCTAAAAGTCACAAGAAGCAAGTGCTAGAGATAGACACTACTACAACATCAGATCCTGCAACAACTAGGGTATTGACTACATTTGACCCAGAAAATGAAAAAGTGGATTACATGATTATTGTACCCAAAATTCAAGATAAACCAAAGGACCAGATGCAATGATCTAACTATGAGGTGAGCACCATCCAAGTGGATTTTTTTGGAATGAAAAATTTTGACAAAATTAATGTATCAAAAAAGAACAACGAAGTGGTGTACACATCATAGCTAAAGCAAGAGAGAGAGAAAAAAAGGTATGATTATTTTTAATTTCCTGGTAACCTTGTTGAATATATTGTCGACAAATCAGAGTTGTAAGATAGACAGGTCACATCTTCCAGTAATTGAGTTACAATAGAAGGAAAATATATTCAGTGATGTTAATTCCATTCATATTGCTCTTTTTCATTTGACTTGTGATTTACCTAACAAGTTGGAGACTCTTATAGGAAAGTTACAGGAAGACATAGCAAGTGAAAAAGCGAAGAGGAAAGGAGCAGAGAACAAGACCAAAGAATTAGAGAAAAGGATAAAAAACTCTGACTCTACATCTACAAGTGAAGTGAATAAATAGACAGAGGAGGAAGTGAATAAACTAAAGAAAATGTTAAGTGAAAGTGAAAAAAATTATGATATTCAAACAACCAATTCAAAAAAATTAGAACAATCCTTGATTGAAGCCAATACCAAATTGGAGCAATCAGAAAAAGCAAGATATATGTGGAGAGAGAGAAAATTCTCTAAAAATTTGTAGAACAAACTAAAGAATGCAAAGAATGAAATAAAATCCTACCAAAACAAAGTATCTGAATTATATAGAAACACAATGGTTATATAAAAAGTAACATTTGGGAGAAAACAATGAAGATGATTGATGATTTGTCTAAAATGTTTGAATTCATTGATGATCTAGTATTATGTAGTAATACACTCAAACAATACATTGCTGAAAATGGAGACATGGTAACTTCAAGACAGTCAGATGCAAACAAAATTTTGCAATCAATCTACATAGCTAGTGGTGAAGAATTGGAATCCAAAGGAATTTAGAACTGTATTGATGCCACAATAAAGGCCTCAACTATCATTGAAAAATGTACAAAGCTAGAACAAGCACATGAACTTTTGGTACAAGCTGTATTATTGACAAAGCAACTGCAAACAAATGTAAAACACTTCAAAAAGCTTAGTTTTCTGGTGGATTTTGACCCATCATACTGATACATTGGAAAGAATGCTTTCAAAAAGAAAATGGAGGATAAAATGAACTTCAACAAGGACCAGTTTCCTCAAAATCTTGATGAGGAAATTTTTATGGATTCCATCCTACCACTGATAACCTTGAATGCAACTTTGAGTGATACATTCTAGTCAAGTAACAATATCAGTTATAAAATATTATCACAGTTACAACTCAATAACTATGGTTTCAGAAAAATTACACTTCCATCAGATGAAGAGTGGAACACTTTACAAAAGCTAATACAATGATTTAGTAACATGTGTTTCTAATGACATCAATACTAAAATGACTAGGCTATTGGACTATTGTCTCTGGTTTTTTGAAATCTGTTCTTTTTGTTGTCTATCCGGACTGCCCTAGGGGCTGCTTTATAATGGGTTCGGCACCCTTGGCTTGCCGCTTATCTAATAAAAAACATGTGTTTCCAAGTTCCAACAGAGCATTGTGCAGAGTTGGTTTTTAGCAAATTATTATACATTGTAAATGTAATTCTTCAGTCTTCAATGTATTCTAATCTCCTTTGGACCTTCAATGTTCATTTGAAAATTAATATAACACTGAAATCCTTTTATGTGTTGAAATCTGTATTATTTAATTGCCCACTTCATATTAAATATTTGCTAATGGTGTATATTAATAATATAATATGCTACAACATGATTCATATATTTCAATATAGAACTGATAAAATGCCCATGAAAAATCATGCAACATGCAAGAAACTGAAACTTACAACTCTAGAAATATGGGCAACCTATCAGAATTGTATTATATTTTATTGTTCAAAAGTTCCCCAATCTTCCAACAACATTACAAAGTAGTACTTGTATCTTATTTAGCTCTCAAAATTTCCAAAATCTTACAACCACACAAGAATGATTAACACAGTTCTTTTACAGACCAAGAACGTGTACTCAACATTGATTACATTGTCATTTCAAATAGGTTCTGGATACAAAGCACCACCAACATGGCATTCAGAACATTAATTTCATTTGAGAGAAGAAAAGAGGAGTAAATGGACTTTAGGAGATGTGTAGCCACCTGAAGATCTACCTCGTTAATACTGGGGAAAAGGTGGTTGTCCTGTTTAATCATGTGACCCATACCTATCCTTCCATTCACTGTATGTCTTTTCAAGTGGCTAGGGGAATGAGATAACCTCTGTGATCTTGCCATTATGACTAACATAGTTGGCATCCAAAATAGACTTTACTTTCTTGTAGAATATATCAAAAGTAAATTCAACCCAATGCAACTTGTCAAGTGATAAACTCAACACCTGCATGGTTGGATTGCCTTCATCAAAACAAGAGGGAATTAATTGATGACCATTATCTATTATTTCTCTCTTCCACTTGTCCAGATCCTTAGCCTTCCCATCAGCCTCCAAAATATTTGGCAACCATTTAGTGTCCATCATTTCTATTGCTTGCATCGTTTCCCTCAAAAGTGTATCCAATTTCAATTGAAAATTGGCCACATCCTTGAAATGTTTCAGTATATCTGACACCAATATCAACTCAAGAGGTTCATTTTCATCAAATCTAGAACACCTAAGAAAATCTCTAACCTCTAAAGTTCTTGGTAGCCACTTAGCTTTCACACTTGATAGTCTCTGCTTATTAGATTCATACTTCTCATAGGCTTTCCTTAATTTTGAGTAAGTCCTCCAGGCCTCCTCCACTCTAGCCAAGATTTTGGTCACTCTATTTTTGATCAAATTGGTGACCATGTCCTTTACTTTGTTCTCCTTTTCTTCTTTCAATTTTTTGTTAGCCTCCTTTAATTCTCTAATTTCTAAATGGAGAGGCTGTGTGTCAACTGGAAGTGATTTTGCAGTCTGAATGATAGGGGGACTCTGAGATGGACCAGGCTCTAATTGTGGTTTCCCTTCATATTTGCTCAACCTAACCATGGCCACTGCATATTTCTCCAACAATTCATTATAGTCTTTCTACAGTTTAATTGTCGTTGCCTCAGCAAATTGTGCAGTTTGCACATTTAGACTGGCACCTTGAGGGGAAGGGGTGTCTGACACCCTTCTAATTATGACATTGCTAGTTAGTTCCTCCAAACTAACTTTTGGTTTCTTATCACTAGGGGCCAATGCCCAAATTGCCAAGGTTGCAAACCTTGGGTCAAATATAGCACCCTACAAAACTTTGCTGACTTGTTCCTTTGTCATATCAGAGTCATCCCTTGTTATGGTATCAAATGCAATTGCATCTAATAGATTCCAATGTAGTAGTAGTAGGATGTTGCTTCTAGCTACAAGAGCCCTTCCCTCCTCTTGGGTTATTGCACTGATATCCTTATTAACCTCACTCAAAACCCTTTGAGTAATAGTATCATACTTAGAGGGGTCAGCACCACTCCTTGCTTCCTCAATTCTCCTTTGAAATTCTTCATTCTTTGCCCTCAGCACAAATGACCTGAATTTAGGTGTGCTAGCAAATGCATCATTTGCAATAAATTGGTTACATGCCAGTACTCTCATATCTTTTGTATCAACTTCATTGTTAATTGTTGACCTTGTCAACCTATTATCTGGTGAAGAGTATGGCCTTATCCTTAATGGGGAACTCACCTGATGAGGAGGCTCCTAAATTTGTTCTTTTGTTGCTTCTTCCATCTGTTCCACAACTTCTGTCTCCACCTCTGCCTCAAGGTCAATGATTTTTGCTCTTTGGAGCAAGGGAATTAGGGGATTCTTCTTCTCTTACATAATTACCCCTAGAACTGCTTGGTTGGTAAGACGATCTCTCCTCACCTGCAGGTGCACTAGCTATTGGTTCATCTACCTTGGAAAAGATCATCTCAATTCTCCTTATGGGATCTTGCACTTCAATAAAAGCCCCAGGATATGTAGGATTGGCATTTCTCTTCATCCTCTCTCCCTCAATCAATGCATTCCATTTATTTCTCAAAAGATATATCTCCTGCATTGACCGGCAGTTTCTTACTATATCTTCATCGAAGATGACTCGATGGGGGTAACTAGGCCTACTAACCTTCAACCTTGTTTTGTGAATAAAACACTTAGGGTCAAATGCTCTCACTTGCTCCGTATCCATCCTATAACACTGAAGCATGGAGCCAATCTGATCTAATCCATTCTTATCAATTGTTATAAAATCACTAAGCATCAATGAAGTAGGGATGAGTGACCCCTTCTTGTGCTTTCTGAAATGCTCTTTGTCAGCTTCATTTAATTACCTTATGATTTCCATGAAGGCAAGCCTCTTGGGCACAAACTTAGGTAGAGTGTAAGGTGGAGCCTCACAACCATAAATCCTGATGCAAGTAGTGTTTGCATGCAGAAACCAATCTCCCCACCTGTGTTCTATGTTCAAGTGTGGGTCTCTTTTCAAAGGTCTCAAGAAATCCTTAACTTTTTTAGGTATTCTGTCCCCCTCAGGTTTCAAGAAACCTAAGACCTTCCTTACAAAATGCTCGTCAAAAACAACATAACTAGAATCCTTAAAATGCATGTCAAGCATGCAAGTCCACATTTGCACTGGCATCATGTTTCCTTGTTCATTTGTTATCCTCATAAATAAAATCTTTATGCTACTAGAAGTGGCCTGACAGAGAGAATAGGATCATGTGGCACATCAAAGAATACCATGTGAATTCCACATGGGGATCTACAATATACAGGTTGTTTTTTATTGTCACCATTTGCTTGTGCATTTTCTCAGCCAAGTAACCCACATAGTCATATGGATGTCTGGTTCCAAGTTCTTGAATGTAAACTACCATCATCATCAAGGATATTGGCATTCTATTAGCTGCATCCCTCCCAAGCACATGACATAACTATGGTAAGTTCTGACAAAATACTCCATGAACAAATTACAATGGAAGGGCTCCTCTTCTCTGTCAAAAATTTTTACAAGCCTCCATCAACTCCCCTTGGTCTATGCTTGGCCAGTTTGAATGATCTATAGGCATATCTAACAATCTTATACTTTTCTCTGAAGGCATTCAGGTCAATGGGAATACTGGCAGCAGGGTCTAAATTGAACACAGTTGAAATATAGGCTTTTGTGAATCTAATTATGACAGAACCATTTCTAGATAAAATAGACCTAGTTTTGGGGTCATATCTACTTGTAATTGCTGTGACCAGGTCTGGATTAACAAAGATGTTGGGGCAAATCAACTTGGCCAAATCAAGCTTCAAGACATGGCAAATAGGGGCTCTATAGTCTTCTCTATTATGCCAATTCTCAAATAGGCTCCACATTGATACGGGTATCCTAGCATCTCTACAATTCACACACAAGTCATAGATTTTATCATTTTTTTCCTACTTATCCTAGCCGTGTTTCAACTTTCCTCAATGACCTAGGACATTGGATCATGAGGTCTTCGTCTAGACTACGTTTTGAGGTGAAAGGTTAACTAGATTGACTCATCCTTCTAAACTGTGTTTATGCAATTAACTTAGGGCTTCTACAACTATAAATTACTTCTTAACACTTTGAAATGAATGGATAGCTGAAGTGATGAGACACAGAGGAACAAAAGCCACTTACTAGTTTTTGATGCTAACAGAGGTTTGGAATCACATCATGCTTGTTTCAAAGCTCCTTTCACTAGTAATGCAACTATGCTCTCAAAAATGATAGACAATACCTTAAATTATGTCCTTATAATGCTAAATTTCTTGCCATTTGCAGTATTAATGGTGGTGGCAATGACCATTAATAAGTTCGTGCCATAGACAATTGAAAAATCCTCATTCATAGGAAATTTGAAATGGGGTCGTTGATCCTTTCATTCCATTTTGCAATCAACGGTTGAGATCATGTGACTAGATTTGAAAATCTTTGTCACCACATTTGAAAAGACCTTGACCAATCAGAATAAGTTGAATCAATTGTACCCTCTCCATAGATCACATCACCTTTTTGTCTGGACCGAACGCGTGGGGCCTTGCTTTTCAATTCTTTAATAGAGGAGCACCACATGTCACCATCTCGCGATAGTGCAACGAATATTCCCCTCAGAGAGATACCTCTACAATGGAGCATTTTTGTTGGATCAAAGTTCTTCCATGGACCACTGTCATATCGGTTGATAGATGGTAGTCATTTTGCATTGTCGCAGGGGGGGTGTGATGTCATGAAAAAGGTGTTGTGAAATGCACTTTATTAAGCTTTAACCTAGGACTTAAGGCTTTGGTTTTTGCAAGTGACAGCAGGTAAGGCTAGGATTAAGGGCCGGTCAACACAAGAGTGTGAAGACATTAAGTTGTGACTTAAGTGACTGGTAACCTTCGACAGAGGGAAAGAACAAAAAGTGTAGGAAGCACAAAGCATAAACACTTAGAATTTTAGAGATTCAAAATTCAAATAGATGAAACCAAGCAAACCAGAAGCCCTAAATCCTAAGGAAGCACCACCAGGATGTTCTGCTGGACATCGTGGAACAATCTGCTGGGGTCTGCTATTTTAAAATTGATAAAACGCTATGACCGAGGAACCTAAATTTAGTGTTTGAATATTTATCTTGATGGTTACACTCAGAGTAAATTTAATTATTTAAGAAGATATTGAGTGTTCTGAGTGATTACAAGGATTCTTAAGTAGAGTTGGTTTAGGAACTGATCAAAGTATGGTAATGCAAGGCATTATTGTATAGTTTACAAGAGCTAGAGCCTAGGAATTTTAAAAACCATCACAATGCAATAAAAGAAAACAAATGAAACACTACTGTGATTATAGAGAAGAAAAATTACTTCACGTTTAGTTGAATGCTTGTAAAAATTATCAGAATCACACAATAATAAATGAAAATATTAATTTTTTTGATCAAAAATAAAAAAATGTACATCATAGATAGACAAATTGAAATAAAATGTCATCAACAACATTTTGGAGTTTGGAACATGTAATACAATATAAACACCTAGTAGCTTCTAAATCCCTTCAAATTGCCAAATCATCTTGTCATTTAGATTCTCCTGAGCCTCCCTATGACCATGATATCCAGAATCATCCTGATCATGTTCTTCAGTTTCTTCTATCTCCATATCTCCACTTAAGGGCATCTCATCATCACCACTACCACTACATGTTGCACTGGGATTCATCATGTCACTGTCTTGTATGCTATTATTGTTTGAAGTGTTGTACAACCCTCTTCTTTCACATGAGGACCTCCAAATTGTGAGTGCCCTATCAAAAGGAAAACTCCATATATCATGTCTAGTTGTATACATCCTCAAGCAATTTTCCAAATTCTTGTCAACTTTATTTCTTATCTTTGATTTCAAGAACCCCAATGCACTGAAAATTCTCTGATGCTCCATTGACCCCAATATCATGGTTTGACATAAATCAACAAGTTTTAAAAATTCTGATAATGCATCACGCAATATTTTTCTTTGACTTAATGTTGCCCAAAGCTTTGTTATCGATCCATGTTGGTGGGGAGCCTCCATGAGTTTAAATTGTTCCCTCATTGAAATTGCAAATTGACCTAATTGATCACTGAGCTTAGTTTGATTTAAAATTCCTTCTATTACTTGTCCATTGAATTCTATACTTTTGCAAAAATGATTTGTTAAGGTCTTTATCTTGTTGTGAAAATCAGTTGGATCACAATTGACCCAATATTGAGAATACACTATAGACATGGCTTCAAGCAGTTCATCATGAGGGAATCAATCTCTAATCTCTGAGGAAAGAGATCTTGCAATACTCTTTAAATTAATACTTACAGAATTAACAATCTTGTCAAAAGCTTCCCTTGAAATAGGTTCTTCTCTGATAGTGCACTTGACCTTGTTTAAATAGTACATTGGTATCTCAAATCCCTTTATAGAGACACATAACTCCCCACTACCATTAAACAGTAAAAAAAATAGCATTATTGGTCACATTTTTTTATCAAATGCTAGCTGCTAAATTTTGGACTTATGAAGGACTGGTTTGATAGATATAGATTATCGAGGGTCATGCATATCATTCTATGCAGTCTAGTATATTCAGAAATATACATAGTCCTTTCTTGGACTATTTTCACTATCATGTTTATTTCCTCCAGCATGGGAAGAATACCAACTAAAATGAGGAGTGTCTCTATGTCACTTAACCTATGTAAGAGGTTAGGAGCCCTGTCAACTATGAATTGATTTTCATACATTAAACCAATCAAGGATTGATATTCTGCAAAAACTCTTTTAGTTGGTTCAAGCAAGGAGATCCATCTGGTATCAACATCCTTAAGAAGCTTGTTTCTTAAAGTTATTCCCTCAGCAAAATGTTGAAATTCCAAAAACCTTTTGGGACTTCGGCAGAAGTGTGAGTAGAGCTTGCCGACTAGATCTTCAACTTTTGATACTACAGAAACTTGCTCACAATTTTAAATGCTAAATTCATTCTGTGGTCCATGCAATGAATGCCAATCATGTATGGTGAAGTAGAAGTTTGTAGCTTCACACACATACCATTCCTATGACCTTGCATTACTGAAGCTCCATCTGCCCCTACACACACCAACTTTCTCACAATTGTGCACTCATCCATACCTCCAATTTCATTCAAAGATTTCTTAACTATCTCAAATAGATTTTGTGATGTTGCATTCTCCTTCATTTTATAAATAGAGAGTAGTTGAGGTTGACGGACATGATTTGCCATAGTATACACATGCATACATACCTAGGAAGTATTATGTATTGTTGTAACTTCATCTAGAGATAATGCAATAAAAGTTGACTCTTTTATTTTTTCCTATAAATCACATTTTTCCACCTCAACAAGAGAACTTGCCCATTCCCATCCACTATTTATTGACCAGTGTGTGTTGGAAAATTAGGAATGCCCATAAAAGATAATAAACTATTATATTCAGGGTAGTCTATCATAGGATGCCCTCTGCTCAAAATATGAAAAACAACACCCAACTAAATAGTTTTTGCCATTTGTAATTCTCCTATCATCTTTCCAAATTGGGCTTCAATTGAACCTCCACCTACATGAATCTTTGCCTTTCTTTGTAAATGTGCTTTATATTCGAAGGCATTCTTTACATGAAGACATTCTTCCTTCATTTTCCATCTTATCACTAATTTTTCCTATCCATCTATGATTTGTTTTTCATAAAATTTGCCAATATGTTTTTCTATGGTGTCAAGTTTTAACTGTAACCTCTTCTCCCTATGATATTTCCAACTGCAAATCTTACACTTGCATTCTGTGGGAGGTTCATCTTTGTTTTTATTCTCCACCGATTCAATGAATGGGAATTTTGACACCTAATCAATATGAAAACTCCTCGAAATTTCCCACTTACACCCCTTTTTTGATTTGTCTTTTCTTTACCCCTTGTGTGCACTTGCAGGATCTTCATCTTCATTGATTTCTATAACTTCATTAGCTTCATTATCATTTGTTCTTGGAACATCATATGTGGAATTGTCATCATTTCGGCTACCTTGGGTACTCCCTCGAACATCATCTGTGGCATTCTTATCATTCCCAGTACATTATGTATTCCCTAGATTTGGAACATCATCTGCAGCATTCTCATCATTCCCAGTACATCGGGTATTCCCTAGAACATCATCTATGGCATTCTCATCAATCCTAGTACATTGGGTATTCCATGGAATATCATTGGTGTCATTGTCATCATTCCTGCTACATTGGGTATTCCCTGGAATATCATTTGTGCCATTGTGATACAAGTCAATAGATGGTACAGGTTCTGATGTTGTAGCTACATCCAATGGACCGCCAACATTGCCAAAGTACGACTTTATGTTATTTTTTCTCTGTTTTGATGGCCTTGACCTCCCTTCATCTTGAGTCCCTTCACCACCCTTAGACAACTTCTTGCTCGACATCTCTCATGAATTAAAAGCTACAAAAATAATGTCATTTTGTTCAAGATGAAATCATAGATGATAGAATATAGATCCCTAGGTCCTAGACTCCTAGATTAAGATATCTCCGTAGTCCTAATTCCTACTCAATCAATATCATCTATAAAAAAGACACAAATAATCAACATGAATCTTATATTATTATATAATAAACTTGTAAAGAAATGATCACTTACCTTTCAATGACTTACCAATGCCTATAGCTATAACTTCTCTATGATTCGAAATGAATCGAGGATTCAAGAGCTGGGCTGAACAAAATGTGTAAACTTAAAGGATTAATTAGAGTTTCAAATGCATTTATATCAATGCATATTTGGTGAATAACGTAGGATTTTCAAATGCTATTATAATAATATGGCGATTCCCGCATACTATTAATAGGACACTTATAAATGTTAGGTGAAATGGACCTCCATCAAACACATATACAGTAATTTTCTAGGTGAATATGACCCTACAATTAGCATGGAGTTATAATGGTATTGGCAATGTTGGTCCTTATACATGTGAACCATTTAATTATACTAGCGAAATTGGTCCTCGTACATGCCAACCATTTAATGATATTGGCAAATTGGGTCCTCATGCATGTCAACCGTTTAGTGATATTGGCAAATAAGTCGGTGATTTAAAACATGCCTCCAAAATTCTAGGTGAATCACCATTAGAACCGCGTAGTATACTGTGGAAAAAATACTAACTATAAATGACTCAAAAATTAATAGGGTGGTGAATTGAAACACATTTGACCAAAAATCTGTAAAAACTAGACGAATTGGCCCCCCACCGGTGGTAATGTATTCGCCAATTCCTCATTCGTGAAAATGAACTATTCACCAATTGGCGAAGATTCACCACCAAAAAAATATCTGATGTTCAGAGATGTTATATTCCAAGTTTTGTGCTCCATTTCATTGTGAAGAGAAAGTTGTGTTCACCAGTATGAAGACTAGGTTTCTGAGTGATGCAAAGGGGTTTGGGAGAAATGTTTTTTCTCTACATTTCTCTGCAAAGTGGATTTTGGTCTTGCGGTTCTGGACATGTACTTATAAGGTTCCTATCTTTCTCCAGTTGAGGTTGTTCATGATTTGGTGCTCTGGAAGAGGACTTATTGAGTTGTAGTGTAAGGCAAAGATATTTAAGTTTGTTGGGTAAACAAGATAAGGTTGTGTGGCAGGTGAAAGTTGTTGTGGAGGAATTTGTTAGATTTCAAGAAGTTTCATGATGATTTTGGAATACTCTAGATTATTTTGAAGCCTTTCATGTGATTCAGAAGACGTCTTTGGGTTTGAAGAAGCGTGCACTTAAAAGTTCATTGTGTTAACATAGGTTTGGCTAACCTTGGGTGTTTACACAAATTGAGGAGTTGCTTTGGTGATTGTGAAAGTGTGGAGTAGCATGCTTGGATGAATTTAGGTCCAATATAAGGTGTGTTGTGATTTTCCTCCATTCCTTTCCACCATGGAAATGTTTAGGTCCAAACCTAATTTAAATCTTCTAGGCTAAAGTGATTTGCTGACCTTGGAGAATGCTCGAGCAAGGTTGAAGACAATATAAAAGAGTGTCAAAGGGATCATGTTTGGATGCACGCATGATGGATATGATGTGAGTAATAAAGTGGTTGAGTGAGTGGAGCAGTATAGGCCTTCATGTGTTAGATTACTGGATGCAGTGAGAAGAAGGTGTCTACTATCTTTCATTGGAGCTACGGAGATGATGTTGATGTTGAGGTGAATATTGAGCTTCATTCGAGCTGTACTCCATTCATGTGTTAGATGCAACTATAACAGTTCAATCTTGATAGTGAGCCACCTTCTATATCTCTTTTTTTCAGGACAGTTAGTCCTTTGGCTGTGAGCCACATGCAGTGAGCATTCTTGGACAGTGAGTCCACCATTTGTATCAACCTTAATCGGTTGCCTTATTATATATATTGTGAGCTAATCCTCACTGTGGTTTATCCCGTCTTGGGTTTTCCACATAAAATCTAGTGTTGTCTTGTGTATGGTGTTGTTATGATTCAATTTCTATTATTTATATTTCATGCTTAATCATCATAACAAACTTAAGGGTTAATTGGATTAATGTGGATCTGAGTGTGTATGAGGGTTTTGAAATTTTAAGCTACAACTGATTCACCCCCCATCCTCTCAGTTGTCTTGTGTAGTCAACATGTTTTTCTCGTCATTAGCCAATCCAAAATGTGAAGGGCAAATAGACTGTCAAAATTAACTTGGGTGTCAAAAAGTTTACATTTTGACCTAGGAACACTCGAGACTTGGAAAGTAAGAAGCCTCTTCTTTCATCATCATGTACGTCCGGTTATTCAAATACGACGCTTACTAAATAATTCCAAATAAGAATAAATAATTATTACTTGACAAAAAGTGAGCCTCTTTATTAGGTAGGGGAAAGGACCCAATAGATAATCATGTCCCAATAGATGCTATGGTACCACACACTTAGACCCCCAATTAAATATATAAAAAGAATAGTAGTTGAGAAATAACATGCTAGTAACAATTTAATTAGGAACCAATACATGTGCACATATACATGTGTAACAATACACTTAACATGTCACATCAAAGAAACAACCAATCATATGATAAGACATAAGGTGATCGGTAAAAAGTGCCTTGATGCACATGTTTCGGCCTAACTTTTTTCTGGGTGTTTTTGAACAACTCAACAAAGATGTAGTTGATTAGGCTACATCATTGATACCTAGAACCCCAAACAATATCTTTAATCTCTTAACTCAAATATAGAGATATGTTGAAATTCTCATGAAAATCAGATGTACTATTTAGGAGATTGAAGTGCATGAAGTTAGGGTGTGTGGGTACTGGGTGCTCTCCCCTAGTAGGTACAACACCAAGTCTCCAACCAAATAGTTTATGAATAACTACACACTAGGTAATTCAATGGCTAAGATGTAACGAAAAAATCACACTTACATAATTTATAAGGTTGTGGCAAAGCAAGATCAAATTTAAGAATGTGTATTCTTGATCTTATCTAAGTTGGAAGGCCTATATTAGGCCTTCTCTTCTACAATTTACTCTATAATGGATGCTCTTGGTTATGTCTTTAAGATGCCAACTTTTGAGCAGTTTTGTGATAGACTCACAAGGGAGCAATCTAAGTTACTCTCCATGGATAAAATCACCTTTACTTTAGAAAATGATAATTCCTCCAAGTAGAAGCATGCACCTGATAAGATTACCACTATTCCTTCTAAGTCAAGTGAGGGTCCCTCTAAGACAAAGAAGAAAAAATAGAGATATGTGTTATTTTTGTGAGAAAATAGGTCATGTTGTCCAACATTACTCTCAAAGAATGGAAGCCTTGGAAGAGCCCATGAAGAAACACAATATTTCTTTTCCCAAACCTAGAAAAGCTCAAGCACTTACATTGAGAGGTTTGGATTCATCCACAGAGAGTTGAAAATTTGACTTAGGAGCCTCTTATCACATGATCTAATTAAGTCTCTTTTTGATAGCTCTACAACTCATATTGTAGTGGATAACTCTACACAAATTCTAGTTTGGGGTTAGATATTGTATAGTTGACAAATGGTTGCAATGAAGATGTGCTATATATTCTTGAAATTTCTACCAATCTTCTCTCCATATACCAAATTTTCCATATGGTCAATGGGAAAACAATTGCGTTCTACCCACATGATGTAGATATTAGAGAACTATAACATCTTGAGAAAATTTTTGCTTCATGTAGAATTGATCATGGGTCCAGATTGTATAGGTTTCATGGTTTTGATTCATCTTGTGGATCATCAGACATTGCCCATGTAGATTCTATGGGTAGACTCTTGCCGCAAGAGGAGTGACTAGGTAGGAACCTTTAGCAAGGATATGATTCATGTGTTGCATCAAAGTCTGATTCACTAGTGTGAGCTTGAGTTAATTTTGAACAACACATGTATTTTAGTGCACTCAATGTGAAGAACAAATCCTTTTGGGTGATATTTTTGTGTCTCTACACTATTCTTCCATTTTGTTTTCATCCTTCTCTCTCTTTCATCCATTCCATTTATTCTATGGGGTTTATTACACCCCTAGAATATGATAGAATCAAACAAATCCCAAGGAAACATCCCCTCCATTGAAACTTTAACATAATCTTTTGATAGGTACATCCGACGATATCCATTAGGACCAATCTAAAATCACTATGATTTTAAAGATTCAAATTTAGAGGGCATTAGACAAGAACCTCATAGCTTCTTGACCTTTAACAAGCTAACCTAGAATCAAGAAACTATCATCCAAGCTAACTATTACCTAGATCTTATTTTATAGTTTATACAATTGATTCTTGTTTATGAAAGATCTTGTGCTATTGTGGATGTTGATTGTGTTTGGCTACATTATTAAATAGTGGGTATAAGTAAGAAGTAGGGTCCACATATAGGGGAAGTGTTAGGCAAAAAAAAATCCTGACAAGAATGGGTGCCCAAGCCTAGAATCGGAACGGGTACTCGTTATGCTTCGGGATCTTGGCCTAAACGGGTACCCATTTTGTAGAGGTATTTAATTTTTTGAAAAAGGCCTACAAGATCATTCTTCTAGTAGAGAGCAACAGAGAAGGACAACAAACAAAATGGGTATCTGATTGCTGACCCCCTTCCACCACTTTTTTACCACCTTTTCACTCCTGCCACCTTCTCCCGCCAAACTCACAGTTCCTGAAGACCTCCAGGTAAGTTTTCCTAAATTTTTAATGTATTTTTTGTCATTTGTAGGATTACATTTAGATATTAGAGTTTAAGTTGTATGATTTATATTTTTTCTGATTAGGTTTACAATTTACAAATTTAATATTTTTGGTTTACGATTTTTTAAAATATAATGAACCCTAAAACTAAAATTTAACTATAAGTTATGAATCTTAAACCCTAAAACTATAAACTATTTAAACTATGAAAGTTATACTTCAAGGCATTAAACTTAGTATTAAATTCCATTATCATGAAAATATAAGAGTTAAAATATAGCCACAAGATCTTGATTAATGTGACCCATAATACCATATCAAACACAACACATTCAAAATGAACAGTAATTTCCAACATTCAAGACTCAGTTTAAAAATGGAGTGTTCTACCATTCATAGAATACATTTTCCAAGACTCATCTACAACTTCAACTAGCTAAGAATTTCACCTAAGCCTTTCCATAAAGCCAATGGTTTATCCACCACTATTTGGAAGTGAAAAATTACACTAGAAAGGTAGAAAATTCATTTCTCTGCCATAACTGTCTTTCATGAAATCATAAAATCTAATGGATCCTCCAAATTCTAGATTCTGTATTTCAACTCCTATGGACCCAAAACCCCTCTCAAACATCCTCACAATATATTTTAAAATATACTTAAATATTATTTTAAAATATATTGTCTTGTCGAGACTTCAAGACCTATAAGGATTTTTGGAATTTTTCCAAAAAGTCTAAAATTCCTCTGTGACCCCGCGTCCCTCATCCCTCCACGACCTTGAGACCTGCCAGCAAAAAGGGACCTTTGAAGTTAGAAATCCTCTCGGATCCCCTAGATTTTCAAGTTAATTTTGAAGGTGCAAATTTCAAATTTTTAAATAATTTTTGAGGAAATCGCTAAGTTTTTCATGCAGTTTCGGATCATATGGACTCCATTTTGGACTTTCACCACTTTTGGTCCTTTCAAGATTTCAAGACCTGCTGACACTTTTGGACTTTTTCCAAAAGTAAAGTGCCAAGTGCTCCTGTGAACCTAGTCCATGCATCCTCTTGGCCCGTGCTTTCCTAGACTACCGCGATATAATGAGAAGGCTCCATTGGGACTATGGGACCAGATGGGATTTTTGGTCCTGGTCCAAAATCCAAATGCCCTCCCATGGCCTGAAGTCCTACTAAGGTCTAGAAATTCCCAAGAACATCCAAAAATGCGCCAACAACTCTCCAGATCACTATTAATGCAAGTGGGTGGTTTAATTTGATGTTTTGATCACAATAGGTGGAGTTGGTGGGGTTTTCCCTCCCATTTTTCCATCAAATTTGAGATGCTAAGGATAAAAGTGAAGATTGAAAATCATTTAGGGGGGTTGGTTTTGTGTGTTTGGTCTCTAGAAGATAGCTACAGATGCAAAAAATTACAGGGCAACCATTGAAATGCCAATTCAACTCATTAAGGAGTGCAAACCCGTGAAGTCAAAGGAGTTGATATTTTCTATGTTTTTGATATAGAATGTCTCCATGTCATTAGGTATGTACCCAGGAAGATTTCTTAGTCATAGTTGGGTATTTTCCTTTGCCATGTTTGATGGCTAAACGTAATATTGGGTCAGATGAGTGTGACAACATTATGAAAGTATTGCAAGCTTTGTATTAATCTCTCATGTTATAAATGGGTATATTGTAGTTATGTTTTGGATTACCAAGTATGTTTTGTTTCAAGATCTCATAGTCTATGATGTATACAAATACATAGCTCATTATTTTTTTGGTTTCAGTTTGTTGTTTTCTTAAAGAACTATGACTCAGTTGCCCATAGAGTAGGCATCACTTTGGAGCCATTCATGTCAATCTCACATCATTTTAAACAAACAAAAACATTTACCAGTGGTTCAGGGGAAGAACCATCATTCTCGTGCATGTGTAGTTGCACACTTTCTATCAGCTATATAGGGGTTTTGTGACAGCTAGTTGTTCTTGGTTCAGTGACAGTTTTGGGATCAAGATAATGAGTTGGGTTTGGTTGTTCATTGGTTTTTAGTTGTTCATATGGTTTGAACTCAATATCTGTTAATGTATACCCCTTGGAATATCCCTCTAGAGTTTAGTTGAACTCAAAGTGCAAGGGATGAAACCCACTCCCGTAGAGTTGACCTTCAACCCTCCACATTCTTTTGATGGACTGATTATGCTTGCATGATGAAAGCTCTAGCCTTGTGAGTGTGATTCCATCCTAGGAAGTGGAGTTGTGGTTTTGGGACCCAACGCACCTAATTACATAAAAGGATCTTAGTCATTGCTTCAGTTTTTATCTCTATCCATATTAGGAGGTATAAGGAGGATCTTAAATATACTTATGCTTTTCAAATATAATATTGGTGGATTTCAAAGTCCATTTCAAACATCTTTCTCATGGATCTTTTGAGAAAACTATTTCTTAGTAATAATGGACTGTGTAAGTTTGAAATATCTAATGCTTAATAAGTTGTAATCTTCAACCTTGGAAATAAAAAGTACAGAGTCTTCAAATTGGCTTAGATGTTGATTGAAGAATCTGCAACAAATACCAATCCCCTTGTTATATAACAAATCAAATAGGCCAAAAATAAATTTCCCATTTTTGATAATTTAACCAAATTTATTCCATTCATTTAATTTGAAGCTTTCTCTCAGTCCATTACAATAGATCCTGAAATTTTTAGTAATTATAAAACATGATTGGATCTATTGCTATAAAATTATAAATGATAAATTGTAGATTATTTGTCATATTTGATGTTTGGTTTGAACGTATGAAGAATATTATTATAAATATGTTATCTAGTGTTAATATTATCTATATAAAGTGTGAGTAGCCCTATGCCATTTTAGTGCTCTCTATTTGTTTTATTTGTTGTATTTACTATTACTTAGATTGTTTTTCTGCCAATTGATATATGTGCTATCCTCTAATATTTTCTATAATGGTCTATTCATTTATTGCTAGGGTTAGTTCAAGTTGTTTGTCTCTTGTCTTTTAAAAAAAGCATCATGTCATAAGTATTATCTTCAGTAGTCTCTGCCTATTTTATCTATCATAATTTTTAACATTCACTAATGTTGCCTTTGTTTTGTTTTTCAGCATTCACTAGAGGAGTTGCGTGAAGTCTTAATAGTATTCAGTTGCAGAAGATTGTGAAGCTAGTCTAATATTTCTCTAATGTATAGCCTTTAGAAGTCATTTCATTTAGTGTTAGTAGTTAGCCTAAGTAATAGGCAGCTAAGGACTTTATGTATGGTTGTCAGTATATAATAAAAACTAAACACAATGCTTCCATCGATTTTTTGTTTGACTTTGGTTAATATGAGTTTAAGTAGAATTGATAAATAGAGCATATTTTATTAAAATTAAATCCACTCTCTACTTGCTCCATGTATCTGAGAAAGAGATATGTGGCCTATTTTAGTACTTTAAAGTTGATGACTAAGGAAGGCTTAATAAAGAAGAACTTAACTATATTGATGCAGCATAGCACCAACAATAACAACAATTGTTTGGTAATTTTTTACTGATTTTTTCTTTCATATAGTTTAATATTTAAATGTTTACAATATTTGCAACATTCTAGCCATCAGTGTATGGCACAAAATTGTGCTCCACAGGCTCAGAATATTTGTTAGTCTATTCTTGAGATGTTCCCTATTTTTTGCTATGGAGGAGTCTAGTCTATTTTGTAATTTAACCCATTTTCTATTTGCTGAGTTTATGTTTTTTTTCACTGTGCTAGAATAGTTGTACACAAAAAGAATCTTTAGTGAAATAATAATGTAGGGTAAGTGCATGGAAATGGGGGACCAAAAGGGGGTCAAAAGTGGCCACTTTTTTTTTGAAAAAAAAAATGATCTTGCATGAGAAATTGAAGATAGTCATGCTCAAAATTACAAGATCTGATAAGAACAAGTTTTGTAGTGCTCCGAGTCTAGTTTCAAAAATACTATTTTTTTTCTAAAAATGGTGGAAATTAAGAGGCTCAAATAGAGGGAGCACATAAAGTGCTCTTGTTTTTGTCAGAAAAATATAACATAGCGTTTGGTGTGTTCCCCCTAAATGTCAAACTTTTTTAAGTATTAGACAAATCACAACGATGGAAAATTATCTAATACCATGTACTTTATGCCTATTTTTTCTGTTAATTTTTTTTATGAATATATGAATTTTTTAGAAATTTTCAAAGTGGACACATCCTAAAAAATGAAAATTTGAGCATGCTTCCCCCCCCTCAATTTTTTTTTTTTTAAATTAATCAAAAACAATAAAAAAAATAAATGTATATAAAATTGAGTCTAGAATCTAAAAATGTAATTTGTTTCAAATTTCAATAAACGTGTAAAAAATGACACCAGAAATACTAGACATAGGTTTTCTAAAAAAACACACATTAGCAAAGAAACTTGAAGATGGAAACCTTAATGTTATTAGATATTTGAAAAAAATACATGGTTAGAAAGATAATAAAAAACTTGAAGTCATCCTGGCATTTTTTTCATATTGACATTGAAAAATGTGTAAACGGGGAGCACGCACAATATTTGGTTGAAATTTCTAACTTTTAAGAAAAACACGTCCTTGGCATCCAAAATCTACCTCCAACCCTTTGAGTTGGATGCCCAAGGTAAATCCAACCCTTAGGGTTGGAAGTTCCTAAAGCAGGCAAAAATACGAGCGCGTTATAATGCAGGTGCATTATAAAGCAATTAAAATGAATTTTATACATATCTCTCTCCCTCTCTCTATCTTGTTTTCTTTATGGACCCCCTCTCTCTCTAAATATTAAATTCTATCTCTCTCTCTCTTGTGTCTACCTCTCTGTGTCTCTCCCTCTCTCTATCGACCCCTATCTCTAAATCTACCTCTCTCTCCCTCCCTTTGTATCTCTCTCCCCCTCTCTATCTCTCTACCCATCTCTCTACCTATCAATCTCTCTCCCTATGTCTCTAGACATCTCTCTAGCTATCTCTCTCTTTCTCTCTCTCATATCATTCATCTTCATCTCTTTGTGTCCATTTGACTTCTTTTTCCACCTCCACCCCTCTCTTTTTCACCTCTTAACCATAGCTTTCCTAGTTTTCCTTTTTCTTTCTAATTTTCCTTTAGATCCCACCAATTTTTCCCTATTTTACTATTTTCCACCTCTCCTCTCATCATTCTTCCCATCCAATTAACTTTCATTTTATCTTGTTTCAATTTCATCCTCCCAATTTGTATCCTTATCCATCTTTGTATGTCCTAGTTTTCTTGTTTCCATTTCCTTTTTCGATAAGGGAGAGGAAGAGGGAGGAAGAGGAAGAGGGGGAGATGGAGGGGAGAGAGTGGAGAGATAGAGAGAGAGAGAGAGAGAGAGAGAGAGAGAGAGAGAGAGTCCTAGTTTTCTTGTTTCTATTTCCTTTGTCAATAAGATTGAGAGGGAGAAGGAGGAGGGAGAGGGAGGGAGAGAGGGAGGAGATAGAGGGGAGATATATGGAGATAGAGGAATGATAGGGGGAGAGAGGCAAGAAATAGGGAGATAGGGAGAGATAGATAGGTAGAGAAAGGAGACAAATAGGGAGAGATAGGGAGATAGAGAGTGAGGGAGATGTCCAGAGACATAGGGAGAGATATTAAGAGGTAGAGGAATACTAGAGATAGGGAAATAGGGGAGAGATAAGGAGATAGAGGTTTAGGGTTGCTTAGGTTTAGGGTTTAGGGTTTAGGGGTTTAGGGTTGAGAGAGAGAGAGGCATAATAAAAATAAGGAGATAGGGGAGAGATAGGAAGATAGAGGTTTAGGGTTTCTCGGGTTTAGAGTTTAGGGTAAGGGGTTAGGGTTTAGGGCCATTATTTAGGGTTTAGGGGCATTATTTTGGGTTTAGGGGTTTAGGGTTTCTCGAGTTTAGGGGTTAGGGTTTAGGGGCATTATTTAGGGTATAGGGTTTAGGGGTTTAGGTTTACTCATGTTTAGGGGTTTAAAGTTGCTTAGGTTTAGGGTTTAGGGGTTAGGGGTTAAGGTTTAGGGGTTTAGGGTTTAGAGAGATAGAGAGAGAGGACTGATAGGGAGAGATAGAGGATATAGAGGGGAGATATAGGGAGATAGAGAGTGAGGGACATGTCTAGAGGCATAGGGAGAGAGATTGAGAGGTAGAGGGATGATAAAGATAGGGAGATAGGGGAGAGATAGGGAGATAAAGGTTTAGGGAGAGAGATTGAGAGGCAGAGGGATGATAGAATAGGGAGATAGGGGAGAGATAAGGAGATAGATGTTTAGGTTTGCTTGGGTTTAGGGGTTAGGGGTTAGTGGCATTATTTAGGGTTTAGGGTTGGTCAGGTTTAGCTGTTAGGGGTTAGGGGCTAGGGTTTAGGGGTTTAGGGTTTAGAGAGAGATGACCTCTAGGGAGAGGTAGAGGAGACAGAGGGGAGAGATAGGGAGATAGAGAGTGAGGGAGATGTCCAGAGACATAGGGAGAGAGATTTAGAGGTAGAGGGATGATAGAGATAGGGAGATATGGCAAAGATAGGGAGATAGAGGTTTAGGGTTTCTCGTGTTTAGGGTTTCTTGTGTTTAGGTTAGGGTTGTTGAATGGTGATTGGTGGTTCAATGGACTATTTGAGGATTATGTGCAAAAAAATCTAGTGATGATATGAAATTCAATGTCGACAGGAAGGTCGACCACAGTCGTAGGTGGAGGAAATGGGGATTTGGGCTAGGTGGAGGAAGAATCTTAATGTGTCAACAACAAATAAGGGTGGTGACAGAGCCATCAATGGAGTTGAGTAGGATGCGACGGGGTTGTAGAATGGTGGAGAGGAGATTTAAACAAAGGATGTCATAGGGTCTTTGATGGGCGAAGAAGCAAATGGATAGGGTTTTTAGTAGTGTGGCAGTGACAAGGGGTCAAATTTTAATTTTTTCTAAGGATTGTCAGCTGAACTTCAAATGACATGGAACTTCAAATAGAGCAGTGAAAATGACCAATGTAGAGATGTCGACAGGAGTATGGGTCGACTGCCACAGAGAAATAAGGATTTCAACCAGAGGTCTTGGTGGAATGTTTAGGGAGTTGTTAGGGTTTAAGTCGACGGTGGCACTGTAAACAATGACAGGAATTAGGGTTTTTAACAATAGTATTTTTGACATTAAACCACACATAAAACCTACAACAGTGAAGTTTGACAAACCTGCAACCAAGATAAATCAAAACCCGCAACACAGAGCCATTAACCCTGCACACAGAAAATTTACAAGTATAGAAAACCATACGGTACTGTACGACTGGTCCATACCATACGGATCTATACAGTACGGACTAGTTGTATAAAAAAATTCAAAAAAATATAAAAAAATTCTTGTCACCAAAATATAGCAAATTTACTATCATTTTTCACTGAACGGGCCTCCCGTACTCAACGGTGAGGTCCGTTTGAGACCAGGAAGCCAACTACAAAATTTTGTATCAAAAGTTGACAAAAATTGATCTATTCATGTCAAGTTCACCATTTATTGTTAGGATTTAGATTTTCAAACACGCAGAAATGAAACTACAACAAAACCCTAACTGTAATGAAGTGCAAGCAAGCTTAGAAAACAAGCAATCATTGTTCTCCTTCATCTTGCATTATATTCTTAGATTTGTAGTTTTTGTACAATCTTGAGAAGCTCATGTTGATGAATGACAAGATATTGGAGAGAGAGCTAAGAGATCTTGAGCTAAGAGAGAAGACCAGAAAAATGAACTAAGAGAGATCTAAGAGAGGTGAAAATGAACTGGAAAAAGTGATTTTATAGAGGAGCCTATTCGACTGGAGGGCTAGGATTGAGTGTTGAGCTTGGAGCCAAATGGAGGGTTGAGATGAGTTAGAGTTTCCTCAGCACTAGAGGATAAAAATAAATTTAAAATTCAAGAATATGATGAGGTGGAGGATGTTTTTTAAATTAAATAAATTGGATTCATTTATTTAATTTATTTGAAGAGGGGAATTATGTGAGATGATTAAATTAAATAGGTGAGACCTAATTTGAACGTGTATCTGATCTAGTTGTTGTAGGTAAATAAACTTTTTACATGTATATTGATTATTTAAATAGTGAATTTACATGTATATTGATTATTTAAATAGTGAAATTTTGTCTAAATTGTTTAAGTAACTACTTGTATTTGAATTGACTTTTGAATCTGTGTATTTGTTGTAGGAGACATCTTTGCTATGATTGCAGATCCTGATAATACCATAGGTGTAGATTACTATCTAATTAGATGCACGCAACCAAAATGCAAATTGATAGAATCTATGATAGATGGTGATGGACAAGAGTATCCCATTGGATTTGTAGTGGTTGAAGGTACTTATTATCAACACATGAAGATAGATAAAAGTAGTATTATATTTGTTGATTATTTTCTAGGACAAAAGGTTCTACATTATAGTCACTTAGTTATAGCAACACGGTTAAATTTGGAAACTTTGTGAAAATAGGACGTAGCCAACAAAAATGGAAGTTGAGTATTGAAGACCATGAAAAAAATTTAGAGATAATAAAGGATAGAGAGGATCCAAATTTTATGTACCAAGAACTAAGTTAAATGTATTTAAATTACATGTTGCATGCATCAATTTGTATGAAATATGTTCACAATAAAATGTTACAATTTCTAGAGGTTCCTACATGTGCAATTTCATTGAAGCTCTTTGATTATTGTATGTAATAGTTGTATTAATTAGTGCATGTAATTGAATTTGAACCATGTACTTTGAAGGACTGTGCTATACAATTTAGTTTCATTATTTATAGCTATATTGGTTGCAATAATTTTTTTTCCTAAGTTGGCCAAATCTTGTCTTAATCATTTCTGTGTCAATATGGGTTTGAAGACTATGAGTCATGTGTTTGACTCAAAAACTATGTAGTTAAACCCTGAAATAAAATATCATGTTTGTAAGTGTCACACATTTTGAGTTTAAATCTCTTCTACTTGGTTGTAGTATCACACATATTGAGCTTAAAGGTGTCCTATTGAACATTCTTGGTCATCATAATATTGTTTATGTTTAATGTTTATGTTTATTTATATGTTTAATGTTGAATATACAAAAAATAATTTTCTTTTAATTTCTATTTATTTTAAAAATTGTTTCTAATTTTATGATTTTAAATATTAACCTTATAACCAAATTTCAATATAATTTATGTTAATCAAGATTGCCTAGTTACAACATATAAACATGACACCCCCTTCAAACCATACTATATTTTTTAAAGTGTTTTTAACTTAATAGTTTTAAAGTTTATTATTATATAAAAAACTTAGATTGTGACTACTAAATGAGTTTGATTCCAAGTTCTAGCTTGCTTAGTAAGACACTTTTCACATGATGAGTCCTAACATGAGTGTAAAATTAAATAGACAAGTCGAAGAGCTAATAGAGAGAGGTCTAATTTAGCCTATAAAGGATTACAATTTTGACCATTATATCAAGATTTGACTCTAATTAAACTCCAAATCACTTTTTAAATTCAATCTTGAATTCATTGATTTTATTTTTATTTGTTATAACTTAATAAATAAAAAATAAAAAATATTAATTTGTATTTTATTCAATAAATTTGATTGACATATATATCATATTGTTGACAAAATAAAACAAGGAATGAAGTATCAAGGACATTGAACAAACTAACTTATTATAAATAGTTTTTAATTGATTAGCATTTATAGTTGATGGAATCATGGATTTGGCTTCCTAATAATATTATGTAGAGATGATCTTATCCTAGAATAAAGACTATGTTTATATTGATCTTGAAGAAAAATTAAATGTTTAAACAATAAAATTGAATTATATTTATAAAAATCCTAATAAAAAGGATTAAAAAGAGTAAATATGATTAATCACATATAAAAATACTTTTAATTTTTCAAAGCCAGCCAAAGAATTAATATGTTTAATATCATTTATTTTCACTTTTAAAAATTTTAATGGGAATTTGGGTAAGGAAAGAAATTATTGGAAAACTATAAATAGTTGGAGTTATATATGTTTGGTAGTCACATGTTAGAGTATTTAACTTTACACACCACCACTTAATTTTAATTACATACTTTCAATATTAAACTTTACCTATGATAGTCATTTGAACCTATGAATTCTACTTCAATCCAATACATTTCAACTCAAATCCTTCTATTGTCCTCTATGGGTGTTTATACATGTTATATTGTTAGTGTAGGTTTTTATTTCCTAGATGGGTTATTTATTTCTCCTTTTATTCTTAGGTTTTTCCTACACTTCTATTAATCTCGCTTAGGTTAATAAAGCATGCTTAATTAGGTGAGTGGTTGTGAGGTGTCACCTTCCTACATGTGAGCATCCATTAGCTATCTTGGGAAGATACTTTGCAATCTTTAGACTGATAGATGGTTGCTCCTCATTGGTCGGTGTTGCCACCTCCTCTCTCTCCCTGATCTATATAAGCATGCTACCTGGCTTGTATTTTGTATCTTTTATTTTTGCATCCTCTTAATGCTATTTTTCTTCTAGTATTTGCATTACTCTCTTGGAGACTAACTCTGTGTTGCTATTTTGATTCCGTATCATTTGCATTCATAGTTTAGATATCTATTCATTTGCACTAGTTTTCTGGGTTATTAATTTTTTTAGATTCTAACATGGTATCAGAGCTATTCTATGTGCAAGAGTAGATTTTAGTTTCCATATTTGAGAGATTCAGGGGGGCTAATAAAGCTTACTATAGTTTTTCAAAAAACCTAGTATGCTCTTCTCTTGCATCTTCGGATGATTTAGAGAATCAGAAAAGTTTGATGGAAATATTTTAATCTCTGGGGTTTGCATATGTGTTTTTTGATATCTAGGTGATTGCAACATTTCTAGTTATACTGGAGGCATTACTAGTTGTTCCAACACATCCAGAAGGCTTGAGAAAGTTAAGTTTGGCTTTTGTTTCACCGAAATCAGAGATCGTCAGACACAGTTGCGGAACTAGGGTTTCAAGCTCAAATCTGATAACCAGATTGCATATTATGTGTTTTTAATTAATATTGTGAGTTCCAGCATGCCTTTGCCTATCCTCCGTAGCTAATTCAGCCTTTGCATGCCATTTTTTGGTTGCTGGACTCATTTTTTGTTGCTAAAGGCATTTTGTTTACATTAGAACTACATCTTCTATACATCAGCAAGAAAAATGCCTTTTGGGTTTTGTTCACAGCTTCTAAAAACCATCTGGGTACCTTTTAGTTTTTGCATGCAGTCTGTATATTTTGCAAAATTAAGCTCAAAAAGCTACAACTGTACCCCTCTACAGTGGTAGTTGCAAATTTGAAGGGAATTTTCAAATGCTCTATTCTTGCTCATACAGACTCCGTTTCTCACAATTTTTATTTTATTTTGGCTATTTTTTTGTGCTCTATGCACTAGTGCAGACGTGTTTTTATTTTGATGCAGAAAATTTTCAAAAATTACAGATTCTCACCTGTGACATTGCACAATTCTCAATTTTGGAGCTTTGGGGTATCATAACTTTCACATACAACCTCATATCGAGGTGATTCATTTTTTAAAAGTGCATAATTTTTTTACTGGATTACAGTGGTGCTATTAGTTATTCTTGGCTAAGTCTCAGTATTGTATTTTCAGCATACATTCAATTTGTGAGGGTTTTGTAATGCATTGAAATCAAGACCACTTAGTGGCAGTTGTAATCACCCTAAATATAAAGTGCCAAATCAAATTTTCTTGGTGGGTTCTTTGATTGAGTGAAAAGGGGGGTTGTCTTATGTGCTCTCTTTGAGTTACATTTTTATGGGGTTATTGTAACCATTTTAGGGGTTCATCATGGATTTCGATTATTTCCATCCTTATGTTGTTAAGTTAACCTCAAAGAACTACTTGTCTTGGAAACAAGGGATAAAGAATAATTGCCTTGAGTAGGATCTATTGCCCCATCTCCTTGGACTTGTTCCTAAGCCTTGAGTGACTATGAATAGAAGAATGCATGGTTTAACAATAATGACATGGTCTATGGACTAATATGTATTACTATTTCTAAGGATATTATACATCACATAGAGCACATTGAGTGCCCTTTCACTTCTTGGACCATCATCCAACAGTTGTATGGAGACCTTGGATCTTCATCTGATAGTGATGTTTCCTTGGATGACTAGGCTCTTATGGATAATACTAACATTACTTTTGCCCCATCTTGTTTGACATACATTGATACCCCATCTTTAGATACATCACCTGTTGCTTCATCAGATTCTAGAGATGCTTGTTTGAGAGATTTCAGTGGTTCTTTACAGCAGGATCATTACTGTCTTCCTAATTGGGATTTCTATCTATCAGACATTGCATCTTTGTTTGTGGAGTCTCACATTTCAGATTTGGAGGACACATTTGAGGGGTTATCTCTCCTCTTTCATGATAATTATTTTGTCCTTGCACCTATTGTTACTTCAGAGTTCAGAGTTGCTTCTTCAAGGGATTCCAGTGATTCTTTGCAGCAGAATCAGATATGTCTTTTGGATTCACTTCATTGGGACCAATTTCTACCAAACATCTCTTGTTTGTTTGTAGAGTCTCACATTTTGAATCTAGATGTCAGTCTTGAGGACATTCAACTCTTTTTTGATGATAGTCATTTCATCACTGTTATCTCATCTTCCTTGTCTTTGGATCTTGTACCTTCTAGTTCTACACATGGGATTAGATTGCTTCTACCTTTGTGCATTGAGGCATCTTTTGATATTCACATGGGGACACTTGAGCAGAGTTTTGAGACAAGATACATCATGAGGCTTCCTTCCTCACCTTGCTTCTTTGAGTGGGAGTTACTTTGGCATTCACCATTGGAGTTGTTTCTTCCTAAGGGGAGAAATGTCATTTGCCACAAATGGATCATCTTCAGCTTTCATATATGGGTATCCTCCTTCGGCACTAGAGCTACTTCATTGTGGGGGGGTTTCATAGTCTCTTTCACTCTCTCTACTTTGGGGGGTCTCTTCTCTCTCTATTTGGGGGGGGGGCACTTTTCTCTCTTCTGGGGGGCTTCTTCTCTTTGGGGGGAATTTTATGTACATGGGTACCTCATCAGGCTTGATTTTCTGAGACCCATTTCTACATCCACCTAAGCTTCGCTTAAGGGGGGTGTTAGTGTAGGTTTTTATTTCCTAGATGGGTTATTTATTTTTCCCTTTATTCCTAGGTTTTTCCCACACTTCTATTAATCTTGCTTATGTTAATAAATCATGCTTAATTAGGTGAGTGGTTATGAGGTGTCACCTTCCTACATGTGAGCATCCATTAGCTATCTTAGGAAGATACTTTGCTATCTTGGGAAGATACTTTGCTATCTTTAGTCTGATAAATGGTTTCTCCTCATTAGTCGGTGTTGCCACCTCCTCCCTTTCCCTGGTCTATATAAGCATGCTACCTGGCTTGTATTTTGTATCTTTTTCTTTTGCATCCTCTTAATGCTATTTTGCTTCTAGCATTTGCATTACTCTCTTGGAGACTAACTCTATGTTACTATTTTGATTTCGTATCATTTGTATTCATAGTTTATATATCTTTTCGTTTGCACTAGTTTTCTAGGTTATTAATCTTTTCAAATTCTAACATATATAGACTTGAACAATCTTGTCAATGATATTAGAAGTCATTATAAAGCAAAAAAAAAGAATAATTCAAAGTTTTCTTAAGTTAAAAAAAAAGAATAATTCAAAGTTTTGTTAAGTTTTATTAGCCATATAAAAACACGTGACAAAACTATCACTTTTGTATGAAACTACCCCTACATTTTTCCAATCCATGTGGTAATTTTAAAACTATCACAATATTTATGTAACTTCTACCTAGAAAAATTGATGATTTCACAAAAAATACTAGAATAATTTATTTTCATAAATTTTCCAACTTTTATTCCCACAACCCACTTTACGTGTATTCTAAACTATGTTCTTCTTATCCAATAAAGTCAGCTAATCTATTCACTCATCAAATTCAATGTAGTCCACATCCAATGAGAGACTAATTTGAAATACAAATATTTTATAAAAACTATATTTTAGTTCACAAGATTCAATGGATATAAATTAAATTAAATAATTCATCATTTTTAAAAGTTAGTACACAACATAATATCTATTTTTCCATACATTCCCAAATAAGTATAGGAATACATGTAGAATAACAGATCATCCTTTAAAATAAATTGATGGTCCTTGATTAGAAGCTATAAGTATGAACGATGTGAATATAAGATAGCTTTAATATATTATCATGAATTTAAAACTTTCAAACCAAATCATAGCACCAACAAATAATGGGATTGATCTAAGGATTTTTTAAGCAAATGTTTTGTTGTCTATTCCTATCAATGCCTAGGGTGTTGACATCATTTCTCAATCATTAAGAAAAAATGTCTTTCAAATTTCTTCTTATAATAATTACAACACAAATTACTCCTATATTATATACCAAATGATGGAACTTATATTAAGTTTGGTTCTTATTGAATTAATTTCTATGATGTCTAAATTGTCTTTTCTTCACTGGATCTGTATAGCATAATTTTTTAATTCTTTATCTATTTTACCACCATACCAATGACCTAATGAATAGGCATTAGAGTGGTGATGTCATGCTCATTTTTTTCTAATGAGTATTCCTATTTAACATTATGTTAAAGATATAATAGAGTGGTGCTTTCATGCTTAATTTTATGTTTTTGTAGCTACTTAATAACACCACATCTACAAGAGTGGAAGAAAATATGGATAAAGTAGAATAGATTTGTCATAGACTCTGTATTATAGATTTATATTTTTATTTTTAGTTTCAATTATTGATGAAAGTAGAACAATATAATCTTCATACATTGACACATCAAATATTGACAAGATATAAGTATCTCTATCCTCTTTTTAAGTTATAGTATGTTTTAATCTTATATCTTTTAATTTAAATTTAATTTTAGTTATTACATGATTATTATATTAGACCTAAATTTATTGTAAATTTAAAGTTAATAATCTTACATTCAAATTAAAAAAATAAAAAACTAAGAAACATTTCAAAAATACATTGATATTTTTCCATAAAACTCAATTTAAATTTACATATAACTATACATACATAGAAAGTTTCAACTATATGTATATTTGCAAGTGAATATATACACAGGTATAAGTAAATTTATATGCATCTACAAGTAAACATATATACACATTTAAACTATAAGTTAAAACTTGATTTTATCCAAATTAATACTCGTATATGAAGGAAAACATCCATACATCTATAACTAAACATCTAAATGTGCATATACATACTATATATAAAAAGAAATAACTAAACATGTAAACTCAAGAACATCAAGTCTAACTGCAACGTGTAAACTCAATAACATCAAGTCTAACTACAACATCATGAGAGTTCGGGCAAACATGACAAAGAACATCATGTCTAACTACAACATCATGACTTTTGCCTCCTATGGGTGGAATGGGCCTCACTCAACCTAGGAATAGAATGATGAGTTGAGCCCTGTCCTAAGCCCTATCCTGAACCTTGTGTATCTAATCTCATCCATCTATGAATATTTGAGTCATGTGTAAATCCATGAACATAAAAAGTATCTCTATTCAATTAAGTTTATATATTAAAAAAATATGGAATCTCAAGTATATGTTCAAATTTTATAAATTAAATACTTTACCTCACATCTAGCCTCAATCACACCCGGTGTCTGCTACACAGTATCATGTCATATTTTTGTGAAAATATAAGGGCAAATCATCATTGTGTGGCCATGTATGATGTGTTGCTAACCACTTAGGATATATAAGTGGTGCAACAACAACATTTGTACACCAGGTGACAGGATAGCCCCAAACTCTATCCCGTCCAGAATAATGTGGAAACATATAATGCACCATATCCAATGAAACAACCCTATTAATCACTGACCATTTCACTGTCCCAGTAACAATACACTAGCAAGTGACACATAGAAGTCCTTAATACTCAAATTGTCATATGGATTATATGATCTGACAATGTCAATCATATGAGAAAACTATGCTCTAATTCCCACCAACCTATCTCTATTAGACAGGTTTGGTGTACTATGGATCGTCTGATCTAAATGTGTCAAAGCATTATTCAGTCTATTGAGAGTTCCAGCATATAAGTCACTCCTAACACTATGTGCATCAGCAGTATTAGCACTATCATGTGTATGACCATCACTATGATGAGACACTATATCATCCATGTGATCTATGAAAAAATATGTACATGTGCCTGTATGAAAATCTGCATTTAAAAAAAGTTAAACATACATTTAATTTATAAAATGAAAATACATTCAATTTTTACATTTTAATTAACAAAACTAAAAACATTTAAAATCTAAGAATTCAATACACACAAACAATCTACACACTTAAATTAGTTACAAAACTATAAACATTTAAAATTAAAAAATTAAATACATTCAATCTAAACATTTATATTAACAAAACTAAAAATATTTAAAATTAAAAAATTAAATACATGAAGTGAGGTAATGATTGAACTAAGCTACAAGGTCTTTACTGACCTCTTAACAACTATGAAGCAATTCAAACAATGATAAAGAAGATAAAAGACCTAATAAGGTATTATGTGGAAACTTGATGGTTATGTAATTTCACCCAGTATTGTGGGATCACCTAGAGGGATCAATGTAAAGTTAAAAATTTCAAGTGAAATCTTGATTGTAGAAAAGCAATCTATGTCTAGATAGTTAATTAGTCGATATCTTGATTTGACTTTGACATAATTGTGTTAACTTAATTAAGTCCACATCTTATGAGTTATTTTGAAGGTTTGGATTCTTCCTTAGTGAAAATATATAAATGAAGATTATTTCATTTGTTATAACAAGAAGATACTATTGTATTTAAATATATGTAATGAGAAACCTATGTCATGATAGCTTGATTATGACCTAGCTATGAAGACTAACTATACCTAATATTATTTTTTTATGATTTCATTAATAATAAAAAATTAATAGATTTTCTTAGGATATTGCTCATTACATTGGAAGACAAGCGAAAATAGAGTATGTTTTAAGTTACTTTAGTTCACAAAGTAAGATAAATCAGGCTTATTTGTTTAAACACTCTTAGCTTGTAGATTATACTTTATGGTATCTAGTGGAAGTAATTGATGTATGTCTCATAAGGATAAAGAAATATAATTATACTTTTTTAATAAATATAGTAAAGTATTCAAGATAATAATTCTTAGCATATGATCAAAAAAAGAAGACCTCTTTTAAGTCTTGAATGAATAACATTTAAGATTGAACTTATACATGGAACATGTTGTAACACATATTGAAGACTAGTAAATTGGAAAACCTAAGCATATTTAAAGATCTATTTTGTAGATCCTATTTTAATCTTGGGAAATATATGACCAATGTCCATACAATGATTTAAATTATGAGGATGTAAACAACTTATTCAATAACTAATAATATAAATTATACATAAGGGTGGTCCCTATAAATTATTATCTAAAGGCCATTCAAGACTATTGGACATTGTCTAGGGCTTCTCTAAAATATGCTAAAATAAGATGTGAATCATCAAATGACACGATTTAATGTTAGTGAAGAAAAATGACATGACCACAAGTATGACTAACTTGAAACATAAGAACAAAATCAAGAATGATTGTTAGACGTAAGGTATTGACATAGGACCAAGTCCATATATTAATAGATTAACAATCTAGATATACATTTAAATCTATACATTCAATCTATACATTTGATTGGCAATAAATTATTGAAATGTGGTCTTTAGTTATTTATATTTTTTTACACACATTTAAGTCTATGAAATAATCATGCTTCTAAAACATGATTTCTAATATGGAAGGACTAATGTTGTCCATAAATATCTTCATAATTTCTATACCTAATAATGTATTTTTCTTAATATATATTCATAGCATAAGATAAAGTCACTAACCTTTTCTCGGTGACTTTTCTTGAAATGTATGAGGTGAGTGAAGCTTACATTGAGTGAAATATATATTTTGAAATGGATGATAGGCTTTTGTAATCATGTCAAATGTGTCTAGATGTACCAACAAGGAGTTGAATAAAACCACTCAATTGCATGTTCTTTGAATGAACATATTCAAATAATTTGCATAGGATGTGATTGTCATATACATACTCTAGGAATAAGAAATAGAATGTTCCTACAAGATGAAATTCTAGATCTATCTCAAATAGTTCTCCTTGAGGAGTACTAGCTCTAAATCCCATTGTATTTAATTCTCTTCTTCCAGATAATATCTTGAAGTTTTTAGACTTGTTCAAGTTGTTAACGACTTCAAAAATTGATTGATATACCCTTAGCTCACTAAATATTGATTCTAACCCAATCCTCTCTAATTTTCATATATGCATGAGCTTGTTATGCCAAGTGTGAGTGAGAGGATCTATGCGAGTGAACATTCCCTTAGAGTAAATTGATTTATATATATCTTGAGTCAAATCATTTGTGGTTTGTAGTTTGATGGTTAATATTACTAGGTTTAGAGCTTGTGCCTAAAAAATGCAAGGGCCTAGGGATTGTTTTTTGTTTTGTTTTTATATTTTGAGCTATTTCAAAGCTAATAAAGTATGTATGTTTACAATTTATACTAAAGGCTAAAGTGAAAGTTATTAAATGTAATAAACTAAATCTTATCTTATTTTTTGTGTTTTTCCCAATTAATAAATGAATAAATACTGATCAACAAATGATTAAAACTAATTTGCAAACACAACTATTGTTTTTGTTTCTTTTCAAAATGACTAATTGTTAAATGATAATCAATTAATATGAATGCAAACAATATTTAGATATCATTTTTCTAATTTCAAATGATTAAAATGCTACTTGTATTCAACTTAATTTAAATGCAAGACTATGTGGGATAGGATTCATCTTGACATCATCTTATTCAATGTAGATATAACTTTCAAAATTGTACGAAGGCCAAGGGATTACACTTATGGCCCAATTCAGATTTTATTTTCATAGGCAAACACTACCATGGTTGTGCTAGTGTACAAGGTCACTAGCATGCCCACATTAGTGTCTATGTGGACACAAGTTTCAAGAATGTGAAGATAAAGGATTTTAGTTTAGTTTGCATAGAACTTTGTTGAAGGGATACTTTAAGCTTAGAAATTAGCCAAATGGACACTAAAACATGTCTAATAGAACATGTCCATACTAAAATGAGTGTACGCATAAAGTGAAAACTATGAAGTATACATAATTTTTGACTCTACAATTAGACCCCATATTTAGGTCTTCAATTTATCTTCCTTGTAATTTTATATTTCTTATCAAGGAAAAATGCTAACACAAGTATAAAAGATCTATAGAAAGGAGAGAAGATCTAAAACCCAAAATATAATTATGATAATTATTGTTCAAAATCAATCAATTAAAAATATATTATGACATCATCTTGTTCAATGTAGATACAATAAATTAGACATGACAAATACGTTTGGTGTGTTTTTGATACATATTAACAAGCATATCATATATGATACATAGGGTCTTATTATTTTGGTGTGTTTGTGTATAGTAATCCACAACTGTTGCACAATTGCTAATGCATAAATGTTTTTGTTTAAGATATCTCCAAGATTGGAACTACTGTAATTTTGTTGTGTAATTAGTGTAGAAAAAATATGTTTCCTTCTTCAGTTGTAAAGCGAGGATGGGATTCTTAGGGTAAGCTTTCCTCTATAGAAAATAGGCCATTATAATGCCAAGATTGTGATGTAGTTTGAAGGTTATCTAGAAAATAAATAACTTATATGAATGTTTGAAAGAAACACTTCCCCTCGTTACATCATCTAGACATGAATATATAAGTTGAATGTTCCAGATACTATGTGCTCTAAGTGTTTGCTCTTCAGCTGATAGGAACTATATCATTCAGTTTCCATCTATGTTGAATAAAATTTGCTTGAGATGGTATTGTGGTCACATTACAATTCATGTATAACCCTATCCATGTGTATCCTTTTCTGTACTACATTCATACTACATATAAAGAAAAGTTGCATTGTAACTACTTGTAATGTGTCAAGTGAGTTATTTTGTTAAACCTTTCACCATACAACCAGTTGTTTGCTTGTTTTGCATCGGAGTTCTCCATTCAAGCACACTTATCTTTTCTATCATGGATATAATTTGTTGTTGGATGTCATTGAAAGTTTTGGAAGTTTAATTTTTTAGACACAATCAAATGAATTTATCATGTGAAAGAAGCTTCACTCAAGTTAAATATACCTTCCAAAATTATAATACAATTTAAGAAGTTGACCTTTTTTTAGTATAATTGACAAGGAGAGTCAAATAATTTTTCAGTAATAGCAGGGGAAATGACACAGAGCAATTAAATGATTACGATGGAGAAATATATTAAAGACAGAGTAGGCAGTAGAACAGAATGGCAAAGAGAAGGCACTCTCATACCTAGAGGTGGCAGTCAACATGCCTATGTACTCACTAGTTGTTGTGGGCTCTAGGCAAAATTCTTTACACCGATAGCAATTTGAGCGAAAATGACATTTTTGTCCCTTTTTTTATTTTTATTTTATATGGTTCCACCTGAAAACTTACCAAGTGTAAACTTACAGCTTGATACCTTTCTTCCTGGAAATGTAGAACCACTTAGGCACCACATAGGTGCCACGTCGCTCTGGGCAGAATGAAACCAAGTAGAATCTTACTACCTGGAAACTATTTGCTCAAGACTATTTAATTGGCTAAAAGTGGGACACAACTCTGAACTTTCACCATAATTTGTAATGAGGTAAAAACTTGTCTTACCAATGAGCTAGCTCAAGATATGAAGAAATTTATACCTCCTAAGTTTGATGGAACAGTGAGTGGAGATCTAACTGAGGCGGCTGACAAGGATGGAAAAATATTTTGAGATAAGAAATTATTCTGAGATCACCAAAGCTATATGGGGAGCATACCAGTTAGCTAGAGAAGCATCCACATGGTGGATGAACAAGAAAATGGAATAAGGATTGAGTTCCTTGAGTTTAACATGAGATCAATTTGTGGTCATATTCAGGAAAAGGTGGTTGCCCCAACTTTACTTTGACCAAAAATTAACATATTTCCAAAATCTACATCAAGGAGATATGACTGTCACTGAATACTGGAAAACAATTACCAAATTATTGAAGTATGTGCCACAATATCAAAAGGATGAGAGATTTAGAATAAGGAAATTTATCATGGGCTTGAATGCTCATATTGGCAAAGAATTAGATGTCCATGGACCCACAACCATGGATCATTTTTTTGACAAAGTCGTCAAGCAAGAGCAAAAGCTCAAATATGTCTCTTTGTATCAAGAAAGATCTTGAAGTAAATTTAACTAGAGTCATCCTTCAACATCCTTCAAAAAGAGAATCAAGAATCAAGAATCTAGAGAGAGGAACCGTGGTAAAAGTTCCAAATTTAACATAAATGAATCCAGGAATGGAAATAGGGATTTTAATTCTAAAAAGAATGATGATAATGTTGCAAGTATGGGTTGAACCAATGTTGTCATTGATGTCAACATACTCATGTTGCATTAATGAGAAGGATTGGATGAGCTGTGTGCTGAGGATATTGAGAAAATTAGTCTCAATCAGGAACAATGAAGAACAGTGATGATAACAAGGTAAAAGTCCAAGATAGGTTGAGGATCAGAGGATGCGGTTTGAAGGGTTTGTATAAATAAGTCTTGAGATGCTGGTGCAGGAGCACATTCTCTGTAGTGCAGGATCATCTTTTCTTTTGTTGTCTCATAAGGCTCTTAAGCCATTTCATTTTGTAATAAGGGTCAATTTGGTCCCATGAATGTAATTGTGCAAGGCACACATGTAGTTTTGCTTGTATGACGGGTAAACCAACGGCTAACTGATTTGAAAATCAGTTTGCATGGTTGGGATAACTGCTGTCTCTACATCTTCTTTAGGGGCAGGTTGTATGTCACACGGAGCAGAGAGAGAAGTGTGTATTACAACAAGTTCTTTTTTTTTGATAACTGAATAAAGAGAGTTCTGGGTATGATCTGTGTTGATGTTCTTGGTTGTTCTTAGTGATTTGATATCTTTATCCTGATTTTGTAAATAGAACCCTAACCGAATGCTATCCGTCAATCCATAGTGACTCTGTAGTGTGCAGACGGTGTAAAACCCACGGTTCCACAGTGGCTGGTTCGTAACCTAGGAGTAGGGTTTTGATTCATACATGGAGGCCCTTTCCTCTGTCCACTGAAGCCCTGTATAGTAACAGTGGGATGGGGGAAAGACTTCTCACGTTTGTTGTTGTTGAATTCTTACCCAGGAAGCCAGCGAACTCAGTCAAGTTCGACTAGACATCGTCATGTGGCTAGTCGGGAAATCGGAGTGAAATTGGTTAGTTTTGATGTGGGATCAGATTGCTACAAGTGATCGAGGGTTTGATAAATGAAACGGCCTAATTCCGTTGTTCTGTCGAAGGGAATTCTGGTTCGACGCCTCAGAACAGTTGGAGATCCATCGGCGTGAAAGGCCCTCCGTCTTGCCGAAGATTGGTATAGTGCCGGAGACACATACCATTGTTATTCGCATCGATGAGAGAAACGATATCGGGCTAAGGAAAATATACTTAGCCGACGGTATAAAGTTTCACCGATCGGTGAGACATCCTCGGAGTATTGCCGATAAAGAGTATCGGCGTGAGGAACCTTGTCGGGGGAAGCTGAAGAAGTCACGGCGACCGTGAGAGTCCCGCCGATAAAAGTTCATCGGAAGGAGTTCGAGAAGTCTCAGCGACAAAGGACTCGTCGGAGTGAGATGAACCATCGGGACCACGAACCGAAGTCTTACCGAAGCAGGAGGTCTGGCCGATGTGCCTGACGATATCGGCGAGAGACAAGGTGTCGGTGTAGGTGAAAGAAGCTTCACCAAAGGAGGAAGTCTGGCCGACAAAGATTGGTCATCGGCGTGACGGAGTATATCGGCATAAGAAATTTCTCGTGGTCCGATAGAATGAGGTGTTGCCGATAGGCAACGAACCACTAAGGAGATATCGGTGAGAACTTGGCCATCGAGATAAAAGAATAAGGTTCGGCCGATAGTTCATGTCTTTCCGATAGCGAAGACATCCTTGACTTCGGCGAAACACTGGAGGACCTCTTGCCGATAGGGAAGATATAGTCAGATCTTCATCCGCTTCTGCTGGGCACTCTGCATCAAATTGGTATCAGAGCCAATATTCTGAATCACAGCCGTGTATGTCAGATGAAGAATTGGAGATAGAAACAGAGGCTAGTACAATGCCTCCCAAGACGATGAGTAAAGCAGCCATCCAGAAGATGGTGGAAGCAATGCTCGAAGAGAGACTGAAGGAAGAAAGATCCAAAGAGAAGGATGGAAGCACTTCTGAGTCAGAGGAGAATGAAGAAGGAGAAACTGGGGAGAATCCTCAAGGAGAAGGTATGACTGCTGATCAAAAGGCATTTCTGAATGCACTCAAGGGTCATGGAGATAGTGGTGATCCGAAACTGGATGTTCCCACGTTCAATGGGAAACTGGATGGAGATACTCTTGTGGACTGGATTGAAGCCATAAGTAATTACTTTGACTTCAAAGAGTATAGTGACAGTAAGAAAGTAAAGTTTGCAAAGACCAGACTGAGAGGTTCTGCATTGGTTTGGTGGAACTACACTCAATGTGAAAGGGAGAAGGTTGGAAAGAGTCCAATCACCAAGTGGAGCAGAATGGTGGCCATGCTGAGAGCCAAATTTCTACCATGTGATTATGATCTGCAGACTATCAGAAAGTTTAATCATCTTAGGCAGAAAGATATGGACGTGGCTACATACACTGAAGAATTCCACAGATTGAGCATGAGAGCCAATCACAGAGAAGAAGAAAAAGAGATGGTGGCCAGATACCTGGATGGACTGAGGTACAATATACAGGATGAGTTCAGTATGGTGGTTCCCAAGACTGTGGATGAATGTTTTCAGTTAGCCTCTAGGGCAGAGGATAAACTGAAAAGGAGAGGTGATCAAAATAACAGAGGAAGAGGTGGCAGGAACAATAGGGGAAGAGGTAATTTTGGCAGAGGACAGCCAAACAAAGGTGAAAGTTCTAGTCAACAAGAATCACGTTCTGATACAGAACAAAAAGGTGGTGGTTTCAGAGGTTGGAGAAGACCTAATGGCAGAGGAAGAGATGGTGGTGCAGGCAGAGGACGTGGAGTCTTCACTAGAAGATGTTACAACTGCAATCAAGTAGGCCACACTGCAAGTAAGTGCCCTGAGAAGGCGTCTAGCTCTCATGACGGTGGGAGAAGGAACCAACTATTGCAGGAGGATGATTGTCAAAGTGTAAACTCACCAATTGGTAGTGCTGCACCAGTGCTTGAAGGAGAGAATATGATGATTAAGAGGACCCTCGTGAAGATGCCATTGAAGCAGGAGCCCCCACAAAGGAAGAATCTCTTCAGAACCCAAGGAATAGCATATGGTAAGCTCTGTAAAATCATTGTTGATTCAGGTTCTACTGAAAATCTAGTGTCTACTGAAATGGTAGAAAAGTGTAGACTGAAAAGATTACCCCATCTTAATCCTCACAAAATATCTTGGTTGGATAAGAATCAGAACTATTTGGTGGAAGAACAAACTTGGGTAGAGTTTGAACTAGGTGATTATAGGGATAAGGTGCTATGTGAAATTATTCCTATGGATGCTTGTCACCTTCTTCTTGGACGACCTTGGCAGTATGATGTGAAGGCACTGCATGATGGTGAAAAGAATACATATATGATCACCAAGAATGGTAAGAAGTTTCAGATGGATCCCTTACCAGAGCAGGTTGGAGAGAAGAGCAATGACAACAGTGTCATGTTAGTGAGTGGCAAAGAGTTCCTACAACTCATGAAGGAGAAGGATACCCAAGGGTATGCACTGATGATGAAGCCTGTATCCAATCAGCAAAGCAAACAGCAGAAGGAGATCCCATTGGAAGTGCAACAATTACTGGATAAGTACCAAGATCTTGTGGTAGAGGATACTCCTAACTCCTTACCACCTATGAGGGACATAAGTCATCAGATTGAATTGATTCCTGGAGCCACATTACCCAACAAAGCTGCCTACAAGTTGACACCACAGCAGAATGGAGAAGTAGGTAGACAGATTCAAGAACTTTTGGAGAAAGGTTTGATTAGGAAAAGTCTTAGTCCATGTGCAGTCCCTAGTGTACTTGCTCCTAAGAAAGATGGCAAATGGAGATTATGCACATATTCAAGGGCTATCAATAAGATCACCATAAGGTATAGATTTCCTATGCCAAGAATTGAGGATCTGTTGGACTATCTTGGTGGTTCATGTTACTATTCCAAGATTGATTTGAAATCTGGTTATCACCAGATCAGAATAAGGCAGGGAGATGAATGGAAGACTGCTTTCAAAACAAATGAAGGTCTCTATGAGTGGCTTGTCATGCCATTTGGTCTTAGTAATGCTCCAAGCACATTCATGCGGTTGATGAATGAGGTACTTGTAGAATTTATTGGAAAATTTGTTATTGTTTATCTTGATGACATATTGATTTTCAGCAGGACCAAAGAAGAGCATGTGAAGCATCTTGGACAGGTGTTAAAGAAATTGCATGAGAGTAAGTTGATGATCAACTTGGATAAATGTGATTTTATGAAAACTGAACTAGTGTATCTTGGATTTGTGATTTCCAATGGCTGTTTGAAAATGGATCCTACAAAAGTTGAGGCTATTCTCAATTGGCCTACTCCTAAGACAGTAGGAGATGTAAGAAGTTTTCATGGTTTGGCAACTTTTTACAGGAAGTTCATTAAAGGGTTCAGTCACATAAGTGCTCCTATTCTCAATACCATCAAGGGTGGAGTGAAGTGTAAATTTCAATGGACAAAACAAGCAGATGATAGTTTTGAACTGTTGAAACAGAAAGTGGCCGAGTTACCTACGTTGGTACTCCCTGATTTTGACAAAGTATTTGTTGTGGAATGTGATGCAAGCCAACAGGCTATAGGTGCTGTTCTTAGTCAGGAAGGACATCCAGTAGCATTCTTTTCAGAGAAGTTGAATGAGGCCAAACAGAGGTATTCTACCTATGACCTAGAGTTGTATGCAATGGTGCAAGCTCTAAAAAAAATGGAGACATTATTTACTGCCAAAAGAGTTCATTGTTTTTACTGACAACCATGCTCTTAGCTTCCTAAATAGTCAAGAAAAGTTGAATCATAGGCACGTTAAGTGGATGGAACAATTGCAGGCCTATACCTTCACTATTAAGCATAAGAAAGGTGTTGCCAACAAAGTGGCAGATGCTTTGAGTAGAAGGATACTGGTCATACAGGAAGTACAAATGGAACATATGGGTCTAGAATGTCTGAAGGAGTTGTACAAGGATGATGCAGATTTCAAGGCTGCCTATGAAGTGTGTGCAAGTTTGGCTAACACTTTTCATGGCGAGTATTCTGATTTTGTGCTGCAAGAAGGGCTCCTATTTAAAGGTAGTTTGTTGTGTGTTCCTAAATGTTCAATGAGGGACAATATCGTCAAGGAGAAGCACAATGGAGCCTTAGGAGGACATTTTGGGTTGGACAAGACTTTGGAACAAGTCACCAGGTTCTATTATTGGCCCAAGGTACAGACAGATGTAAGGAGATATGTTGCAAGCTGTACCATATGTCAAAAGGCCAAGGGTATGTCTTCTAATGCTGGTTTGTACCAACCACTGCCCATTCCCACCAGACCTTGGGAAAGCATTAGTATGGACTTTGTGCTTGGTCTTCCTAGGATAGCAAGGGGTGTAGACAGTGTTTTTGTCATTGTGGATAGATTCAGTAAGATGGCTCATTTTGTGCCATGCAAATGCACAAATGATGCATCTCAGATTGCTGGTCTCTTTTTTAGAGAGGTGGTCAGAATTCATGGTTTACCCCTATCAATTGTTACTGATAGAGATTCCAAATTTGTTGGTCATTTTTGGAGGACCCTATGGAGAAAATTGGGCACTCAGTTGTCTTTTTCATCAGCCTACCATCCCCAGACTGATGGTCAGACTGAGGTTGTTAATAGGTCCTTGGGAAACCTTTTGCGATGCCTTACCAAACAGCATGGATTAGCATGGGATTTAGTGATCAGTCAAGCTGAATATGCTTATAATGATTCAAGAAACAGAAGTACTGGGAAAAGCCCTTTTGAAATAGTTTATGGTTTCCACCCAAGAGGACCACTTGAACTCAAAGACCTCCAAGGATGGGATAAAAGGAGTGCTCTAGGAGAAGACTTTGCTGCTACCATGAAAACAGTACATGATCAGGTCAAGCTTCAGTTGGAGAAAACTGTCTCCAAGTACAAGGATAGAGCAGATCTGAGGCGAAGGGAGGTACAGTTCCAGGTAGGAGATTTGGTGATGGCCTACCTCAGAAAGGAAAGATTACCTAAGGGGCAACCAACCAAATTGTTGATGAAGAAGATAGGACCTTGTAAGGTAGTGCATAAATTTGGTCCAAATGCATATGAAATAGAATTACCATCTGGCCTTGGTATCTCTCCCATTTTCAATGTTGCAGACCTGTTCCCTTTTAGACCTCCATTACATGCTGAAGATAACTCAGATGCTGTGATTGAAGATGAAGACTGGATCAAAGATTTACCTCCAAGTAAGCCTTTGCAATTGGAATGCATTTTGGATTCCAAAATTGTCAAGAAGACAAGAAAAGGGGTATACAAAGACTACTTGGTCAAGTGGCAGGATCTTCCTGATTCAGAGGCAACCTGGATGAGTGAAGCCGATATTCTAAAGCATGGGAAGACACTTCAGCAGTTAGCAACTCAAGGGACTTGAGTTTTTCCTGCAGGGGGAGTATGGTGCAGGAGCACATTCTCTGTAGTGCAGGATCATCTTTTCTTTTGTTGTCTCATAAGGCTCTTAAGCCATTTCATTTTGTAATAAGGGTCAATTTGGTCCCATGAATGTAATTGTGCAAGGCACACATGTAGTTTTGCTTGTATGACGGGTAAACCAACGGCTAACTGATTTGAAAATCAGTTTGCACGGTTGGGATAACTGTTGTCTCTACATCTTCTTTAGGGGCAGGTTGTATGTCACACGGAGCAGAGAGAGAAGTGTGTATTACAACAAGTTCTTTTTTTTTGATAACTGAATAAAGAGAGTTCTGGGTATGATCTGTGTTGATGTTCTTGGTTGTTCTTAGTGATTTGATATCTTTATCCTGATTTTGTAAATAGAACCCTAACCGAATGCTATCCGTCAATCCATAGTGACTCTGTAGTGTGCAGACGGTGTAAAACCCACGGTTCCACAGTGGCTGGTTCATAACCTAGGAGTAGGGTTTTGATTCATACATGGAGGCCCTTTCCTCTGTCCACTGAAGCCCTGTATAGTAACAGTGGGATGGGGGAAAGACTTCTCACGTTTGTTGTTGTTGAATTCTTACCCAGGAAGCCAGCGAACTCAGTCAAGTTCGACTAGACATCGTCATGTGGCTAGTCGAGAAATCGGAGTGAAATTGGTTAGTTTTGATGTGGGATCAGATTGCTACAAGTGATCGAGGGTTTGATAAATGAAACGGCCTAATTCCGTTGTTCTGTCGAAGGGAATTCTAGTTCGACGCCTCAGAACAGTTGGAGATCCATCGGCGTGAAAGGCCCTCCGTCTTGCCGAAGATTGGTATAGTGCCGGAGACACATACCATTGTATTACGCATCGGTGAGAGAAACGATATCGGGCTAAGGAAAATATACTTAGCCGACGGTATAAAGTTTCACCGATCGGTGAGACATCCTCGGAGTATTGCCGATAAAGAGTATCGGCGTGAGGAACCTTGTCGGGGGAAGCCGAAGAAGCCACGGCGACCGTGAGAGTCCCGCCGATAAAAGTTCATCGGAAGGAGTTCGAGAAGTCTCAGCGACAAAGGACTCATCGGAGTGAGATGAACCATCAGGACCACGAACCGAAGTCTTACCGAAGCAGGAGGTCTGGCCGATGTGCCTGACGATATCGGCGAGAGACAAGGTGTCGGTGTAGGTGAAAGAAGCTTCACCGAAGGAGGAAGTCTGGCCGACAAAGATTGGTCATCGGCGTGACGGAGTATATCGGCATAAGAAATTTCTTGTGGTCCAATAGAATGAGGTGTTGCCGATAGGCAACGAACCACTAAGGAGATATCGGTGAGAACTTGGCCATCGGGATAAAAGAATAAGGTTCGGCCGATAGTTCATGTCTTTCCGATAGCGAAGACATCCTTGACTTCAGCGAAACACTGGAGGACCTCTTGCTGATAGGGAAGATATAGTCAGATCTTCATCCGCTTCTGCTGGGCACTCTGCATCAGATGCTCTAGTCAAGTTTTTAGGGATCTGCATGAAGATCTGAAGAAGTTATGGTTGCTCAAGTAGAACCGGTTCCGACAAGTGTTCAGTGGTGACAAAGTGAGACAGATAGGTCTGGTAAGGTCTGGTAATGTATTATCCCACTCTGCGGATTTGAGCAAGTGTTTAGGACGTCCTTATGAAGTGTCATGTAGATCAGTTTGTGGTTTGAAGGTCTGGAAGAACCTATTCCTTTGTAACAGTGATAATAGACTATGTTCTTGAGGTTTCAAATGTAGGAGAGAAGGATTTCAGTAAGTAGAGGAAGTACGGATGTTCCTGGTGATTCAAGAAAGATTGTGAAGGTCCTTGGATTATGTTCAATTCGTGTTGATGGTCCACATTAGAATTGAAGCCCAGAATTGAAGAAATACTTCCAGATGAAGATGTTCTTTCTGTGACTAGCCAACTGGATGAATTATACACCTTGTGAATGTTCTTGTGGTTGCTTGCCGACTTAAATGTTTGTTCCTAAGTTGATGTCGTGTATAAATAAAGGTTTGTGAAGTCAGTTCAAGTGTGAACTTGTGGAGATGAAGGTGTGGTAGCGAGGAGAAGAGCGAAAGGAAGAGCAGAAGGATTTGGGCTTTAATGGAACTGATTCAAGCATGGTGACGATGCTATTTACCAGTTCAAGTATGTAATACTCATTTATTGTAGACAGTGTGTCTCTTGTAGGCAGTGAGCCTCTTGTGAGTAGTGTGCTCAGGCAGTGAGCCCTAATTGACATGTGCCATCTTATTCTTTCTATTCTTCTAACAGAGAATAATATCTTAGGTTAGTCACCCTGTGGTTTTTCCCTTAACCAAGTTTTCCACGTCAAAATCTTGGTGTCTCATGTGTAGATGTGTTTCTACTCTTGGTTAGTTACATTAAGTTTTTATGATTGATTTATTGTTAATGCTAAGTGAATGCAAGTGTTGAAAGAAGAAAGTTTTGGACAACTGATTCACCCCCCCTCTCAGTTGTCTGCCCTAAATCTAACAATTGGTATCAGAGCCAAGTTCCTCTAAAAGGAGCTTAACCGCTTGAGGAGATCCAGGATGTCATCCTACAAGAAGGATAGTCTGAAGTTCGATGGAACTAACTTTGCTCTTTGGAAAGGTCGCATGGAATGTCACATGCAGTGCATGGGATTTGCATACTGGTCCATGGTGACAAAGGCTTATGTAACTCCACAAGGTGGTCCGACAACCCTAAATGAAATCACAGATGCTGAAAATAATCTGCAGACCAAAGAGGCTCTTTTAAGCGCATTATCTGACTCAGAACTCTCTAATGTTATTCATCTACCAACTGCCTTTGAGATTTGGAAGAAATTGGAAATTTTGCATGGAGACCAATTTGTTAAATGTGCAAGATTACATAGTCTAAAAGGGAAATTTGAAAGACTGAAAATGAGAAATGATGAAAATATTACCTCTTTTATGCCAAGAGTGAATGAGTTGGTTTGTGGAATCAGAAATGCAGGTGGAACCCTGAGTGAAGATGAGATCATTGGCAAAGTTCTCAGATCCCTTCCTGAGTCTTATAAAATCAAAGCTTTTGTAATCGAAAAATTCAGAGCTCACACAACAGTCACAAGGGATCAATTGGTTGGTAAGCTAGCTGCTTTTGAAATGGCTGAGTTTGGAGATGATCCTCCAAAGACTGAATCTGCATTCAAAGCAAGTGCCTTGGTAAAAGGAAAACAAAGGTTTGATCCAAGAGAAAACTCTTCAAGGAAATCATCATGGTATGAAAATGCAAGAAAAGACTTGGAAGAAGAAGAAGCTAAAACTGCTCATCTTGAAGCTCTTACAACAAAAAGACTACCAAGAGGATCCGGTAAGTATGAGGGAAAATTACCTTTTAAGTGTTTTAACTGCAATAAGATTGGTCATTTTGCATCAAGGTGTCCGGAAAGATTTTCTAGGCCAAACAGTAATAGACCAAGATTCCAGAAGAATTGTTACTATGCTCATGAAGGAGATGATGAAGGAGTAACAGATGATGAATTAGAGAAAGAAGACAAATACAGAAGTGACTGGGTGTTCATTGCCATCAAGGAAGAAGATCCAATACCCTCTGAATCTGTAAATCATAAAGCCCTGGCTGCCCAAGTTGAAGAAAAGGATGATTGGGTCATTGACAGTGGCTGCTCTCACCACATGACAGGTGACAAAAACAAGTTTATAGATTTGGAAAGGTATGAAGGAGGAGTGGTAAAGTTTGGTGATAACTCTACAGGTAGAATCAGAGGTAGAGGAACTATTTCTTTTGATGGAAAGAACAAAACTGGTAATGTATTATTTGTTGAAGGATTGAAACACAATCTTCTCAGTGTGGGATAGTTGGTGGACAAAGGCTATGATCTCAGATTCAAGAATGGAAAGTGCAAAATCTTTGAAAGTTCTAGAGCAGAGATTGTATCCGGTACCCAAACAAAAGGTAACATCTTTCACTTAGCTGGTACTAGTAAAAGTTGCTTATTTGTTCAAATTGATTAGAGTTGGTTATGGCATAGAAGAATGTGTCATGTGAACTTTGATAATATCATCAAGATAAGTAATACTTAGGCTGTAAGAGATCTTCTAAGATTGGTAAAACCTACAAATAGTTTGTGCAAAGAATGTCAGTTGGGAAAACAAAGCAGAATCTCATTCAAAAGCAACAAACAATCTTCTATCGAATTATTAGACTTAGTTCACACTGACTTATGTGGTCCGGCAAGAATCAGGAGTGTGCAAGGTGATAGATCCTTCATGTTGCTAATTGATGACTATTCCTAGATGATGTGGGTAACCTTTCTAAAAGAGAAATTAGAAGCTCTTGAAAAATTCAAAATATTCAAGGCTATGGTGGAAAATGAGACCAGATTAAAATTGAAGTGTCTGAGGTCTGATAGAGGTGGAGAATTCACATCTGGTGAGTTCATAAACTTTTGTGAGAAACATTGAATAAAGAGACAATTGTCTGCCCCTAGAACTCCACAGTAGAATGGAGTTGTTGAGAGAAAGAACCAAACCATCCAGGAAGCATCCAGAACCATGATGATGGAAGCAAATGTTCCTCAGATCTATTGGAGAGAAGCTGTCAGCACTGCAGTCTACACTCTCAACTGAGTTCAAATTAGAAACTATACCGGTAAGACTCCTTATGAACTCTGGTTTGGCATTACTCCCACTGTGAGATACTTCAGAGTTTTTGGTAGCAGATGTTACATTAAAAGGGATGAAGATCTAGGAAAGTTTGATGCTAGAAGTGATGAAGGAATATTCTTGGGTTATTCTACTCAAAGCAAAGCATACCGATGTTACAACAAGAGACTGAGAAAGATTGTAGAGAGTATAAATGTGAAGGTGATGAAGAAATTGAAAGACCCTCAAGAATTCTTGAACATGATGAAGATGATCAGAATGGTGTTCAGATTCAAGGTATCCAAGTCTCTTCTGAGAAACAAAGTCAAGTTGATCTGGTAAGACAGGAAGAAGAGATAAGTCTCAATGAGACTGATCAAGAGTTAGAAGTGCAAGAGACTCCCAAAATTCCAAGGTATGTAACTCTAAACCACTCTGAAGATCAGATCATAGGTGACAAAAGCAAAGGGGTGCAAACAAGGAGGAGAATTGCTCAAAATTCAGATGAGTATTGTCTAATTTCAAAGATTGAACCTAAGACAGTAAATGAAGCCTACAATGATGAAAATTAGACTAAGGCAATGGAGGAAGAACTGATGCAAATTGAGAAGAATCACACTTGGGATCTTGTTCCCAGACCAAGAAACAAAAATGTGATTGGAACCAAATGGGTCTTTTGGAACAAATTGAATGAAGCCAGTGAAGTAATCAGAAACAAGGCTAGATTAGTTTACAAAGGTTACTCTCAAATAGAAGGAGTTGATTTTGAAGAAACTTTTTCTTCGGTGGCAAGAATTGAAGTAGTCAGATTATTTCTTGCATTTGCTACCTTCAAGGATTTCAAGGTGTATCAGATAGATGTCAAATCTGCCTTCCTAAATGGTAATTTGGAAGAAGTGTATATTGAGCAACCGGATGGATTTCAATTGTCTGATCATAGTGACATGGTTTGTAAATTAAAAAAGGCACTGTATGGACTAAAGCAATCCCCAAGAGCCTGGTATGAAAGATTGGATAAGTATCTCTTGAAGATTGGTTTCAATAAAGGTACTACCGACAATAATTTGTATTTCAAAATTGATCATGAAAATATCTTAATTGTTGAAGTATTTGTTGATGATATCATTTTTGGAGGAAGAGATAGTATGTGTAAAACTTTTGCAAGTCAAATGAAAAGTGAGTTTGAGATGTCAATGCTTGGAGAAATAAATTTCTTTTTGGGTCTACAAATTACTCAAACAAAGAAAGGAATCTTCATCTCTCAGTTAAAATATGTGAAAGAATTATTGAGGAAATTTGGGATGGAAGACTCAAAGCCAATGAACACTCCGATGGCAACCAGATGCAATTTGAGCAAAGATGATGACTCTCCCAAGGTTGATCAGACAAAATATAGGTCAATGATTGGAGGACTGTTGTATCTCACTCAAACTAGACTAGATATTATGCAAGTTGTTGGTCTTGTTGCTAGATTCCAAGCTGATCCTAGAGAATCTCACGTTATGGCAATCAAGAGGATTTTTAGATATCTAAAGGGGACAATTGAGTATGGTCTATGGTATCCTAGAGATCATGATTTCTCTCTTCATGCATATACAGATGCAGATTGGGCAGGAGATGTGGATGACCGGAAGAGTACTAGTGGTGGAGTATTCTTTTTGGGAAAAAGATTGGTTTCTTGGCTAAGCAAGAAACAAGAGACAATATCTCTGTCTACAACTGAAGCAGAATACATTGCAGCAGTAGGTAGTTGCACTCAAATCTTATGGATGAAGCAGATGCTAAGAGACATTAAAGTAGAATATGAGAAGCCTATCACAATTTTCTGTGATAATTCAAGTGTAATAAATATTTCTAAGAATCTGGTGTTGCATTCTAAGACCAAGCACATATCTATCAAGTTTCACTTTCTGAGAGAGCAAGTGAACATGGATGAAGTCAGATTGGAGTATGTGCCCTCCAAGGATCAGATTGCAGATATCTTTACTAACCTCTTCCCAAGGACTCTTTTGAGTATCTCAGGGAGAAGTTAGGGGTTATTGCCCCTCCGGTGATGAACTAGGATGCACTAATGTGCATCAGTTTGGTGGATATCACAAGCATATCTTGTGGTCCAGATTGGTGTTGGGGAGCTACTACTCAGAGCAGCAAGTGTGATTATCAATTTGCAAGTATGGGCCCTTTCCCATTGATGTCAAAGGGGGAGAGAAGACATGTAAAAAACAAGTGGTTGATGATCAAAGGGGGAGAAATACAGGAAGAGAAGACATGTGAATAGTTGTTGTTGATAGGGGGAGTTATGACAGTAAGGAGAAGTTCTTGTCTTAATGGTTTTTCAAATAATATGTTGCCATCAATGACAAAGGGGGAGATTGTTGCAAGTATGGGTTGAACCGGTGTTGTCATTGATGTCAACATACTCATGTTGCATTAATGAGAAGGATTGGATGAGCTGTGTGCTGAGGATATTGAGAAAATTAGTCTCAATCAGGAACAATGAAGAATAGTGATGATAACAAGGTAAAAGTCCAAGATAGGTTAAGGATCAAAGGATGCGGTTTAAAGGGTTTGTATATATAAGTCTTGAGATGCTCTAGTCAAGTTTTTAGGGATCCGCATGAAGATCTAAAAAAGTTATGGTCACTCAAGTAGAACCAATTCTAACAAGTGCTTAGTGGTGACAGAGTGAGACAGATAGGTCCGGTAAGGTCTGGTAATGCATTATCCCACTCTGTAGATTTGAGGAAGTGTTTAGGACGTCCTTGTGAAGTGTCAAGTAGATCAGTTTGTGGTTTGAAGGTCCGGAAGAACCTATTCCTTTGTAACAGTGATAACATACTGTGTTCTTGAGGTTCCAAATGTAGGAGAGAAGGATTTCAGTAAGTAGAGGAAGTGCGGATGTTCCTGGTGATTCAGGAAAGTTTGTGAAGGTCCTTGGATTATGTTTAGTTCATGTTGATGGTCCGCATTAGAATTGAAGCCCGAAATTGAAGAAATACTTCCGGATGAAGGTGTTCTTTCTGTGATTGGCCGACCGGATTAATTATACACCTTGCGAATGTTCTTGTGGTTGCTTGCCGACTTAGATGTTTGTTCCTAAGTTGGTGTCATGTATAAATAAAGGTTTGCAAAGTCATTTCAAGTGTGAACTTGTGGAGATGAAGGTGTGGTAGTGAGGAGAAGAGCTAAAGGAAGAGCATAAGGATTTGGGCTTTAATGGAACTGATTCAAGCATGGTGACGATGCTATTTACCAATTCAAGTATGTAATACTCATTTATTATAGACAGTGTGTCTCTTCTAGGCAGTGAGCCTCTTGTGAGCAGTGTGCTTGGGTAGTGAGCCCTAACTGGCATGTGCCATCTTATTCTTTCTACTCTTCTAAAAGAGAATAATATCTTGGGTTAGTCACCCCATGGTTTTTCCCTTAACCGGGTTTTCCACGTCAAAATCTTGGTGTCTCATGTGTAGATGTGTTTCTGCTCTTGGTTAGTTACATTAAGTTTTTATGATTGATTTATTGTTAATGCTAAGTGAATGCAAGTGTTGAAAGAAGAAAGTTTTGGACAACTGATTCACCCCCCCTCTCAATTGTCTGCCCTAAATCTAACAGATAATTCCAACCGATCTTTAGGAAAGAGAGATCCTCTTGGAGGGTGTTTCACGTGTAGAGGAGATCATTATGCTAACAAGTGCCCCATGAAGAGTCAAGGGAATTCTTATGGAGTAAAACCTTTACCTTCATAGAAAAGCTTTTTAGCAAAGGATTCATGTTACTCTTGATAGTCGTCAAGTTGAGTAGCAAGTTACTCCTATTGAAACCATAGGTACTCTTTTTGGAACCCCAATTTCTATTCTTATAGATACATGAGCAACTAAAAATTTTGTGAACCCTAGAATACTTGATAAAATGTTTACGAAAGTTGGTTAATTCATGGACAGTAGAGTTTGCAAACTAGTCAAGAGCTTGGGTAGCACAATGCTTGTTTGAAGCCAGATTAACCCTACCTACTTTTCCACAAAGGTCAACCTATTTGTAGCACCTATAGGATCCTATGATGTCATTTTAGGGATGAAATGGTTATCTTAACATAAGGCAAAATTTGATTGCCTTTCCAAAATAGTAGAATGCCTAGATGATGACAGAAATGTTGTCCTTATCCAAGGTTTTTAGTGAGAAATGAAAATCAAACAAATTTCCACGATGCAATTAAAAAGAGAAAAATGGAAAGGATGCTAGATGTTTGTAGTTAAAATGGAAGAGGTGAAAGATGAAGAGAAGAAGGAACTTAAGGAAAATTCTTTTGAAGTGTACCCTTTTCTTCATGATTTTTAGGATGTGTTTCTGGAAGAGCTTCTAGGTTTTCCCCTAAAAAGAGTTTTTGATTTTGCAATAGATATTATTCCTAGTTCTGAACCTTACCACATGACTACTACTGATTTGATGGAGCTAAAGACTTAACTCTAGGCATTCTTACAAAAAAGGATTGATTAGACCTAGTGTGTCACCTTGGATAACACTAGTGATCTTTGTTAAGAAGAAAGATGTCACTCTGTGTCTTTGTATAGATTATCGTATGCTTAACAATGCAACGATTAAGAACAAGTATCCTCTACCACATATAGATGATCTCTTTGATCAAATGCATGATGCAACTATATTTTCCAAGATTGACCTTAGGTTAGGTTATCATCAGTTGAGATTGAAGGAAGAAGACATTTAGAAGATAGCCTTTTGAACAAGGTATGGGCATCATGAGTTCACAGTCTTACCTTTTGGTTTGACCAATACTCAGCAACATTCATGAATTTGATGAACAATGTTTTCAGAGACTGTCTAGACAAATTTGTTCTGGTGTGTTTAGATGATATTCTAATCTACTCTTGTAATGATGAGGAACACTATCAACACTTGCAGATAGTTATGCAATGACTCAAAGAGCACAAACTTTATGGAAATCTATCCAAATGTACCTTCTTTCAAAACAAGATGCACTACTTGGGTCATCTCATATCAGCTAAAGGAATTTTTGTAGATCCTTTGAAGATAAAGGCTATTTTGGAATGTCCTACACATAAGAACATGCATGAAGTGCATAGTTTTATGGGATTAGTAGGGTATTACAGGAAGTTTGTTTTAGACTTTTCTAGAATTTCCCATCCTATAACTTCCTTGCAGAGAAAAGGAAAGAGATTTGAATGATTTGATAAGTATTAATAAGATTTTAATATTCTTAAAAGGAAATTGACTTCAGCACCAATTCTTAAAGTGCCAGATCTAGAGGGTTGTTTTGTTGTTGTGACTAACGCTTTAGGAGAAGGGTTAGGATAAGTGCTCATGTAAGAAGATCAAGTTGTGGCCTATGATTCTAGGAAATTGTGATCTTATGAGTAGAATTATGCTGCTCACAATTTGGAATTAGTGGCAATTGTGTATGCTCTCCAAGTATGGAGGCATTATTTGTTGGGAAAATAATTTGAACTAAAATATGATAATGAAGGTTTAAAGTACATCTTCACACAACCTAACCTTAACGCTAGGCAAAGAAGATGGTTAGAGCTCATCTCTAACTATGATTTTAATGTTAACTATATTAAGGGTAAGGAAAATCAAGTGGTTGATGCCTTGAGTCGAAGAAGGCACATATCGGTAATTCTCTAAAGTCAGAGCTCAAGTATTGAAGAATTTGATCAGTACTGGATATTATGAGCAAATTTTGAAAGCTCTAACAGAAAATCCTCAAGATGCAAGGTATTATGGATTTTATTTTGAACCTAATGGGTTATTGAGATTCAATAACTAAATTTATGTCCTAAACCAAGAAGATTTAAGAAGAACTATGTGGAAAGAAGCGCATTCTGCACCATATTCAAGTAATCCTAGAGTGACAAAGTTGTTAGCTGATGTGAGACCCTTATATTTTTGGAAGGGAATGAAGAATGGTTCTGCAATATTTGTGGCAAAGTGTCAGTGAGTTATGGTTGAACACTAGCACCCAAGAGGACTTTTGTATCCTCATGACATACCTAAATGGAAATGGCGGGTTATTAGTATGGATTTTGTCCAAGGATTACCTAGTCCTACTATAAGCATGATGCTATTCTTGTAGTAGTGGATAAAATTTCTAAGGTATCTCATTTATACCTAGTAATCTTAAAGATGGAGCACCCATCTTAGCCAAAAAATTCATGCAAGAAGTTTTTAGATTTCATGGAATTTTGGAAAAGATAATTTTTGATAGAGGTGCTTGGATAACTTCAAGGTTTTGGCAAACCTTATTCTTGGATTTGGGAACACAACTAAATATAATCTCAACCTATCATCTAGAAATGGATGGACAAACTAAGAGAGTTAATCAAATACTGGAGGATTTGTTGAAGATGTATTACATGGATCAACAGTATAAGTGGGAAGAGTATCTTCCACTAGTTGAATTTGCATATAATAATTCTTATCATTATGTAATTAAGATGGCTCCATTTGAAGCATTGTATGGTAGGAAGTGTCGAACTCCTATAAGTTGGGATAAGCTAGAGGATAGGATTTGCCTCGGTCTAGAAATTCTTTTAGAAATGGAAAATCAAGTAAAGCTGATCAGGAAAATATTGGCAGAAGAAAATGATAGAAATAAAAGCTATGTTGATGCTAAGTGAATACCCCAACAATTTTTAGTAGGAGTTAAATTTATCTTAAGAGTCAAACCACATAAGAGCCCAATTAAGTTTGGAAAGTCTTCCAAACTAGCACCTAGATATGTTGGACCTTTTGAAGTCCTAGAAGTTGTTAATCTAGTTGCTTACAGGATAGCTCTACTAATAGCCCCTGCTAGAATGCATGATGTCTTCCATGTGTCATATTTGAAGAAATATATATCAAGATCTAATCATATACTTGATTGGAATTCTCTCCAGATGCATGACCCATGGGTGGTCATGATTGAGCCTCTCAAAGTGCTGAAGACACGCAAGCTTGGCCTACATAACAGAGAGGTTACCCAGTGCAAGGCCTAGTGGGTCCATTATTTGGAGGAAAATGTTACTTGGGAGGATTACAATGATATCTATCAAAAGTTTCCACACCTTTTTACATAACATCATGTGTAAGAACATGTTTGAATTATTTATTTTTGTTTGGACATAATCATCAAGGATGATGATCTCTAAAGGGGGAGATATCTCATGCCCTATTTTTAAACTAATGTATTTATTATCATTATTTTCAAAAAGAAAGATACACAAAGAAAAATATCATGATTAAATTCATGATGGAAAATTCATTTTCCTTATATTAATTTATATGGAAAGAATAATTGTTTATGACATTATTATTGATCATGTGGTTAAAAGATGCAATGGACTAACTACCATCGTGTAACTGAGGTGGATGTAGGAATAGTGTTGTTTTCCCTCCAATATGAGGAGAGAGAGTATCACCATGGAGAGGATGCTAGATCAGGTGAATGTGATGTAGAGGCAAATTGGATAGGAGAAGATGGATAAACAAGACAAGGTTCTCTTTCACTCGAAAGCCCAAAATCAAAGGTCTTTACACAAAAGTGGGAACAACAAAAAGAAACTCATGGATCATCATGGAAATGTTGGTTTGGGATGTTAGGGGATCCATTCCATCCATTGGCCAAGGTAGACTAGACTTAGGATTGGTACTTCCTTCACAAACCCTAAAAATGGCTTATAGCCCTTCAAAATGACAACAGTCCCAATAACTTTTTCTATACGTATTCAAATAAAAATATTAGACAATAATTAGATACCCATTATGGCCTTCTACCACATATCCAAAACTTAGCATAGGTTGTTTTGGATGGAATATCTCAACCAATAACCCCCCTCTATGACCTAGAGCCCTAATTAGGCCAAAATTACAAAGAGACTACCCTAGAATGCAAGCCCAGAAATCAACCAAAGGTTTGGACATTTAGGATACATGTCAAAACAAAATATTTTGTGGGTTTTAGGCTTCTACTCTCTGTTGTTCCCAAAAATACCTCTTAGGTTCCTCCAAATGGCTTAATACATGGGCATATTAAGCCTCTTCTACCAAAACTTGCAAACACTAACTCTCCCACTCCTACAATCAATCAAAACATTTTAAATACAACTATATACATCCATCCCACATGTCTTATGGCTTTGGAAGAATATGGGATGGTCAATTTCTTATTGTTGGAGGCAAAACCCTTGTCTAGGGTTCTATGGGACTGTTTTTGAATAAAACCTTATAACTCCCTTATAATGCAACTTCAAGACACCAAATTAAATTCAAATGCAATTTAATTCAATTCACTATCCAATCAATACAAGAGGGAATGATGACAGTTCAATACCTTCCTACTATACAGACTGTTGCAACAAGAAAATTCAAAAAAAAATAGTCACCAAATAGCAGTTTGAGGAGAATAGCTATACCTTTCCTTATAAGTAATTTCAAAGCCTCAAATCAGTCTAGTTTGAAATTTATTCCATCATACTTCACTCCCCAATAACTTGGAACTCATTCCAATGTCATACTATAGGATTGTACAGACTACTTCTACAGGAAACTCAGAAAATAACAAAAAGACAGCAGAGAATGGTGTTTTTATTGCTTGAAACTTCTCCTCCATACATTCAAGTTGTTCAAGGTTATATAGACTTGAATATTCCTTGACAAATCCACTAAGATCAGTTTGATTGATGGTTGGAGCCATAACCAATTCAAATTCTCTTGGCAGTTTTTAGACAACAACTACCTTGTTTTAGCATTCTAAACTAGTTACCATTGTGGCATAATGACACCCATGGGTTTATGACTTGTCAACACCTTTGACAATGTCATAAACCTTTGACAAGACTTAACATCCCTTCTAACTCTTGGACATGTCCTTTGCAAGGCTTTTAACATGAAATATATGATTGTCCCTATATGCCTTAATAAAGGCTTACAAACATGATTACCTCCTACAACATGAGGATAGATATTTGGACATAGTCCATATTCCTTACAATTGTGAATGGTCTTCTAGGACCTTATTACATCAAAACTAAACATGAAGTTGAATGCCTCATGGAGGCCACCTTGTGTTAAGTGCTCTTGCACCATACACCCCACCTAGAAAAGAACTCATGCCACATGAGTGGATTCTTTGTCTTGCTCCACCTTTATCCTTGGTTGCCTCATGTCTTCCCCATGATCTTTGGACTACAACCTGCATGGAATCAAAAACTCATGCCTAGCATTGTAGGCTCTACTCACACCTTGCCATGAGTGAATGCTTGCACCCAAACCTATACTTTGCTTGTCATTCTTCCTTACTGTCATCTATGCCTGAACACTTGCATTCAAAACCTTGGTTGATGCTTCTTGTACTACTACTATGGTAGAATATGATTGTCTTTCAACTCTTGTTGGTTCTAGAGGACAAACAATGGTCCCTACTATGATAGCATCTCCTTTCTAACCACCTTGTGGCTGCTTGTAGACCTGCTCTTTGACCTTCTTCTGATCCATCTTAGACATCACCATCTGATCTCATCATTCAAAACTGAAACCACTTTCAAACTTTGATCTTTGGAAACCCCACTCCTTGAGTTATCCTTAACTTTCTTTGTCTCTTCTTCATTGATCTTCACAAACTCTTTCTTACCCACCAAGATGACCTTGGCTGCCTTCTTTGCTTCAACATCCTCCTGTAATGGTGTCATCATAAAAGACCTCCCATCCTTCTTGATGGTGTATGTGTTAGCATATCCATCATATAATGCTTGCCTATCAAATTGCCATGGCCTACCTAAAAGTAGGTGACAACATTCCATGGGCAAAATGTCACATAAAACCCTATCCTTATATTCTCCAATTTCAAAACCAACATATGCTTGTTCATCTACCAAAAGTGATTGACTATCACTTACCCAAGATGCTTTGTAAGGTGATTGATGAGGAATCCTTTCTAGTTTCAATTTATCCACCAATTCCCTAGACACCATATTATCGGTTGAACTAGAATCTATTACTTCCTTGCATAGTTTACCTTTGCTTTTGCAATTGGTCCTAAAAAGTGCTCTCCTTTGTATCATCTCCTTGGATGTCTTCACGAGTGTTCTCCTTAGAATCAATGCTTCTCCATCTTGAACTGGGGCTGCATTCCCAATTGGAGACTTAACACTTTCATCTACCTCCTCTTCTTGCACATATTGAACCCTCCTTTCATTCCTCCTTTCATTATCACCGGATGTAGAACTTTGTTTCATTGGACACTTGTATGCTGTATGACCAATCTCATTGCAATGATAACACCTCCCAGTGACAACATTACAACCTCTACCTCCACCTCTTATGCCTCTAAATCCCCCTCTGAAATCAGAAACTTGGCCCTTACCTCTGCTTGTGTCTCCTTGGTCTTCTTGGGTTGGTCTTGTTCCTCTTCCTCTATTTTGCTGCTCACCTTTCCTTTTCAACTTTTCTTCATCCCTTAATGCTACTTGAAATCATTTCTCCATAGTTTCATGGGTTAATAAACTTATCTCATCTTGGATATTGAACCTCAAACCATTTAGATACCTTGCTACCTTAGCTTTTTCATCCTCCATGTACCCACAACGAAGAGTGTATTTGTGAAACTCCTCGGTGTAAGTAGCCACATCCAAATCTCTTTACTTGAGATTTGCATCTTCTTGTAGATCTACACCTCATAGTCTGATGGAAGGAATTGGGACTTGATCCTCTCCAACATTCTGCTCCATGAAGAGATCATACTCTTCCTATTCTTTACCCTCTCACCTTGGGTGTAATTCCACCATGTAAGTGCAGCACCTTTGAGTTTAGTTTTGGCAAACTTAACCCTCTTATTTTCAAGAATATCTTTGTATTCAGAGTAGTTGTTTAGAGCCTCAATCCACTCCATGACTTCATCAACATTCATCTTCCCACTAAACATGGGAATCTCCATCCGAGCCTCTGAAGAATCCTTGCCAATTGCCTTGATGGCTTCAAGGAAATGCTTTTGATCAGCCGGCACCTCTACATCTTCTTTCTCTTCTTCTTCTTGCTCTTTCTCTTCCTCTTCATCTAAACCTTCATCTATCCTCTTCCCTATTCTCAATGCCTTCAACTCTGCTTGGAGTGCTTCCTTGACTCCACTTTTGATCTTCTCTTCCATCTCCTTGAACTTCTTGACCACTTCGGTGGTCATCCCCTTTGGAGGCATATTTCTAGCCTCTCCTTCACTCTCCTCTACTAACATATACTAGGCCAACAAAAGAACCTTTTATGTCTCTGATACCACTATGATGTAGAGGCAAATTGGATAGGAGAAGATGGACAAACAAGACAAGGTTCTCTTTCACTCAAAAGCACAAAATCAAAGGTCTTTACACAAAAGTGGGAACAGCAGAAAGAAACTCATGGATCATCATGTAAATGTTGGTTTGGGATGTTAGGGGACCCATTTCATCCATTGGCCAAGGTAGACTAGACTTAGGATTGGTACTTCCTTCACAAACCCCAAAAATGGCTTGTAGCTCTTCAAAATGACAACAGTCCCAATAAATTTTGCTATAGGTATTCAAATAAAAATATTAGACAATCATTAGATACCCATTATGGCCTTCTACCACATATCCAAAACTTAGCATAGGTTGTTTTGGACGGAATATCTCAACCAATAACCCCCCTCTATGACCTAGAGCCCTAATTAGGCCAAAATTACAAAGAGACTACCCTAGAATGTAAGCCCAGAACTCAACCAAGGGTTTGGACATTTAGGATACATTCCAAAACAAAATATTTTGTGGGTTTTAGGCTTCTACTCTCTGTTGTTCCCAAAAATACCTCTTAGGCTCCTCCATATGGCTTAATACAGGGCATATTAAGCCTCTTCTACCAAAACTTGCAAACACCAACTCTCCCACTCCTGAAATAAATCAAAACATTTGAAATACACATAGATACATCCATCCCATAGGTCTACTATGGGATGGTCAATTTCTCATTGTTGGAGGCAAAACCCTTGTCTAGGGTTCTATGGGACTGTTTTTGAATAAAACCTTATAACTCCCTTATAATGCAACTTCAAGACACCAAATTAAATTCAAATGCAAGTTAAGTCAATGCACTATCCAATAAAGACAAGAGGGAATGATGACAGTTCAGTACCTTCCTACTGTACTGACTGTTGCAACAAGAAAATCCAGAAAAAATAGTCACCAAATAGCAGTTTGAGGAGAATGGCTATACATTTCCTTATAAGTAATTTTAAAGCCTCAAATCAGTCTATTTTTAAATTTATTCCATCATACTTCACTCCACAATAGCTTGGAACTCATGCCAATGCCATACTACAGGATTGTATGGACTGTTTCTACAGGAAACTCAGAAAATTTAGAAAATAACAAAAAGACAACAGAGAATGGCATTTTTATTGCTTGAAACTTCTCCTCCTCCATACATTCATGTTGTTCAAGGTTATATAGACTTGCATATGCCTTGAAAAATCCATTGAGATTAGTTTGGTTGATGGTTGGAGCCATAACCAATTTGAATTCTCTTGGCAGTTTTTGGACAGCAACTACCCTGTTTTAGCATTCTAAACTAATTACCATTGTGGCATAATGACACCAATGGGTTTATGACTTGTCAACACCTTTGACAATGTCATAAACCTTTGACAAGACTTAGCATCCCTTCTAACTCTTGTACATGCGCTTTGCAAGGCTTTTAACATGAAATATATGACTGTCCCTATATGCCTTAATAAAGGCTTACAAACATGATTACCTCCTACAACATGAGGATAGATATTTGGACATAGTCCTTATTCCTTACAATCATGAATGGTCTTCTAGGACCTTATTACATCAAAACATGACATCAAAACAAAACATGAAGTTGAATGCCTCATGGAGGCCACCTTGTGTTAGGTGCTCCTACACCAGAATGCAATGATCCTTATGCCATCTAGAAACACACATAGACATATACTTAGTAGAGGATAAGTTAGATTTGGATTATGTCTTTATTCCTATGTCTCTAATCATCTTAGAAATATTTGTGATTAGTAGAGAGATCATGTTTATTCTTGTCAATTTATGTCGTCATTAAGATGAAGGTTAAAATCCTTTTCGTCGTCGGATACAAACATGATATATGCCTTTGGATGCCAGGTCGACATGAGTAATTGACTAAACATGTTTAATTTTGTTGTTAAGATCCTAGTCAACTTTGTGAGGATTCTCTGTCGATAATTTTGCTTACAAATAAGCACAATTAGCATTTGAGCTTGTATGCAATAGTGACATCTATTAGATAAGTGTATTATTGTCTATTTTCAAAATATTATTATTATTAATATTATTGTCTTGGTTAAAGATCATGTTTGGTAGAGGTAAAATTTTCTCTTTATTTCTCCTAGGTGTACTTCCTAGATGCTTTAGGAGTGGGGGAAGGAGTAGTAGCTCCATACTCCCCACTTTTTCCTGCATGTGAAGGGTCATGGGGGAGTGGAGATAAATTTGGGGGTGATGTATTTACTATCAACCCATAACTAAGGTGAGTGGGGATAAGTAAGAGGAGAAGAAAATAGGAATAGAGTGTGTAGAGGAGGGCTCGTAGCTCAGGGAATAGAGGAGATATAGAATGCAGGCCTAGTAAAGATAGTGAGAAGGCAATGGTGAAATTTGGACTGTATCATTATAAAGGTAAGTCCACTGTATTCAGTAGAGTATAAAAAGATACATCTTATTTACATTTGATTAAGTCTACCAATTTAAACATGAAAAGAGTTTTTTATTAGATTGTCGATTGGCAAGTAGACTTCCATGAAGCATAGTGATAGTAAACTTGTTTATCCTATATAGAGGATTATTTTCCTATATCATTATACCATAACCCGGTAAGAGGAAGAGTTATATTAACTCTGTATAAATATCTATTCTTTGTCTTATTGTAAAAACTATAGGAAATGTAATATATTTTGATATCTGTATTTTAGAGAATCACCTGGCTATGTCTTAAACATATATCATTTTCACTATTATTGAAAAAGGTGGTCCAATAGTCAAAAGATTGTGTAACCAAGCTAAGGCCTTATGATACTCAAACATAGGTATTATACATATGATAACCTCAGTTTAGTAATGTTTGAGATATATAGGCAGACTATGCCATAATATATAGGTCAATGGTGCCAAAGATATATAGGCTAACTGTGCCACAAAATAGAGGCTGACTATGCCACAAAATATAGGTTGACTATGTCTTAATGTATAGGTCAACTGCACCTAAATATGTATAGGCTGACTGTGCCAAGAGATATAGAGGCCGATTGTGTCAAATGTATAGGTCGATTGTGCCTAAATGTGTAGGCCGACTGTGTCAAAATGTGTACACCGACTGTGCCAAGAAATATAGAGGATTATTATACCAAAAGATATAGAGCCTGACTATGAAAAGTATAGGTTGACATTGTAGTGGATCAACTGCTAAATTTTAAACCATGCTTTGGTTGTAAAAATTTAGTATGGGTCGATGGTAGACTTAAGAGAGACCTAAGAGAAGTTCGTTTGTCTTAAAAAAAGTATTCTTCTCACAGCAGTAGCTAATCAAGAAGGCATAGAGTGTGGCTGAAAGCTTAAAAAGCTAGTTAATGAGTCAAAGTCACTATGTAGGAGCACTTGACATTAGACCACTATTTCCAAGTATATAAAGAAGAATGAATTGTTTTTAGATGCTATTCTAGAGTTATTCTAAACTATCTATATCCTAGTCTTGTAGAGGAATAATCTTTAACCCAATCTTAGGCTAAGAATAGCCATAGAATTGTCAAGAGATATACTCACTATGGCAATGAAAATTCATGATATAGGTTATTTTGTTATTTTGGAAATCTCTTTTGATAAACATGAGAAAGTAAATTTAATTCATAGGTTTATGAAGTTATAGTTTATCTTCGACAAATTATGAGTCGAATGATTATATTCTTAGATTAAGATAGATAGAGTCTTTAATCATTAAACCCTATGGCTTAAATGTCAGAATCTTGCATGTGTAGAAGAACACAAATGAGCATGGAAATAAGTAGACTAGTCATTGAGTACAGATGATAGGACATCGTAGACCCATGAGTTTCAAGGATGCAAAGAGGGACTCAATGTATGATACATACTCACCTAAGCTCTCACCTTAGACTTGTCAAGATGACTAGTAGATAAGGGATTATGATATGTCTTTAAGACCAATATGTTATATAGCATGTCGAAAAGAATTATTTTATGTATATGATATAAATTGAGAAATAATAATGTTGTCTCCAAGTCAAGAAAATAGTGAGTGAACATACAGCTATACATTTATGTGAAACTTTAGCCAAAGTAATGCAAAATTCACTACTTGCATTGTGGGTCCACGGTGTACCACATAGTTGAACAATCAAAATGGGTCATACATAGCTAGAGCTAGACTAGATTTGTAAACTCGATTGTCATTAGCTAGGACACATCACTAGTTCCCATGAAGGGAAGGGCCACTTCCAGTAGGAAATTGTGCAGGGGACAGCTGATCTATGGTTGGAGGAAAAGCACCAGGGTGATGCTCTCTCTCTCTCTCTCTCCTGCAGTTGACCACCGAAGACTTGTGAACAGGAATACATTACTTATTTTGTAAATGATATTGATAAAATTGTAAGCCTACAAAGAAATATGACCATTTGATAAGTGTGAAATTTTGTTAGTCACATGTGAAGCGACCATCTTCTGAATATATGTATTGTACTTGAAATTGCAAATGTAATATCTTTGATTACAAATAATTTATAAAAAAATAAGTGAGATTTTTGCTTTAATTATGTTTAAGGATTTCTAATATTCGGGTTGGGATGTTACACAAATTTTTTTGAAAAGACTTTAGAAACTTTCAAGCAAATGCAATTGGAATGTGTAAAACCAAATTCCATAACCTTTGCAAGTATCCTCCCTACCTGTGCCAAATTAGGATCTTTGGAACAGGGTATGGACAACCATGAAAGAATAAAGGATATAGGAATTTTGTCAAATGTTGTATTTGAAACTACCCTCGTAGACATGTATGCAACTTGTGTGGAAGCATAGACAATGCACGTGAACTGTTTGGTATGATGCCTCAAAGAAATGTTGTCTCATGGAATGGAATAATTGCAAGATATGCACAAAATGGATTTTTTGATAAGGCTTTAAAGAAACTTTGAAGCAAATGCAATTGGCAGGTGTCAAGTCAAATTCCACAACCTTATCCAGCATCTTCCTTGCCTATGCCAAAATAGGATCTTCAAAACAAGGTGTGGACAACCATCAAAGCATAAAGGATATAGGGATTTTGTTAGATGTTGTATTCGCAGATGCCCTTCTAGACATATATGCAAAGTGTGGAAGCATAGAAAAGGGGCGTGAACTATTTTACATGATGCCTCAAAGAAATGTAGTCTCATGGAATGCAATGATTACAAGATATGCAAAAAATGTATTTTGCAAGGATGTTGTCAACATATATATAATGTCATGAAAATATACCTAATGTCATGAAAATATCATATAGTATATATATCAAGCCATATAGTCATGTATAAATAAAGCCATACAGGCATATACAATGATATGCATCAATAAGATACAAAAGTATGTTTACAAAGCCAAATAGGCATATGTAACAAAATATCCCAAAATCAAATCTCCTATGGACTGCTATCAAATAATCAACAGCTCTTGCTAGGTCATTAAAATGGTGAACCTGCCAATGACTCATCCTCTATCACCCGTCGACTAGACCTCCTCGATAGAGATTTTTGAAGTTCCACCTATTAATACAATCAAACAATATCCAAATTAATATAGAAAATATTCAAAATATATAACATGACATTAGTAATCAATCACTTACTGCCAATTAGTGATCCCTCTTGATCATTTGTTGTCTCTCTTCTTCTGTAGCTAGACGGGTAGGAGATGTGATGTCCTGTGAGAAGCATGAAGAAGCAAATTTAAGTAACCATGAATATCATTTATGTACATTAAATGATGTGAGATAAAATAAGAAATACAAAATGACATTTACATGTTACTGGCTCATACCTCAATCAAAAGATTTGCAAACAAAATAGCTATATCAATGCCCACCTCTGCTGACTAACGAAGATGGGGAGTTTGCATATTCAACATCTGAAAATAGAGTTTAATGTTATTTGATCAAAATAGATACATAACATTATTTAAATGTATAATGATTAGAAATGATAAAATTTACCTCAATGAAAGTGGCTCTATTTGGGGACCAATGAAATCGTCTTGATGGTGATGTTTTAACATCCACTTGTTCATCAACAAATTGTAACTAAATAAGATTACCATTGATATATATGAAAAAAAGTTTACATGTACTATATTTATGATCTTTTGATAAATTGCATACCTGGTGACTGGACCTCCTCTCATAACCCTGCACTAGATGACTTACAAACATAGGATGAATACTTTAACCCTGGAATTTCATAGTGTAGACAATTACATACATTAATTTTGACTTATAATATCTACTCATATAATTAATTAGAGATTTCAAATACAAATATATTAAAATGTAGATCTTTGTAAAAAATTACCTAGGAGTCAATACCAAACGTATGTTGTAAGAGGTCATCTGTGAGAACAATATTATCCAATATGGATGTGTCCGTCACCTATTGCTACCCCTGCGTCACATCATCCTGACACTCTGGAATGTCTGCATCCTGGGTAGCATCCTGGGTTCCAACATCATACAATGCCCCACATGACCCACAAAGATGGGGGGAATGACAACGCGTACTGCTCTACCCTCTCTAGCTTGCGAAAGATCGCCACCATGCTATGCTAAAGTCTAGGTGAGGGAACTTAGGGAATGTAGTGTCTCCACCTCAACACTCTCCTTCAAAGTCAAAAGGAGTGAGACATGTGGCCTCATAATGGGTCTCGGTGCATGGTTCTAGACATGATGTGCACCCTCTCTATCCTATGTAGAGCCACTGACTCTACCCTGGAACTCCCAGATGTCAAAGTAGTTTGGGATGTCCTTAACGAAAAACTCACAATAGAGTTTCCTCAAAAAATATTGGGGGACCTCATTATTATTACAAGGGATGTCATGAAAAACCATGTACCATCTATCCCAAAAGTTTTGGGATATTTCTTCATTTACACACCAATGAATTGGGAATCATTTGCAACTCCCATGTAATGGTTGTTGTGTTTTAGTATCGATGAAAAGTGCACATAGATCACCTTTGGAAATTTTCTTATCTAAGTTGACTTGTTTGTATGATAATTTATTAGCGTAGAATTTCCAACACTCCTCCATATAGTCATTCCAATCAGTGATTTGCTTTGTAACTAACTCAATATGAGAAATAATCAACTCTAGTGAAGTGGCAAGAATTCTCCTATGATTGTTGCTTGTATTTGGATTTTTCAATGTTTCAACTAAGGATTGAAGTTGTTTTTTGTTTTCTTCAATTTGGCTTATATATTTTTTTGGGTGTCACGTGAAGGGTGAGGATGTGAAGGTGAAGTTTAAGGGTTTTGAGGTTGCTCTTCAGTAGGAATTTCAACATCTAGATTGGGGTTTTGCAATGGTTCATTAACTCAAAAATTAAAAAGAAAAATTCAATTAAGACAATGAAAAAATTTGATAAAATCCTACCTTCTTCAGTTGCCTGACTTTGTTTCCCTCATCCATGGCAGGATTGGTGATGTGACATTGTGTTCGATGGTCTTCTCCTTAAAATATTTCAAATTGCACTCATGTTAAAGCCCTAGTCACATTTTGGGTGCAATAAGAAAATGAAAATGAAAAACACAGGCCATGGGACTATGTTGTTTTACTTTATTTAGTAGCAAAAAATGTGATCACATTTAGGTTTCCTAGCAATAAAAAAGTGGAGTGGCCACTTTTTGGCCCATCTTCATGCACACACCTTGTATGTGACTATCTTTGTGAAAGTTAAATTATCTCACATGATGAAATGTGGAATGTGTTTAGTGAGAATCTCTTAGCTACTCTAATCAGTGTAATATTTAATGTCCTTGAAAGAGAATTAGAACCTGGTAGTTACATCATTGACTAAAAATAATTGTTTTTTAAATGTGGATGGTAAGTGTAAATAAATATGTTGTTCTTTACATTGTTCTAGACTAGGTATACTGTAAACAAATGATAACAGTAAGATTAACTTAACCAACTAAAATGAATTTGTTTTGCAATCTTAAGATGTTTTTATCAGGATCTATGTTTGGTGACTCAATTCTTCTCTACTAAAGATTTGGGATTGTGAATTCTGAGATTGCTAGATATAGGTTTTTTTTTGTTGTGTTCATGTTCAATTTGAGATTGCTAGATTAACCTTACATTTGTACACATGTGGTTGATTCTTTACTTTCAGTTTTAAACCTTATTCATGGTTTTGAAGTATGTGCTTTTAATCTACTCTGATTTCCTCTATTATCTGAAAAAAGTGTCTAGAGATTGTTATAACTTATGTTTTGACTAGTTGAATGATTTAACACTAATTCAGAGACTTATCTAGCAAATGCTTGCCTACCCCAGTCATTTTCGAATGTTGATGCAATATTTTTTCAATGATACTATGATGATATGCAAATATGCTCATAGATATTATATATTTGAATGATTTGGTTTTCCTTTGTATAGTACTATTACAATTCAAATTTATGTGTTTCAAAAGTTTGATGAGGATTGGTTGGAAGTGTGTTTTAGCTTGGGCTTGTTAAATTTAAATTTGAAAATTTAGGGTTAAATTATTATGTAATTTGTGAGAATGTCAACCACAATAGGAAATGGTCAAACTCTATAATGAGGTCGAAGTAGTTCTAAGTTTAACCTTAAATGAGATTAGGTTCGTATTTTTAAAAAAAAAAAATCTAAGTGGAGTTGTATAAAATGCCCTAGATAAAAATAATATTTATTTACTTTTGGTATTTGTGGCATGACATAATTATTTGAACTCAATAAAGATGTCTTAGTGGCATGACAAAATTTATTATGGACCAATGTTAAAATAGCTTGTAGATGATGGAGATAACTACTTATTTATATGTTAAGATTTTGTTACTTATTTATTTACTTCTAGATTAGGTATACCATAAACAAATGATAACAATAAGATTTACTTAGCCAACAAAAATAAAATTGTTTGCAATCTTAAGATGTTTTATCGGGATCTGTGCACTTGGTGACTCAATTCTTCTCTACTAAGGATTTCGGATTGTGAATTCTGAGATTGCTAGATATAGGTTTTTTTTTGTTGTGTTCATGTTTGATTTGAGAATTCTAGATTAACCTTACATTTGTGCACATGTGGTTGATCCTTTACTCTTAGTTTTAAACCTTGATCATGGTTTTGAAGTATGTGCTTTTAATCTACTCTGATTTCCTCTATTATTTGAAAAAAGTGTCTAGAGACTGTCATAACTTATGTTTTCACTGATTAAATGATTCAACACCAATTTAGAGACTTGTCTAGCAAATGTTTGCCTACCCTTGTCATTTGTGAATGCTGATGCAATATATTTTAGATGATGCTCTAATGATATGTTAATATGCCCATGGATATTAGATATTTAAATGATTTGGTTTTCCTTTGTACAATACTAAATTACAATTCAAATTTATGTGTTTCAAAAGTTTGATGAGGATTGGCTGGAAGTCTATTTTAACTTGGGCTTGTTAAATTTAAATTTGAAAATTTGGTGTTAAATTATTATGTAATTTTTGAGAATGTGAACAACAATAGAAATGGTCAAGCTCTGTAATGCTATCGAAATAGTTGTAAGTTTAACCTTAAATGAGATTAGATTCCTATTTAAACTAAATAAAAAATCTAAGTGGAGTTGTGCAAAATGCCCTTAATAAAAATAATATTTATTTACTTTTGGCATGACATAATTATTTGAACTCAATAAAGAAGTCTTAGTGGCATGACAATTATTATGGACCAATGTTGAAATAGCTTGTAGATTGTGGAGATAACTACTTATTTATATGTTAATATTTTGTAATCTATGAGAACAAAACATCTGTCACATAAAATTACCAACATAGCTCATTTCAGGAATTGCAATGTTTTTGTTCTGAGGTGAACATATATCTTTATAACATTGTCTTTAACTGCAACAAGAGGAATAGTGGTAGTTTGAAATATTTCTCTTAGGGGGTTTTCTACAACAGTATTTGTGCCAAATGTCTGCTTCTACTCTATTTTATCTTTTCAATAATTTTGAAGTGCTTCTTCTCTTACACAAAATTAGGAATTCTGAAATTAGAATAATATTCTAAAAGTAAATTTAATATATATATATAGTTAAATTGTGATTACTCATAGAATCACCAATTGTGGATCCACCATCAAATCTCACCTCTCACTAACTGCAACATCCTTTTTCCATGATTTTCTTTCCTATAGTAGAACCAAGGTCATTAACTATCTCCATGTCTATATGTTTGTCCATGTTGTATAGGGTCAACCGTGAAACAAGAAAACACCATACTACTGTCATCCCCTCGATCACTACCACTAGAACCGATTGATAGTCTTTTCTTGTCACCTTCCTTAAAGCCATAGATGGGATACTCATATCCAGGTCACTCAAGCAATTCATCATCTTAACATATTCTCTGCACGCCCATCAATTGTCGTGTTCTCTAACCCAAATACTCGATAGGCTATGCTTCATTTCCTTTTGTTCTTTCAAATTGGAAATAGAATTTGTACATACATGGGGAATGTTTTAGCACTAAAGACACTAGCTCTTCATTGCCTTCCTAAATATTAGAATTAAAATGGTGAACTAACTGTTTCTCTAAACTAGCCAATGGATTCTTCAAAGAGACCATGAAATCACTAATGAGCCAAGATGTATATGAGAGCCCATGCCTACCAAAGAACATGTTAGACATCATTGGATGCAAAAAGCCTAATAAACTTGATTAATGTAAAGGCTGGGTCTACAGACATCCAAACCTTATAGGCTTGAAACAAACTTCTAATAAGTGAAATTTGTAAGGCTTTTTACATCCAATATTTACTTGATTCATTTCTTGTGAACTTAAGATACCATATAGAATTGGGTTGAACAGATGTTTGAAGTCCAACTATCAATCTGAAGTCTATGGGGGTCACATTTGTATGCCTTGAAAGTGATGAAGGGGGTAAATCATAAAACACACAATAACATAAATTGCACACAGAAAATAGAATGATATTTTATTAATATGGGCAAAATATTACATTACAGAAGCTTAAATACAATCAAAGGATGAATCCCCTACAGGATGCAACACATTACAGCTCCCTCTCTCAAGACTCTGGAATCTTCAGCCTTCTGTAATTCCCAAATCAACTAGGGTTTCTAATTTTTTGCCTTTTCCTGACTCTATACCTCCCGCCTTAACTCTACTACCCTAAGGGTTCCCAAAAATGGTTATATATAGCCCTTTTTAGTGACCACCAGCTTAATTTCAAAATTTGCATCTCCCTCCAAAAATAGGTAAACTTCATGGGGCCATAACTTTCGATCCGACCGTTGGATTTTTAATCATAATAACTTTTCGAAAAGCTCTCAAAACGATGATGGTGTACAAGCAATATTGATAGGTAGACTGCTTGGGTTTCCCACCAAATTTTGGGCCCATCCGGAGCCTCTAAGTGCCTCAAATTTGACTTTGAATATTTCAATAGGATTTTTGGAATTTGAAATTTTAATATCTCACAAATGATAAATGATATTGAAGTGATTTCTTCACCATTAGCTTCAATTCGCCATTCTAGACGTCCATGTAAGATTTTGTATCCAACCGTGCACAAATGTGAACTTACTAAAAATAGTAACCCTGCCAAATTTAGCCCTTATTGAAAAGAAACAACATTTTTTTTTTTGGTTGATGCAAGTTTGCTCTTACACCCTAGATGCTCCTGCATCAGACACCCGGGGTAATTTGAAAAGTGACCCTATCACTTCTCACGAGTTAGAGGGAAACCAAAACGGTTAACCTCAGTCTCACATAACCATGATGAATCTTCAACATGCCTTCCTTTCCATTTCACCAAGTATTCTGTATACTGCCTATTTCTTGTACTCTTACCCACACAGCTATCCAGGATGCCCTCTATCTCCTCCTTCTTTGAAGTAGATGCTGGAATGTCCCACTGTGTTCCTTTATCAAGTCCATCATCACGATACTCTATCAAATCTGAAATGTTGAACACTGGTGAAATATTGATGTCATTAGGCAACTCTACCTCAAATGCATTTCTTGAATCATGCTTCTTCAGGACTCTACATGGTCCAAATTTCTTCATTTTCAACTTATTGTATGTTCTAATTGGGAACCTTTCTTTTCTCAAGTGAACCATGACTTCATCTCCTACCTGAAACTCCTTATATCTCCTCTTCTGATCTGCCTTAGCCTTGTACTGAATATTCATCTTATTAATGTACTTTCTAACTTCTTCTTGCAAATTCTTCAGGTGTTTTACAAAGTCTTCGGCCTCGGCACTTGTCTTTTCTCCTTTGTCTAGCTTCCTTAACTCTGAAGCATTTCTTAGACTATTGCCATATACAATCTGTAATGGTGATTTACCGGTACTCATATTGACAGAATTGTTGTAAGCAAATTCCACCTATGGCAAAATCAAATCCCATCCCTTGGGCTTATCTCCTACTAAGCATCGTAGCAGATTACCCAAACTCCTATTCACCACTTCTGTCTGCCCATCAGTCTATGGATGGTGTGTAGAACTAAACTTCAAACCTATTTTCAACTTCTTCCACAATGTCCTCCAGAAATAACCAACAAACTTGGTATCTCGATCTGAAACTATGCTCTTAGGTAGACCATGTAGTCTCACCACTTCTTTGAAAAATAACTTTGCAATATGAATAGCATCATTAGTCTTCTTACAAGGAATAAAATGGGCCATCTTTGAGAATTTGTCCACCACCACAAAAATGGAATCATGTCCTCTCTATGTCATTGGTAAACCAAGAACAAAATTATACTAATATCACCCCATGGCTTCTCTAGTATAGGTAATGGATGATATAGCCCTGTATTCTGACTTGTTCCTTTTGCCATCTGACACATTCTACAACTCTGTACAAATATCCTCACATATTGCTGCAATTGTGGTCAGTAATAATGTTCACCAACAATAGCAATGGTCTTATCTCGACCAAATTTTCTAGCTAATCCTCCACTATGCTTCTCCTTAATCAAGTTTTCTCTCATGGAACTCCTCGGAATGCACATCTATCTTCCTCTAAACAACATGTCATCTTGGATTATGAAATCCAACCACTTTGTCCTATCCAAAGTAATAGGTTCCAGACAAGCTTTCCAGGCCTCTGCAAAATCTAGATCTTCATGATACAAACTTTTGAGCTCATCAAACCCAACAACCTCTATCATCATTTCTGTCAACAAATTTTGCCTTCTGCTCAAGGCATCTGCAACTATGTTGGACTTCCCACTCCTGTGCTTCAAAGAAAAAGTATAACTCTGCAAAAACTCAACCCATTTTAAGTGCTTTTGATTTAACTTTCCTTGACTATTAAGATACTGCAAAGCCTGATGATCAGTATATAAAACAAACTCATTGGCAAGAAATAATGTCTCCATTTCTTCAAAGACTGAACTATTGCACAAAACTCCTGATCATAAACATAATACTTTTTCTTTGCATCATTAATCTTCTCACTAAAATAGGCAATGGGCTTACCTTCTTGACTCAAAATAGCTCCTATACCACTACAACTAGCATCGCAATCGACCTGAAATACCTTATTGAAATCTGGAAGTGCCAAAACATGTTGTTCTATGACTTTCTGCTTCAATGTTTCAAATCTCTTGTCTGCTCCTTTAGTCAATCTAAACTCTTTTCTATCCCCTCTAATTGTCTCAGTTAGGGGTGCACAAATGCTACTGAAATTCCTCATAAACTTTCTGTAAAAACTTGCCAAACCATGAAAAGATCTTACTTCGAAAGCACTCCTTGGCATAGGCCATTCAATGATAGCCCTCACCTTCTCTAGGTCCATCTTAAAACCTTCCTCTGAGACAATAAATCCTAGGTATGCCAACTCCTTTGCGAAACTGCATTTCTTGAGATTGATCAACAACTTATCCCTCAGCTTCTCTAAAACTCTTCTGATATGCATCAAATGCTCATCCCAAATCTTACTAAAAATCAAAATGTCATCTAAATAAACAATAACAAAACTTCCCAAAAATTCTTTTAGTACCTCGTTCATGAGCTGCATGAATGTGCTCAGTGCATTGGTTAGCCCAAATGGCATGACTAACCACTCATACAAACCTTCCTTTGTTTTGAAGGTTGCCTTCCACTCGTCTCCTTCTCCGATTTGAATCTGGTGACACCAAATCTTCAGATCAATCTTCATGAAGTACTTGGCTCCACTCAAACAATCCATTATGTCATCCATTCTGGGCAATGGAAATCTGTACTTGATTGTGATCTTGTTGATGGCTCAGGAATCTATACACATCCTCCACTCTCCATCTTTCTTCGGTGCTAGTACTGCAAGTACCGCACATGGACTTAGGCTTTCTCTTATCAATCCCTTCCTCAACAACTCTTGAACTTGTCTGTTCAACTCTTCCCTCTCTACAACAATCATTATGTGGGTTGTCTTATTCCGTAAACTAGCTGCTGGTATCAAATCCATTTGGTGACTTATCTTCCTCACCGATGGTAAACCGTCTAGTACATTATTAGAGATAATATCTTGAAATTCTTCCAACATATCTGAGACTTCTGCTCGTACATCTTCACATTTCACTTGACTAATCTTAGGAATCAATGCAAAGCAACGACGCTCATGCTTCACACACTTCAAAAATTTTCTACCATCTACCAAGCAAATTTTAGCAGTACTACATACCTTTTCTTCCACCTCCTTCAAGGGCTTCAATCTATGACGAACTCTATCCTTTGTTAGGGAATATGTGTTTGCACGACCATCATGGACAATGCTCCTATCATACTACCATGGCCTCCCCAATAGCATATGACATGCGTCCATTGTTATGATATCACACAGCACCTCATCATGGTAGTCACACATCTTGAACTTCACTAAACACTGCTCATTGACCAAAGCTCTATGGTCCTTCTGCAACCATGCAATCCGGTATGGATGCGGATGTTTTCTTCTTGTCAACTTCAACTTGTCAACCATCTCCTCTAAAACAAGATTATCAGTGCTTCCACTATCAATAATAATATCACAACACTTACCTTCACATTTGTACCTTGTGCAGAATAAACTCTTCCTCTGATTGGTTTCTTTCTCCTCATTCAACAAAGTTCTTCTGACAACTATGGTTTCTCCCCTTTCAGCATCTCTAGAACACGCTAAGACTATGCATCTTCATCTACATGTGCAACTCATACATTACCTTCAGGTCTTCTATTTGTCCTTCCTTGATGTTACAGACATTCGTATGCTTAATGCCCTTCTTCTCCACATTGGAAATAGGTTCCTTTGAAAGCTCCTCTTCCGATTCCTTGCCCAGGTCGACCTCTTCCTCTTCCCCTTTGCTCACCATTGTTCTGGTCATGAGGGTGGTAGGTATTATCTCCTCTCTGATTTCGACTGGTGCCAGCTTCTTCACTTTTCTTTGGATCTTCACTATAGCCTCCATAGGGTCTTCCACCAATCCTTCTACCTTGACCTCTTCCCCTTTGCTTACTATCTAATCTTTTATTTAGCTTCTCTTCCACCTTCAGGGAAAACTAGTATGCATCTTCTATGGTGGTCATTCTGACCAGTCTCAGCTCCTCTTGAATACTTGGCCTCAACCCATTATTGTAATGGGCTACCTTCTCCATGTTGGCCTCTACATGACCTGTCCTAATAGTAATCTTATAAAACTCTTCTGTATACTCCTTAATAGACTTGTTACCTTGCTTTAGTCCTTGCAGCTTCTTCAACAAGTCCATCTCATAGTCCATAGGAATGAACTGCTTCTTCAGTTTTTCCACCATCTGATCCCATCTGGTGATCTTTCCTTTTCCTCTTCTATTACTCTCTAATTGGACCTTCTTCCACCAAATATTGGCATGGCCCTTCAACTTTATTTTTGCAAACTTGACCCAATCTGGGTCTTCCACATCTTCATACTCAAAATATTCCTCCATGTCATTGATCCAATCAATAAGTTGTGTTTTAGATTCAAATCTCTACAATATGTATAAACTTTGATCCTAGGCCTCTTTCTGATCTTCAAAATGGCCCTCAACAACCTAACTTCTATAGGATCTCCTACAACTTCTTGTTCTTCCTTAGATAGCTCTTCTTCAGCTTCATCTTCACTTTCTTCTGTTGTTCTCAGATCAAACCCTCTTAGTAACTCCTCCTGTAATGCATCGATTTGTCTTTGCAAGGTTCTAAAACCCTCTTCCATCAAAGCATTCCTCCCAATACGATTTCTTCGTGGAGGTATCTTGATCTCCGCAGCAAACCCACAACCTCAGGTCCTGGTGCAAACTGCCTCATGGTCAGCGATCTGTCTACACACTCAGGAACTTGACTCTGATACCACTTGATGAAGGGGTAAATCATCAAACACAAAATAACAAAAATTGCACATAGAAAATACAATGATATTTTACTAATATGGGCAAAATATTACATTACAGAAGCTCAAATACAATTAGAGGATGAATCCCCTATAGGCTACAACACATTACAGCTCCCTCTCTCAAGACTCTGGAATCTCCAGCCATCTGTAATTCCCAAATCAACTAGGGTTTCTAATTTTCTGCCTTTTCCTGATTCTATACCTCCCGCCTTAACTCTACTACCCTAAGGGTTCCCAAAAATGGTTATATATAGCCCTTTTTGGCGACCACCAACGTAATTTTGAAATTTGCATCTCCCTCCAAAAATAGGTGAACTTCACGGGGCCATAACTTTCGATCCGACCGTTGGATTTTCAATTATAATACCTTTTTGCAAAGCTCTCGAAAAGATGATGGTGCACAAGCAATATTGATACGTAGACTGCTTGGGTTTCCTGCCAAATTTTTGGCCCATCCAGAGCCTCTAAATGCCTCAAATTTGACTATGAATATTTCAATAGGATTTTTGGAATTTGAAATTTTAATATCTCACAAATGACAAATGATATTGAAGTGGTTGCTTCACCATTAGCTTCAATTCACCATTCTGGAGTTCCGTGTAAGATTTTGTATCCAACCGTGCACAAATGTGAACTTACTAAAAATAGTAACCCTGTCAAATTTACCCCTTATTGAAAAGAAACAACATTTTTTTTTGGGTTGACGCAAGATTGCTCTTACACCCTGGATGCTCCTGCATCAGACACTTGGGGTAATATGAAAAGTGACCCTGTCACTTCTCACGAGTTAGAGGGAAACCAAAATAGTTAACCTTAGTCTCAGATAACCATGATGAATCTTCAATAGGCCTTCCTTTCCATTTCACCAAGTATTTTGTAGACTCCCTGTTTCTTGTACTCTTACCCACACGGCTATCTAGAATGCCCTCTATCTCCTCCTTCTCTAAAGTAGATACTGGAATGTCCCACTATGTTCCTTTATCAAGTCCATCATCATGATACTCTATCAAATCTGAAATGTTGAACACTGGTGAAATATTGCTGTCATCAGACAACTCTACCTCAAATGTGCTTTCTCAAATGAATATTCATCTTATTAATGTGCTTTCTCACTTCTTCATGCAAATTCTTCAGGTGTTCTACAAAGTCTTCAGCCTCGACACTTATCTTTTCTCCTTTGTCTAGCTTCCTTAACTTCAAAGCATTTCTTGGACTATTGCCATATACAATCTAGAATGGTGATTTACCGATACTCCTATTGATAGAATTATTGTAAGCGAATGTTGCCTCTGGCAAAATCAAATCCCATCCCTTGGGCTTATCTCCTACTAAGCATCGTAGTAGGTTACCCAAACTCCTATTCACCACTTCTGTCTGCCCATCAGTCTATGGATAGTGTGCAGAACTAAACTTCAAACCTGTTTTCAACTTCTTCCACAATGTCCTCTAGAAATAACCAACAAACTTGGTATCTCGATCTGAAACTATTCTCTTAGGTAGACCATGTAGTCTCACCACTTCCCTGAAAAATAACTCTGCAATATGAACATCATTAGTCTTCTTACAAGGAATAAAATGGGCTATCTTTGAGAATCTGTCCACCACTACAAAAATGGAATCATGTCCTCTTTGTGTCCTTCGTAAACCAAGAACAAAATCCATACTAATATCATCCCATGGCTTCTCTGGTACAGGTAATGGATGATATAGCCCTATATTCTGACTTGTTCATTTTGCCATCTGACACACTCTGCAACTCTGCACAAATTTCCTCACATCTTGCTGCAATTGTGGCTAGTAATAATGTTCACCAACAATAGCAATGGTCTTATCTCAATGAAAGTGCCCAGCTAATCCTCCACTATGCTTCTCCTTAATCAGGTTTTCTCTCATGGAACTCCTCGGAATGCACAACTGGCTTCCTCTAAACAACATGCCATCTTGTATTATGAAATCCAACCACTTTGTCCTATCCAAAGTAACAGGTTCCAGACAAGCTTTCTAGGCCTCTACAAAATTTGGATCTTCATGACACAGACTTTTGAGCTCATCAAACCCAACAACCTCTTTCGTCATTTCTGTTAACAAATTTTGCCTTCTGCTCAAGGCATCTACAACTCTGTTGGACTTCCCACTCCTGTGCTTCAAAGCAAAAGTATAACTCTACAAAAACTCAACCCATTTTAAGTGTATTTGATTTAACTTTCCTTGACTATTAAGATACTGCAAAGCCTAATCATTAGTGTATAAAACAAACTCTTTTGGCAACAAATAATGTCTCCATTTCTTCAAAGCCTGAACTATTGCATAAAACTCTTGATCATAAACATAATACTTTTTCTTTGCATCATTAAGCTTCTCACTAAAATAGGCAATGGGCTTACATTCTTGACTCAAAACAGCTCCTATACCACTACCACTAGCATCACAATCAACCTGAAATATGTTATTGAAATCTGGAAGTGCCAAAACAGGTTGTTCTAGGACTTTCTACTTCAATGTTTCAAATCTCTTGTCTGCTCCTTTAGTCCATCTAAACTCTTTTCTATCCCCTCTCATTGTCTCAGTTAGGGGTGCACAAATGCTACTGAAATTCCTGATAAACTTTCTGTGAAAACTTGCCAAACCATGAAAAGATCTTACTTCGAAAGCACTCCTTGGCATAGGCCATTCAATGATAGCCCTCACCTTCTCTGGGTCCATCTTAAGACCTTCCTCTAAGACAACAAATCCTAGGTATACCAACTCCTTTACAAAACTGTATTTCTTGAGATTGATCAACAACTTCTCCTCCATCAGCTTCTCTAAAACTCTTATGATATGCATCAAATGCTCATCCCAAGTCTAATTGAAAATCAAAATGTCATCTAAATAAACAATAACAAAACTTCCCAAAAATTCTTTCAATACCTTGTTCATGAGCCGTATGAATGTGCTCGGTGCATTAGTTAGCCCAAATGGCATGACTAACCACTCATACAAACCTTCATTTGTTTTGAAGGCTTCCTTCCACTCATCTCCTTCTCTGATTCAAATCTAGTGACACCCACTCTTCAGATCAATCTTCACGAAGTACTTGGCTCCACTCAAACAATCCATTATGTCATCCATTCTGGACAATGTAAATCTATACTTGATTGTGATCTTGTTGATGGCTCAGGAATCTGTACACATCCTCCACTCTCCATCTTTCTTTGGTGCTAGTACTGCAAGTATTGCACATGGACTTAGGCTTTCTCTTATCAATCCCTTCCTCAACAACTCCTGAACTTGTCTGTTCAACTCTTCACTCTCTGTAGGAGTCATTCTGTGGCCTGCCATATTCGACAAACTAGCTCCTAGTATAAAATCCATTTGGTGAATTATCTTCCTCACCAGTGGTAAACCGTCTGGTACATTATCAGAGATATAATATCTTGAAATTCTTCCAACATATCCTAGACTTTTGCTCGTACATCTTCACATTTCTCTTGACTAATCTTAGGAATCAATGCAAAGCAATGATGCTCATGCCTCATACCCTCCAAAAATTTTCTACCATCTACCAAGCAAATTCCGGCAGTACTACATACCTTTTCTTCCACCTCCTTCAAGGGATTCAATCTATGACGAACTACATCCTTTGTTAGGGAATATGTGTTTGCACGGCCATCATGGATAGCGCTCCTATCATACTACCACATCCTCCCCAATAGCATATGACATGCATCCATTGGTATGATATCACACAGCACCTCATCATGGTAGTCACCAATCTTGAACTTCACTAAACACTACTCATTGACCAAAGCTCTATGGTCCTTCTGCAACCATGCAATCCAGTATGGATGCGGATGCTTTCTTCTTGTCAACTTCAACTTGTCAACCATCTCCTCTAAAACAAGATTATCAATGCTTCCACTATCAATAATAATATCACAACACTTACCTTCACATTTGCACCTTGTGCGGAATAAACTCTTCCTCTGATTGGGTTCTTTCTCCTCATTCAACAAAGTTCTTCTAACAACTAGGGTTTCTCCCCTTTCAGCATCTCCAGAACACGCTCAGATTGCGCATCTTCATCTACATGTGCAACTCGTGCATTACCTTCAGGTCTTCTGTTTGTCCTTCCTTGATGTTGCGGACACTCATATGCTCGATGCCCTTCTTCTCCACATTAGAGACAAGTTCCTCTGAAACCTCCTCTTCCGGGTCCTTGCCTAGGTCAACCTCTTCCTCTTCCTCTTTGCTCACCATTGTTCTGGTCACGAGGGTGGTAGGTATTATCCCCTCTCTAATTTCTACTGGTGCCAGCTTCTTCACTTTTCTTTGAATCTTCACTACGACCTCCATAGGGTCTTCCACCAGTCCTTCCACCTTGACCTCTTCCCCTTTGCTGACTATCAAATCTTTTATTTAGCTTCTCTTTTACCTTCAGGGAAAACTGGTACACATCTTCTATGGTGGTCATTCTGACCAGGCTCATCTCCTCTTGAATACTTGGCCTCAACCCATTAATGTAACGGGCTACCTTCTCCTTGTTGGCCTCTACATGGCCTGTCCTGATAGTAATCTTATAAAACTCTTCTGTATACTCCTTAACAGACTTGTTACCTTGCTTTAGTCCTTGTAGCTTCTTTAGCAACTCCATCTTATAGTCCACAGGAATGAACTGCTTCTTCAGTTTCTCCACCATCCAATCCCATCTGGCGATCTTTTCTTTTCCTCTTCTATTCCTCTCTAACTAGACCTCCTTCCACCAAATATTGGCATGGCCCTTCAACTTTGTTTTTGCAAACTTGACCCAATCTAGGTCTTCCACATCTTCATACTCAAAATATTCCTCCATGTCATTGATCCAATCAATAAGTTGTTCTGGATTCAAATCTCTGGAATATGTATAAACTTCGATCCTGGGCCTCTTTCCAATCTTCGAAATGGCCCTCAACAACCTAACTTCTATAGGATCTATTGTAACTTCTTGTTCTTCGTCAGATAGCTCTTCTTCAGCTTCATCTTCACTTTCTTCTCTTGTTCTTGGCTGAAACCCTCTTCGTAACTCCTCTTGCAATACATCAATTTGCCTTTGCAAGGCTCTAAAACCCTCTTCTGTCAAAGTATTCATCCCAATACAATTTTTTCGTGGAGGCATCTTGATCTCTGTAGCAAACCCACAACTTTAGGTCCTGGTGCAAACTGCCTCACAATCGGCAATTTGTCTTGTTGTTCTCAAAATCAGCTATGCTCATTTTTGTAGAAAACCCCTACGAAACTTGTCTGTTTCATAATCTACACTCTAAGTTCGCAAATCGAGACAAGATTCTTGGTCCCGTGCAAATTCATTTAGCATCCTAAACTAGTTTGCGACATTTCCTCGAACCGATTCCTCAAAGTTTGTGCCAATCGATTAAGTCGTAAACTGACCAAAATATCAATTTTGATCATTTTGGGGGTGTTAGTGAAATTTTGAATCTAGATATGTAAGGGTGGCCAAATTCACTGCTATTACATATTCTGAGTGTTTGCTTGTGTTAAGTCGGCACTTTTTGCCGCTTTTACATGGTTTTTCCTTCTCACATGCTCAAGCGGCACTTTTTGCCGCCATTACATGTTCTCAGACATGAAGCACGTGTAAGGTCGGTGGTTTTTACCACTTTTGCATTTTGTAAAGCACATGTCATGTCGGTCAAAATTGTCGCCTGAGCAAGATCTTCAAGATCTTGAACTTTAGTGACATTAATGGCCACTTGTGCTAAGCATTAAGGGCTTGTTTTTAAGTTTCTTAAATGTGTTATTTCATTGTTTTTTGTCATTTCTTTTCTTCTAATGCTTCCTAGTCGATTCTTGAACCCCTCCTAAAACCGTTTGATCATGTTGCTTTCGGATTTTGACAAATTTCAAGTTGCTGTTGTCATGGTTAAAGTTTTCAACCTCTTGGCAGGTAATTCATTTTGACCGCTTTCAATTTCTAAGTTTTCATTAACATGACTTTTCAATAGCTTTATTATTTTGAAAAACTGTTGTAATACGTTATGTTTCTTATTGATATTGTCATTTTTGCTTGGTCTTTTGTGTTGAATCCTTGTTCTTCCATATGTTTGTGCCCTAGATTGTAAACTAGTGAATCCAAATGGCAAAAATCACCAACCATTGTTTGTGCCCTAGGTTTTAAGTTGATGTGTGTCATCGGCGGTTTGTCTCGACCAAACACCAAAACCATCTTTCAATGTTTTCAAACATCGAAGATAATTACCGCTTGAAGCCCTTTCCATAAATTTGTCATCAGATGCTAAGTCGGTAAAAAACACCGCTTAAGCATTCGATGTGATATCACGGAGTGTATGGGCGGTGAAATTTGTCGCCCCTACATGAAGAAAACCATTGAAGTACCATATGCAGTATCAGCATTTTTTGCTGCTCAGACACTTACAGTTCCCCGTATCACCTACAATGTCGACATTGTTTTCCGCTCCAACATAAAGCACTCAATTTTTCCTAGAGCATGCAATAGTGGCGAATTTAATTGCTCTGACACTTGTGAAATATCCCTCATATGCAAGGGTGGCAAATTTTGCCGCCCATGCAAACATTCTCTCAAATTTTCCTAACTCTAGGATATTTTCAATTTTGCTTTTTCGAGCCTGCTTTCCTCTGTTTTTTGGCCTGCTCGCACTCTAGTCCTTTCAAGTGCGTCTCCATAGTCGTGATCGTCAACATGCAATTTTCCTAGATTACCAGTATTTCCCCTAATTGCATGATCATGACTTTTTGTTGCAGTTTCTTCTATGGATCTTCTATCTTCATTGACATCCTTCTGGTGATAGCTCATTCAGATGACTGAGTTGTCTCCAAAGAAGTCAAAAGGGATGAAGTACAAATATCAAGGTGTTTTTCCAATCACCTCAGTTACTTCTAATGTCGATGACATTAGGGATACAGAGATTGGCCATGTGGACATGGCTGAATTTGTGGAGAGAACCAAGTCAAATAATCCCAGCTCTGCAATGAAGAAAATAATTGACAGTAACATTCATTTGGTGTCATCTTTCCTAGTGGAAGCCCACAACACAAAGTTTGTTCTTCAGTGTGCTCAATTTTATAATAGAGATACTAGGGTTGTGATGGACACAAGTGGCAATGTGATAATCAGACTAGATCCTGAATTCATTGATAAGGTGTTCATGTGCCCTCCTGCAACAGAAGTGATAAAGCTTGATTTTGCTGAAGTACAAAAAGAGTATGACAAAAATCCTAAGAAGGCAAAGAAGGTAATTAATACTAAATGGCTCAAAGCTCAATGGTCAAACTTGTCTAGGTGGCCATGGAGTTTTCCTAGGAGTGACTTTATAGAAGAAGTTGGTGATCTGATAACTCTTCTCAACAAGATAAGGAGATTGTCCTCTTCCTCATTGTTTCACGAATGGATGTATCCTTTCATCAAGGTAATACTCCAAGGCAAACAAGCCATCTTCTAGGGTGAACAGATCAGCAATGTTCTACACAAGCAATTGACAAAGGTATCTACTACTTTCAAATTTTACATGACTTATTACTTGGTGTATATAGCAGCCTCTATGAGAATCTTTCCAGGTCTAACATCAAAAGGAGATAGGAGGGTAATCCCTGTGTATCAATACTACTCTCAATTAACATTGAAGGGTTCTATTCATCATTTTAGGAGAGTAAATGATGCTTTCTTTGCAGTATTCTTGTGTCTTTTTGACCCTCAACTTGAACAAAGAAGAGTTTCAAATGAAGCCTGGTCTGTAGTAAATGATTTTGGATGCATGTTCTTACAATTTCCTTCTTTCTCATACCTGAGGGTTGGCTTTTTCCAAGGTCATCCTTACATGCTGTCAAGGTTTCCCTCAGATAAACTGGTCTTAATGGAATTATGTAGTCAAATGATCATCGTGCATAATAAACAAATGGAGCTCAAGAAGCCCAGTTTCAAGTTTCCAGTTGAAATTGGTAGGTATTCAATATTAACTGTTGTAAAGGTTAGGGCCATGGGAACCGAGATGCAGCTTGTAACTATGAAGCAATTCAAGAGAAGACCAAAGTTTGACTACAGGGATGTGAAAGATAAAATCAAGAGGAAAACCCAGTTCCATGAACCTATGGTTGAGGATGTCTAGGTAGATTTGAGAACAGAAGAAGATGTTAGAAAGTTGGACTATAGCAGGTTATCTCTTGAGCAGATTGAATATCTGGGATTAGCTGACATTCCTGAGGATCTAGCGGATGATGGAGAGTTGATCAATGACAGATATAACACTGAACAGGTTACAGGTTCTCCTCTCCCTCCAATCCAATGGTCTCAAAAAGAATTGACCTCTCTGAGGAAAAGATTTGAGCCTATATTGACTAACACCAATAAGTGGCTAGAGGATAAGGGAATTGCTTTGAAATAATTCCTTACAGTATCAGAGACCGAGATCCAAGAGCAAACAAGTCAAAAGGTTGAGAACAGGACGAAGAACAAAAGTGATGTTCCCTCTTCTTCCATGCCACATAAGCCTAGGATTAAATTTGTGACGAAGAAGTCAAAAGCTGCAGAGAAAGAGTCTAAAATAGAAGATATGGAAGTTGAGAAACAGAACATTGAGGAGTTAGCTATTGGGAAAATGGAGGTTGAAGATAGGCCTACAGATCAACAAGAAGAGGAAGCTTTGTCTCCATAGGAGAATGCACAACAAGAAACAGGAGTCTCATCTCCTTTGCCCGGCACACCTGTTGCAGTTCCTTTGTCTGCTTCCCCCATTGATATTCCCTCTTCTAAATCTCCCTCACCCTCCAAAACTATTTTTGACAATCCTCAAAATACTTTTGAAGATGTTCTTCGTTCCACAGAGTCAATTCCTAGCTTGTCTTCTTCATCTTTTGATATTGAGGATACTTCCATATTTGATCACTTTGTAATGAATACTAAGCAAGTCTCTAATGTAAATGTAACAGGTGTAGTTTTCACTAGCACTCCACCTATTGTTTCCACTTCCAGTGCAAGTACAGTTCTAGTAACACCAACAATGGGGACAGATCCTAATGTGAGTACTTCTGTGCTTCCACCATGGTTGTCAGCTTATACACCAAAAAGGAAGAAACAAGCCATCTCCCCAGATGACTTTGATTTTAGTAAGCTGGTGCCTATAAAAGCCAAGACCCTGAAGAAGCCAAAGATTCTTTCAAGAATGCTTGAGGACAAGGGACATAAATTTCTAGAGATTGCAAAACCTCCACAAGATGCAACCATAAAATTTTTTGATATGAATGATTACTCTATCTCTAGAGTTGAATTAGGCAAGATAACTCATGAAAGTGCCAAGAATGATATACAGTTAGCAATGGACATCCTGATTCAGAAATTTGACAGGGAGAAAGGAATGAAAGATCACTACAAAGCAATGGTTGAATAGTTGACTGCAGTGGTGAGGAAAATCACTTTGAATTTAGAAGCAGTAACTCCCAAGGTCATTTTTGTAGAAGACCCTATTATCCAGAAAGCAGAAAGGCCTCATCTCAAGGGAAAAGTACTTGAAGAGTACTTAGAAAGGATGCACACACAAGGAATCTCTCTGCTCACAAAGGTATCTGAAAAGACAGACAAAATGGAGAAGATAAGAGTGGAACTGGAATATCTGATTGATGTTATTTCGCAAGACATCAATCGCCTAGAACATAATCATGATAAGTGGATGGAGATGATAAAGTTGAAAATAAGCACCCTAATATCAATTGGTGTCATTCCTAATAGGGATTCTTATATAGAAACCAAAGAGGCATTGACATATCGGAGCCGTGTGCTAAAAGATTTGATCAATGACCTGGAGGCTGCAAAGAAACTAAGTGATCATAGTGATGTTAATCTTTTGCATAAACTGGAGGAGTTGCCTTGCAAGCTTGTGTCATAGGATAACCAATTTCTCTCTGCAGAAGAAATGGTTCAGGAATTTGAAGATATGTTCCAGAAAGAGTTTGAGGATAAAACATTTTCAATGGCCTCCATGGACAATATTCTTGACAATCAGTTAACTTTGGATAATCTGAAAACTAAGTTAACTAGTCATGCAAAATCAGTCACCACAGTCAAAGATGCCACAGTTAGAGCCAAGATGATTTTTAGGAACACCGTTAGCCCAGACAGTATTGGGATGCAAGCAGCTTTCACTATGTATGATGGTCATATGAAGAAAGATGTCAATACAAGTTGAAGCAATTTTTCCCTTAGTTTATTTTCCATTTTTCAGATGTACTTTTGAAATAATTTTGGACATATTTACATGTACTTTTTTCATATGTAATTACATGTAAAAACATAGGAAGTCCTAAGTCAAAAAGGAGTCCTTTGTTGAATAAGTCAAAGTAGTTGTAAATTTCTTATTTTTGCTCCAGGCTCCTCCCTATAAATAAAGAGGGCCTCTATTGTAAATATTATCTTTTAGTTATTGAAGCGAAACTCTACCAAATTGAAGAGCATTTTGAGACTTTGTGTTCAAATTGTAAATCAGATTTTATCAAGTGAATAATCTGGGAGATGTTCTAAAGTTGACTGTGGAGACTTTGTGCTACAACAATTATCTTTAGTTTGTGATTTAGTGTTTTAAAGTAAAAGATATTGGAAAGGCTTTGAACTACTATTATCTTTTGTGATCATAGATTTTGTCGTAGTTTTTGGTGAAGACTTTGGGCTGCACCTCATCCTACTTGTTTTTATGTTGTGAATCAACAAAAGAAGAAACGATAGACTTTGTGCTCTCATGGGTTTCTTGGTTATTCAATTTGTATCAAGAAAGTTCTCTTTCATTTTGTAAACATCATTTCTGAAAAAAGAGAAATGGATGATATGATCTCACCCCTGAATTTGTATTTAGTTTAAAGTAGTTTATGATAGTTAATAGGGAACCTCCCCTTGCTGAGAGGAGAGATTTATCTCATTACATTGTGGTCGATATAACCATTTTGCCTTCAGTTAGTTGAAGACAAAATATTCACCCAACATGTCTAAACACTCAAGAACTTGGCTCTGATACCAGTTGATGAAGGGGGTAAATCATAAAACACACAATAACATAAATTGCATATAGAAAATAGAATGATATTTTATTAATATGGGCAAAATATTACATTACAGAAGCTCAAATACAATTAGAGGATGAATCCCCTACAGGCTGCAACACAACTCCCTCTCTCAAGACTTTGGAATCTCTAGCCTTCTGTAATTCCCAAATCAACTAGGGTTTCTAATTTTCTGCCTTTTACTAACTCTATACCTCCCGCCTTCACTTTACTACCCTAAGGGTTCCCAAAAATGGTTATATATAGCCCTTTTTGGTAACCACCAGCTTAATTTCAAAATTTACATCTCCCTCTAAAAATAGGTGAACTTCACGAGGCCATAACTTTCGATCCAACCATTGGATTTTCAATTATAATACCTTCTCAGAAAGCTCTCGAAAATATGATGGTGAACAAGCAGTACCGATAAGTAGATTGTTTGGGTTTCCCACCAAATTTCGGGCCCATCCAGAGGCGCTAAGTGCCTCAAATTTGACTTTGAATATTTCAATAGGATTTTTGGAATTTGAAATTTTAATATCTCACAAATGACAAATGATATTGAAGTGGATTCTTCACCATTAGCTTCAATTGACCATTCTGGAGGTCCATGTAAGATTATGTATCCAACCGTGCACAAATGCGAACTTACTAAAAATAGTAACCCTGCCAAATTTAGCCCTTATTGAAAAGAAACAACATTTTTTTTGGGTTGATGCAAAATTGCTCTTACACCCTGGATGCTCCTGCATCAGACAACCGAGGTAATTTGAAAAGTGACCCTGTCACTTCTCACGAGTTAGAGGGAAACCAAAACGTTTAACCTCAGTCTCAGATAACCATGATGAATCTTCAACAGGCCTTCCTTTCCATTTCACCAAGTATTCTGTATACTGCGTGTTTCTTGTACTCTTACCCACGCGACTATCCATAATGCCCTCTATCTCCTACTTCTCTAAAGTAGATGCTGGAATGTCCCACTGTGTTCCTTTATCAAGTCCATCATCACGATACTCTGTCAAATATGAAATGTTGAACACTAGTGAAATATTGATGTCATTAGGCAACTCTACCTCAAATGCATTTCCTGAATCATGCTTCTTCAGGACTCTACACATTCCAAATTTCTTCATTTTCAACTTATTGTATGTTCCAATTGGGAACCTTTCCTTTCTCAAGTGAACCATGACTTCATCTCCTACCTGAAACTCCTTATATCTCCTCTTCTGATCCACCTTAGCCTTGTACTGAATATTCATCTTATTAATGTGCTTTCTCACTTCTTCATGCAAATTCTTCAGGTGTTCTGCAAAGTCTTCGGCCTTGGCACTTGTCTTTTCTCCTTTGTCTAGCTTCCTTAACTTCGAAGCATTTCTTGGACTATTGCCATATACAATCTGGAATGGTGATTTACCGATACTCCTATTGATAGAATTGTTGTAAGCGAATTCTGCCTGTGGCAAAATCAAATCGCATCCCTTGGGTTTATCTCCTACTAATTATTGTAGCAGGTTACCCAAACTCCTATTCACCACTTCTGTCTACCCATCAGTCTGTGGATGGTGTGCAGAACTGAACTTCAAACTTGTTTTCAACTTCTTCCACAATGTCCTCCAGAAATAACCAATAAACTTGGTATCTCAATCTGAAACTATGCTCTTAGGTAGACCATGTATTCTCACCACTTCCCTGAAAAATAGCTCTGCAATATGAACATCATCATTAGTCTTCTTACAAGGAATAAAATGGGCCATCTTTGAGAATCTATCCACCCCCACAAAAATAGAATCATTCCTCTCTATGTCCTTGGTAAACCAAGAACAAAATCCATACTAATATCATCCCATGGCTTCTCTGGTACAGGTAATAGATGATATAGCCCTGTATTCTAACTTGTTCCTTTTGCCATTTGACACACTCTCCAACTCTACACAAATTTTCTCACATCTTGCTACAATTGTGGTCAGTAATAATGTTCACCAACAATAGCAATAGTCTTATCTTGACAAAAGTGTCCAGCTAATCCTCCACTATGCTTCTCCTTAATCAGGTTTTCTCTCATGGAACTCCTTGGAATGCACAACTGGCTTCCTCTAAACAACATGCCATATTGGATTATGAAATCCAACCACTTTGTCCTATCCAAAGTAACAGGTTCCAAACAAGCTTTCCAGGCCTCTACAAAATCTGGATCTTCATGATACAGACTTTTGAGCTCATCAAACCCAACAACCTCTATCGTCATTTCTGTCAACAAATTTTGCCTTCTGCTCAAGGCATCTGCAACTCTGTTGGACTTCCCACTCCTGTGCTTCAAAGCAAAAGTTTAACTTTGCAAAAATGCAACCCATTTTAAGTGTCTTTGATTTAACTTTCGTTGACTATTAAGATACTGCAAAGCCTGATGATCAGTATATAAAACAAACTCTTTTGGCAACAAATAATGTCTCCATTTCTTCAAAGCCTAAACTATTGCATAAAACTCCTTATCATAAACAAAATACTTTTTCTTGGTATCATTAAGCTTCTCACTAAAATAGGCAATGGGCTTACATTCTTGACTCAATACAGCACCTATACCACTACCACTAGCATCACAATCGACCTGAAATACCTTATTGAAATTTGGAAGTGCCAAAATAGGTTGTTCTATGACTTTTTGCTTCAATGTTTCAAAGCTCTTGTCTTCTCCTTTAGTCCATCTAAACTCTTTTCTATCCCCTCTCATTGTCTCAGTTAAGGGTGCACAAATGCTATTGAAATTCCTGATAAACTTTCTGTAAAAACTTCCCAAACCATGAAAAGGTCTTACTTCGAAAGCACTCCTTGGCGTACGCCATTCAGTGATAGCCCTCACTTTCTCTGGGTCCATCTTAAGACCTTCCTCTGAGACAACAAATCGTAGGTATACCAACTCCTTTGCAAAACTTCATTTCTTGAGATTGATCAACAACTTCTCCTCCCTCAACTTCTCTAAAACTCCTCTGATATGCATCAAATGCTCGTCCCAAGTCTTACTGAAAATCAAGATGTCATCTAAATAAACAATAACAAAACTTCCTAAAAATTCTTTTAGTACCTCATTCATGAGCTGCATGAATGTGCTCGGTGCATTGGTTAGCCCAAATGGCATGACTAACCACTCATACAAACCTTCCTTTGTTTTGAAGGTTGTCTTCCACTCGTCTACTTCTCTGATTCAAATCTTGTGACACCCACTCTTCAGATCAATCTTCGTGAAGTACTTGGATCCACTCAAACAATCCATTATGTCATCCATTCTGGGCAATGGAAATCTGTAGTTGATTGTGATCTTGTTGATGGCTCAGGAATCTGTACACATCCTCCACTCTCCATCTTTCTTCGGTGCTAGTACTACAGGTACCGCACATAGACTTAGGCTTTCTCTTATCAATCCCTTCCTCAACAACTCCTAAACTTGTCTGTTCAACTCTTCACTCTCTACAGGAGTCATTCTGTGGCCTGCCTTATTCGGCAAACTAGCTCCTGATATCAAATCCATTTGGTGACTTATCTTCCTCACCGGTGGTAAACCGTCTGGTATATTATCAGAGATAATATCCTGAAATTCTTCCAACATATCTGAGACTTCTACTCGTACATCTTCACATTTCTCTTGACTAATCTTAGGAATCAATGCAAATCAATGATGCTCATGCTTCATACCCTCCAAATATTTTCTACCATCTACAAAGCAAATTATAGCAATACTACATACCTTTTCTTCCACCTCCTTCAAGGGCTTCAATCTATGTTTAACTCCAGCCTTTGTTAGGGAATATGTGTTTGCACAGCCATCATGGACAGCGCTCCTATCATACTGCCACGGCCTCCCCAACAGCATATGACATACGTCCATTGGTATGATATCACACATCACCTCATCATGGTAGTCACCAATCTGGAACTTCACTAAACACTGCTCATTGACCAAAGCTCTATATGGTCCTTCTGCAACCATGCAATCCGGTATGGATGCGGATCCTTTCTTCTTGTCAACTTCAACTTGTCAACCATCTCCTCTAAAACAAGATTAGCAGTGCTTCCACTATCGATAATAATATCACAGCACTTAACTTCACATTTGCACCTTGTGCAGAATAAACTCTTCCTTTGATTGGGTTCTTTCTCCTCATTCAACAAAGTTCTTCTAACAACTAGGGTTTCTCCCCTTTCAGCATCTCCAAAACACGCTTAGACTGTGCATCTTCATCTACATGTGCAACTCATGCATTACCTTCAGATCTTCTATTTGTCCTTCCTTGATGTTGTGAACACTCATATGCTCAATCCCCTTCTTCTCCACATTGGAAATAGGTTCCTCTGAAACCTCCTCTTCTGGGTCCTTGCCCAAGTCAACCTCTTCCTCTTCCTCTTTGCTCACCATTGTTCTGGTCATGAGGGCAGTAGGTATTATCCCCTCTTTGATTTCGACTGGTGCCACCTTCTTCACTTTTCTTTGGATCTTCACTACGGCCTCCATAGGGTCTTCCACCAGTCCTTCCGCCTTGACCTCTTCCCCTTTGCTTACTATTGAATCTTTTATTTAGCTTCTCTTCCACCTTCACGGAAAAATGGTACGCATCTTCTATGGTGGTCATTCTGACCAGGCTCAGCTCCTCTTGAATACTTGGCCTCAACCCATTAATGTAACGTGATACCTTCTCCTTGTTGGCCTCTACATGGCCTATCCTAATAGTAATCTTATAAAACTCTTCTGTATACTCCTTAACAGACTTGTTACCTTGCTTTAGTCCTTGTAGCTTCTTCAGCAACTCCATCTCATAGTCCACAGGAATGAACTGCTTCTTCAGTTTCTCCACCATCTGATCCCATCTGGTGATCTTTCCTTTTCCTCTTCTATTCCTCTCTAACTGGACCTCCTTCCACCAAATATTGGCATGGCCCTTCAACTTTATTTTTGCAAACTTGACCCAATCTGGGTCTTCCACATCTTCATACTCAAAATATTCCTCCATGTCATTGATCCAATCAGTAAGCTGTTCTGGATTCAAATCTCTAGAATATGTAGAAACTTCGATCCTGGGCCTCTTTCTGATCTTTGAAATGACCCTCAACAACCTAACTTCTGCAGGATCTCCTACAGCTTCTTGTTCTTCCTCAAATGGCTCTTCTTCAGCTTCATCTTCACTTTCTTCTCTTGTTCTTAGCTCAAACCCTCTTTGTAACTCCTCTTGCAATGCATCGATTTGCCTTTGCAAGTCTCTAAAACCCTCTTTCGTCAAAGCATTCCTCCCAATACGATTTCTTTGTGGAGGCATCTTGATCTCCGCAGCAAACCCATAACCTCAAGTCCAGGTGCAAACTGCCTCATGGTCAGCAATCTGTCTACACACTCAAGAACTTGGCTCTGATACCAGTTGATGAAGGGGGTAAATCATAAAACACACAATAACATAAATTGCACACAGAAAATAGAATGATATTTTATTAATATGGGCAAAATATTACATTACAGAAGCTCAAATACAATCAGAGGATGAATCCCCTACAAGCTGCAACACATTACAGCGCCCTCTCTCAAGACTCTAGAATCTTTAGCCTTCTGTAATTCCCAAATCAACTAGGGTTTCTAATTTTCTGTCTTTTCCTAACTCTATACCTCCTGCCTTAACTCTACTACCCTAAGGGTTCCCAAAAATGGTTTTATATAGCTCTTTTTGGCGACCACCAGCTTAATTTTGCAATTTGCATCTCCCTCTAAAAATAGGTGAACTTTGCGGGGCCATAACTTTCGATCCGACCATTGGATTTTCAATTATTGTTAGATTTAGGATAGACAACTGAGAGGGGGGGTGAATCAGTTGTCTAAAACTTATCTTGCAATTAATCACTTAAATCCTTTTCTTAATTCATCAGCACAATAATAAATCAAACATGAAACTTAATGCAATAATTCAAGAGCATAAACACATTCACACATATGACACCAAGATTTTTGACACGTGGAAAACCCAGTTAAGGGAAAAACTACGGGGTGATTAACCCAAGATTGTATTCTCTGTTAGAAGAATAGAAAGAACAAAATGGTACATGCCAATTAGGGCTCACTACTCGAGCACATTGCTCACAAGAGGCCCACTGCCTACAGGAGACACATTGTCTACAAAATAATAAGTGTTACATACTTGAACTGAAGAATAGCATCTTCACCATGCTTGAGTCAGTTCCATTTAAGCCCAAAAACTTTTGCTCTGCCTTTCACTCTCTTCCTCTCTACCACACTCTCATCTCCACAAGATGCCTTTGAAATGACTTTACAATTCCTTATTTATACAAGACATCGACTTAGGAATATCATCCAAGTCGGCAAACATCACAAAGCAAATACATAAATACATCATGAGTAATTACAAAAGACTTCACATGGACCAACACACTGTCGGCCACACAGATTTGAGACTTCAATCTTCTTCTAGGAACATGCCAATCTTCACATAACATCTTCAAGATCATCCGTAGGATGTGTAACTCATCCATTCGGCCTGACTTGGGAAGAACATCATCATCCGGAAGTAATTCTTCAATTGCGAGCTCAAACTTCAATGCGGACCACCAACACGAACTGGACATGATCCAAAGAGCTCCACAAGCTTGCTTGAATCACCAAGAACATCCACACTTCATCCACTTACTGAAATCATTCTCTCCTTCATCTAGAACCTCACAAACACAATCTGTCATTACTGTCATAATGGAATAGATGCTTGTGGACCTCTAGACCATGAACCAATTGAGTTGTCAATTCACATTGACTTCCTAAACACTCCACCAAATCCACATAACAAGATATTTCATTTCCAGATCTCACCAAACCTTTCTGTATCACTCTGTCACCTCTGAACATCTGCCAGAACTGGTTTTACGTATGTGGCCATAACTTCTTTAGATCTTCATGCGAACCTCTGAAATCTTTACTGGGTCATCTTAAGACACATATCGACAAACCCTTTGAAGCGCATCCGTGTAAGATTTTGTATCCAACCGTGCACAAATGTGAACTTACTAAAAATAGTAACCCCGCCAAATTTAGCCCTTATTGAAAAGAAACAACATTTTTTGGGGGGGTTGATTCAAGATTGCTCTTACACCCTAGATGCTCCTGCATTAGAAAGTTTCGTCAATCAAATTCTAAAGGGGCCTCACATCAAAAGTTAACTCTGCTTCATGTTTGTGTTCTGAGTTGACACCTAAAACCTTATACAAAAAACTCAATAAGTGGCCTCAGGTCCATAATTGTAAGGTGGTGCTCGGGTGAATCATGGTTTGACATGTGGCTTAGTAGTGACATGGATTGTAGCCCAAGTGAATGAAGAGTAGACAGGTAACCTTTATCAATTTTTATTGGTTCTTTGGCCAATTTGTTAGTTCTCCAAACACAAGAAAGCAAATGGAAGCCATTTGATTGAATGAGTCTAGTTTCACTATGGTACATACATTTGTGGCTTTAAGATCTCAATCATGGCCTTAATTTAAACTTTAACCTAAAATACTTCCAAGTCCATCCAATATTCTCCTTGAACTTCTAGGATTGACAATGCCAAGTACAAGAAGGCAACTTAATCAAGGTTGATTGGAGCTTCCAAAGCCATAGGGAACATATCAAATACTAGACTTGAAAACATAGACAAATTCTAACCTAATGGGAAGTTCTCACTAATTCTTTTTCTATATGAACATAAAACATACGAAGATGCATCCATTGATAATATGATGGAATATCAATAAACACATGCCAAATGATGTAGTGCAAAATCTCATAATCAAATGCATTAAAGAAAGGCCCCAGAAAGAAATTCTATCTAAAATGGCCCCAGAAGCACTTTTTACTATTGGGATTATGAGGTTTAACAAAAAGAAAGATGGATACCAAAAAACAAAATGTTATTTTACCATCTCAAAGCTTTAGCAAATCTAAAAACACCTATCATTAGCTTAATAGATATAAGAAATCAGAAACCATATTGATATTGATAAGAGAGGAAGGTGAATGACATTACCCATATAAACATTACAAAACATAAATGATGTTAATAACCAAGCAAATTACTAAGCACAACAAATCTAACATTATTGGATATAACCATCAAATGTTCCAACTGACACAATATTCATAGAAATAGATTCATTAAGATATATTATGTAGATTTTTCAAACAGGGAAAGCTAAATGACCAAACAATGATACTAAGACAACACAGAGAAGGCTAATAAAAAGGCAAAGTGACCATTCTTCAAAGGTGCTTAAACCAATCTTACAACCACATTTTTATTACCCAAAAGAGAGTAAACATGGACACCAATAACATAAATCCCAAAAGAAGATAATTTGTTGCTTGTATTGTTGTGTCATATTAGAAGTCCACTAGACAAAAAGCCTTTGTGGATTTATTTTGGCATGCAACAAGAAGAGCCCACACCTTGCCTCAACCTTATACCCAAAGTCTTTCTTGAGCTTTCTATAGAAACAAAACTCAACTTTTGCCTTGGTAGTACCTAGGAAAACTTGGCACCATTGGCTTAATACATAATTGTGGAAAACTTTGCACCACTGGCTTAAGACATAACTGTCTATGTGAACCAACCCTCCTATTAAAAGGTTCCCTAGATCATGAAGACAATCATCTAGACCTGCATATTCCTTATGGTAGTGTCTTAACCATGAAACTAAACTCCAAATGACCCAACATTAAAGTTGAACAAAAAATCAAATTACTAGAACTTTCAACCCCTGTGCCTCACATCAGTTCACTTTGCTTCATGCTTGTGTTCTTAGTGGACATCTAAAACCTTATGCAAAAGAACTCAACAAATGCCCCCAGGCCTGTGGTATTTATGCTCTTAAGTCTATAATTATAAGGTGGTGCTCGGGTGAATCATGGTCTGATATGTTGCTTAGTAGTGACATGGACTGTGGCCCAAGAGAATGAAGAGTAGACACCATGTGGCAAGCTCTATCAAGTTTTATTGTTCCTTTGGCTAATTTGTGAGTTCTCTAGACACCAGGAAGCAAATACAAGCAAATACAAGCCATTTGTTTAGATGAGTCTAGTTTCACTATGGTCTATGAATTTATGCAAATACAAGCCATTTGATTGGATGAGTCTAGTTTCACTATGGTCTATGAATTCATGGCTTTAAGATCTCGATCGTGGACTTAATTTAAACTTTAACCTAAAATGCTTCCAAGTCCATCCATTAGAAGGCTAATAAAAAGGCAAAGTGACCTTTAGGGAAGGTGCTTAAACCAATCTCAAGAAAGGCTTTTAGTTTCTCTATCCAAGCTTCATATCTCCTATTTTGAGCTTATAAGTCTCTCATCAGAAGTTCACTTTATGTCATACTTTTGTTCTTAGTGGACACCTAAAACGTTATGCAAAAGAACTCAATTGGTGGCCTCATGTCCATAATTGTAAGGTGGTGCTCAAGTGACATGTGGCTTAGTAGTAACATGGATTGTGGACCAAGGGAATGAAGAGTAGACATAAGGCAAACTCTATCAATTTTTATTGGTCCTTTGGCCAATTTGTAAGATCTCTAGACACGAGGAAGCAAATACAAACCATTTGATTGAATGAGTCTAATTTCACTATGGTCTATGAATTCATGGCTTTAAGATCTTGATCGTGGACTTAATTTAAACTTTAACCTAAAATGCTTCCAAGTCCATCCAATAGTTTTCTTGAACATTTAGGATTGACAATGTCAAGCACAAGAAGCAACTTAATCAAGTTTGACCGGATCTTCCAAAAGTGGTAAAATCATTTTTCTATTATTAATCTTCTCCTTCTAAGAAAAAAACACCTATCAGCATGCCCATTACACATTTTCATGGGATTGCTAGTTTATAATACATATCAATTTTGAAACATGTAATAAAAAATTTAACTTTTATAAAATACTTATCAAATATACTGCAATGACATCGACTACCTGATCACTACGGGACGCTTCTTTACCTAAAAAATAAATAAGAAAGACTTTGTATCTAAAAATTATGTGAAAATGTCTTCCTCCCAACTATTTATCTCAAAAGCGATTGCTGACAACATTTGTTGACTAAGATTTGATGGAGGTGCCATTACGTTTTCGCCAAGTTATTAATTGGCCGGGTGTCAATGAACAAACTACTTTTAGATTTCAGATTTCAACCACAAATGTCCAAAATCATAACTATAATAATTGGGAATCCCTAATAGTATGCGCAGTCTCTCTTTTCATAATTACTAAAGCTGGCTACTGTTTATTCGCTAACAGCCAAACTACAACTACAACAACGGATCTCTGTTTCAATCCATTCCTCTGCTTCAAAATTTACATGATAAAGCTATATAACAACCACAGGAAATTTAATGAGATCTCGTTTTGTACATATCAAAATTACACATTCATTCCCCAAAATCAGTTATCACAGAAAATTTGTACAACGCAAACAATATATGCGATCTCATCTCCCATTTTACAGCAACAATTTTAGTTTTCTGATACGAAAATCATTGTGAGCAATTGCGTTGTGGTTGTGCAAGAAGAGCTTGCATTTGTGCCAATTGGTGTTGGAGAGAATCGATGTGGTGATTGTAATCCCTTGCCTGAAGAACGGATTCTGCCTCCAATTCCCCCAACTGTGAACACAGGCGCTCCTCCGCTTCTTCCGTCTTTAACAATCTCATCCTCACTTTTTCCAACTCTGCCATCAACTCCGCTTCGTATCGTTGGCTCTCCTCCACCTGTCTTTGCAGCTTCATATTCTCAGATCTGAGGGCTTCTATTTCTACCCGCTCTATCGCTACGCTTGAATCCTCCTTGGCGTTCTTCTTCTTGTGTGCGGGCTGTGAGAAGAAAGAAAAATCAGCACGAGCAGAAGCCATTCTCAACTTCTCCTTTCACAAATAAAAAACTAGGACCTTAGGTTAATGCAAGCAATGAGAGGAGGCAATGGAAATATATATATTTTTTATTACAGAGCTGAGGTTAAACGAAAAAACGTCTACATACAAGGAATGTAGTTATTGCTATGGCATATTTCCCTTTTATCGTCATAAACCATTCCAAAATGTGAAGGGCAGATAGACCGTCAAGATTAAGTTGGATGTCAAAAAGTTCACGTTTTGAGTGGGGAACAATCGACACTTGGAAGATAAGACGCGTCTGCTTTCATCATCACGTACGTCCGGTTATTGAGATACGTCGCTCACTAAACAAGTTCAAATAAGTAGGTAAGAGTAAGAGGTAGTAGGTACTAGGACCAGCTCCAACCAAATATTTTGTAAGCACCACGCAATTTAATGGTTAGAAGCTAACGGAAACTATTACACTTACATAAAGGTTGATTAACTAGCACTTGCAACTTTTGGGGCGCAACTTTTGGGGTGCAAGGGATTCTCCCATAGGAAGTTCAAGGGAATATTAAGAAGATTGGGACGAATTGAAAGAATAGGAGGAACAAATAATACTTGTTTGTTAAATACTTTTGCAGTGAGTTCATCTCCAGATGAGGAAATTTCTCTAATTATTATAGAGAAAGACATTTTTGTGTATTAAAATAAATAAATATTTTATTTTTTATTATTTTCAATTTTTCTAAAAATCTAGCAATGGTAGACAATAGCATCCTCCAAAACCTCCACATTGCCCACATCATGATCTAGTCTTACGAGCCCATAGACAGCGACACAGATTGCACAACTACATAATTGGGCATGAACAAGCCCTCGAAGCTCATTTTACTCACACAACGCAGCACGGCGTCTCCGTAGACCTTAACCTCAGATATGAGTCAATTGGCCTCATTGAACTTGTCACAAAATTTTAGTTTCACATTTTTCAAAAACTATTTTGGTGTTGTTTGTATAGGGAGTTATGGCGATGGTTGTATGTTCATAAGCTTCTAGAAACTATTGGAATTCTAAGTGTGTTAAAGTTCTCTGTTACAGACCTATAGTTTTGAAGTGGGATGTTTTGTTTTCTTGGTCCTTTGATGTAATTTTGGTCTCTTTAGTAATGGGGATTTCTTTATCATAGTATATAGGGAGGGATTATGCGAAGATTTAAGCAAAGAAAGTATAATTTTGAGGAGAAATTTTAAGATTGAGATAACAAATGTTAAAAACGTAGCAAGAAGTGTTCAAAATAATTGTGAATTTTGAAGAGGTGGAAATCTGGAGAGGAATAAATTGTTAGGAAGGTAATTACAGAAGATAAATTACTCTGTTCAGTATGGAAATTGTTAAGTGTGAACTATATTTCTGAGTGGCACTAAATTGTAATATAAATAATTCAATAGAGAAGAAATTGAAGATTTGGGAATAAAATCATTTTAAACAAAATCAACTATCACACAAATTATTTTAGTAACTCCAGATATGAAGTTTACACTTACTAGTTAACAAACAACCTTCCCTGAAATATCACACCAGTAACTGGTGGTCTAAAATTCAACATTCTTATGTTTGAGTAAGAAATGGTGTTCAATCTTTAACACAAATGATATTTCAGTACATCTTTGCTTGCCCATAGTAGGCATAACTATAGCAATCAACATTAATAAATACTAGTTTTAGGTGACCATATTTGAAATAACCCAGCGAGATTGATGGATCTTTACTTGATCTGTGTTCATTGAATCCATAATTCCTAGTCAACAAAGAATAATGAGAGATCACATAACCCAATTAGAAAGTGATAGAGTGGAAGAGTAAGTGATAAACAAAGGTTGGTAAACAACACGGCAGAGGGGCATTTACAGAGCTCAAGCTTTAGATGTGTATAGATTCCCCCCATAAAAAATCATTGAACCATGGCAAGTGACTTACCTCAAGATTCTACACAAATTGTGTCGTGTTGTCAATGATGTCGATGAGAAAAAAGGGGCAAAGTTTGCAAGAAAAACATTACAAAACAGGCTATCAAAGCATATTTTTTAAAAAAATGAGACAACCAAAACCAATCTCCCTATAGTTGTTACTTCAGTATATTCACAATAAACAAAAAGTGACTTCCTCTATAGGGATAATTGAAGAGTACCTCTAGTGTATTGATGTTGTTCTTTAATTCACTGGTATTTTCCAAATTGTTGTCCATCGAATGATCTTGCTTTAGTTTGTAACTAATTTTGTCGATACATATTCATTGTATTCAAATGTATTTATACATAAATTTGGTGGTGCTCTAAGGTAGAAGGCATAAATGCATAGAAATGCCTGCCAGCAACCAAAAAATATATTTACATCCTCTCGTACAATATATGCCTACCAACAACAAACGAGATCTGCTAGGATTGATACTATGTATTTAATCCAACAAGATTTGATTTGATCTTTAAATGCGTAGATTAGATTTGCCTTTGATTACTGATGGACTTTTTTGCATAGTAAAGACTCTCTTACGATGCATGGAGGATGTTCTTACCTCAAACCTATTTTACGATGGGTTTTTATAGTCTTGGCACCGATATTTCTTTTGACGGTGTGAGACAATTTTTCAGGCAGTTTTTGAACTAAAACCTCATACTTCCTGGAAAGTGATTCTTTTGTATTCTCTTCGCATTCAAATCTTGCAATTTGATATGCTCGCCTGCGTTTTCAACCATTTTCAAAGTATCTGGAGGGGGACATTTCAACAATGACTTTTTTTGACACATTAATTTGGTAGACCAAGGTCAAGGAAACAACATAGATTTGACCAAGAAACAATCCGCAAAACTTAACTATTAACATAACAGTCCACTTTCGAATATCTAATTATATTATTCACTACTATAATAACCAATGAATAGTGAACTAACAATACTGATATAAATCACTTCATTATAACAGAGATGAAATGAGATCAAGATTCAATATTACTCAAAAAGTTAATTAATGTAAAATCATTAATGTCAGCCCAAAGTATTTGAACTAACAAAACAATGATAATATTTCAACATAGCAATATATAATTGCATTTTATCCCTTATAAAAGTTGGTTTGGGCTCTTTCAATATATGAACCTAGTTATGCAGAAAAAACTATTAATAAAAACATTTTTTTGTGTGAAAGGGTACATCCTTCTGAACCTCTTGGTACACATAAATGCAAAAACACTTAAAACATGAGAAAAGTGGCAACCTAGTCTCCATGATGAATTCGAGCAAGGTTTTTGAAATATCCTCTGAAACCCTAGGGAGGACTTAAAAATACCATCACCTTAGGTATCTTTTCATGCAGGAGCTGCAGCGTTTGTGTGTGAGAAGAAATATAATTCAACACACTGGATACTTGATATCTAAGACATGAAATTGTGGAGGGAGAGGAAACCTAGTTCAAAAAGTAGTTTTGAAATCCTTGTCCATCTAGAAAATATTTACCTGGTTCAGTAAATAGCTTTTGCACACAGCTTAAACCTCTTGGACTAATTTTCTACAAGAGGAACTTAGGAAAATGGTCCTGCAACTAGATATTTACCAGGAAATCAACTAACATAACATCACTTAAGATTAAGGTGAACAATGATGCATGTTGTGCCAGAACGAACATGTTCAGATTTAAAGAGAAAATGAAAAGTGATTGTAGTTTCACTCATCATCACACCAATACTTTACCCAAAATCATTTCTTACATTCTGACGTGGGAAAAAATGACGAGTTTAGAAAATTTTCTAGTGTGAGACAATTTTCTGAGCATCAAATGCTCACATATAAAATCCTATTGACTAATTAAATAAAATATTTAAATAACTAATTACTGTAGATAAATGAGTTGAGATTAAAATAATGAATGTTAAATTAAATTTATAGAAAGTAAATGTGATAATTTATTAGAATTTGAAATAGGAAAATGATGTTAGGTTTGTATTTGTCCATGCATTCATAGATATCTTAAATACATCTATCTAAAAGATGCCCACAGATATCAATCTTGAGGCGCCTATCTATTCTCAATAATCAATAACAATTTAGAGAAATAAAGTACATGGTAAAATTTTAGATTTAAGTAGAAATACAATAATAAGCCAACATATATTTTTAAAATAAAATTAAGTAAAATAAAATAACTTTGAAGTAAATTAAAATTTATATGTCCATATTAAATAAAATGGTTCTAAACTAAAATAAATTAATCTTAAATAAATTAAAATTTATGTGTATGTAGTAAATAAAATAATTCTAAAGTAAAATAAATTAACTCTTAAGTAAATAAAAATAGTTTTTAAAGATAAAGTAAACAATGTAAATAAAATAAAATAATTCTTAAATAGCTCTAAATAAAATAAAAGAACTCAAGATGGATATCTCTAGGCATTCTTTTAGATAGATGTATTTGAGATATTTAAATATCAATATTTTAATGGTTGTCAAATTTAACGTAAAAGGTAAGAGTTTTTGTTAACACGCTCACACCATTACACTCCACCCTATGTTGCTATTGTAGAACTATGTCTAGATAAGTGTTTTAGAATATACAAATTTATTGTGTTGCACTCTAGTTCAAATCCACACATGTATAACTATTCACCATATGTGATGCAAGCTTAGACATATCCATTGGATTAATCAAATTTAAAGTAATAAGATTGTGTTCCAAAGTTTATTTTAATACGACATGTGGACACTCCTCTAATGTAGTAAATTCTCTAAATTTCTTTGGTTCGATAGGATATGAAAACATCATTAGGTACATCGACATCCTCATTGCCCCCATTATCCAAATGTGATGATGACATTAACTCATGAATATAAGGGGAAGTGTTATAAATATGTTTTTTATTAAAGTAAATGCTTTTGACTAGAGGTATGAACTGGAAGCACAAAGGAGGGGATGCATCCCAAACAAAGAAATAGTAGGAACAACCAATGAAGACTAGCAATGTCAAGAAATTTTAAGGAGCACAAAGAGAGACAACAACAAGAAACTAAACCCCACACATGAGGAAGACAACAAAACTAAGTCAGAATCGCCCCAAAAATAGGGCCACCAATTCAAGGTGGTTTGAAACAAAATAATTTCAAGGAACTTTGTTTCTTAGCATCCCAAGAATTACTTAGGATAGGTCTCTTATCGGCAAGATTCTTGAACTGAGGAGTTTGGTTCAAGTTGAAAGGAACACAACTGTCAGAAGACTTCTCTTTTTAATTTTCCTTATTGGAGCCAGGCAAAGATGTCACTGCTTCCTTCTCGTCACTCTTTTCTACCACCATATTAGCATTAGAGTTAGTCTTGTCCAAGAGAGTGCTATCCAACCTCCCAACCACCTTTGGGGGTATGAAAGCCTCCTCAAGAGGAGGAGCACCCTACTAAATATTTTTGTTGAAGTGTTTCCTAACTTGTGGAAAATGAGACACATCACTAGGATTCCTAATAAATGATTTGTTGCACCCAATCCCCTAATTTTAATAAAAGAGTGATCGGAGAGGGGAGCACTTTGTCAACAACAATGTTGACATAAAATCTTGAATATAGAACTACTTCTTGGATTGAGTCACCTCATCGACCATATTGAGATCGCCCAGGGAACAAGTAATGGTTGCCCACAATTCCTCGTCCTAGTGTTCTAATGGTAATCCAGGTACTCTAACCCAAACAGGAACAATTTCAATGTGATCTTTTTACAAGTCCAATCTTGTCTCCCATTTCTTGAGGAAGAGGCAAGATCTTCCAAAGAACCATGGACCACCCTTCAGGGTTTGCAAGTTGTCTTCAAGGAGAGAGAATGAAAAGAGGAATCTACTCCATATTCATCACTATTATCTCTAGTGATCCTTTTAACCTCCATTTCCTCTTGGTCCAAATCTTAACGTTGTCCACATTAGCTCTATTTCCTAAAAAAATTCCCACCAGAGAATTGGTCCACATGGACCCAAATCTAGTAATGACAAGATCAAGAATGAAAATCCACCTAACTTGACCCTTTTCACCAAAGCCTAAAGTAGGGTTGTGAGGAGGGGAACCTAAAACCTTATCAACCCTATTCATAAAGGGGGGAACATTGCCAAGCATAGCTCCCTTAGGATGCATATCCATTGACTGTAGGGCATCAGAAAGCCCTTGGGCCAGTGGTGAGACAAGCCCTATGGAGGCAACAATAGACAATGAGCCAGCAGAAAAAAATTTTGCTAGTAGCACCAAGAGAACTATCTTATGCCAACTCAAACATCCCCAAACCCACAACAAGTGGAGACTTTAAGAACACACTAGAACATCCAACATCCTAGGCAAAAGAAAGCCCCTTCAAAGGGGATTCCTTCGATCACACATCCTTCTGAATCACAGGTGATTTCCCATCCAAGTAAATGGTCTCAAACATGTCAAAAAATGAGGGATAGAGCCTGTGGTAGAGGAAGCTAATTCCTTCACGAGAGGAGAAGCTCCTAAGCTAGGTGAGGGGGAGAGGAAACCCTGCCTCAGTTCTTGGTAATACCCACCATCACCAGTAGTGGGTGAAGAGTTTCTCAAGCTTGAGTATAATGATCGAGCTCGTGAAACTAAGCATTGATCCTCCATCCAAAGTACCAAAAGGTGCACATCCTCTTCATCGTCACTAGGTAGATCACAATCCTTACCATCAAACTTGTCATCTATTTCATCCTCTTCATCACCTCCATCTGCATTTCTCCACTCCCTGAACAGACTTTGAAAACCCACTTCCTCTCCCACTCTTGCTCATCAATGTTTATTCTAGAGATGGCTAAAGGTTGAAAGAGCTGTTAGTTAATTGAGTGTAAAATCAATGTTTATTCTAGATTTTCCAATAAAGCACACTCATATTTATATACACTAGCACATAAATAAAAAATGAATGAGAAGACTTTCACAACACTTGTCCTTTTAAGACTAGAAGTAAATTAGTATTAATAAATATTATGTTTATATAAAATAGGATCTTCCAATATAAAGCACACTCATATTTACATACACTAGCACATAAATAAAAAATGAATGATAAGACTTTAACAATACTTGTCCTTTGAAGACTAGAAGTAAATCAGTATTAATAAATATATCTTGAATCTTAGTATCCCATAATGTAGACTTCAAATCAATAATGAAAGCTTGAAATCTAAATATATATGTTAGGAATATAACTAGTATGCACCTCTAGTACCATAAGATTTACAAAACAAAAACCTTGATACAAGTGCAAACAAACTATGGCCATAAAGTGAAATTAAGACATAGATTCATTTCCCATATTAACCTTTAGAGGAAAGAAATGCAATTCTCATATATAAAAATTTTAGTAGCATAACGACATGTAAAATAATATTTTGAGAACACTAATGAGAGAATAAAATGAGAAGCATACATAGAAGAGAAGATCTACATCGATATACTTGGGGAAAACCCTTTTTGGTAAAAAAATCCACCCTCAAAAGCACATAAGAAATGTATTATTCAACAACACATAACAGTTACAATATGTTGGAGCAACCAATATCAACCAACAAGAACCAGAAATAACTTCCACAAAAGACAATTGTACATAATAATCCAAATAAAATATTCAAGAGATAATTAAAATATACATAGATGCCTTGTATAAATAGGCATGATAGAGGAGGTCGGATGGTTGAACACAATGACTAACTATCCTTCCTAAGATGCAACACTTGTGAGCTCAAGTGACAAGTGCTCATGCAAGTGACAAGTACACATGCAATAGGTGTCTCAAAAGAATGAGCACACATGTCTCCATGTCATACCTTGTATGTTTCTATCCATTTACTATTTACCTAGATTGGTTAATTTGATTGAATAATGAATGATTATGAAATCTTTGCATTTATGTGTATTATGAATCTTGATTGGAAAATGAAGAAAATTGGAATAATGTAATGTCTTGTATTATAAATGATTATTGTTAGAAAATGTATGAAGCAAATGATTATATTTTGATCAGCTAAGTACTATGGTGATGATCTAAGTGGATGCAGGAATAGGTTGCTCCTCCAGAAAGGAGGGGAAGTATCACTCAGGAGAAGGACTTGGTCTGGTAACCCTAGAGAAACCTAGACTGAGCAAACACACACCACAATTCTATTTTGACCTAAGTTATGTCAAGTCAATATGGGTAGCAGTAAGTGATCTATGTTGTGAATCCTGAATGCATGTTTGGATGTTTGAGTGAGAAAGGTGATTTAACTTGCATGTTGATTTAAGTCTTCTTTGACAAGCTAATGGTTGCATGGGCAAGGTCTTATTGTGGTTTGGATATAACTCATGCATGTCCACAATATGTTCATACATATGAGTTGATACAAGCATGAGTGTACGTAGGTAGATGTACCTATGCACACTCATGAGCATATTGCTCATAGGTACAAGGATATTGATTTGGACCATGAAGAGTTATTGTCATTTGTGTGAATGTGAATTTTATGTCAATTATGTCTATGTGGATTTTATGTCAATAAATGAATTTATGAATAATAAGTTGTATGTGATATATATATATATATACTTGCTGGCCATTGATTGCATAACCTGAAGGAAGGTTTGGCCTTGGCTTCCAGAATTTTGATATATATATTAAGTTATTTATTATCATATTCATATAATTATAATTAGGTAATTATTACATTTTTGGTGAAATGAGATTATGTGAATTCTATTGTCAAATAGATATGTTTGTAAATAAATATATAATTAAGGTTAATATGGCATGAAGGGCATTGTCCTAGATGGAACACAACCTATAGACCAGGAAGAACAACACATTAAGCGCTTGGAATAGAGGCGCATGTTAATAGGTGTCTTGGAGGTTATTATAGTTATTAAAGTGGAGCCTATGTTTAAGGCTATGCAAGTGCATGAGTATGAGCACTATATTCATTTTTACAAGAGTTTTAAAACAAACTCTTAAGTTATTTTGACCTTGTCTTTGGACGCATGTGGAAGTTGAAAATCAGTTATGAGATTTAAAAGAAGCTTTTCATTGTTTACCAACGTACATTTGACTATTTTCTTACAAACAATATTTGCTATGTATTAGGGAATGTGGTCTTTTATGTGGCAATTTTATGAAGAGGTTTGTATACTTTAGAAGTCTGATTTATTTGTTGTTGCTTGGGTGTACACTTATGTGTCATTTCTTTTAATTTCCTTTTTGCCACCTCTAATTTAGTTTTGGAGAAGTTGGAATTGTGGCACTTTTTCAAGCTAGTTTGTAGCCCAAGTTCTCTTTGATTCTTGTATATAAAGAGGTGCTCTCTCATTCTATTCCACACAAGTTTTCAGCCAAGAGCTTTCTTATTTTTGCTATTGTGATTTTGAGCTAGTGTTGTGAGATTCTTGCCATTTTGTTTTGGAGAGTTACTTTACTTGGAAGGGAGGTCTAGTGTGTTGGAAGGAGCTTAAGCAAGGGATTTCGTTGATTTGTTTGGAGCTATAATCACAGGCATGAGGATTTCTCTTTCATTATGTTTTTCTATTTTTAAGGCATTATGCATTGTTTGTTTTGTGAATGCATTGTTTGTTTATCAATGTGGATGTCTATTTGATTATATAATAGTACATATATATCTAGTAAGTGATTTGTATTGTGAATGTGAAAATTAGTCTCCATAGTAGAGATTTGTGCCTAGATGGACTTTTGTGAATAATTATTAGTTTGAGTATGGTTAGATACTGGTATAAGGGGGAAAGATAGTAAACGTAATTTGCAAGTAGCATTACTTTGACATATGTAACTTGGAATAGGTTAACCTTGGGATATGTGATCCATGGAAGAGGTAGATAACCTAGTTTAGAGATTGTTGTCTTTCCCAATCGAGATAGAACGGTGGGTGAACGTGTGACATCCATTCCAAGTTAGAAGTGATGAAACTTTGGCCAAAGTAGTGTAAGTAGCCACTGTTTACACTGTCAGTTTCACTATGATCTAGGTTTGCATTACTAGGTAGGGATATCATATTTGATGGTTGTAGCCATAGTATGATAGTACTAGTTAATGTAGGACACAACATCTTGCTTAATTTAGGCTTATGTTTGGGGTTATCAAACCAATCCCTTCGACGAAGGGTAGGGCTGTTTACCAGTTTGGTAAATGTGCGAGGGACCACAATTAGTTCATGGTTGGAGGAAAAGCACTTAAGTGATGCTTCCCCTCATAAATTTGGTGACCGGGAATGAAGACAGACAAAATGCAATCATGTATCTCTATTTTCAGTTAAGCTCTTGAAGCTTGTATGTATCTACTTTATGAAAAAGTTGTAATTAGAAATATTCAATTCTTTTATTGAGAAATTGTAATTTGATTATACAATGGGAGTTTGAAATATGTTTCAAGTGTGCATCTTATCAAATGGATTTAAGGAAAAAATTTATTGTTTTCACTATCCATATCTTAATCATTTACTTTGGAGTTAACTTAGTAAATCTTAGTTGGTAGAACAAGTGCCCTGTTACACTCCACCACATGAACCTTGAGACAAACTCTAAAAAATCTAAGTAAACTTAAGCTAAGTGTGAATAGGTCAATCCTTAGAAAGGTGATATCCTAACTAGATATAATATGACCTTATTTACACTAAAACCCCCCTTAAGTGCAACTTAGGGAGAAGTAATACAAAGATGATGGGTCCCAACTACTAGATCATGTTAGGTACCCATGTACAAACAAATTTCTCAAAAGTGGAGTAAACGAGAAAACCCTGTGGGAAAAACCCTTCTCTAAAAGAGAAATGATACAAGAAAAATTGTACAAGTGAAGAAGAAGAAGATAGAAGGAGGACTCAACATGCCCCCCAAGGATAACTTCTAACACTAATGTACAATATATGTTCCCCCGTAGGAGAGAAAAGATGAGAAGGTCTATGTGTCCCCTAGAAAATGTGAAGGAATGAACTCCATGCGAAGAAATGCTTCCTCCCAAAAATTGATATGAGAAGACTAACCATGCAGCCTCCCCTCAAAATGGTTAGTGTGGAAACATAGGCCCCCAAAAAAGATGTGCAAGATAAATTACAACTTGTGTGAAGGTTGGATGCCAAATCGACCGTTTATAATGTATGGTGATTTTTACAAAAAGGGCTATCCAAATCTTAAAATTACATGTGTATTTATATTCCTTGTGAAATTATGATATGTTTCAAAAAATAGTTTGCAAAATTTTAAATCGATAATCAAGGTGAAAGTTATGCCCCATCAAAATTTTCTTACAATAGTGAACTTCAGAGGCCAAAACATGTTACAAAATAACACAATTTTGGAAATTTGTTGACATGACTATGTCGGCAATGGAACTAGCTTCATATTGACTATAAGAACATCAAATTTTGCCTCCATGGATGAAAGTTGTCGCAAAATGAAAAAGCCCTAGTTTAGGGACTTTGAAGGGGACCTAGTGGTCACCATCTAACATAAAGTGCTTAGCAATTTCATCAAATGATAATGTTAACTTTATATGCTAGTGGTTAGATGCTAACTTTATATGTTAAACCTGCAAGAAGGAATACCTGCAAGAAACAATGAGCAATATTTTATAAACCTGCAAGAAGGAAAACACCAAAAAATAGCCTTGACTACATTTAAACAGTGACTACTTGCAAAGTGTGACCTTGACCTTGAGATTGAAGGTAATGTCTTTGAATGGGTGTCGACCAAGTAGGTGACTTCAGAAACCACAAATCAAGCCCCAATTGCAGACATAAAAAAAGTGACCATGACCTATCGATGGTGAAATGTTGGCATCTAGTGCTTTGAAGGCTAGATAGGCTGAGTCCATAGGCTAAATAGAAGTTGACTTCAAGGCTGAGGTGGCCTGAGACAAAGACACCCAAAAATGGGCTAGATTTGAATAAATCATGATTTGGGCTATTGGAGACTATGTAGACAGGGAGGAGTAGGTGTAGAGGCAGTTATGTGTGCTAAAAAAAATAGGACTTTGAGGATGAATGGTCTGCAGAGAGGCTGAAGAAGCCTGTGAAGGCTAACAAGGTCTAGAAATGGCCAAGAATCTTGAAATCTTGCACAAAATGCCCATACACAAACCCTCGACTACTGTAGAGCCCATTGACAATGCAAAAAACCCACAATCAAGAAAAAAAATCATAATGAAACCCTTTGAAATCAATGATGGCAGCTAGGGGGCCAAATGAAACTAGAAGAATAGAGTTCAAGAGGCGTAATAATAAACTTGAATCAGCTAAAAAATAGATAATTTCACTAATAAAACTCTTAGATCTACACACAATCCTAAAAATCCAAAAAAAGAACAATTTCAACTAGTTGCAGGGGGCAAATTTTCCCTCTACTAAAAAAAATCTGTTTTTGGCAAAAAATCCATACGGTATAGATTTGGAGGCCATACGGTCGTAAAAACCCTAGACGAGGTAAAATTGTTTTTGAAAAAAATTAACTCTACCGAAATTCACCAAATGATGGGTTATTCTTATTGTCTCTAGCCTTCTAGACTCAATGGCAAGGTCCTTTTGGCTCTATAAGGAACTCTTGACGCAACTTGGTGTGAGAATCTCTCAATATGGGAAGGGTTTTGCTAGCATGTCTCTGATACCATATCAAGGCAGCCAAGATTAACCAACAAGAACCAAAAATAACTTTCACAAAAGATAATTACACATAATATGCCAAATAATATATTCAAGAGATAATTAAAATATACATAGATGCCTTGTATAAATAGGCATTCAAGAGAGGAGGTAGGATGGTTGAACACAATGGTTGACTATCCTTCCTAAGATGTGACACTTGTGAGATCAAGTGACAAGTGCTCATGCAAGTGACAAGTGCTCATGCAAATGACAAGTGCTCATGCAAATGACAAGTGCTCATGCAAGTGGCAAGTACACATGCAATAGGTGTCTCAAAAGAATGAGGACACATGTCTCTACCACATGAGGTGAGATAAACAATGATTAACTAAACTATGCAATGTGAAGATCTAAGTGGAAAACTAAACAAACTGACAAGTTACTGTAACCGTACACAGAAAATAAAAGCAAAGCAGATAAGAGGGAACCTATCACTAGAAGTTGGAGTAGAACTGGTAGGACTCTAGCGTTGGGCACCCTAGTCCTTAGGGTTTGACTTGAATTTCTGTTTGATAGTCTTTATCAGAGAATCTTCTTCCTATTGTTTGTCACTGTCAGAATTTTTGTCTACAGATCTAAACACAAGAAAGAGGGAAAATGGTTGTGTTGTATAGGGGCTTGCCTCAGTTAAACCTCATGTAAGTGTTCCCACTTCCACAACAACAAATGATGATTGATATAGAGTGTGTGTTCATGATGAACATAGGCAAAATAAGTAATAAAGACTATTGTAATTGAAATAGATTTACCTTAGTATGAAACCCTAGTTGGATTGGTGTCGCAACACAATCACACACAGAGTCGATGGAAGATGAAGAAGCTTCATCAAACGCTTGCAAGAGGGTTAGTGCAAATAATAATCACAAGTAGAGAGCTTCAATAAGTCAAAGGTTTGCTATAGCATAATTCACAAGATCATATCATGTTGCATTGTCAAGATATTGTAAAGATTTCTTAGATCCTCAAATGAGGGAAAAAGACTTGTTTATATATAAATCAGACATCCTTTTGAAGAGTCACTTGTTGAGGCCAACAAGAGAGATGCATCATTCAATACACAAAATCCAACAATTGAATTCATAACTTTTAGGGGCCAACAAGCAGGATCCTAACGCTAGGCACTAGTGTCCAAGCCCAATTTGTCCCTAGAATGTTAGTTTTTAAGGGGTTTAACATATTTTCTTATGCAAATTTGAAATGGTCACATCACAAATAGAGATGATCATTCATGCTAAATAAAGGGCCAAGTCTAGAGTGAAATTGTGAGTGGCGACAATTTACGACACTACGCTACAAAAATTGTCAAATTATTTAGAGTAATAGTCACCTCTATTATTAGACCTTAATAGTTTTTATTGTTTGGTCCATTTTATTTTCTATAAAAACCTTAAATTCCTTAAACTTACAAAAAACCTCAAACATATGTTTCAAAAAATAAACCCAAGTAAAACAAGAGTAAACATCAACAAAGAAAACATAATAGTAGGATTGTTCAATGGAAATCACATCCGCATTGATGAGTGTCAGGTAGCACTCATATAAACATGCCTTTTTACTCCCTTTTTCTTATCTTTATACACTATATGTTCTGGTAATTGCACTATAGGAACCGTGAAGTCTTCTTTTAATTATGCTAATAAGAGATGAAATGCTGAAGATTATTGTTATGATGAGAAGACCTATGTTGAACTGAAACTGAGAGAATTGTGCAGAATTAGCTCTTTTTGGTTTCACAATTATCCATCGCTCAGGCGGAAGATAGTTTTGAGGAACTCCAGAGATGATCCTAATTATCTTCGGAGCTAAGCAGGAAGAACAACACACAACACTCCAATGTTTTCCAGCTTTGTTGGAGGATCTCTGAAATGATGCAATAGGATAGAGAAGATGGTGATCATGAAGACCTCTGGAGTTGTGTCTTAACAGGTTTTAAAAGCATCTCTGGAGCTACTGGCAACAACATAGAGCCTCTAGAGCTGCACAGAGTCTCTGACACTGCTGACTACCAGAATCTCTAGAGCTTTTGAGGAGCTACAGAGTCCCACATATCTAGGCCTAGGTGTCAATGAAGATAACTCCAGTGGTCCAAGGGGACACAATGTGCTTCTATTTGTTTTTGCATGAGATTAGAGGATTTCTCTTAGTTCGTTGTTTAAGAAGTTAAGTTCCTTTTTATCAGGACCTCATGAGCTGTTATTATTATAAGTCAAACTCTAGATTTAGACACCTTCAGTGTCACTTAAGTCCTTTTTAATATTTGCATGATTATACTTTTGATAGACAGTTGCATGTTTTAGTTCTAAGAATAAGAGATATGTTATATCTCAAGTTGAATTGATAGGAAAGGTAGTTAACTCTAGAAATATTATGTCACTCAAACTAATATATATGGATGTGGACAACAGAATAAGATAATTAGATTTTTAGTAGATGTTTATGTAATTTCATCTTTTAGTAGAGACATATTTTTTAATACAATATACTTCAGATAGACTATATTAAAGGAAGTAGTATTGTTATACTTTTTCTCTAAGTTCTTTGTATAGCCTTCATCTTTGAAGGTGTGGAGCAAGGGCCCACTCCCACCAACACATAGGAAGCTAGTATTTCTTCTTTATTATGTTATTGTAGTTTTCATTAAGTATAGTTTTCCTATTTTCATAAGATAGATCAATTACTGTTAAAATAAATCTTGTTTAGAACTGTTTAATGCATGTTTAGGATTTTGTGTGAATCAGATAGATCATTTTCAGTAGATTATTGTTTTAGTTCTTAGATCAGGTTTTCCTTTCAAGCAAGTAATTGGAAGCATTAGTTTGATTAATTAGGGAAGCTCAATTTAGTAGATTAGTTAAGGACTGTTGATTATTAGGTTTCTATTGCAAATACCCATGGACACAACCCTAGATTTGACACATAAAATATGATTAAACATGCCAAGGTACAACGACCCTTTTCACACATAACCAAACACATCACTATAAATAACTTTGTTATGCATCTATGGATATGATATTATAATATAATAAGTTGATGCAAATGATGACATGTGGCACACATTACTTAAGTTAGTTATATTGAATAATGTGGATAACTTGTGTGATTAATTATATATTAGCTAATGAGTAGGTCTACATGGATTTAGTGGTTTACCCCTCCATCATGTTATTAGGAGAAGGTCTATATAAAGAAGGTGAATATCATTGTAATGATATGTGAAGAGTATGTTATAAATTTGGGATCTCTTAGAGATGTATCATAGAGTGGCTTCTTCCATAAGGATTATTGTATGGCATCATCCTACCTCAAGGGTTTATTCTATTTTTGCATATATTGGATATTAGGGCATCTTGGCCCACAAATATCTCTTGTGTTGTGGCGATATCTCTTCTACATTATCGTATTGCAATTAATATATGTGTGGATCTTCTCAAGTGGTATTAGAGCTATGACTTGGGCAAAGTTGAAGGATCATATTAGGAAGCTATAATCCAAATTTTAATTGTATTTCATCAAATATTGAGTGAGCTATTATAACTTTAGGGTTTTCCATAAATTTGCTTTATAGGCCACAATTCAAGGATTTTTTTTATTTGTTCACATTTTTGGAAAGATTTCCAAAATCCATTAGGATATGTTATTTACTTTTTCTAGATTTGGGGCTAACTTGATTACGACATGATCTAGTCAAAGTTTTAATGGTTCAAGTGGAGATGCATTATAATTATGTAACCAATATTAAAGAGATTATATGGTCACATGATGATATGGAAAGGATTTTTTTTCTACTCTTAAAAGTTGAAGCTAACTAATTGCATGTGTCATTGTGTAGTCACATTTCTTCTTTGGATGAACTAGAACAAGCTTTCTTAGATAGATGAGCACTAAATAAAATAATAGAAGAAGGAGAATGAGAAGGAGATGAAGAAGAAAAAATGGAAGAAGGAGAAAAAAAGGATGATGAAGACAAGATGAAGCATAAAATTACATGAGTTTTAGCTCCAAGGAATTTTAATCCTTCAATTTCATGGATGTATTAAAAAGGCAAAGGTTATTGTTTCTAGAAACCCTAGTAGTAGGTATGATTTTATTAGCATGGAATTAGCCAAGAAACTACAAGTACAAGAAAAACAAATCAAGGACAATCAAATAGAGGGAAAGGATATTGAAATTTTTGAAGGTTTAAATCTCTCAATGAATAAATATTTTGCATTCAAAATTTTATGCTTTGGATATGGATGGGTTGGATATTGTTCTTGGTTATCCTTGGTTATAATTTTTGGGGAAAATAAACATTAATGTGCAAAATAACTTTTTTAATCTTTGGTATAAAAAGTAAAAAGTTACATTGTAGGATATTACACATAATGAAGACCAAATGAAAGTCAAGGTAGAGTAAGTTTAGGAATCTATTAAATATTGCATTGAAGAATCAAAGGAAAAACACAAGTAGAAATATGGAGGAAAAGAGGAAAATATTATTTCTCTTCATAAGCCAACAAAATAAGTGCCAACGAATGGCAAAGAATCAAATAAGGATTCAAAGATAGTAAAGGGTGCAATATATAGGCATCCACATCATTGTGAGAGGCAAGAATAATGGAGAAAACCATCATGGAGGCATGACACTACATGGAATTAGTAGGCCAATCACTATGGGTCTACACAGAATCAAAGGAGCAATTACAACAATGAGTGGCACCATAGAACTAATAGCTAATCATGATAAAAAGGGAACACACTATAATAAAGAATGGATTCAAATGGGTGCAATGAAATGTGGATAAATGATGGGATCTAGGCATTGTCAAGCTAAAACCACCATGAGGATCACCTATGGAGGGTTGGATGATAGGACATGGCATCATATTTATAATAACTTATAACAATCTTACTATTTGTCTTATTCTCATGTTTCGAGGATAAAACATGCCAATGATGGATGGCATGTTATGTACACAGGAATAACATATTATAATGTATATAATTTGATGGACATACTAACATGTGGCGCACATCACTTAAGTTAGTTATATTGGATCATGTGGACAACTTGTGTAATTAATTATATATTAGGTAATGAGTAGGCCTATATGGGTTTTGGGTTACTCCTCCATCATATTATTAAGAGGAGGTCTATATAAAAAGGATGAAAATCATTGCAAGGATATGTGAAGAGTATGTTATGTATTTGGTATCTCTTGGAGATGTAGCATGGAGTAGATTCTTTGTTAAGGAGTATCACATGGTGTTACCCTACCTCAAGGGTTTATTAAATTTCTACATATATTGGATATTAGGGCATCTTGGCCCACAAACATCTCTTGTGTTGTGATATATCTTCTACATTATCTTATTGCAATTACTATATGTATGGATCTTATCAAAATTCCAATATCCTCTTTTTCCTAGTGCTACCAAAATTAAAATTAACTCTATTCTATTTTCCAAACACAGAGTGTTCACAAAAATTAAAATCCATGGAATAACTAGACAAACCATCCACCATATTTTTATTAACTAGGGCCTTAAGCCCTTTTCTCACCAATGTGGCCCAACCTATGGTACCACAATATACATGAATCATAAATGTTATTTAGACATGCAAATTTATAATATGTAGACTCTTCTAGATTAAACAAGTGATCACACTAAGTTCTTTTAGCTAGCACCAAATTCTCTCTAGCTAACCTCCAACCATTCTTATAAAAAGTGACATGCATACCAAAACCATTTATCTTAGAATATAAAGTCAAGTTTTGTACAAGAATTGGTATATACAACACATCTATAAGATATTTTACTCTCTCATCATTGAAATTAGATTTACCTTCTCTTTTCTAGTAATCCAGTGTAAATAATTATTGCCACGGAATACCTCACCACTATTGTATGCTTTGTATAAAAACCACTCCTTGTGGGGAGTCATGTGATATGAGGCACCTAAATCAATGAGTCATGATCATCACTAACAATGTTAGTAAAAATAAACAAAGCATCATTTTCATAATTAGAGGATTTTCTATAAAGGAATCATTAGTAATATTTTTCTTGTTTCTACATTCCTTCTTCAAATGACCGTATTTCCCATAGTTTTAATATTTGAACCTACTCTTACCAAGGGTTTTGAACCTTCCCTTAGTTTTAGATCTATCCTTATCCCCCTTTTCTTATCACCCTTCTCTTTGGGTCTACTAGAACATGCACTGAATCCCGGAAACCTTTAGATGCATGGATTTCCTCCTAATTTACCACTAAGAAAAATAGTAACAAAAGAATCCATCTTAAGCTTTACAACACCACCAATAATTATAAAAATTAGATTTTCTCATGATTTAGATAAAGATCATCACCATAAAATACACATACTCAGTCATCAAGCTTAACATCTATACTTCCTAGTTGACTTGACATAAGATTAATTAAAAGCATTTAAATGCTTTGAAAGGAAATATCCTTCCTTTATTTTAATGTTTATACATTTTTTTTTCAAATATAATTTATTTATAAGACTCTTCAATTGATATATTTCACCTATCCTTATCCACAAGTTGTATGCAATAGTCTCCTTAGAAATATTTAGAAGGATAGAATCAAAGAGACATATTCGCATGTTGCTTTGAGTGTTCTTGTCAAGCTTCTTCCATTCTTCATCCAATATCCCATTAGGTATTTTTTTATCTATCACAACTCTACATTGATCTCTTTCCTCCAAGAGATCCTTCGTTTTAGTTTCCACAATTCATATTCGAATCCATTGAAATTCTTAATCTTTGAAGGTGATGTGCTTGGCATGATTCTCTAATCACACTTAGATCTACACAACCACTAAATCAAATGCTTACATTGCAACCACAAAAAAAAAATCACAACATTTCATGAAAGGGGTGCCCTTCTAAAATCAAGCTATAACTTTGATATCAAATTGAAAAATAGGGTAGTCAACATAGTATCAACATTAATCAATTGTTTTTAAAACTATTTAATACATGTGATAATCCATAAGATATATCAATGAAACAATGGAGAAGCATACAAAGATAAGAAAACCATATAAACACTAAACATACATGGAGAAACCCTTGTGGGGAAAATTCCACCACTAAAGAGACCCAAGATTACATATTAATCTCAACCAAGAGTACACCAAGATAATCACTTATCCCTCTAATAATGATCTAGTAGCATAAAAGTACCTACAAAGCAACTTATGAATCCACTATCCCATGTCTCCAATATATAAGAAATAAAAAACTAGAAACTGGATGTATGGTTTCTAAAACAAGACTCAAAATCATGGGTCCAAAACTAAGTGTCGATCTTCCTTACACAAAAATCCAACACCCCATAGTTGTTGTCAAGAAACCCAAAATAGAAAGTAATTCCTCTTACATAGATTCTCACATAACTATCATATTGACCATTTTTTTGCAATCCTAGGTGCTCCATGAAAGAAATCAATGCCTTGTCATTACACCTATCTTGAGAAGATCCTCTATAAATCCTAGTTTGACTTTTTCTAAGTAATCTCCCTATTCAATGTCTTCTAACACAATATCCAAAGGAATCTCACATAATAAACAATAATTAAATAATGTTCCCACCCTCACATGGGCATCCCATTTTGTCCACTCCATGATGTTTGGATATCATACATTATTTATTGTCTACATAAGTAAATACAATTAACAATCTAGATGATTTGCAAGGTGAACGACCCACCTAATTCTAACACTTGGTCAACTTCTCCTAGGTCAAACCCTTGGATGGAGCGACTTTATGGATTTATGTAAATATTCAAATATAACACGCACATATGTGCAAATGGCCTATATGATTACGATGAACAATCTTTGTCTTTGAAGAAATCAAAGTGTGTTCTAATGATTTTTCCTTGTAATTGCATATGATTTAATTGCACGTTGACTATATTTAAATGCCAAGACATAGCAATAAGTTGCACAAGACATGTGTCAAGTGGCCTCATAATCATTAGTAGGAAAGGGTGGGAGGTTTAATTTTGCGCTCCTTGGATTGAACAAGGTAAATCCTATGCCACAAAAAAAATGAATCAAATAGAGAAAATGATCAATGTGAAGTAGGGATCAATTATATAAAAATAGGTGTAAATATGAGTGCAATAAATAACTAATAAATAATGAATATACAAAAATACATGTAAATGAAAATAAATAAGAATTAGTACATGAACCAAACTTAATACAAAAGTATAGCACTTATTAATATGCAATTATATAAAAACAACATATTGAAATGGACCTAAAATTTTCACCATTAGAATAACAAATTAAAATAAACATAGGATAATGGAAAATTTTAACACTAAAATCTTCTTATTTACTTTGAGAAGAAAAGAAAAACAACCTTAAATCTAGAAATTTAGAAATTTTGTAAAAATGAGTTCCTCCAAACTTTAAATAAACAACTGTACTCTAATGTTTAATTAACTGTTCATTACATTTGTTGATCTACATATTGCTCTCCAATAGCTATATTTAAACATCATCCATTTTGACAGCAAAAATTAATTTTGGTCAATAAAAATAGGACAAATATTTAACCCTTTTTGTTGTGAATGGGGTGTAAAATCACTATTGACTGTTTGACCATTGAAATCAACGATGTTTAACTAAAGTGCTCTATGACAATGTATTCATGTGCAAATAAATATTTGGACCTTTACCATATTGATCTATCAAGCTTTTCCATGCCATAACTGGTAATAATCTTTATCCAAACATTGATATAAATCACATCTTTTCTGGACTAACGATAAGCTTGGATTGCATCAATTGACATTTGAGTAGGCTTTCATGAATGGAAAAGCTTAAATATCTATACGTCATAAGTAAAAATGAAAGGAGAAAATGTCAATATATGAGCATGCAAATGAGTTGGCATGTGGAAAAGTTGGGAGAGGTTGCAGTCTTGAATCGACACAATAACATTTTTACAGATTTGACACGTTAACCACTTATAGAAGCAATCGAATGCCGTAAATCAACATTTAAATGCAAATCTAATTTTGAAGACGTGTTATGGAAGAGCTTAACTAGTCAGTGCATTGTAAACGACCAACTGGTCAAAAATAGTATGGATAGCAAATGGTAGTTGAAAACACGTCGATGAATAGTATGAATAGATTGGTCGAAAGCAACTTAGTCTATTTGGTCGCTAGTAGGAGTCGACTATGTGGCTGGTCCAAATATCCATACAACCAGTCGTTTACAATGCACTGGTTGTTTATGATGGGTGTGTAATAGTTACCATATTTTCACAAAAAATAAAAATCCAAATGTAAAAATCTTGACTTGTCGATGTCATGCTTTTCAAAATTAATATAGCTCACAAACATTTCTTTCGCAAACAAGCCAAACCAAAAGTCATAATCTACGTTTCAATTCAGTTGCTGAAAATTTACAAGATAAAACTACACACCCACCGTAAGAAATTTAATGAGATCTATTAATCATGGGGTCGCCTTCATTACCCATAATCAGTCCTCAATAGAGATTCACACTCGTGTGCTCCTATTCTTTTTAAGTGGCTCGATTCAGTACTTGTATTCATTCAATGATCTTGGTCAATCTCACATGGTATTAGAATTCCTAGTAGAAAGGTGTTTGGAGGTTGGGAGAAGCCCCTATTTACCATTTGATTCGCTCCTATTTGGTTTTACCAAGGCATCTAAGTTTGTTGGTCTTCTTTTTTACCTTGTAGAAGCATGAGAAAGAGGTCGCCCACGACCAGAAAAGGAAAATCAACATCCAGAAAGGAGCTTGCAAGTGCAAAAGGCATCAAAACCTGATCTCTCCTCTATTTCACCCTTGCAAGGTGTCAAAATCAAGCTAGCAGTGCTTTTTTACTTTTTTGCTAAAAATAGGAGGTTTTTGTTTTGCTTGAAAAACCTTGAAGGACACCAAATTTAGCACATATCTCTTTTGTCAAGGAATTTATTTTCTTAGTGCTAATTATAGGCAAAGTTGTAATTCTTGTACTAGCAACTCAATTTGAGTGCCAAAATTTAAAAAGGATTATTTTTCGAGCTAAGTATTAGGGATCGATCATGCACTATCATAAAGTGTCTTTTTTTCCAATCTACTTAGATTCAACTATGCACTAGAAGTAAAAAGTGTTGAATTCAGGGAGGATCTCATGTTAAATTAAGGGGGGTGTCCTTTGTGTTGTGTCTTGTACAATTCCACACTTTCTTCCACATTTTCAGTTTGGGGCAATTTGAGTAATTTGAGAGCGTTATTCATGCACTATAATTATAAAATGCCAAAATTCATGGGGGGAATCTAAATATTGAATCAAGGGGGTGTTCTTGTGTCGTGTCTTGTGCAATTCCATAACATTTCCTTCAATATTTCCTTTCGTACTTCCAATTTCTACACTTCAGTTTGCTAGTGTAATAATGTCTCTTAGTTTGTGAAAATTAAAATGTGATTATTGTGGGAGAAAAGGGCATATGATAGATGAATGCATGTAGAAGCAACTTGATTTAAATTTGCTCATTGACCTTCATCAGTTGTGATAGTTGTACAATGCCAATGTCATCAGTTTGTCAGATTCTTTTAACCCAACATGTACAAACATTTCATCATCTCTTGTTGCTCCATCTGAGTCTAGTGTTGCTTCATAGAGAGCTTCCAGTGATTCCTTGTTGATGTAGAGGAATTAAGATAGGTTGAGGATTCCATCGTTTGACAAGACTTTCTTCTTAACATTCAAGAACCTAATTCATGGATCAACAGCAAAAGTGGGAACAATAGTTAGATTCTTTGAAACCAGCATGTAAAGGATTGTTTTGACATACCATGGGACCCATCCAAACCATTGGTTAAGGTTTAGCAAGTTTGGGTTTAGGACTTCCTTCACAAACCTAATGGAATCCTTGTAGCCCTTGAAATGAGAACAGTCAGCAACAACTCCTTCTGGTGGCCTTCAAAATTAGATCTTAGACAATCCTAAGATACCCTTTTGGATGCCCTATAGTATACCAAAGACTCACTATGGATTGTTTTGCAACATATGCCACTTTCAATAAGGTTGTCCTATTGCAAAGAGCCCCAATTAGCCCAAATTTACAAAGAGACTCCTACAAATATCATTCACAGAACCCAACCAATGATTGGAACACTTAGGACTCATGCCAAGACTAAGGATTTTGTGGGTTTTGGACACCTACAGTTGACTGTACCCTCAAATGCACATGTGGTTCCTCAAAAGGCTTAATACATGAGGATATTAAGCCCTCCTCATCAAAATTCTACATCTACCAACTCCCTCTTCTCTGTAAACATTCCAATCAACTAAAATATGAAGGAACACATCCATCCCACTAGTCTTGTGGCAATGAGAGATAGTGGGATGGTTAAAATCCCATTATTTTAGCAAAACCCTAGGTTAGGGTTTAACAAGACAATTTTTAGAAAAAGCCTTATATCTCCCTTCTACAAAGATGTCAATGCACCAAACCAAATTCAAATGATAGACAATTCCATGCTCTAATCAATCAGATCATGAGGAGATGAAAATAGTGTTGTACCTATGCAGAGTATGGCCTGGAGCAGCGTTTGAACTTAGGGAAAGAAGGTTTTTAGCGAACAGTCCAAGAAGACTAGATGTAACTCTCTTCCTAGATAATGTCAAGGCCTCAAAGTATTCAAATCAAAGTTAATCCATCATACTACTCATTCCAAATATTAGGAGGTCATGACAATTTCGTACTTGAAGATGGTACGGACTATTTTAACAGAAATGCAGGAAAAATACAGAGAACAACAGAGAATTGGATTTCTATTTCTTGAAACTTCTTTCATACACCTACCACTGATCCATGAGGGTGTCTTAATAGGTTTAAATCTTCCTCCATCAGTTTGGGGTCGGTTGGCAACAAGAAACCACCCTCAAACTGCCCAAAACTGTCAATTAGTATTGTGTTTACAATATGTATTAGGGGCAGATTATAGTTTAGACAAAACTACTACCTCATACTCCTCTAGGACCATATGCTATGTCATATTTTGACACTCCTCTCCAATGCCTCTCCATTTTGACACTCATGGAGGATTGACCAATTTGGACTTGATTGCCTACACTAACTACTTGGCATCAAGGCCTTACAAAATGACTTCAATACAATTTCAAATGGTCATAAGACCTTATTACATTCTTCAAATGGTCTTCAATACCTTATTGACATTCAAAGAAAAACTTGGAATAGGCCTTTTGGCCCATTGGTGCCATGGGTGCTCCTGCACCATGCTCCCGGGCTGAGAAAAGAACTCAAGTCCCTTGAGGAAGTAGATCAGCAATTGTGTTCCCATGCTTCAAGATGTCTTATTCACTCATCCAGGTGGCATCATTAGCAGGTAGACCCCTCCATTTGACAAGGTACTATTTTTAGGTCTTCTTTCTAGTCTTCTTGATGACTTTGGTGTCCAAGATTCATTCCAATTTCAAGGGTTGATTGGGTGGGAGACCCTTAACCCATTCCTCATCTCTTGCTGCTATAACATTTGCCTCTGAATTTGCAACATTACCACCTTTGAAAGGAAACAAATTTGAGACATTAAAGATAGGAGATATGGCCAAGCCTTGAGGAAGCTCAATCTCATAGGCATTGGGCCCAAACTTATGCACAATCCGACAAGGTCTTATCTTCTTCACGAGGAGTTTGGTTGGCTGCCCCTTTGGAAGTCTTTCCTTCTTCAAATGTGCCATGACCAAATCCCCAACCTTTTATTGCACATCTCTCCTTCTCTCATTGGCTTTCTCCTTGTACTTCTCATTATTCTTTTGAAGAGTTTCTCTTACATTATCATGGATGTCCTTCATGGCCAATGCAAAGTCTTCACCTTGAGCACTCTTCCTCTCCAATCCATGTAGATCTCTCAATTCAAGAATGCCTCTTGGGTGAACACCATAGACAATCTCAAAGGGACTCCTTCCTATGCTTCTATTGGTGGAGTCATTATAAGCAAATTCAGTTTGAGGGATGATCATATCCCATGCCTCTCCATGCTACTTTGTAAGACATCTGAGAAGATTTCCCAGGGACCTATTCACTAACTCAGTTTGGCCATTAGTATGAGGGTGATAGGCTGAAGTAAATGACAACTGAGTGCCCAACTTCTTCCACAAAGTACGCCAAAAGTGGCCTACAAACTTTAGATCCCTCTAAGTCACAATGTTAAGAGGCAAACCATGGATTTTAACAATTTCTTTGAAGAACAAACTAGCAATGTGTGAAGCATCATTAGTGCATTTACATGGCAAGAAATAAGCCATCTTACTGAATCTATCCACCACAACAAATATGCTATCAAAACCTCTTTGAGTCCTAGGAAGACCCAAGACAAAATCCATGCTAATACTTTCCCATGGCCTATGGGGAATAGGAAGTGGCTGATATAGACCAGCATTAGATGAAGTACCTTTTGCCCTTTGATAAATACTACAACTTTCAACAGATTTATTGATGTCTGATTGCATTTTAGGCCAAAAATAAAACCTTTTCACCCGATCCAATGTTTTGTCCAGCCCAAAGTGACCTCCTAGTCCACCACAATGCTTTTCCTTTATGATGTTCTCCCTCATGGAACACCTAGGAACACATAATTGGCTGCCTTTGAACAATAACCCCTACTGCAACAAAAACTCAAAAAAATTAGAATGATAAGTGTCCAAAAATTGAGAGCAAACTCCATATACCTCCTTGAAATCCTCATCATCCTGATACATATGTTTGAGAGCATCAATCCCCACACTTTGCAACTAAATTTCTTGAACCATGCACACCCTTCTACTCAATGCATCTGCCACTTTATTGGCCTGTCCCTTCTTGTGTTTGATGGAAAAGGTGTATGCTTGGAGTTGTTCAACCCATTTCATATGTCTGTGATTAAGTTTCTCTTGTGAATTCAGAAAACTAAGAGCATGGTTGTCAGTATAAACAATGAATTCTTTAGGCAAGAGATAGTGCCTCCATTTCTTCAAGGCTTGCACCATGGCATACAACTCCAAGTCATAAGTAGAATACTTTCTCTTAGCATCATTCAATTTTTCACTAAAGAAGGCAACTAGTCTGCCCTCCTGACTCAAGACAGCCCCTATAGCAAGATTACTAGCATCACATTCCACCACAAACAACTTATTAAAATCAGGTAAAACAAGAATGGGTTGTTGTGCTACCTTTTGTTTTAGAATTTCAAAAGAATCATTGGCTACCTTTGTCCAAGAAAACTTACATTTCTACCCCCCTTTAATGGTATCCAAAATAGGTGCACAAATATGACTAAAACCCCTTATAAACTTCCTATAAAATGTTGCCAAACCATGAAAACTTTTTACATCACCTGTTGTTTTAGAAGTTGGCCATGACAAAATAGCCTCTACCTTTGTTGGATCCATCTTCAAATTGCCTTGGGAGATGACAAAACCAAGGTAGGTGAGTTCTTCCTTCATGAAGACACTCTTCTCCATGTTGATCATTAATTGTTCATCATGTAACCTCTTCAAAACCTGATCCAAATGTTGCAAATGTTCTTCCTTAGTCCTGCTGAAAAGAAGAATGTCATCAAGGTACACCACAACAAATTTGCCAATGAAATCTTTCAACACTTCATTCATGAGACACACAAAAGTACTTGGGGCATTGGATAGGCCAAAAGGCATCACCAACCACTCATAAAGATCCTCATTTGTTTTGAATGTTGTCTTCCATTCATCCCCTTTCTTTATCCTAATTTGATGATACCCACACTTAAGATCAATCTTGGGAAAGTATCTAGCCTCTCCCAAATAGTCCATGAGGTCCTCAATCCTTGGCATAGGTACCCTGTATCTTATGGTAATCTTGTTAATAGCCCTAGAATCCGTACACAACCTCCATTTGCCATCCTTTTTAGGGGCTAGGACTGTTGGGACAACACATGGGCTAAGGCTCTTTCTCACTAATCCCTTATCCAACAATTCTTGCACTTGCTTGGCAATCTCTTCATTTTGAGAAGGTGTCATCTTGTAGGCTGCCTTGTTTGGCAAAGTAGACCCTGGTATCATGTCAATTTGATGTCTTATGTCCCTAATAGGTGGTAATTCATTAGGCATCTCCTCTACCATGATACCCTTGTATTTCTCTAATAATTACTACACCTCCTTGGGAACCTCTTCCTCACTAGGACCATTTAAATTAGGATTGTTTTTAGGCTTCAAAATCAAAGCATACCCTTGGGTTCCTTCCTCCTTAAGGGTGTTAAGAAACTCTTTACCACTTACAATCATGACACTTGACCCAACACTCTTCTCTACATTCTCATCCGACAATGGATCCATTCTATACTTCCTACCATTCTTGGTTATGATAAAGGAGTTAGATTTACCATCATGTTGGGATTGAACATCATATTGTTGATAACTGAGAGGGGGGGTGAATTAGTTATCTTAATTATTTGACTTTCTTTTCTTCTTTGATAATTAGTGCAGTATCAAAACATATAAGCATACACATAACATGAGAATTTTTACATGGAAAACCCTGTTAAGGGAAAAACCACGGGGTGAATAACCCAAGATTGTATTCTTTGTTAAAAAAATAGAAGTACAAAATGGCACTTGCCAATTAGGGCTCACTGCCCAAGCACACTACTCATAAGAAGCTCACTGCCTACAATAGTTTATAGAAAGAAACCAGGTACTTGAACTGATGGGAAGCATCCACATATGCTGAGGTTCAGTTCCGGTTAGGCTTAATATACTGATCTACTGCACTTCATTCTTTCTCTGCTTTAGTGCTGTTGTTCTGTTACATTCCGGTCCTGTATTGCGACTTCCACACTACTCTCTACTTTTCTTCACACTACACAACACACCACACATCTCTTCACATCAAAATCCATCTGGTATATATATCTGCACCAAGGATTTCAACATCTTTCTAGTCAGCATTCGGAATACTCAAGATTTTCCCAAACTCTTGTCTATCAACTGAATCCATGCTTACTAAGTGATGCATATCAAAAAGATAGTTATATAAGTCATCAATCATGTCGGCCAACTATGAATAATCCCTCAAGAAACTTGGTCACCATCAATTCCTCATCCGGATTAAGGTCTGATGCTCTGCCGGTCAATTCTTCCTTAGTCTACTCTACCAAACAGGAACCCAACACTTAGGTGCTCATATCTTTTCACTCTTTTATCACCGGAGGCTCAATCTCTAGAATGTGTCATTCATGGTACTCCTCTTGACTTCCCCAAGTCCACACTTTGCTGAGATACTTCCTCTGAGAGATCCAAACCTGATTGTCAGACCTTGTTGCATGCTCTGTTCTTGCTCACCAGACCAAAATACTCTTCAATTTGACTTCCGGTATAGACATACCATGTCCTTTGGATGTGTGGAATGGACTTTGTTGCCATCAATGACAACACTCATGATGCCACACAGTGTCTCCTTCCAACAATCTCCCCCTTTGGCATTGATGGCAACACTTAGTGAAAAATGACTAAGTGCCACACTACACTCCCCCTTGGTTGATGCTATGTTCTAATGCACACTTTTCCAGATCTCCCCCTTAGCTAGATTCCACATTTTTCACTACTCCTCACTCCCCCTTTGACATCAATGGCAAAGGGTAGAATCCGTACACCAAAATTTCAAAAAAAATCAACCTATACTTAGCTGCATAAGTATATATACATGTTATACTTGCATATACTGAAGTATATCTGCAAAGGTGGTCTTCAACTATACCACTTCTGTCGCCCAACTCTTCTTCATCCTGTCCAAAATTGAAATGTGACCACTTAGCAAAAATGCAAAATCTTCTGTCCTCTTTAGGTCTACCGAGTCACTGGTCTGGGCTGTGGTCTGGGCATCAGTTAGGGCCTCATGCATTGCCTCTAACTTGGGGATAATTATCCCTCTTAGTTCACTTAGCTTGCTTATTCTATTTTTCTTCTCCTTCTCAAGCCTCTTTATCTCATTTATAGTGGCAATAGTCTGGCATTCTTGATTCATTACGGATGAGGTGAGAGGATCAAAACTTTGGGATAAACTTGATAGTTTGCCCTCTTACTCTTCCACCTTCTTTGCAATGTCTGTTGTTACTGTGGACCGAGATAAACAAAATTTGTATAATTCTCCACCATCTTTAAGAGCATTTTCTAGGCTCTTTATTCCAATATTCAAATTTCTCCTATCATTTTCTATTAGCCCATGTGCTTCAAAGAATCTCTTACCCAAAAACTCTTTCTAGACTTTCTCTTCTGCTAATTTCTCTAAGGAATCAAAATGTGTGCTGATAGAATTAACAAGAGATTTCAGATTACCAGATGCTAATGCTGAAATATCCTTCTGGAAGGATGGCATGATCTTCTCCAACACACCGGATGCAGTTTCTATCATCTCACAGTCTTCCATGTGAGACTTCAGAAGTTTTTCTTTTGCCTTTGCTTGGGCAAAGGATGTTATCTTCATTGTCTGAACCGAGGAGAGGGAATCAAAATTGAATGGTCCTTAAATAGCTTCGGTTCATCTAATTCCATCATTTCTTTGGTCAAGAAATCTTTAATTGTTTCTGCAGTGTCTCTTGCCAGAGACAGAGTCTTCTTTCCTTCTGTAGCTTCAGAACTATCACTTGGGGTCTTCTCTATTTGATCTTCTTTTCTTCCCTTTACCTCTCCTTCTTGACTGATTCTCTCTTCTTTTCTTGCTTCTCCTTCAGTTCCAGAGTCTACTGGGGAATCCGGATGAGAGATATTTACTTCTTCATGGACTTCCTCTTCCAGAATAGAGGAATCTAGGTCCTTAGTCTTCTCCTCACCTATCTCCTTTGATTCTTTTGCAATTTTCTTTGTAGGATCTTCCTTTGATATGCTTAGTCCTTCGACATCCATGGCAGAACGTTCATCACTTATGTCCTCTATAATAGGAAGATTGAATTTTTTATATGCATTCCAGAGGATGTCTTCAATTTCTTTTGCCACCTGATTAGTCTCTTCGAGCATAAGTTTGTTCATTCTGGTTTTGCTCTGGAACTCATCCTTGCAATCCTTGAAGATCATGTTCATTTGTTTAGGAGTGATGGAAGGATAGAGCTGAATAGCTATCTATTCTCAGATTTACATATCCTTTTCCTTAGCATTTTTCTTTCTCATTTCAAGTTCCTTCTCTAGGCTTTTGGGAATCAGAGATATAATTTCAATTAATGCTTTATTATAGATGTTTAGATACCTGACTGTAGCATCTTGTAAGATCTTCTGGTCAGCTTCATTATATTCATCATAAAATTTAGTCATTGGTTGTAGATTTCCATCCATAGTGACTGATTTGATGATATCATCAATGCAGAGACTAGGCCTTTCAATGAATTCTTCTGCTTCTTCTTCTTTATTTTTGTTGGCAGATGATTCCATAGAAGTTTTCTTTTTCTTCTTCATTTTCTTAACCTCCTCATCTGATTATGTCTCTTCATCATCTTTTTGACTGTATAGGACCTTGTGGCCTTAGTTTTTGTTCTCTTTTCTCCCTTACTAGATGTCTTGGCTTCCGGTTTTGAGGCTTTTTGGCTCTTAGTGGTGGCAGATGCAGAGTTTTTGGAAGATCTGGTCTAGGAGGGGGCTTGCACCGAAGTACTTTCTTTTTCTACTTCTTGCCTTTCTTTCTCTGCCCTTTCTAACTTCTCTCTATTTGCATCAATTGCCTCTTTGGAGATGCCATATCTCTTGGCAATTTCTTCTGCTTCCCTTCTCACCTTTCTCTTGATCTCCGTCTATCTTAGTTCAACATGAATTTTTACACTCAACTCTTGAAAGGTTCCAAACTTTTCTACCTCAGGGTCCTTGGGCTAACTCAGTAGGTGTTGGATATGTAGCTCTAGGATTTTCTCATCAACCTCATACCCCATTGGCATAATCCAGACTATCCTTGGCTCCACTGCCTCCATTAGGCATTGATCAGTGTCTACCATAAAGCACACTGTATCCTTGTATTTCTCAACCAATGATTGGGGGATTCTTTCTCTGGCTTGCATCATACTTTGAAGGTTCTTGAAGTATCCCCAGAGTGTTTTACTTTAATCCTTGGCATCACCAAGCCCATACATGTAATCTCTAATTTGTATGGCAACTAGTCTATCATTTTGCCATACCCAACCACTAGATCTGTGGAGCTCATTCATGGAGTAAAAGAAGAGACATAACATCAAGCCACCATATTTGAATGAGTTCTTCTTGTCCTTTTTGATCTTTTGCAAGTTTTCCAATAGTTGGCTCAGAAGAAGCTCGCAAAGATCATAATCTACATTCTCTCTTAGCATCTGATAAGCAGTATAAATTATAGTTCTGGGTACAAAATTCTCCCTGCTGGAGTGATATATCTTGTAGCCAATTATCATGGAGGTAAACTTGATATCCGGATCAGTGATATCTTCTATTGTCATTGCTCTCTTGTCAAATTTTGATCCGGGAGCCTCACTTACAGTTTAATTTTTGACCGATTTGAGAATAGGTAACCCTCCGGATAAGTGCAATCCGGTTACCGCCCTAATAGCAGCTTTTGTGATCTTAAATGGCCTCATCAACCACATGAAGTTGTCATGCACTCTGCTTAGAACATACCAGACCCATTCATCTTCTGCAAAATAGGGGAAATAGATGCAATGTCCAAAATGCTTGTCCCGGATGGCCTTGTACTGAGGTTTGAGTTCAAATGATTCATCTATTAACTGCTTGTGATAGATATCCATCAGCTTGGATTCCCCAAATTCCTCAATATTCGCATGAATATATGCCCTAACATCTTCTACATGCAAAACCCCATGCAGAATGCTAGAGAAGGCGCCTAAAGGATCAACTTCCAGAGATTTGTAAGGGTGTTTATTGAACTTAGGGCATGGCCTATCAGTGATTTTGACAACATTCGGAGTAGCAGGTAAGTGCAAAAAGATGGGGGCCAAAAAGTGGCCAAAAAGTTTTCGAAAAAAAATAATGCAAAACGCGAGCGCGTTATCACCTATTATAAATTAAAAAAAACTCATCTCATTTCATTTCATTTCTATTTTTCTCCACTATTCCCATGGTTTGCAAACCCTAGGAAGTGCTCTCGCATTTTGGAATCCTTAATTCAACACAAAAATCTTATCGATTCATCGCCGAAATGCTGCCACGATGTCAAGCATGCCAAAGCAGTGAGTTTATTTGTCTTTTTGTTTGAATTTGCTTCTAAATAGGTAGGTTTCAGTTGTTTTTTGATGTATATTTTGTTAATTGTCAGGAAATGTTAATGCACCTCCTCCTCCTCAAAATCCACAAAATCCTATAGAACAACAACCTCCTCCATCCATTCCTTGACATGCCCCTGGAACACAAGAACATATAATGGGGCAAATTGAAAACAACAAAAAAGAAATTGAAGATATAGTTGCAAGGTTGAAAAATCCTTCCACTTCAACCTTGCATAGGTCCACGCTTGCTGAATCTCTTGAATCTATGTTATCAAATGTAGATTCAGTTAGAAAGAAAATAACTAGTTAGACGGATAAGAGGAGAGAGTTTATAGATTATTATGCAGACAAGCTGTCATACCAAGATGTGAAAAAATTACAAATTACAAAATTAGACTTGTGTTCGATTTTCACAAACCCACAAACAAATCAACCTCCACCCATTACATGCAAGAGGTTCCCTATCCATTGGTGCAACAACCAAGCGATAAGGGACAATTTTGGGTAGAGGTGGTGGATGGTTTTTGACCATCCTCCATGCAATAATAATGAGGTCCCACAATACTTTTTGAGGAAACTCTACTGCGAGTTTATCCTCAATAAAGTGCCAAACTATTTTGATATGCGGGACTTCCAGGGTAGAGGTGGGGGGTCAGCACAAGATAGACTAGGGGCACGTGTTGACCCACAGCAGGCAGTGAGATGAGTAATTAGCAGATTAGCCCATGAGCATGTTTCTATCCCTTCCATTGTGAAGGAGAGTGTTGAGGTCAATACACTTCAGTCCATTAGTGCCTTGACCTAGAGCATCATAGAGCATGCCAGTCCTGCAGCACAGAGTGGGTTGGGAGATAGTGTGAGGAGTAGGGTCGCACCCTATACTTGTTAGACTTGTAGGTCATCCTGTGGTTATGACCCCATGGATAGTCAGGACGCAGGTGCACAGGCTACATCTGTAGCTGAGCAGATGGTGATGACAGATACCCTCCTAAGTGAGACTTTCAGCCTTGATACTCGGGTAAATATTAGCAAGTTTATTGAATTTAATTTATTAAATTTTATTTTTGAAATGCAAGATTAACTAATTTAGTTTGATGATTTTAATGAAATTTCAGGGTCATAGTGTTGATGCAATTTTCAGTGGTTCTCCACCTGCATATTACACTAGATCATCTACTATTGGGGTATGTAACTAGTAAACAATTATAAATATTACATGTGAATAGCATCGTTATATGAATGGTATTCTAATATTTAATTTTGGATGTTGAATAAGTTAATATTGGAGATTTCACGGCAACCCCTGCCAGTGGTGGTGGACTTCAAAGTTTCACGGAAATAATAAAATAAATAGTTTAATGAATGAATTGTACTTACTAGATTTTTGTATGTGACTTGTGTGCTTTATTGTGTGTACTTTCATGTTTAGATGAACGTGTGTGTATGTTAGAATCCATGATTTGCATCACTATTATAGTTTTCGTAATTGAATTATGTTGTTTTATTTCCAGATGATGCAGGCTGCGAAGACACCTCCCAATGTTCAGAGGGCAATGGAGCATGGTGTGACCTCTGCGATTCATAGCTCCATGGCATTGACAAGGGTATGAGGCAGATTAGTAAATTTCAATTTACATTCATTGTTATAATTGTTTATTTTTGAAAAATCAAAAGATTATTGATTTGAAGTTTAATTTCTATTTGGATGGTTTCTATAGGACATGACATCACCACAACCTATTCTTGCTACTGAGGCAAGTGAGGACACAGATTATATGTTAGTGGTAAGTGATTATTTTGTTAAATGTTTCATTTTTTATAACATGTAATTTCTATATATCAATGTCTATACTTTTTATTGTAACAACTAAAGATGCAGGAAGAACTAAATAGGAGCAGCCCTCGGGTTCATAGTAGACCACCCACATGTGCGTCTCCATCCCCTAGAAGATCAAAGGCTGCCCGTGATCTATTCTCTTCACCAGCCAGAGGGGAATGACTTTTTATTGTGTTCCTTTGTTGTATGCATATATGGCATTTGTGGACATATATTTTGTATTGTATATAGTTGACATTGTATGTCTATATGGCATTCTTGTAAGCCTATATGGCTATTTTGTATATATGTTATACTTATATCGACAGATATTGATGTATGCCTATATGGATATTTGGTTAATACAAATCTTTTTTATTGATGGCGTCCATACTTGCATTATAAATCCACGTTTGAATGGATATTTGTAGATGGCTACTTCAAATATTTAGAGTCTAATTGTATTACATGGGATGTTTTTTGATCCAATAAGCTAGTTATTGTTATTCAACTATCACCTAAACCTCATTTTGGAACTAAAAGATAAAAGTTGTATTTAAAAAAAAAATGAATCATCATGTTGAATAGAAAATATTAATATTCTTTATGAGTAGCATACAATGTCAACTATATGCAATACAAAAAAATGAATCATCATGTTATTCTTTATGTTTGAGATCTTGAAAATGACTAAGTCTGGTAGCATGATATCCTGAAACACTAGGATGAATATCCAAGTCATTAGTATGATTGCGCCTTGAGAAAAAGTCATTAAGATGAGTGCCTAAAGGAGACTTTCTTAAACATTCAAACATTGAGCAACAAGCATGAAGGGTTAAGGCACAATTTGCAACTCATAAAGCGTGCCCAACTTGGAGAGAGAATTCATTTAAGACAAGGCACCCATTGACACCTGTTCCACCATAAAAGTGCACCTAAGGTGGAAGGAAAACAAGCCTCTAGTAAGTGAAGCGCACCTATTGTCTAAACCACTTCATTATGGTGCCCTAGCATGAGGAGGAGTATATAAGTCAATAGGAAATAGGACCTAGAATGCAAATGAAGGACTAAGTGGCATTTTCAATAAGCATCAATTCACCTTGAGCTTTCAATAAATACATCAAATTGAGCCCCATAAGCCTAGGTGCCCTTTGCCTTCAAAAGAACCTTGTATTGGCGCGTTGGAGGAAATCAACTTACAATGACAAGTCTTGGAGGTTTCTCATTTTAGATGATGTATTTTGAGATTAACTACAATGATTGAAAGTTAAGATGAGTGGAAAGAACCTATCTTGAACCTTAGGCGCCCTTCATGTAATTTCCCACCATCATGAGCGCCTAGATGTAAGAAGGAGTGAATGAAGGATCTTAACATCAAGAAGCATGTTATCAATCAACTTGGAGAAGTCTTTAACAATAATTATGATGAATTGAGTACATGGAAGTAAAGGAAGTACATATCAACTCCAAAGTGTGCCTAATAATCAATAAGAAATTCTTCCAAAGAAAAGGCGCTCATTGTGAATTTTCCTACTAGTTTTGGCGCCTTGAAGTCTAAGTGCATGAAAATTATGAGGATGAGCACTTAGGGATGAGATAGTCTTCATAAGAGTTTAAATAAGAACATCATCAAAATGCGCCTTGGTAGAGAGACTTGAGACCATCATCAAATAAGACAAAATATCTATCTCCAATCTAGGTGCAAATTCTAGCTCCTCCCAACTCAAATGAGCGCCCAAGTTGAAGTCAACTTTCATCTATACAACCCTCAGATTGTGCCTTGATTGAGGAAGGGATTTGAACCTCAAAATTTAATCATCTCAAGACAAAAGCTTCCTTAGACACTTGGCATTTGATTGAAATCATTAAGAATTAGAAAGAACCACATAAGGATGTAAGGTGCACTTTTCACCCATACAATCCTAAAATTGTGCCTAAGGGAAATAACTTGATTTCATATCAATAGGTGAGTGCCTTGAGAGAAAGGATCACTCTAGGTTATTTTCAATTGTTGAAAGCACAAAAATGATAAAGATAAAGGCAATTGAGTTAGGCACACTTTAGCCTCTGAGGACACCTCAATGAGCGCCTTGGATGAAATTACATGAGATGACCTTTTGGAGTGAGCACTTGAAAGATAGAATTCCTTCTAAGACATGTCTCATCATTTAGAATTACAAAATTGCAAGTATAAAGACATTTAAATCTAGGCGCACTCTCCATCAGTACAAACCCATTATGGTGCCTAAGGGAGAAATTGCATTGAAAGACACCTTTTGAATGAATCTCTTAAGGGAGGTTGACTTCTTTAAGCCATTACAATTGTTTGAAATCATTTAAAGTGATAAATATGGACCAACATGTGTTAGGCGCCCTTTGCTCTTCTTTTTACCTATATATGCGCCTCGATTTGTAGTAAGATTATTCCATGTTTAAAGAGGATTCCTTTATGTTATAAAATGTTTATCATAAGGATTGATGTGTTTCTTGGTTTGTATTGGAGGAAGATTGAAGGAAAAGGTAGGAGCAAGAGCTTAGAGTCACCTAGAGTCATCATGTAGCTACTCCAAAGGAGCCTTTCACATTCATTCATGCCAGAGAGTTAAGATGGAAGTAATCACTGCCAAGGAAACATCACTTCAAGAGGTAGCTGCTCCAAGAGGTCACAACAAGATATATTTCAAGACATCACCAGTTGCATCATGTTCAAAGACTTCCATCTATCACTTCAAATTGCATCTAGTGAACTCATTAATTGGCACCTAGAAGGAAAAGACCTTAAACTTACATTATTGAGTTAGCACTTTAGAAATTGAGCCATTCCTAGTCAATTGGAATCATAAAATATCAAATACAAAGTCAAATTGGACTTAGGCGCCCCTTCATGTAATTTCCCACCATCATGAGCGCCTAGATCTAGGAAGATCATCCAATTACACCTAGGAATAAGATACAAGTCCAAGACCTCAAATTTGAGCGCCTAGAAGTGTGATGGATTGAAGAAGCTACATTGGTGCCTAAGGGTAAGTTGTATCTAATGACAACCTAATTGAGCACCTAGGAGGTATAAAGCTTAACATTGACATGAGGACAAGTGCTTAGTAAAGGAGAGTTTCTCAAACATTTAAACATGTGAATGAAGTCATAGAAATGCACTAAGTCATCTAGGTGCCATTTTTCCCTTTTGTACCCTTACATTTGCACCTAAGAAGAAGTTGTTTTAGTTCATTGGAGTGTTTGAGTATTGAGGATTTCTTAGCAATGCTCTATAACTTTACACTGCCTACTTCTGACAATTTTTAGGGCAACAGAAAACTTTTCACCACGGGCAAACACCTCAGAGATATAAAAACTGAGAGAGGTTATTGTAGAGGCACTCTACGTGATCGTGTTGCCTTAGACAGAATGTTTCTAAGTGACATGGTTTTCGAGTAACATCTCATCAAAGATTGCTACCTTTTTGCACTTTGGACTCTTCAGGGATATCGTCGGTACAATGTAGCTCAGACTGTTTCAACATGTTTGGGTGAAAAATAGGGCCATGTCTAGTGTAAATGTACCCATCCGGACATGTTGGAATAGTCAGTTTGGTCGCATCAGGAGCAGGATGAAAGTTACACCCCTTTGCAACTTTACACTATGCCCTTCTGATGATTTTTGGAGCAGCAGAAAACCTTTCACCACGGGCAAATGTCTTAGAGATATAAAAAATTGAGAGAGGTTATTATAGAGGCACTCTACATGATCATGTTGCATTAGATGGAATGTTTCTAAGTGACATGATTTTTTAGTAACATCTCGTCAAAGATTTCTACCTTTTTGCACTTTGGACTCTTTAGGGATATCATTGGTACAATGTAGCTCGGACTGTTTTGACATGTTTGGGTGAAAAATAGGACCATGCCTAGCATAAATGTACCCATTTGGATGTGTTGGAATAGTCAGTTTGGTCGCATCAAGAGTAGGGCGAAAGTTACACCCCTTTGCAACTTTACACTGCCTCTTTCTGACGATTTTTGGGGTAGCAGAAAACTTTTCACCACGGACAAATGTCTCATAGATATAAAAAACCAAGAGAGGTTATTGAAGAGACACTCTACGTGATCGTGTTACCTTACACAAAATATTTCTAAGTGACACGGTTTTCAAGTAACATCTCATCAAAGATTGCTGCCTTTTTGCACTTTGGACTCTTCAGGGATATCGTCGGTACAATATAGCTTGAACTATTTCGACATGTTTGGGTGAAAAATAGGACCATGCCTAGCATAAATGTACCCATCTGGATGCGTTGGAATAGTTAGTTTGGTCGCATCAGGAGCAGGATGAAAGTTACACCCTTTTACAACTTTACACTGCTTCCTAATGATTTTTGGGGCAGCAGAAAACCTTTCACCACGGGCAAATGCCTCAGAGATATAAAAAATCAAGAGAGGTTATTGTAGAGAGACTCTACATGATTGTGTTACCTTAGACATAATGTTTCTAAGTGACACAGTTTTTGAGTAACATCTCGTCAAAGATTTCTGTCTTTTTTCACTTTGGACTCTTTAGGGATATCGTCGGTACAATGTAGCTCGGACTGTTTCGACATGTTTGGGTAAAAAATAGGACCATGCCTAGCATAAATGTACCCATCCAGATACGTTGGAACAATCAGTTTGGTTGCATCAGGAGCAGGACACCAAAAATGCATAACATGATGATGTAAAAATGTGTATATGTGTAAAAATGCAACAAGAAATTAAAAAAAAGACAAACCTTACAAATTAATGTGCATACTTACAACTCAATGTAACATGACTTTACAAAATCAATGTGAATACTTACAAATTAATCCAATGAACCATCCGGGTCTGCTCTACTCTTTATTGTGTCAAGTATTGCTTCATGGTCAGACTCACACACCTTCCACAAGATTTTGTTCAAAGGTCTACCTCGATACTTTATCAAATGAACATTAGATGCCACGACAAGGTTCAAGTAATGAGGAATCTTCTGATGCATGTCAAAGTCCTAAAACAGCCAAACATTAACACTCTTATGTGGGTACCTTCTAAGCTATGTTCCAGTAATAACCACTGAGCCTGTAGGGTATTCGATGTTTTCTCCATCTGTAATAGGGGCCTCCAATTTCTTTTTGGCCTCAACACAATGACATAAGTAATAATCTATTCCCTCTTCATTATCTTCATCTACAATAACTACATATACATGCCCTACATTGATATGTGTAGCAAATTAGATGAAATTAGTCAACATTACAAAAACACTACAAAGTAAGATGACATTACATGGTTGAACTAGATGAAATTAGATGCATATACGTGCCCTATATTACCTAGTTGAACTAAATCTAATATGTGGTCAAAGTCAACTGATGTTTCCATCTGTGTTAGTTCCAGTGCCATCAGGGGTGGATACGTGTCAAGTGGGCTAAGATAACTTAACTTTCATTCGTCAACCCACTCCTTTGACTTGCACTCATCCCAAACTTGAATTGTACAAGAAGAACAAAAGCATGACATCTTTTGCGTATGGATACTCCATGAACCTGAAATTGAGCTTCTGAAAGAGTGCATCTCATTTGATCCTATCAGTGTACAACAGTCCTCATATGGTGCAATGTAAGTATCATCTATCAACAAAAAAAATCTATGAACTGAAGACTTACCTTCATTACCTGGACCCATGGAAGCATTACACCACTTGACAATCGATTTTGCATCTGTCAACTTTGCATTGTCTTTATACTTTAACTCTTCTTGTGCTATGGCTCTTTTGATACATGTTCTTGCACCATCATGCTCCCCCTTTCCATGCCTGACCTCACAAAAGTTCCACATGCTGAATACCTGTAAAATTATGCCTCCTACTCAGCCAATAGAAATTTTGCGAGTTCTTGAATTGTGATACACAGTTATCTGACCATATGATATGCTGACTGAACGATATGCCCCTTCTAGCCAAATCATTGTAGAACACCTGAAAGAAACCTTGCATGAACTCCGTAGAATGCATGTGATCATCACTAATATAGAAATTATACTCCCTTATGATCTTTTTGTCATCCTCTGTACTATCATTCACATGAATGAATGCGATGTGCACAAATATAGAAACCTGTGTGGAGTTGTAATATTGTGATTGCACCTCACGTTGTGGCTGTAGACTGTAGTTCTCTACAAAGTTGATGACTAAAACAATGCTACCAACCAGAAATGTGTCCTTGCATAGCTTGAATTGCAAGTCCAACCATCGAGCTCTATGGGCATGTCTTGCATACTCATACACTATGATGTCACGAAATATAGGCATAAACTAATACACTGGAATCTTTTCAATAACCAATTCACACCTCTTTGCTTCTTTACCATCTTTTGTATTGTATGCCACTATTTTATACTTGCCAAACTCTACTAGTTTATTTCCAACCGCATGTGTTCTTTCCATATGTTCACATATTGGCAAATGTTGCAAGCCACTGCAACGATGACATGTGCCATCCAAGCATAATTTCTTGTAGAAAATTTGACCTTCCTTTCTTTCACATAAAATTCTTGATATGAAGTCTCTTGAAGATGTTGGTGGGGCACATATGGCACAACCCTGCAAAACATTGTTAGTATGCATATCTAAACATATAGACCTATAAACATCAAAATGGTTAGAAAATTCAATATGTAATCTACAACAACAAGTAGTGCGTGTGTGATTTATCTTGACATAGAAAGGTTTTAGCATTTCAAAATATCTTTGACAAATTTTAATTTGAGGTTACTTCTCTAGAAATTTACCATAAAACTGTGTTTGAGTCTCATCCAAAAAATGCTTTGGATGTGGCTCACGGTTCTGACTACCGATTCTCCTTCTTACCACATCCCTTTGATTCAGAGATACCCTTGTGTAATTCTTCCAAAAGTCTTCAATTAGTGATCTCAATGCTTCAACAATTGGTTTATCTTTTTGTGGTAGTCTCCCCAAGAACGCCCATAATTCATTGGCATTAGTGTCCTTAATTCTTTAGCATCTTCCAATGGATCTTGATAAAGTTCTCCTATTAATTCTCAATTCTTGACTCCTCTTTCTAATGAGATGATCTTTCCTCGTTTGACTACTTACTATAGTTGATGTAATCACATGTCGTGTTGCAATACTATCTTTTGTGCATGAGGTGTTACCCACACTCTCATACGCACTCATTAGATTCTTGACAATAGATTTTTCCCTTGAAGCCTCTGATGTTCTCAACCCAAGAATCTTCATGATGGACCTATACTTTATACTTCACATCATTTCAATGAATAGTTGACATCTTGCACTCTCATTTAACTTTTCCAAGAACAATCTCCAAATCTTATGAGCATATCTTCTACAGTGCATTTTGGAATCTTACCTTCCATTGGCTGCAAAATATTCTCATCAATATCAATTAAATACTTTGGCTTTCTATTCAAAATTCTAGGTGGTGTTAAGTTAGGTAAATTCATCTCAATATTAGGAATTTCATCAATATTTAAATGAGATGGGCTAGATGGCATACCTTCGATCGAAGATGGAATAGATGACATACCTTGAGGTTGAGGTGGGAACGATGGCGTACCTCCCTCATCACATGTGAGTGATGATGTACTCTCAACTTGAGATGTGATAGATGGTGTCCCTACATGTTGACTTTCAGTAGAGGACGAGTCTCCAACTATGGTATTCAAATCTCTCGTAGCACAAAGCTTTTGCATTCGTTCTCTTTGTGTCGCCAATACCATATCTCTTTGTGATGGTTGTGGTTCCTCTTCAATTGGTATGTCTTCATTTATCATGTCCAATTTCCTCTTGTCACAAAGTTCCCTCATATCCACTGCTTTCTTTGCATTCTTAGCTTCTATCTCTTCCTATGTTGGTTTAATTCTTGATCGTTTCCTCGGCATGACGGAGAATTTGTCTGTAGCATGATAAAGAGACCAATATTACTTCCTAAGAAATGAATACAAGATAATAGTGGGATTGTATTTTTATTATGTTGTAAGGATTTATTCTTGTATAGTTTGACATCATGGTATGTTAAGGTCTGTTTATTACACATAATTATTAAAGAGCCCAAGTGTAGAAAATATACATGGCATCATGTGAGGTTGTAGGCTACTTTCTTGATTGGGAATGTGTCTATTTTAAACATGTATGATAAAGCATGATAAAGTAATTCAATTCAAATTAAGGAAAATGTAAAGAACATGCATGTAAAGACTTGACATACCTAAAAAATGAAGATTTGAATGGAGAGAGTACCCAATTATGTAGTGTTTTTTTCTTCTTGCATCAAACTCCTCAACAATTTGAGTTTTTCACCACTTGCTTCCTTTTCAATGTTAAATTGAATAACACTCAAATATAATTACTAACAACAATACTATTAACCAATCTATAATGTTAAGTTCCTAAAATTGAATCACAATTAACATTGCAACACTACAAAAATTGAAACTTGAATAGATATATATCAAACTTGGTGTGAAAACTATGTTATTTCCTCCTCCTTAAGTTGGCAAAGTAGAAAAGGTGGTGGAAAGATCATGCAAAGGTGGTACAATGTGTCAAATGTGCATGTGAACTTCCCAACAGCATGAAAGCACTTCTTTTTTGTCAAAGCATGCATAGAATTAGTATGAAAATAGAGCATGTGGGCCTGGATCACGGGGGTCAACACTTTTTTACTGTTTCTATAGAAAAACAAAATGCAAGCGCGTTATAATGCAAGTGCGTTATAATGCGCTCGTGTTTTATCCTGCTATAGATTGATCACATCCTGTGCATTATCTTCCTTAACACAAGCAGGGATGACCACATCCTGTGCTTCATCAAATGACACTTCCAAGCCTTACAATTCCTCTTAAATATGGGAGGATCCATGACTGGAAGAGCCAAGCCACTTCGTCCCGCCTTGCTGAAGGATGACATTCTGGGAGAATTAGGAGATTTTCCTTTGGAGATCATATAATATTTAAATGCTTTCCATCTTGGTAGGTCCTCTGCATCAGAGAAAAAACATTGATGGTTTCTGAGAAATAAGAAATTCTTCATCTCTTTGGTGATCCATTTCTCTTTCCAAACCTTCCCCTTCAGACTTGAATGACCACAAGGTTTTTGAGGGAGAACTTTTCTTGTTTCTTGCAAGAGCTTGCCAAATGCTCCGCCATATGATAGGCATAACAATGAAGGGGCAAGCCCTCATAATCAAGTTCTTGATAGAAAATGCCCATCGAGGAAGAAAGACAGATCTTCTTTGGAAGTAGAAGTTCTAGTTTGTGACAAATCCTTATCCAAGCATAAATAGCAGGGGTTCTGTCAAGCGATTGCCAATCCACTTCCACAAAGTCTCCTGAAGACTTCCTGATTGATTCCAAAACATCCACACCCCAAAACTGGAGAGGCAATCAATATAATCGAACCAATAAATCTGTATTTGACGATAGAAACTCTCTTCAGGCTAGATTAAGAGTCCAACATTTCAGCTCAAGTCTAAACCCATCAACATCTAAATAACTTGAATACAAAATCTTTGTTTTCCTATCTTTAGAACTCAACCTTCAACGTCAAACCCTAATCCCTCAACCCTTAACTCTAATCCCTTGACCCTCAACCCTATCCCTAAACCCTAAACCCTAAAGCCTCAACCCTCAACCCTCAACGTCAAATCCTAATCCCTCGACCCTTCACTCTAATCCCTCAACCCTAAACCCTATCCCTAAACCATCAACACTATACCTTAAACCCTAATCCCTCAACCCTCAACCCTAAACCTTATCCCTAAACCCTAATCCCTCAACCCTCAACCCTAATCCGTCATCCCTCAACTCTAATCCCTCATCCCTAAACCCTAAAAGCTATCCCTATTCCTAAACCCTCAACAGACTCGATACTATACCTTAAACCCTAATCCCTTATCCCTAAACCCTCCAACCCTATCCCTAAACCCTTGACCCTCAAACCTCAACCCTCAACCCTCAACATCAAACCCTAATCTCTCAACCTTGAACTATGATCCCTCGACCCTCAACCCTATCCCTAAACCCTAAAGCCTCAACCCTCAACCCTCAACGTCAAATCCTAATCCCTCGACCCTTCACTCTAATCCCTCAACCCTAAACCCTCAACACTATACCTTAAACCCTAATCCCTCAACCCTCAACCCTAAACCTTATCCCTAAAGCCTAATCCCTCAACCCTCAACCCTAATCCATCATCCCTCAACTCTAATCCCTCATCCCTAAACCCTAAATGCTATCCCTATTCCTAAACCCTCAACAGACTCGATACTATACCTTAAACCCTAATCCCTTATCCCTAAACCCTCCAACCCTATCCCTAATCGTTATACCCTCGACCCTCAATCCTATCCCAAAACCCTTAACCCTCAAACTTCAATGTACTCAACCCTCAATGTCAAACCCTAATCCCTCAACCCTTAACTCTAATCCCTCGACCCTTAACCCTTAAAACTTGAACCCTAAAACCTATCCCTACACGCTTGACACTTGACACTATATCTTAAACCCTAATCCCTTAACCCTCATACCTAAAGCCTCAACCCTAAATCCTTAAACCTTCAACCCTAAAACCTATCCCTAATCCCTCTACCCTCGACACTTTTATTTAACCCTAATCCCTTGACTATTAACCCTATCCCTCAACCTCAACCCTCAAATCTCAACATTAAACCCTAATTCATCAACCCTAAACCCTAATCCCTCAAACCTAAACCCTAATCCCTCAAACCTAAACCCTATCCCTAAACCATCAATCCTCAACACTATACCTTAAACCCTAATCCCTATCCCTCAACCCTTAACCCTTAAAACTTAAACCCTATCCCTACACCCTCAACACTTGACACTATATCTTAAGCCTTAAACCCTCATCTCTAAAGCCTCAACCCTCAATCCTTAAACCTTCAACCCTAAATCCTATCCCTAATCCCTCTACCCTCGACACTCTAACCCTAACCTTGAGATTAAACGCTAATCTGTCAACCCTAAACCCTAATCCGTCAACCCTAAACCCTATCCCTAAACCCTCAACCCTCAACACTATACCTTAAACCCTAACCATCAACCCTAAAACCTAATCCCTCAACCCTCAACCCTCAACCCTACACCCTCAACCCTCAACCCTAATCCCTCATCCCTAAACCCTAAATGCTATCCCTATTCCTAAACCCTCAACCCTCGACACTATACCTTAAACCCTAATCCCTAAACCCTATCCCTCAACCCTTAACCCTTAAAAATTAAACCCTAAAACCTATCCATAAACCCTCGACGCTCAACACTATATTTTAAACCCCAATCCCTTAACCCTCAGCCCTAAAGCCTCAACCCTCAATTGTTAAACCTTCAACCCTAAACCCTATCCCTAATCCCTCTACCCTCAACACTCTACTTTAACCCTAATCCCTTGACCATCAACCCTATCCCTAAACCCTCAACCCTCAACCCTCAACTCTCAACATTAAACCCTAATCCGTCAACCCTAAACCCTAATCCGTCAACCCTAAACCCTCAACCCTCAACACTATACCTTAAACCATAATCCCTAATCCCTCAACCCTAAACCCTAAACCCTATCCCTAAAGCCAACAAAATTGCTTTGCCTTATGTTAGGTTGTTAAACCCATCATTTTTTACACTCTTCTCTTAAAGATATTTGAGTTGCAAGAATATGTCAGAAAAATGGCTATGAACTTTTTTAATGTTAGTAATGTTATATGGCATGTTTTTCTGGCCCATCTGGGGTTCATTATGCCAATAGGTGTACACACTATGAGAAAAGCTTTGCGTATGGTACATCCACAGTGAGTAATTAACAGTTGAAATAAGAAGGATGATCATTATGAGAAAAGATTTGCATTGGGGTACATCTATGTTTCTTGCTATCCACCCCGCACTTAGGGGAGGTATATTGTTATAAAACAGGCAAATAATCTCCCATTGTTTACTGGCTCTATCCACAAGGACTACTAAACTATACCTTAAACCCTAATCCCTCAACCCTAAACCCTATCCCTAATCCATCTACCCTCAACACTCTACCTTAACCCTAATCACTCGACCCTTAACCCTAAACCCTAATCCCTCAAGGTCCTAAACTCTAATCCCTTATCCCTAAACGCTCAACCCTCAACCTTAAACCTTAATCACTCAATCCTTATCCACCCCTCTCCTCCCCTATCTAGCTCTCTACCCTCCTATGCCCTTGACACTATATGTACATAGATATAGGCATACATAGATACATACATAGATACATATAGGCATACATAGATACATAGATACATATAGGCATACATACATACATACATACATATAGGCATATAGGCATACATACATACATACATGATTAATATCCTTGAACATAAAAAAATTTAAGGGGAACATAATGTGAACGCGTTATAACGCGCTCGCATTATTTCAAACATGACAAACAACACACTTTTGCAGAAAAAGAAAAATGCAAAGCAAAACATAACGCGAGCACGTTATAACGTGCTCGTGTTATGTTTTGCTTTGGGAATCCCAAGCCTTGGGCTTGGGATTTGCTTTGGATTTCCAACCCAAAGGCTTAGAGTGCCTTTTGAATAGCCACAGACGTGTTTTTCCATATTCTTCAAGATTTCACATAATTTCGTTCGTGCTAACCCTCAGATTTGCACATGTTTCAAGGTCAAACAAATCGAACACCTGGGTAATGTTAGGCTTTCTCTTAGCTATTTGCCGATGTGATTTTTTTCACATTTTAACAATGTTAAGCCTTTCATCTTTAATTTCTTTTGTTTGTGTGTCCGTTTTTGGGCAAAATCCACCGTTTGGTCTTTTTTCATTGCAAATTAACTATTCATTGAAAATTTAAAAAAATTACATATTTAGAAACTAGACTCCATTCTACAAATATTAAAAAAAGAAAAAAATAATTTTCAATTAGTTTTCAAAATTTATAAGGGTAGCACGGCCAAAATTCTATTTTTTAGGATGTGTCCACTCTGAAAATTAGTAAAAAATCAAATATTCATCAAAACATTATCAGAAAAATCAGGCATAAACTACATGCTATTAGCTAATTTCTCATTGAAGCGATTTTAAAAATACCAAAAAAAAGTTGACCTTTTGAGGGAGCCACAAAACATGCTATGTTATGTTTTTTTGACAAAAACAACACCAATTTCTGTGGCTCCCTCTTTTGAACCCCTTAATCTATGCCATTTTCAAAAAACAATAGTAGTTTAGAAAGTAGACTCGGAGCACTACGAACATTGTTTTGGTTGCATCTCCAAATTTTGAGTGTAACTATGCTCAATTTCTCATCCAAGGCCAGTATTTCCTGATTTTAGAAAAAAGTGGCCACTTAAGACCCCTTTTTGGCCCCTCATCTTCTTGCACTTACCCTAGCCATCTTTCAAAAGATTCAGTGAGAGATATTCAAGAGTGAAAATACCTTTTTACGCCTCTAGGGTTCATGATATGAGCCGGATAAGATTGTTGGTTGAATCGACTTCTGCGGTTGATCTTTGAGAGGTTTTGAGGCAATTTTATTGCAGAGCTCCTTCTTTCTTCTTCTTGAATGCAAATGTGCAAATGATGAACAAGAGAACCCCTATATTTCTGCGCAAACCCTAATTCAAAATTGCAATAAATGCATAACTTAAGTCATTCTGGTTGCCTTGTTCTGCTTGTTCTGAGAGAGATCTTTTCGGATTACTGAGATGCAATTAGAGTGGTTCTTGGTGACAAATGACAATCTATCTCCCTTTTTCAATCATTCCATTTATCCGTAGATCAAGATATTTAAATTTTAAATCATACCAGATCTAACTGTGGGAATCCTGCTTTTACTGGATGACTGTTAAACCGGATCAATCTTGGAAGCTTAAAAACTTCTTGTGGATCTTCTATATCTTTACCAAGGCTTATTTAGATATTTCTCTGAGAACCCTTTAATCTGCAACTTCCCATGTGCCAATTTCAGGCACCAATTGACTGGCTGGGGGAATTTGTTTTCCTTTTTGACTCCCCCTGAGCCAAAGCTCATCTATTTAGTTTCTAGAAGGAATATTAGCACCAGATTCTGGTGCGGATCCATCCCCAACATTTTTTGTACTTCTCTTTACCCAAATCTTGTTCATCTCCCTTTGAACTTCATTCACATTCATTTTTCCTTTTCCTTTGTCTTGATTTTGATTATGATGCATCGAACCCTTTTTATCCTGATTCTTACTTCTACAAAATTTGGCAATATGACCAGATCTATTGCAATTGTAGCAAATAACATTTCTTTGTAGATTTGACTGATATCCTCTTGATCTACATTAATTAGCCATATGCCCCATTCTATTGCATGCAAAGCATCTACCATTGAATGAATTGTTCATTTGTATATTTCTACATTCATGAGATTTGTAACCATACCTTTTGCAGTTAAAACACGATCTGGAGAAGGATGAATTAGTATGATTCATTCTTCTTCTGCACTGATTTGCTTTATGACCGAAGTTATTGTAGTTGTTGCAGTATCCATTAAAGGATGGATATCTTTGAGCATTTGGTTGTCTTATCGGAGCTCTTCTAGGCCTGTTCCTTGGATTTCTTGATCTAGAGTTCTTCTGACCAGATCTAGAGCTTTCCCCTTTCTCATACCCCAAGCCTTGCTTGTCATCTATCCTCTTTTGGCTTTCAAGAAGAACTTCAAGTTGAGCAGAGCTTATCTTGAATTTCTCTTTGTATTCATTTGTTGTTTGAAGATCCCTTTTAAGAGTGTCTATCTGATTCTCAAGTTGTTCTTCATTGTCTCTAGCTTCTTCAAGATCAGATTCCAGATGCCTGATTATTCTATCCATTTTGTGGTAGTCTTCTGACTTCTCTTTGAGAGATTGTTCTAGATTATCTTCACTTTTTCTTTTCTCTTCAATTTCTTGGGTGAATTTCATAACTCTTGATTCCATTTCATGTCTTACCATAATGACCTCTTTTGATAACTTCTCACATAACTTGGTTTTCTCATTCAAATATTCATTAGTATCATTGGCTTCACTTTGACTTGCTAATTGTTGAAGTTGTTCCTTTCTTTTCTTCATTGAGATACTTAGTTTTTCTTTGAGTTCATTTATGAAATCATCATCTTGTTTGAGTCTTTCCCTCAGCTTATTGACTTTAGAGTGAGATTGCTCAAGATCATGTAGGGAAGACTGAAGTTGATCCCTCATACCATATATATCCATTGAGATTCCCAGATCTTCCTCAAGCTGTTAGGCTCTATCTAGAGGAACTTAGCTCTGATACCAATTGTTGATAACTGAGAGGGGGGGTGAATCACTTATCTTAATTATTTGACTTTCTTTTCTTCTTTGATAATTAGTACAGTATCAAAACATATAAGCATACACATAACACAAGGATGTTTACGTGGAAAACACTGTTAAGGGAAAAACCATGGGGTGACTAACCCAAGATTGTATTCTCTGTTAAAAGAATAGAAGTACAAAATGACACTTGCCAATTAGGGCTCACTACTCGAGCACACTACTCACAAGAGGCTCACTGCCTACAATAGTTTATAGAAAGAAACCAGGTACTTGAACTAATGGGAAGCATCCACATATGCTGAGGTTTAGTTCTGGTTAGGCTCAATAAACTGATCTACTACACTTCATTCTTCCTCTGCTTTAGTGTTGTTGTTCTGTTACATACCGGTCCTGTATTGCAACTTCCACACTACTCTCTTCTTTTCTTCACACTACACAACACACCACACATCTCTTCACATCAAAATCCATCTGGTATATATATCCGCACCAAGGATTTCAACATCTTTCTAGTCAGCATCCAGAATACTCAAGATTTTCCCAAACTCTTGTCTGTCAGCTGAATCCATGCTTACTAAGTGATGCGTATCAAAAAGATAGTTATAGAAGTCATCAATCATGTCGGCCAACTATGAATGATCCCTCAAGAAACTTGATCACCATCAATTCCTCATCCGGATTAAGGTCTGATGCTCTGCCGGTCAATTCTTCCTCAGTCTACTCTGCCAAATAGGAACCCAACACTTAGGTGCTCATATCTTTTCACTCTTTTATCACCGGAGGCTCAATCTCTGGAATGTGTCATTCATGGTACTCCTCTTGACTTCCCCAAGTCCACTCTTTTTTGAGATACTTCCTCTGAGAGATTCAGACCTGATTGTCAGACCTTGCTACATGCTCTGTTCTTGCTCACCGAACCAAAATACTCTTCAATCTGACTTTCGGTATAGGCATACCATGTCCTGCAGATATGTGGGATGGACTTTGTTGCCATCAATGACAACACTCATGATGCCACACAGTGTCTCTTGTCAACACATATTGCCATGGACATATTAATAGCAAATGACAAGCATCCATGGGGATTATATCACACAAAATCTTGTCATTATATTCCCCTATCTCAAACTCTACCCAAGTTTGTTCATCTACCAAAACTTGTTGCCCCTTATTCAACCATGAAACTTTATAAGGACTAACATGAGGAAGTCTTTTCAATTTCAACTTGTCTACCATTTCAATAGAAGCCAAATTTTTAGTTGAACCTAAATCAACAATTACCTTGCAAATCTTACCATAGGCCTTACATGTTGTCTTGAACAATGTCTTCCTCTGAGGGGGTTCTTGTGTTAGAGGCACCTTCAACATGGTTCTCCTCATCATCAAACTTTCTCCTTCATGGACTGGGGCTACACTTCCAATTGGAGAGTTAACACTTTAGCAATCTTCCTCTTGGATCAACTGGTTCCTTCTTTCTCCATGAGAGCTTGAGGCTTGTTTCTCAGGACATTTGAAGGCTGGATGTCCCACTTGGTTGCAATTGTAGCACCTCCCTGTGAAGACATTAGGACCTCTCCCTGGTCCACCATATCTACCCCTTCCATTGGGTCTCCTTCCTCTAAAGCCTCCTCTAGAACCTAATTCTTGACTTTGTTCTTGGGAACTAGATTCCCCTTGACTTCTTTGGGACTGATTTATGCCTCCAAAACTGTCGCTACCTCTAAAATTTCTGCCTCCTCTTCCTCAATTTTGCTGCTCACCTTTCCTCTTCAACTTCTCTTCAGTCCTCAATGCCATTTGAAAGCATTTATTCACTGTTTCAGGGGTTAGTATATTGATTTCATCTTGTATACTAAACTTCAAACCATTTAGATACCTTGCCACTTTACCTTTTTCTTCCTCCATATGTCCACAACGAAGAGAGAACTTTTGAAACTCCTCGGTGTAGGTGGCCACATCTAAATCTCTTTGTTTGAGATTTTGAATCTTCTTGTAGATCTACACCTCATAATCTGATGGAAGGAATTGGGACTTGATCCTCTCCAACATTCTGCTCCATGAAGAGATCATGCTCTTCCCACTCTTCACCCTCTCACCTTGGGTGTAATTCCACCATGTGAGGGTAGCACCTTTGAGTTTGGTTTTTGCAAACTTCACCCTCTTATTCTCAAGAACGTATTTGTATTCAAAGTAGTTATTTAAGGCCTCAATCCACTCCATAACTTCATCAGCATTCATCTTGCCACTAAACATTGGAATCTCCATCTGAGCCTCTGAAGAATCTTTGCCAATTGCCTTGATGGCTTCAAGGAAATGTTTCTGATCTGCAGGTACCTCTGCCTCTTCTTGATCTTCTTCTTCCTCCTCTTTTTCTTCCTCTTCATCAGAACCTTCATCTATCCTCTTCCCTATCCTCAGTGCCTTCAATTCAACTTGGAGTGCTTCCTTGACTCCACTCTTAATCTTTTCTTCCATCTCCTTGAACTTCTTAACCACCTCAGTGGTCATCCCTTTTGGAGGCATGTTGCTAGCCTCTTCTTAACTCTCCTCTGCTGACATATACTAGGTCTTACACACAACCAAGAATAGAACCTTTTATGACTTTGATACCACTATGATGTAGAGGACTTAGGCTAGGTTGAGGATTCCACTGTTTGACAAGACTTTCTTCTTGACATTCAAGAACCTAATTCATGGATCAACATGCAAAAGTGGGAACAGTAGTTAGTTTCATTGAAACCAGTATGTAAAGGCTTGTTTGACATACCATGGGACCCATCCAAACCATTGGTTATGGTTTAGCAAGTTTGGGTTTAGGACTTCCTTCACAAACCTAATGAAATCCTTGTAGCCCTTGAAATGAGAACAGTCAGCAACAACTCCTTTTGGTGGCCTTCAAACTTAGATCTTAGACAATACTAAGATACCCTTTTGGATGCCCTACAACATACCAAAGACTCACTATGGATTGTTTTGCAACATATGCCACTTTCAATAAGGTTGTCCTATTGCAAAGAGCCCCAATTAGCCCAAATTTACAAAGAGACCCCTACAAATATCATTCACATAACCCAACCAATGATTGGAACACTTAGGACCCATGCCAAGACTAAGGATTTTGTGGGTTTTGGATACCTACAGTCGATTGTACCTTCAAATGCACATGTGGTTCCTCAAAAGGCTTAATACATGAGGATATTAAGCCCTCCTCATCAAAATTCTACATCTGTTGACTCCCTCTTCTCTGCAAACATTCCAATCAACTGAAATATGAAGGAACACATCCATCCCACTAGTCTTGTGGCACTGAGAGACAGTGGGATGGTTAAAATCCCATTATTTTGGCAAAACCCTAGGTTAGGGTTTAACAAGATAGTTTTTAGAAAAACCCTTATATCTCCCTTCTACAAAGATGTCAATGCACCAAACCAAATTCAAATGATAGACAATTCCATTCTCTAATCAATCAGATCATGAGGAGATGAAAATAGTGTTGTACCTATGCAGAGTATGGCCTGGAGCAGCGTTTGAACTCAGGGAAAAAAGGTTTTCAGTGAATAGTCCAAGAAGATTAGATGTAACTTGCTTCCTAGACAATGTCAAGGCCTCAAAGTGGATTCAAATGAAAGTTAATCCATCATACTACTCATTCCAAATATTAGGAGGTCATGACAATTCCGTACTTGAAGATGGTACAGACTGTTTAATAGAAATGCACAAAAAATATAGAGAACAACAAAGAATTAGATTTCTATTGCTTGAAACTTCTTTCACACAACTGCCACCGATCCATGAGGGTGTCTTAATAGGTTTACATCTTCCTCCATCAGTTTGGGGTCAGTTGGCAACAAGAAACCACCCTCAAACTGCCCAAAACTGTCAATTAGCATTATGTTTACAATATGTATTAGGGGCAAATTATAGTTTAGACAAAACTACTGCCTCAAACTCCTCTAGGACCATATGCTATGTCATATTTTGACACTCCTCTCCAATGCCTCTCCATTTTGACACTCATGGAGGATTGACCAATTTGGACTTGACTGCCTACACCAACTACTTGGCATCAAGGCCTTACAAAATGACTTCAATACAATTTCAAATGGTCATAAGACCTTATTACATTCTTCAAATGGTCTTCAAGACCTTATTGACATTCAAAGCAAAACTTGGAATAGGCCTTTTGGCCCATTGGTGCCATGGGTGCTCCTGCACCACTTGCAACAGAACATTATCAATCTTCTAGAGATTACTCATTGGGACACATATCTACCATATATATCTTGTTTGTTTATAGAGTCCCACATTGCATATTTAGGAGATACTTTGGAGGCTATTCAGTTCCTCTTTGATGACAACTTTAGTGGAGTTGCATCACCATCATCTTCTTCAAAGGCTGTTCTTCATCCTCCTATTCAGTCATATTTTAATAGTGGATTGGAGACATTTGAGCAGTTTTCAGGAGATTCGTTTTTGTCTTTGGATCATGTGTAGAGTTCAAAGACATTCATCCTTCTTCCTACATATTCCTATCCAGAATGGGAAGACATTATGCACACATCTGCAGTTCTAGTTCCACCCAAGGGGAGGAATGTTGTTCTGTGTTCATGGATAATCTTGAGAAGTGGTTGCATGGTTTCTCTTCTCATCTCTATTTTGGAAGGGAGTATTTCCTCGCATAGGGTTCTGTCCTTCTCACTTTTGAGGGGGGTATTCTCTCTAATCTTTAAGGGGGCTTCCTAGTTCTCTTCACTTTATTTTCTGTCTTTTAGAGGGAAGTTTTTTCCCATAGGGTTTTCTTCCTTTCTCCACTTTATGAGAGATTACATTGTACTTGGGTACCTAATCTCACTTTTGAGGGGGGTATTCTCTCTAATCTTTAGGGGGCTTTCTAGTTCTCTTCACTTTATTTTCTCTCTTTTAGAGGGAAGTTTTTTTTCTCACAGGGTTTTCTTCCTTTCTCCATTTTATGAGAGATTACATTGTACTTGGGTACATAATCAAGCCTAGTTGTTGCCCGACCCAACTTTTTCTTTTTTGTACCCACCTAAGCTACGCTTAAGGTGGGTGTTGGTGTATATTAAGCTTTCTTAGGAGTGCATGATGTCTATGTTTAGCCATGTGCTATATTTGACTTACATGCCTAAATTAACCTTTTTTCTAAGTTAAGTGGTTGCATGCCTATTTTTAGGGCACCACTATTCTTAGTTGGCTTTTCCTATTTCTGGCTTGACTATTCTTAGTCATTATTTGCCTATATGTACAACCTTTGTGAGCTAATTAATCAACTCCTTCATTGCAATTCATTTCTTTCATTCTTGTTTGCATTCTTGTTTGTCAAACTCTTGCAGAGTGTGCCTTTGCTCGACTTAGGTGGCTTTACCGCTGCCGACATTCATCCAAAAGATCCCAAAGTTCTCACATGAGCGTACAATTGCATGTCTTTCGCAACTCGACCAAGTGCCATCGTTCATCCAGGTGATCTTGCTCAATCTCATAGAGCACCCTAACATTCACACCTTTCAAAATCACACGTGATAATTTCAAATCACTCCAAAAATTTTACAGCAATTTACTTCGTAAGGCCCCTACTTATAAGTAAGGTTTCAGGTCCACATCATCAAATATGATACCACATCAACATACTTTTTGTTGAGGTGTCCAAAAGAACCAAAAAAAGGGTGGACCAATAATTGTGCATTAAGTCATGTTTTGTTGGTTCGCTGATGTCGCATCACATGATTAGTTGCTTTTTAAATGTAAAGAGTACATCTCATTCAATTATAGTTACTTATAATCAACACTAACAACCTTAAAATCACAACTATTAAGACTAAACTTTTAAAAATATTGGACCTTAAATCCACAAATACTATCACAGCAATTGGAACACGCTGAGCAATTGGATCCTCTCAGCTATATCAATTTCCAAAATGTAATAAAAAATAACTTTTATACATTACTTATACTTTACTTTCTATATACTCCAATGACATCGACTAGGTGCCTAATTACGACCGGACACTTATTTCCCTTTTTTTTTTTTTAAAAAGAGACTTTTTAGATGAAAATGTCTTCCTCCCAACCATTTATCTGAGAGCCATTGCCGACAATATTTGTTGACTAAGATTTGATGGAGGTGACATGACGTTTTCGCCAAGTTACATTTAGATTTCAACTACAAATATCCAAAATCCTAACTATAATTAAGTTAAAATCAAACCTCAACTGCAAAAGTCTTTTAACTTGGAATTGGGAATCCGGAATAGTATCCATTCCCTGGTGAATGCGATGCGCAGTCCTCTCTTTTCATAATTAATAAAGCTGGCTACTGTCTATTCGCTATCAGCCAAACTAAAACTACGGATCTCTATCTCAATCCATTCCTGGTTGAAAATTTACATGATAAAACTACATTAACAACTACAGGAAATTTAATGAGATCTCGTTTTGTACATATCAAAATTACACATTCATTCCCCAAAATCAGTCATCACAGAAAACTTGTACAACACAAACAATATATGCAATCTCATCTCCCATTTTACACCAACAATTTTAGTTTTGTGATACCAAAATCATTGTGAGCAATTGCTTTGTGGTTGTGCAAGAAGAGCTTGCATTTGTGCCAATTGCTGTTTCAGAGAATCGATGTGGCGATTGTAATCCCTTGCCTGAAGAACGGATTCTGCCTCCAATTCTCCCAGTTCTGAACAGAGGCGCTCCTCTGCTTCTTCCGTGTTTAACAATCTGATTCCTCTAGTCGACTACTACTAGCGACAGAAAAGGATGCATGGATTTCGAGAGAGCTGCCTGTACTAATCGTCGGTGTGTTTTTGACTATTTGCGTCTGTCCGTACAGCTTTTGACTAACCGGTCGTTTACGCTGGTTAAGCTCTTCCCTTAAAGATCATCCATTTCAATGGTCAAACAGTCAATAACAATTTTACACCTCATTTATAATAAAAAGTGGTAAATATTTGTCCTATTTTTTTGGTCAAAATTGATGTTGGAGTGGATGATATTAAACATCATCAAATTCAAAAATAATCAATAATAATTTAACACCTCATTTATATCAAAAAGTAAAAAAATATTAAATTAAACTTATAGCCGTATGACAATATAATCAAAATTTTCTTAGATTGTATTACATAAATCAAGAAATTTGGGGCACACAATAAAAACTTGTAGAGGATTAGAAGAAATATAAGAAGTAGACTTGAGCTTGGTACAGGGTTTTAGAGTGAACGAAACAAATTTTGGAAAAAAATTGTATAATTTATTTTTTTAATAACGTTTTGAATCACATTATGAAAATAAAATAACTATATATATAGACGGACTGTCAAATTAAATTCATTAAATTAAGAAGTTACATGTTTTGATTCTCATGTTGGTGCTGTCGACAGCTATGCTTTTGTCATCATGTGGGCTGCTTATTAACGTAACATTATTACTAGCAATTGGACCCATATAGGTTCAATGGGCACACCGATAGTTTTATATGATATTAAAATATAGTTAGAGTTAGATAATTTTGCAATAGTATGAGTTATAGCAAGTATTAATCATTATACATTATTTTTATTATATTATTTGTTAATTTTTATTTTTATTTGTTAACTCTATGTATACTATATAGGTATAATATAGGAACTAATAGAATCTAATAATAATACTATAATCTAAGACTAACATGGACTATTATAGGGAAATGATGCAATATGTCAATACAAAGTGTTATGGCTCAACTTCAAAGATATTAATAGAAATATAGTATGTAATCCTAATTATTGGACTACAAGAACCTATAAAGGAATAAAAGATAATTTAGTTCTCCATTGTTTTAGATTGCTTTTCACAAGAATATGACCTATAACAACACATGACAAATTGTATTTATCTATCATTTTGTATCTTTTACAACCAAGCAAGATTCAAAGCTTTGGCTTACTTGCAAGGCACCTACAAAGGCAACACCATTTACACCCCTGAGACAAAATAAAAGAACAAAAATAAAGACCACTTTAATATGTACCTCAAAAATTTCAAAAACTTCCATTAACAAGCACTTAAACTCTCTAAGGATTTAAACTTGTTTTTAGGGTTGTGTGTGAAGCTCTCTCTTTCATCCCATTAACTCAAAAGGACCTAATGTTGAGCAACAAGGGTAAGTGACATGAGTTTAGGGGTTCCATTAGTTGCATGGCCAAACATGTGGCCATGGTCTCCCACTCTAATCTGTTTAAGGTGCTAGTAGTGAGGTGGCCACAAACACCCTGTTCAATGTCAAGACTATTATTCAATGTTGAAAAACACTCTACATTGATTGATTTCTAGATCCATGACTGCCCAAATGGCTGCATCAACAAATCAAATGGTGAGCAATGTGAATGTATGAAAGAAAGGAAGGGAGTCAACTATTTATTTGGTTACATTGAGGGCAACGAAATGCCACCTTAATCAAGAGGAAGCTTTTGACAAGAAGCAAGTGGGAGTTCTCATTGAATTTGGGACCATTCAATATGAACAAACATGTGCTTATTACAATTTCCCCTAATTTAGGGGTTAGAAGTATGTATGTTATTCATATAGTTAGTTCCATCGAGATTGCTATTCATATAGTTAGTGTCATCAAGATTTTCTACAAGAAGAGGTTGGATCTGTTCATTGCTTTTCTCATTGTTATGAGAACCCAGGTTCCTTATTGAAACCATTTTACATGAAATAAAATTTTGCTCTTTGTAGATTGTGGTGTGACTGGCAATTTCTTTGAAGCCATTTAAAATTTTAGATGAATAAATTTTTCTCTATGTAAATTGTGGTGTAACTTTACAATGCCCTTGATTTGCAGATACTGGGATTTGGATGGGCAGGGATTTTTAAAAGACATTTGGTGGAGCCCGCTGCCATGTGGCTTGCTAACCTTGTCTAGGTTTCTCTCTTCAAGTGATTTACCTTCTATTGATAGATGAAGAAACAAGGAAAATAAAACTCAGATTTAAAACATTAGTGTCTTTTAGTTGGGTTTGCAACAATCTTGGAGCTTCACCATATACTTGCAGACTCTGGATAACCCATTGTGGGAGAGACCTTAAAATCACATTGCATCTTAGATAGTGCAAACCTCAAAATCCTTAACCAAATATGAGTACAAATCTTAGCCCCAAACATCTAGAGTGTTGTAAAGTTTGATTAATTTAAGCCACAACTAACCTTTGAATCATACACTATACAGAGGGCTCAAAGGTTTCAGCTCAATAACAGTACAAACATTGAAAATCACCATGGCCATAGATGTCTAGGATTTCATGGACTTTGGATACCCATAGGCAGAAGAGGGCTTGGAATCTTATTGTGTCTTTAAATAGGCTAGACCTCAAAAGCCTCGTACACATGTTGGCATAAACTTTAGAAATTCACCACATGATCTAAAATGTCAAATGTGTTACAGACTTTAGATATCCCATGTTGTAATACAACTTTATACTCTCTTGGAATCACATTATTTCTTTGGCAGAATAGACCACAAAAGCCTCAGTCAAATATCAACAAAAACCTTACAAGTTGTCATAGCCTCAAACATAAAAAGTGCTACAAACTTTGAATACCCCATTCTATAAGAGACACCCGAATCACATTACATCTTAGGCTGAGTAGACTTCAAAGGTGTTAGCTAAATATCAACATAAATCTTAAAACTCACCATGACCTCATATTTCAAGTCTGGCGCTGGATGGCATTTATGGCATTTATCTATATTCACTGTTATATGTTTTTGAACATTTTCAAAAATTCAAATCCCATGTTTGGTAGCAAGGAATTCAAATAGAGGGGATGATACATACACACATGAATAATAGTTGCAAAAGCCCACTGGAATCATTATACCAACACAAGATCAAACATTCACAGGTGCATAAAAATACCAACTCATTTCTTAGTAAGGATATGGGTTCCTAACCAAAAGACACCGTAGAAATAAAGCTCTCCTGGCTCAAGATCTGGTGACGATAGAAGATCGACTTTGGAGAAGCCTGAAGCTTATAATTGGGAAGAGAATAAACATAAATTGAATACATTCCTTCATGCCCATCATAGAATTTCTTCCACAAAGGCCAGAACGAAATGGGGCCCTTGCTAAGGATGATGATAGAAACCTTGGACACACGCTTGAAAGGGTACTACTTCCCGAACAGGGGTTTCCTTCTAATCGATCTGTGTATTCGCTACACTTGCTACACCCTTGGGAAAATCTGTGGACTGGCCTACTATGTCCTTGAGATAACACCAGTGCTCTCTCATTTATAGACTTCGATCACAATCCAATTTGATAGAGATGACGATATGATTTGATTTCAAATTGCAATCATGTAATGAGCAAATCATTCCAGGTGTAGATTGAGTCAGTGGAGTTTGGAGTAACTGGTCTATGGGGCTTGAACCATTGTGAGTCATCAATTTTGGAAAAAATCAAAGGTAGCAAGTACTTCAAACTATTGCAAAAATGTCATATTCGGAGTGGGTGGACAAGTAACAAGAATCATCAGTGATATATGTGTGTCGAGTGCTTCAGCAACATCACTATTTTATCAGATGAAGAACTTATGGAGTTCGCTTGGGGTTTGGATGAAAGCAATCAACCATTCTTGTGAGCTATCCACCTTGATCTTGTCCAAGGCAACTCTATCACTCTGCCTAGTGAATTTATGAAGAGAACAAAGGTGCAAGGTTCTATCTCATCCATCTGTGGGACAATTTCTTATGCACAATGGGTTGAACTCCACAATTGAAAGCTTAAGCTCGAGTGTGCCCATGATATGTTGGCCATTCTTTGCAGAGCAACCAACAAACAAGAGATTTGTAGATGATGTCTGGAAGGTCAGTTATGAAATGAGGGATAATGTTTTAAGAGAAGAGGTGGACATGTTGGTAAGGAATTTGATGAATTTGGAGGAGGAACCAGGCATAAAAATGAGATTATCTATACAACATTAAAAAAATTGAGCAACTTACACAGCCAAGTATTAAATCAACAACAATCACTGAATCGAATACTTTGAAGAAAATAGCTAAATTAAAATCTGAAGCTTCAATACATTTCAAAATCTTTGCAACCTTTACAACATGAATTTTTTACTTTGGTTATGTCTGGTATGCAAGCTCCACACTCTGTAGCTTCTGTGAAAGTGAGAGCAATGAGAAATAATCCTTTGTAAATCTTAACAAAGATACAATAGTTTTATAGATGAGTTTGATGCACTGTTCAGTACTCAAAGGTGGTAGATGATATTTATGTGTCTTTAAAGCTAGTTAATTGCGCATGCTCTAAACAGTTGAGTTCATTTCCAAAATCTGCCAGCGTGAGGATGTAATGAATTCATTGCACTATTTTGACACTGAGATCTGTGTAAATTATAATATCTCCAATAGTAGGTGTAGTTTAACGGATTGAGATGAAAGATGAGAGATAAATAAAAATCGCGGATGGGAGGGGATTGACGAATAGTTCCATTTGGGAAAAATTCAAACAAATTTAAGGGGTTATTTATTGTCAAGTTGGTGGTGGCAATCCAAGTGGACTCATTCAATTTGTCTTGGAGTGATTAAATTTTTTTATTTTTTATCATTTATTATTTTTCTGAAAAAATCAATGGCTAAGATCTCTTTCATAGTAGTCTTTTTAATCTGGACCATTTGTCTATGTATTTGAGGTAGTGCTGCTCACTAAGGGAACGCCTATCAGCATAAAAATGCTAAGAAAGTTTCCAATATAGTGGAGAAAGAGTGAGCCTCTTGTGTTTTGACACGTAATTCATGGATCTACGAAGTAAAACTGTCCAACTAAATATTGTATGGAGGTGGTCGCACCTAAGATTTAATATGTGTATACGCCTAAAAATGACACGATTCATCCTAAATAAATATTCTTAATATTTATTCAGTTCTGCTATCAATTAAATAAATGTTCTAAATTTATTTAATCGGTTCATTATCCTACAATTAAATAAAATTATTTTTATTTAATTAAAATCCCTAAATTCTTCTAAGGTCTAAAATCACAAAATCCACCTCATCAATCCACCTCATCTTTCCACCTCATCTCCTCCACCTCACCATGTTGCACATATAATTAAATATTCTTAATATTTAATTAGCTAATATCCTTCATTTTCCAAAATAAACCTTAAAATCAATTATCCTCCACCAAATTGAATATTTAATTCAATGTTCCCCACTCTCCTTCACAAATTGAATATTTAATTCAATGTTCCCCACTCTCCTTCACAAATTGAATATTTTATTCAATGTTCCCCACTCCCCTTCTCCAATTAAATATTTAATTCAATTGTCATATTCCACTATCCTCCACTATTGAATATTTAATTCAATGTTCCCCACTCTCCTTCACAAATTGAATATTTTATTCAATGTCCCCCACTCCCCTTCTCCAATTGAATATTTAATTCAATTGTCATATTCCACTGTCCTCCACTATTGAATATTTAATTCAATGTTCCCCACTCCTCTTCACCAATGGAATATTTTAATTCAATTGTCATAATCCACAATGAATAAAAGATACACTTTTATTCATAGCCATTGATCTTCATATCTCCTCTCAACCATTGATCTTCATTCTTCCAAATCTATAAAAGAAGCCTCATCCCTCCATTCTATTCATCCAGGTTATTTGTATTGTTACTCTGCAGGATTCTACTCACACTCCTCTCAACATTCCAATACCATTAGCTTGAGATCACCCATTTGCTTTGAAGCTCTACTTCATAGTAATATTTATCAATATAGCCATTTACCATTGACATCCTACTACATAGCTCAAAGAGTGCACTCACTGAGGGCCTACTTTACCAGCAAAGGACGATTGTAATATACAAACAACAGAAGCTCTGAATCAGGGAAGGTTAGCATTTGTTATTCATTTGTTTCATCTCCTTCTGTCTTTCTTGTTTTCTTCATTCTGTTGATTGTTTGGGTTTGATTTTGTATACTTGATAGATCTCACCTTAACCCCTTACACATTTTGGCACCCACCGTGGGGCCGTGCCCCTTTTTCTCACCATTTTCTAAGTGTTTTTGAATGCAGGTTTCATGCAAGTCGCGCACAGTCACGCACAGGTTACTTCGGTGCATACGTTTATTTCTACGGCACATATGCCTCCTGTTGCGGCGCTTCCATTTTTCTTGCTCATCTGATCCATTTCGCTGTGCTTCTGTTCACTGTTATTGCGCATCCATATTTACTGCGCATATGTTCATTTTCACTGCGCTTCTATTCACTGTTACTGTGCATCCATAGTTGCTGCGCATATGTTCATTTTCACGACGCATTTGAGTACTTTTGCTATGCATTTGTATATTCGGCGCATCTGTTTATTCCTGCTGCACTTATACGTACTTTTGTGATGCATCTATATTTGCTGCGCTTCTGTTGACTGTCTCTGCGCATTCAATCATTGAGGCTACACATTTGTAATAAATAATGGTCTTAGTGCTTTTTTAGGAAAGTTCGCTAATGCTAACCTTTTCGCAGGTGTTCTCTAGAGCTGTTTTGCAGGATAGGCTCGGGTTTAGTACCATATAGTTGCATTTAAATAGCTCACACTTGACTTTCTAAAGGATAGTAAAATTGATGTTCATTCAAATCCTCACCTAGCTCTAATTAGGAAAGAAGTAACTGGATCAGTTGTTTCTTGCATTACAACACTTTCCAAGTTATTGCTATCTGGGATTAAAACTGAACTCATCATTGATTTGAAGGTTAAAATTGAACTATTGCTGTCTCGTTGGACCAAAACTTCAAAGTTAACTATTTTGTGCTACGAGGATTAAAACTAAACTCACCATTGATTTGAAGGTTGAAATTGAACTATTGCTATCTCGTTGGACCAAAACTTCAAAGTTAACTATTTTGCGCTACGAGGATTAAAATTGAACTCACCATTGCCTTCTGAGGATAAAACTGAACCAATGCTATCTTGCTAAAATCACTTCAAAGTTCTGAGCTTGAGTAGATTAGCCCATTTAGTTTTTTTTTACTTTTAATAGGTTGGATTAATCAATGTCTTCTGTGCTTGACGAATGACAATAGGCTTATGCTCTCTCCTTACTAGATGATCAGAGTGCCAGACTTGTCATTCTATCTGTTTAACCTGTAGGAGGGGCCTGCCCTTGGACGCACGCTTGTCCAAGTGGGAATGACCCTGAGTGGTAACAGGCTAAAGCCAAGCCCTACCGAGCCACTTAAAAAAAATTATGCTTGAGGTGAAAACTTCCTGTAACAAGTGCTGCTATGTTACACCGATAGCCAACCTCCCCCAAAACCCTCAAAGACGCAACCCTTTGAGGCTGGGAGACTCCATAACGGAGAGTAGTGCCGCCGCATGTGTAACCACTTGAACAGTTGCCCGCATTAAATACCTCTTGTTTTAGTGGCCAAAATCCCTTATAATCCATTTCTAGCCAAGGATCTTTGTACTTGTTTTTAGTCCAAAATAGAGTCGAAAAAAAAGCCACAAAAGCAATGAAAAAACAATAAAATATTCTTTGTGTTTGCTGTGTTTTCTTGTTGTTAATTCATAAAATCAGATCAAGAAGGCCTTTTCCTAGCCAGAGAAAAATACCCAAAAAAGCAGAAAAATCCAAAATTTTGCCCAAAAAACAGAACTACGCATATATCCATTCTTACTGCGCATTTGTATCGACTTTCTACGCATACGTATATACTTGTTGCACATTTGCAGACTGTTGCTGTGCATTTGTATTTCACCAGTGCTGCGCATATACCATGACTTACAGCACATATATTCATTTCTACAGCGCATTTGTTTCTGCGCATACACAACAGTGAGCACATGCACTATTTCTGAGAAAATATTTTCACCTATTTGGAGCACCCATTTCAGCCTAGCTTCACTTTCTGAGATTAGATTCAGCCTTGCAATCAATCTTCATCCATTTTTCACCCAAAGTGTCTCTCTCCCGTCAATCACCAGTCAATCTATTCCATACCGGTTCGACATAGGTCCCTTTTTCGTATCATTAGTGAATTCACGTAAGTCTAGTAGGTCACAGTACCTTTGCTAGTAGTCTTGTTGAAACGACTAGTCCCTACACAGTGAGATAGGTACTGGCTACCCTTGCTAGTGACTACCGTCGTGTGTCAACCGTCTTACTTGAAGTCATTGAGCAAGAAAATCCTTTGTCCAAGTCCTGCCCTAAGTATCCCATTCACAACAGTCTCAGTCGGCACCTTGCTAGAATATCTAATCCTAGTCCACTCCATCCCACGTCACCTTGCATGGTCTTTACTCGATCCTAGTACAAAAAGCAAATAGAAATGGCTGGCCCGTCCAATCACATCCTTCCAACTTAGGATGGTGATGAAGAGATTTCTCAAGAAGAATATGAAGCACACATCCAAGATAGAAAATTCCAACGCCTAATAGAGAAGGTGCTCCAAGAAGACCCTCATAAGTATTTCCATCATCTTGCTAGCCTTGGAATCAAACTCCCCGCAGACTTTGATATAAACACGATCATGGAAACTGTAGACAATAATCATGAGAGGAGTACAAATGACACAGTCCCACATGCAAATGATAGAGGAAAGAAACCCATGGATCAAAATGCTCCTATGGAAGAAATGCGAAAACATCTCGAGACCCTCACATAGCAAATATCAGATATTACGACGGGCACAAATACCAAGAACTATTCCTTGGAAGACATAGCTCCTTACCCTTTTGACAAAAGTCTAGACATGAGACCCTTCCCCTACAGGTTCGAGGTACCAAAGTTCAATAAATATAAAGGGAAGGGGGACCCTAAAGATCATATCTGGGAATTCAATGCAGCATGTTTAGAAGTAGCTCACAACGATACCTACTTGATGAGACTGTTCCCAAGATCTTTAGGTGGTCAAGCTATGGAATGGTTCTCGCATCTCCCAACTGGAATCAGAACTTTTGATGAACTTGTCAATAAATTTATAACACACTTCTCTTACAAAACCAAACAGGAGGTATTGATGCTAGATCTCTGAAACACCAAGCAAAAGAGTGGTGAGTCATTCACCACCTTCTTACAACGATGAAGACAATTAGCTAGTAAATGTTCTTATGATATGCCTGAGAAGCAACTATTAGAGATGTTTGTCCACAACCTAAACACTGATCTTAGCTATTAGATACAGATACAATGCCCTACGTCATTCACAAAGGTCATTGAAATGGGCTTATTCATCGAAAAGGCTATGATCACCAAAGGAACCATCAAGCTATACAAAGACACACCTACTTCCAATTACACAACGGATAGGTCAAAGTTCTGGACCAAGAACAAAAATGTGGTCAACGATGGGATAGTAGATGCCAAGGCGGCTGCTCCCAAGCAGCAACCCATTTTCACTCTCAAGGGAGAAACAAACAATAATACACTCAACAAACCACCCACAAGGGAGCCCCAACCTTGGTTCAGTTCAAACCCAAGGAGAAAATTCACACCATTAGGTGAGTCCCAAGAGTCCGCCCTAAGGAAATTGTTGGCTAACAACAAAATTTCTCTATCGCCAACGAGTGATTACGAGCCCATAGTCAAACCTCCCTACTGGAAGAACACAGACTATTGTGAATATCATCGAGGAAGGGGGCATACAACTAACAACTGCATCCACCTCAAACATGTCATACAAGATATACTAGATCAGAATCAGGGAGGGACACAACAGCATACCTCCAATGAATCTCATGTGGCCTACAGGGAGTTGCTTCTAAATCACAACAGGCCATATAACAACAACAACGGCCACAACAACAATAATAGTTACAATAACAACAACAATAATTGCCACCGGCCAAATCAGAATAGTGGGACGAATAATGCCAACTATGCAAGTGTGCCATTTGACTACACCATAAACTGCATTTCTGAGAAAATTCTGCAAGTCAATGTCATCTCACCCAACCAACAACCAGGACCTAACAGAACTTGTTGTAGCATAATTACCTGCAGTGGTAAAGTTACGCTCAATACTGCCCCTCCAAGGTTATCACCATCCCCATCCAATTTCCATCGGTACAATGTCATCGACTAGTTATAGAAATCTCTGGCTCACATTTCTATATTGGAGCTATTGCGTCTATCTCCTCATAAGGAGATTCTTGAAAAAGCCTTAGTGGAAACCACTATCCCCACTAACCTGGCCCAAGAAAAGTTCTAGACCATGGTAGGCAATCTGACATCCTCCAACTCCATATCGTTTACTGAGCAAGATGACCTCTCCATATCCCAACCTCATAACACCTCCCTGCACATTGTCGTATTCATACACAAGCACTGCATCAAGAGGGTTCTCATTGATGGGGGTGCTGGTTTAAATATTTGCACATTAAAGCTAGTCCTTGCACTGGGGTTCTCCGAACAGGCAGTTGATCCAAGGAAGAAAATTACCATCAAAGCATACGACGAGGAAGAAAGAACCACAAAGGGAATAGTTGTCCTACCCATTCAAGTGGGACTGGTAATAAAAGATGTGGTGTGTCAAGCCCTTGATCGAGAGCTCACTTATAATATCCTACTAGGGAGACCATGGATTCACGCCATGAAGGCTGTCCCCTCAGCCTATCATCAATGCATTAAATTCCTGCACAATGGCAAGCAAGTCACCATTCAAGGCGACCCTGACCCATACCAACACTGCAATTCTTTCCGTGCAAAACCTGAATGTGTCATACCTAACAACAGAGCACACATTTCTCCCACCTGGCAACAGGACCATACCGCTGAAGCTTCCTCCTCAAAACCAAAAGAGCAAAAGATTACCATAAAAGAAACTGGGGTGGGAGAGTATTCAATTGAGCACAGTCTCAATCTTGCCAAGCTACCTTTGTCTCCTAGATCTTTTGGCAAACCCAAGCATTTTCCAAAGCCATCTGCTCCGCCTGTAGCTCCCGCAACTCTCTTTGTAAAATGGGGGACCTTATCTCATGAAACAGAGGAGCGAGATCTCCTGCAATGGCTCTATACTAAAGAAGAAGGCACACCCCAAGATCAGCCTAGACTCCCAACAGAACTCTATGGGCGAGGTGAGACTATTCTGCATAGAATGGGATACGAAGGACAAGGCCCCATTGGCCTCAGAAAAGAAGGAATCATTGAACCTATACAACCTTCTCCATCCTCATCGGCTAGAAACACAAATGGCCTAGGCTACAAAGGCAAGGGTAAAACCAAGGAAAATGCCTGTCTTGTAGAAATGATCCAAACACTCCAAGAAGATAGTGACACAGATTCCAATGAATATGAGTAGGATGAGCTAACAGAGCATTCCTACGATGACAAAGAGGTTGACACAATCCAAACTCTTAGCCCCTACCATGAGGGACAAACGCAACGGAATAGACCACTAGAGTCTAATTTGCCCATCTCTGAGATTATGCCTTTTGAAGAAGGTTCAAATTCCATCGCGATAAACAACTTGGAGGAAAGTACCATCCCAAACACCACCCATTCCTATACTCCTAGCATATCCATTCACACCATCAATGAATCAGACCCATCCTCCGATTCCATCCCCCTTGTACATCCAAAGCTTATTAACTGGGATCTACAAGGAACTCCCCAACTAGACATGTTCCAAAACGATGATGCCTACATTGACTATATGAACCTTAGGGACCACCTACCCAAAGGAGATCATAAAGCTGGCTTCTCTATTGAACTTAATACTGTGGCTTATTTCAGAGAGGGTGCCAAGCCTTCCAGTCACAAAAATATCAAGATAAAAATGGGATCTGATGGTGAAAACTGTTCTGCGGTAGTGTCAAATCCCAAAATAGTAAAAAGAAAGGACGCATCTAAAGGTGAAAACCCAACTATGGCACTTGATGATGGAAGGCTTGACACTCTCCCTGATGACATGCATCAGGAGAAGTCTCAGATTGTTGTGGAACCTATAGAGCTAGTCAACATTGGTACAGAGGAACAGCCTAAAATCATTCATTTTGCAAAATCTCTTACCCCACCAGAAAAGACCAGGTTTGTACCGTTCTTCAAGGAAAAGAGGGGCAACTTCGCTTGGTCATATGCAGACATGCTGGGTCTAGACCCAAACTTGATTCTACACCATCTTCCATTAGACTCAGGAGTAAAACCAGTGAAACAAAATATTAGAAAGATGCATCCACACATAGCACTGTTGGTCAAAGAGGAACTCAAGAAATTACTGGATGTGGGGTTCATCAGAGCTATAGACTACCCAGAGTGGATATCCAACATTGTGCCGGTGTCTAAACCAGATGGCCGAGTCTGACTATGCAGTGATTTTAGAGACCTAAATAAAGCTTGCCGCAAGGATGATTTTCCATTGCCGAATATAGATATCATAGTCGACTTGACAACAAGGCATACCATGTTATCTCTCATGGACGGTTTCTCAGGGTATAACTAGATCAGGATAGCACCAGAAGACTAACACAAGACAATGTTCACTTGCCCATGGGGCACCTTTTGTTGGAACGTCATGCCATTTGGGCTAAAGAATGCAAGGGCCACATATCAATGTGCTATGACAACTATATTCCATGATATGATGCATGTAACAATGGAGGACTATGTCGATGACATCCTAGCAAAGTCACTCACAAGAGAATCACATCTGGATGTGTTAGAAAAAGTCTTTCAGAGATTAGACCAATTCAAAGTCAAATTGAACCCGAAGAAATGTGTATTCAGAGTCACTTTAGGCAAGCTACTAGGTTTCATCGTGTTAGCAAACGGAATAGAGGTGGACCCCGCAAAAGTCAAGGCTATCACAGACATGCCACCTCGAAAGACTCTTACGCAACTAAGATCACTACAAGGCAAGCTGCAAGCAATCCACAAATTCATATCACAACTAGCAGACAAGTACCATCCATTCAGTCACCTCCTGCACAAGAACATTCCATTCAGATGGGATGAGAAGTGCGAAGTAGCATTCAACAAGCTAAAGGAGTACCTTCTGAATCCACCCATTCTCATGCCTCCAATCCAAGGAAAACCTCTAATTCTCTACATATCTGCTACACCTACTGCTCTTGGAGCTCTTCTAGCATAGCAAGATTATGAGAACAAGGAAAGAGCTATATACTACATCAGTCGAACCTTAGTGGGATACGAATTGCAATACTCACAAGTAGAAAGATCATGTCTCGCGGTAGTTTTTGCTTCACAAAAACTCTAACATTACATGCTTGCACATCCAGTAAAACTCATTGCAAAAATTGACCCACTGAAGTATCTCCTGAGCAAAACAGCTCTCACAGGTCACCTAGCCAAATGGGTAATGCTCCTGAGTGAATACAACATTGAATATATAGATAGAAAAGCTATCAAAGGGCAAGTCATTGTTGATCAGTTAGCAAAGGCACCACTACAGGACACTACCCCAATGCAAGTTGACTTTCCAGATGAATCCTTATTCAACATCTCAACACATTCCTGGAAGCTCTACTTTGATGGGTCCTACACAAACCATGGATTGGGGGCAGGAATCTTGTTTGTAACTCCTCATGGAGACACTATTCTGAAGTCTTACCATTTGCTATTCCCATGCACCAACAACATAGCTGAATATGAAGCCCTGGTCATTGGTATCAAGATGGCAACCGAATGGAAAATCAGAGAGCTACATGTCTATGGTGATTCTCAACTAGTGATAAATCAAGTCAATAATGATTACCAAACCAAAGATGAAAAGCTTGTCCCTTACAAGTGAATGGTCGATGACTTTAAGGAATACTTTGTGACCATTTCTTTTGAGCAGATACCTTGAATTGAGAACAAAGTTGTAGATGCCATGGAAACCATTGCATCCCTTCTTGAGATTCCAGAGAATGAGTCACGGTATGAGTTCTTAGTAGAAACTATTCGACAACTAGCTTATGATCTTCTAGAGAACCATACCATATGCCTTTTAGTTGGGTCTGATTCACCTTGGTACAGTAAGATTTATACTTACCTCAAGGACAACACCTTCCCACCTAACCTATCTTCAAACCAATGATGAACCTTCATACGCCAAACTTCTCACTATACCATTATCGCCGATACCCTATACCGACATGGTCTAGATGGTACTTTACTCTGTTGTTTAGAACAAGAAATCTACAACTGCTTTGCAAGATGTACATGAAGGGATTTGTGGAACACACTCTAGTGGTCCTTCCTTGGCCAAGAAACTCATGCGCTTGGGTTATTACTGGCCGAACATGGATTCATATCAGTTTGTCAAGAAATGCAAGCAGTGCCAAATACATGGGAACCTGATTCATGCACCTGCTCAAGAGTTGAGACCTTTAACGACACCCTAGCCCTTTTGCCAGTGGGGACTTGACCTTGTGGGAAAGATCCATCTGCCCTCATCCAACGGCCATAAATTTATCATAACTGCCACTGAGTATTTTACAAAGTGGATTGAGGCTGTTCCTCTAACCACCGTCACAAGCAAACAAATTTCCTCTTTCATGCTGAATTACATTATCTACAGATATGGCATTCCTTCATCCATCATAACGGATAACGGAAGACCGTTCAAAAATTAGGATGTCTAGGAACTCTATGAGCAATTCAAAATCCAACATCGCTTCTCCTCTCCATACTACCCCCAAGGTAATGGCCAAGCTGAGGCATCGAATAAAACCTTTTTGAAAATACTAAAGAAAACTGTCAACGATGCTGGCTGTGATTGGCACATCCAACTCAATCCCGCACTGTGGGCCTACAGAACCAGTATACGCACCCCCACTGGTGCTACACCCTACGCCCTTGTCTATGGTTCAGAAGCCATCCTTCCCATTGAGGTTGAACTACCCTCTCTCATGGTGTCGTTGAAAGGTCTTATATCAGACGAAGAATATAGAGTCTCTAGCTTACAAGAGCTAGAGTTGCTAGAGGAAAAGAGACAGAAAGCCTTTGACCATCTCAAAGCATATCAGCAAATGATGTCAAGAAGCTATAACCAAAAAGTTCACCCAAGAATCTTCAAAGTTGGAGATCTAGTCCTTAGAGAAAATCCCCGCAATCAACAAGTTAGGGAAAAGAAAGGAAAGTTCGAGCCTAACTGGCTTGGGCCCTATATGATTGTAGCTGCTTACGGATCGGGGGCATATCAGTTGGCCACATTAGAGGGTGAGTTGTTCAAGGATCCAATCAACAACATGCACCTTCGCCGGTTTTATACCTAGAAGAATCTCAGTGCAAGGGGGACAAAAATACAAAAAAAAGCAAAAAAATTAGAAAAGTACAAAAAAATTGTCCTTGGCAAAAACCTGGCAAACAGACTCCTTGGATGGGTATCATGATGAAAACCTAGCAAACAGGCGTTACTTGTGATAAACCACCTTCACCATCTCTGAGAATCCATTCACTTTGAGTCTAGTCTTTCTTCACTCGCATCTCATTTGACCCATATCTATCCCATAATAAACACCCGGCAGTTACCTATCATGGCTTGATAACTCTCTTTGTGGCCTTGTCAACCAAGGTTTTGTTCCATACCGTCTTGTCAATGTGAGCCTAGCATAGTGTCTAGTCCATCCATGGTCCAAGTCCATGAACTACGTTGCCTCTGTGTCATCACGTAGGCAAGGCCATTAGTCCAATGCGCCCCCGAGGCTTTCTGTTGTCCCCTCTGTCCCATATCTAGTCAGTCTATCCAACTGAGTCCACCTCCACTCTCTCTCACCTAGGTCTTAGGTCCGTTAGGGTCTACCCTGAACTACGTTGCCTCTGCGTTGTCACATAGGCAAGGCCATTTAACAATGAGCCCCCGAGGCACTAGGTCAGTCCCTTAGGGTCCATCTCACCAATAAAGATTGCAAGAATCTCTTCTCACCAAGTAAACAGGTACAAGCAGAACCCAAACTCCAAGCAAGAACCCTGACTTTCCGCAGCTTAACCTATTCAAAATGCAAAGCAAAGTACCCAAGGCCTTCTAAATTATTTTACTCAAATTACAGCAGGAAATGAACACATCTAAATGCAAGAATGTTTTGTGGATTGAAATCATGGTTAAGTTACAAAGTCTTGATTTTTGTTATCATGTCCTCCTATGCTACTCAAGGATGCCAAAAGCTAGAGATGTTATGATGAAGGCATGATCATTTTCTTTGGTTACTATCTATGGATTACGCTTTAGTAATGTAACACCTTGTCTAAGGACATGATCAGCAAAAAGATCATCGAGGACATCAAAGGTCTAACATGAACGGGGGCAATCCTTGTTTGTTAAAAGGCAAGAAGTACTCAGGTCATCTGGATTCAATTTTGACTAGATGCTTGTATTGGCTTGCTAAGGCAAAACCCATGTAAGTGGTACTCAGGTCATCTCGGTTCAATTATACCCAGATGCTTGTATTCACTTACAACATTTTAGAAAAGGTACCAAAAATAAATTGCCCAATGATGAAATAAAGCACTCTAAAAGCAAAGCATCCATCCTATATCCATATACACATCCATGCATCCATATCCCATACAATCATCAGTACCTAAACTATGCAGAGTAACAATATCAAATGGAGTTTCAAAGTCTATCCATACCCTAGTCATTTTATCAAACCCATTTCTTCTATCTATCATCCTATCTTTCTTGTGTCGATAGCGTACATTTGGACATCACAAAAACAAAGCATATAGGAGCATCTCATATCACATTTTGAGTTAGTCATGAACATGATCAAATCAGTGGCATACATAATACAATGCATTAGGTCATCCATATATAATCATCGTGTCACATCAAACATAAAAGAAATTCAAAACATAGCTAAGTGCATCATATACAAAGCTGCATCATCACATAGAACTCAGGTTACATTTACATACATTCGAAACATTAGATCATATAGACATCACATAGCATCATATCAAAAGCATCTCATATATAACATCAGATAGAACTACCAAGTCCACACATACATCGCATCATACAATAGAAGTAGATCATCATCTCATAACATATGCAATAGATCATAAAGCTGTATCATCGTATATACAATCATAAAAAGAAGTTCAAGTGTACAATATCATCATCTCTCTCTCCGAATCAAAATGTCATATACAATATGCATCCAAAGAGGATGGTGGTACATGTCCCAAAAAAAAAAAGAAAAAAAGTGCAAAATCTGGTGTAAGTCTATCCCTGCTATTGCGAACCACCACTGCCAACCCTTGGCTGCTGCGAACCTCCACTGCCAGCTCTTGACTACTGAGGACCCATCACAGAAGCCCCTGACCGTGATGGACCTACTCTCTGAGTAGCCCTGGATTGACTCCGAAAACTCGCAGCGCTCTAACTCGCTGACACTGCCCCATGGTATAGGCCCCGGTAATACTGTCCCTGTGCCTATGCTCTGGCAAGATCTGCCTGCACCTGTGCCAGTTATGTCTGCAATTGGCCCACCTGTGCCTATGCCTGCTGCACCTGCCCAAGCAAAAAGGAGCTAGCTGCATCTGTCCCCATGGCGGCCACAGCCGTGTCTTTCTCTACACGGATAAGGCGTACCCGTGCATCTGCCATGTCTCTCTCGCGGGTCAGACCAGATATCACTGCTGCATCTGTCTCTCACCAGCCGTCAATCCTCCTGAGCTGTGCCTGCAACTCTCGTACCTGTCCCCTCAGGCCAGCTATCTCCCTCTCATACACCTCAGCCTGCACTGGCCCCTGTGCTGCCTCAGCCTGTCCTGACCCCTGTGGCTGGGGCACTTGCTGCTGTGGTACCTGCTGAGGTGGTAGCATCTGCACCTGCTGAGGTATCTGCTGCTGGGCAACCTGTCCTAGCACTGCCTGCTCAGCCTGAGCTACCCTCCTCCACTATCTAGGCCTCTCTCCACCCCCCCGTCCTCCTTGACCCCGTCCCCCTCTACCTCCCCTCTGACCCCGGTCAACATGCTCCTCCTCCTCTGAATCGGCCTCATCAATGCGAGGCACCAACATGCCAAGTCCTGAGTATCTCGGGAAGAGGTGCGCCGCCAGCCAATCCTCATAGTCCTGTGTCACCCCAGCATTAGCTATCTCTGTCCTCATATCCCATGCCACATAGGGAGTCTGCTGGAACTCTACCAAGGCCTCCTCATACGAAGCCATCGGCCCCCATTGGACCCTCTTTACATGTGTCCGCGTGAATAAGGCCTGTCCCTGTGGCGTACCCTGTCGCCTGCCAAACTGTCTCAGCACTCGACCCACCATCTGCCTCTTTAGTATATGTCGTGTCCGGCCTATCAACCACCTTGTCTGAAAGCAGTAGGGCAGCTCATCTCCCTCGTCATCCTAGGGCTCACAATCTAGATATGGCTGCCAGACGACCACATCTACACCATCCAATGTATGCCTCTAGTACTCCAACTTCCCCAGCCTGTGCTGGGAAATAACTCCTGCATAGCCATAGCTATATGGCTCTCCTCGCTGCCTCACAAATACACATATCAGCCTCGTCACCGCTATGTGCTCCCATAGCCAAAACTGTAGCAGTAACACACCAGCTGATAGACTCGTGCTGCGATGATACACCACCTGGTGCATGTCATGGTACAGGTGGGCTAGTACACAAACTCCCCATGCATATCAGGTGCCCTTAGTTAGCATCCGCTCCATGATCCTACCCCATCCAATGGGGAACCCATGTGATCTCCTGTCGGGGCATACAATGCCTCCGATCAATCTAGCCACGATCCCCGGGAAGTAGTCGTAGCAATCATGTATCTCCTACCACAGGATGACCTGTCCCTCCAGCTCAGGGTCGTCAAACACTCACCTGCACTTGGTGAGTCCTGCATCCCACTACGCGTTGTACTCTACCAGCTCCCTAACAATAGGTAAGTGCAGTATCGTATATACATCCTCTAGTGTCACAGTCATCTCGCCGGTCGGAAAGTGGAAGGTCCCATCCTCACTATGGAATCTCTCCACGGCAGCTGTCAATAGTCCAGGGTTTGCCCGCACCTCAGGCATGAAGCACACGTAGTACAGACCCATGGCACCAAGCGCCTCTCTATCGAGCTCTATAAGCATGTACCTCTGCAATAAGGGCATAGGGAACGTCTCCCTAGACTGCAATGTCTCTCGTGTATCCTCCTGCAAACACGCAAAGCAAGGTGTCAATCTAAATCCACACATCCCATACTCAACATATCTACTAAACTATGTCAACTAAACTTAGCATTTCTAATTGATCAAAACAACACACTACATCTCTTGACTAGATTCCTACAATCTCGGAGGTGGCTCATCAATTCCCGCATCAAACATGACGCTAATCGAATCAATTTGGCTAAGTAATTTTCTCTCTAAAACAAATGCACCACTATAGGTGGTAAAAGCATCGTTTCTCAATAGATGCACCGCTAAAACAAGCATATGCGCAGCCTTGGTGCATGCGCAGCAACAATTGGCATTGGCACCGCCTTATCACAAAAGTGCCGCTAGAAGGTGCATATGCGCAGTTTTAACATATGCGCCGCTACATTCGGCGTATGCACCACCTAAATGCAAAAGCACAGCCTAACTACAAAAGCGCCGCTAGAGTGCGCAGATGCGCATTTTTGACAGATGCATGGCCAAATTACGCATATGCACTGCAAAATTACAAAAGTGCCGCTGTACGCGGCATATGCGTCGTTCTGCAATACGGTGCATCTGTTTGACCTATTTTCTACGTGTATTTTTTGATGCCTTAACTTGACCCTAGGAAATTTTTTTCGAAGCACATACCGGGGGTCCTACCTCTGCTGGCCGCCCAAATCGACGGACTCGCTCGAATTGGTGCTTCTCACGTGGAATGTCTGCTGCTTTGGCTGCCATGCTACTCCTAGTTTGCTCTAAGCTCTCTATCTCCAATCCAGATCAAACAAGTGTACAAATGAGTAATCTTGTGGACCCAGCTCCTATTTATAGCCTCCCAACCCTAATTCTAGCTAGGTGATGATTGTGACTACTTCCCTTGCCCGTTTTCCCTCTAGTTTTCTTCCCGTTGCCCTCTCTCCACCCCCCATCCTCCAACCTAACCTAACCCCTTCGTCTTCGTGAGATTGTCCGTCTCAAAATCCGTCGCCTTTTTCCCGTCCAACCTCCTGAGGGGGCATCCTATCATCATTAAACTTGTACCAAGGGCAAACTGGGGCATGTATCACTGTCAGACTATCGATTTCTTTGAAACAACGCTGTAAATAGCATTGCATCAAAGAGGGGCAAAATGTATACACCTAAAAATGACACGATTCATCCTAAATAAATATTTTAAATATTTATTCAGTTCTTCTATCAATTAAATAAATGTTCTAAATTTATTTAATCGGTTCATTATCCTACAATTAAATAAAATTATTTTTATTTAATTAAAATCCCTAAATTCTTCTAAGGTCTAAAATCACAAAATCCACCTCATCTTTCCACCTCATCTCCTCCACCTCACCATGTTGCACATATAATTAAATATTCTTAATATTTAATTAGCTAATATCCTCCATTTTCCAAAATAAACCTTAAAATCAATTATCCTACACCAAATTGAATATTTAATTCAATGTTCCCCACTCTCCTTCACAAATTGAATATTTAATTCAATGTTCCCCACTCTCCTTCACAAATTGAATATTTTATTCAATGTTTCCCACTCCCCTTCTCCAATTGAATATTTAATTCAATTGTCATATTCCACTGTCCACTATTGAATATTTAATTCAATGTTCCCCACTCCTCTTCACCAATTGAATATTTTAATTCAATTGTCATAATCCACAATGAATAAAAGATACACTTTTATTCATAGCCATTGATCTTCATATCTCCTCTCAACCATTGATCTTCATTCTTCCAAATCTATAAAAGAAGCCTCATCCCTCCATTCTATTCATCCAGGTTATTTGTATTGTTACTCTGCAGGATTCTACTCACACTCCTCTCAACATTCCAATACCATTAGCTTGAGATCACCCATTTGCTTTGAAGCTCTACTTCATAGTAATATTTATCAATATAGCCATTTACCATTAACATCCTAGTACACAGCTCAAAGAGTGCATTCACTGAGGGCCTACTTTACTAGCAAAGGACGATTGTAATAGGCAAACAATAGAAGCTCTGAATCAAGGAAGGTTTGCATTTGTTATTCATTTGTTTCATCTCCTTCTGTCTTTCTTGTTTTCTTCATTCTGTTGATTGTTTGGGTTTGATTTTGTATACTTGATAGATCTCACATTAACCCCTTACACAATATGCAATAGTGAAATTTGTATATTAATGTATTTTTAAAAAAATGTTTATTAGGTTTATACTAAAATTTTTTAGTATGTAGGATGATGTATTTTGTATGGAATTTGAAAAATGATATTATCTTATTCTGATTTCATCATCATTTATCCTTAAAAATTAATCAACATTCCTAAATCTATTATTTGTTGCCCTAATTCAGGTGGATGCAAATGTGGATTTGATCCACATCATATTTATGTCCACATATTTAATCCTAAAACTTTTAAATTCATTTTTTTTAATTTGGGCCTATTCCTTCAATTTCCACTAGTTGTTATAAGTTACCTAAAGTGCAAATTATCCTAAACTACATTTGCTATGGTGGTGTATTTAAGGACTAACCCTAATTTGAATAAATTGTCTTGCACACATCTAGGAAACTAGCAAGTATAACCTACTATTATGTACCTAAGGATATGATATTATAATGTATTTAGGTGGATGGAGATGTCAACTTGTGGCACACATCCCTTAAGTTAGTTATATTGGGTCTTATGGATAACTTGTGTATTTAATTAGGAGGGTGTATTTATAAAGGAGGTGCTTATCATTGCAAGGGGCATGTTGAGTATGATATTGCATTTGAGATATCTTGGAGATATAGCGTGGAGTGGCTTCTTCTTTAAAGAGTATTGTACTTTGTTACCCTACCTTAAGTATTTGTTCTATTTCTGCATATATTGGATATTAGGGCATCTTGTCCCACAAACATCACTTGTGTTGTGTGAGTTCTATCTTTTGTGTTATATTATTTTCATTACTATATGTGTGGATCTTATCAAGTGGTAAATTATAGATATGATTTGGGCAAATGTGGACAAAATCCTAATTTTTGAAGATTTGCCTATATCTTTCAAATAGCTTCAATTTTTTGCAATTTTTTACTGAAGGTGAAGGATCATCTAAGGACACTACAATCCAAAATATAGGTTTCTATCATTAGTATTGAGTGAGTTATTGCAATTTTATTATTTTTCATGAATTTTATTTTCAGGCTACAAATCATAATTTTTTTTTATATTTTTATATTTATAGGAAGTGTCTCGAAATTTATAAGGGGTCTATTATTTGTATTTTTATTTTTGAGGCCCACATAATTGTGAAATAATTTAATCAAAGTCAGGTATGTTGTAAAAGTTTAGAAACCCTAGTTTTAATGCAGTTTCCTAATTTTTATGGAAGTGGAGATCCATTAGAATGGTGGAACCAATATAAAAGAGCTTATGGTCAAAAGAAAATATGGAAATTATATTTTCATTTACATTTAAGGGGTGAAGCTAAAAAATGGTATTTACCTTGCATAAGGATATTTCTTCTTTAGATGAACTAGAACAAGCTTTCTTAGATACATGGGCTCAAGAAGAAGGACAAGAACAAGAAGATGATGAATAGAAATATGAATAAGAAAAAGGAGAGGAAGAAGGAGAAGAAAAGGAAGTAGAAGGAGGAGGAAAAGAGGATGATGAAGAGAAGATGAAAGATACAAGTACATGCACTTTTGCTCCAAGGAAAGAAGATGAACAATCCTCCAATTTCATGGATGTACTCAAAAGGAAAAAGTTATTGTTTCTATACACCCTAGAAGCATGTATAACTTCATCAACATGGAATTAGCCAAGAAGCTACAAGTACAGGAAAAGCACATCAAGAACAATCAAATATCGGACAAGATTATTAAAAAATTTGAAGATTTGGATCTCTCTATGGATAAATATTGTAGACATCAGAAAAAGACAGGGTCTCCACCACCTTTTCCCACTCCCTACTAACATCATTTTTGCACTTATTTATCCTCCTTTCATCATGTAAATTGATTAAATACATTGTTTTAAATTCAATTAATTTACCTATTCTTCATCATTCCCCATCCTTAATTAATTAAATATTTGTATTTAATTAATTAACTCTTTTTCTATCACCCTAGAATTAATTAAATAATTATCCCTCTCCACCATAATCCTAAATTAATTAAATAAATCCTCTTTTAATTAATTAATTTAACCCCTTAGCTTCATATTCCTATGTTATTTAAATAAATCCCACTTTATTTAAATAATGTGATCCCACTAATTTTTGCATGACTGGATTAATTAAATAAAGCATATTTAATTAATCCTAATCCTCCCATTATCCCTCTTTGCCAAATAATTAAATAATACACATTATTTAATTATTTGGAATCACACTTGTCTCATTCCTCACCCCTCTCTCAAATAAACCCAAATTTAAAATTCCTCCACTAGAGGACAAAATCTAAAAGTCAACTCTTAAGTTGATCTCAACCCTCCATTTTGAGAGATGCCCTAGGAATCAATCTAAGCCCTCTAGTCCACCTCAAAATCTTATTGGCCCTCATAGACCCTTATTCTCATTAGTCTACAACATCTCTTGATCATAGCCATTGATTTCAACTTGCAACCACAACCATTGATCATGTCTCAGCTCCAATTTTCTATAAATTGGAACTTGGCCTAAGAAGAAGGGCTGATGACTTGTTTGGAAGGTGGAACGACATGCAATTTAAAGGGTGTGGCCCTGTTTTGAAGGCCAATGCCCTGTTCTGAAGGTCGAATGCCTTGTTGTGAAGGTTGAATGAAATTTTTTTACTAACCATGGTAGCATGGTAGTGCCCTGAAGAAGGCCACAAGCCTCAAAGAATAGGTCGTGGGCCTGAAGTAAGGCTACATGTCTGCAACAAACAAGTTGTGGGAAAGAAGGCACGAGCTAAAGAACATGTCATACGCCAACCCTAGCATGCTTGCCCTCACTTAATCTACATTCTCTACACCTTTGCAGAGATGGGCATCCATGTTCTTGGTGCCTTCATGCCCTCATGACATAGATAGACACCACTAGCCACACATTGAAGACCTCTGCATAGTCATAGAAACTAGGCAACCATTTAGTGAGTAGCATTCGGGCCTTGGTGGCCAACATCAGGCTGAGGCAGCCATTCAGTGTAGAGGAAATGTGTGGAAGGGTTTTTATACCTTGCAATCAATACACATCATATTCTTCCATCAACACCCTGTGAAGGGTTTGCCATCATGTCAAAATCACTCTTGGCCACCTTTGCAAGTCCCTATTTCCTCTTGGCTTCCCCTGCTCCATATTTTTTGGGAATTTTTACCCTAATCTTCCTCCTTTAAAAAATTGCCCTAATTTTTTCTTTGCAACCATAAGTGTGTTTTTGAAAGGCATTTAAAACTTATTCTTAGTATTAACATATAGGTATTTAAAAAAAACATTGAGAATTATGCTTTGGGGGTGTAACTTAAATTTGGAGTATTTAGAGGTTCTTTTTAAAAATTGTTAGTGCTAAAATTACAATTCTTGTAAAAGGCAACTTCTAAAGTGCCAAAATTAGAGTTTGTGAAAAAGGTTAAGTACTAGGGCATGATTTTAATCATCCTACTTAGACCTATAGCACTACATGATAAAAGTGCCTAATTCAAGGGGGTAATTAAGTAATTTGGGGCACAAAATAATCAAGGGGGTGTGTATTTGGGTTCCTATGGCATCTTCAGATGATTCTGATATAAATCAATGGGTTATTTACTTTGGTGCTATCGATAATATGTCTCCTTATCAAGAGGTTGTCATGCCATTCGATCCTATTAACATCTCCAAAATCTTGCTAGATGATCATTATCATATTATTTATGTACAAGGGACAATACAGATAGGTAATGGATACATCCACAATGTCTTGTTCATTCCCGACTTGACAAAAAAATTTCATTTCTGTATATCAACTCACTTGTTCAAATAAGACAGTTGAGTTTACGTCCACTTCAACACTGATTCAAGATTCTCAGATTAGATAAATTGTTGCAATTGGGAAGATTTTCCACTTCTCTCATGACTTCACAATTTCTCACTTTACATCTGGTGGGGATGATGCTCCTATTACTACTTCAGAGCTTAGTGTTGCTTCTCTAAGAGCTTCCATTGGTTCTGTACATTAGGATCATTGAATTGTTTTCTACCAAACATTTCTTACAGTTTGTATAGTTCTTCCTTTTTGTTCTAGATTGCACTCCTACTGTACTTGTTGTTACTTGAGACTTGTATGTTGCTTCTTTATGAACTTCCATTAATTATTTACAACAGGTTCATCTTACTCTTCTGACAGTAACTACATCTCTTACTACATGAGATTCTAGAGATGCTCCACAGAGATCTAGTGATTCTTTCTAGTAGTTGTTCTTGCTCCTTTGCTACATGAGATGCTAGAGATGCTTCATAGAGGGCATCTAGAGATTCTTTCTAGTAGGACATCATCTAGAGCAATTAGTCAACATTCAGGGAGTTCATCCTCTTCTAGGGGTGCCTTCTAGTTCTTTCTTTTCTCTCTTTTGGAGGGTTGTTCTTTCCCACTGGGTTTTCTACCTTTCTTCATTTATGAGAGATTGCATTGTACTTGGGTACCTCATTAAGGCAAGTTTCTAGGACCTAATTTTATATCTTTACATTGTACTTGGGTACCTCATCAGGCCTCGTAGTCAGGACCTATTTCTATTGTGCCCACCTAAGCTATGCTTAAGGGGGTGTTAGTGTATATATTTCATTTTTATATACACTATAGGCTTAAGCCTAGTTAGGCATCTCTTTATACAATCTTGACACATGCCTCATTGAGGTGTCAAGGTTATTGGACAACTTGGTAGAGGTGTCACAGAGTTGCCAACCAACTAGCCACCTCACACTAGTTTCTTGAGAGGCAACTTGCCACCACTCATGGTCGAGAAGGATTTTCCTCAACACACAACTTCCTCATATTTTCCTATTTGTACTCATCTTCTGGGTTTAATCATTGTCAACTCCATTTGTGTGATCAACAATTATTTATTATTCCTAGTTCTTACATTATATATATAGGAAATCAAAAACTAGAAACCGAGTATGATTTCAAAAACAAGAGTCAAAACTATGGGTCCAAAACTAAGTGTCGATCTTCCTCATGCAAAAATCCAACACCCTATAGTTGTTGTCAAGAAACCCAAAATAGAAAGTAACTCCTCTTACATAGATTCTCTAATAATTAGATCATATTGACCAATTCCACAATCCTGCATGCTCCATGAGGACAATCAATGCCTTGTCATAGTACCTATCTTGAGAAGATCCTCTATAAATCCCAATTTGACTTGTTCTAAGTAATCTCCCTATTCAATGCCTTCTAACACATCATACTTGTGTTATTTGGTACTTCCAGCCTCATGCAATCACAAACTTAACAGATTTATTATGTTCTGCATTATTTCTAACACAATATTCGAGTAATCTCCCTATTCAATGCCTTCTAACACATCATACTTGTGTTATTTGGTACTTTTGACCTCATGCAATCACAAACATAACAGATTTATAAGTTCTACATTATTTCTAACACAATATCCAAAGAATCCAATAGAATAAATAATAAATAAATAATGTTCCACCCTCACATAGACATTCCATTTTGTCCACTCCATGATGTTTGGAGATCATAGATTATTTATTGTCTACATAATTAAATACAATTAACAAGAGATTATTTGTAAGGTGAATGGCACACCTAATCCTAACACTTGGTCAACTTCTCCTAGGTCAACCCCTTGGATGGACCAACTTTATGGATTTATACAAATATTCAAACATAACATGTGCATATGTGCAAATGGCCTATATGATAACATAGCAATAAGTTGCACAAGACATGTGTCAAGTGGCCTCACAATTGTTAGTAGGAAAGGATGGGAGGTTTAATTTTGCAGTCCTTGGATTGAACAAGCTAAATCCCATACCATGAAAAAATGAACCAAATAGAGAAAATGATCAGTGTGAAGTAGGGATCAAATATATAAAAATAGGTGTAAAATGAGTGCAATAAATAACTAATAAATAATGAATATATAAAAATATGTGTAAGAATTAGTGCATGGACTGAACTTAATACAAAAGTATAGCACTTCTTAATATTCAATTATATAAAAACATCAAATGGACTTAAAATTTTCATCATTAAAATAACAAGTTAATGTATTAACAAACACATTGTAAAGGATCTATACCTTTGCTGATCAATTGTTGTTGATAGAGACAAGTTAGTTCATATTACAGTTGTTGTGATTCTTGTAAGATGTTATGTGTTTCCTTGGGATTGTGAGCTGTTTGGATTTTGTCTCTGTTGTACTCCAAACTTGTTTAGTTCCTTTGTTCTGGACATTGCTATTTCATTGCAACATTTTGCTACTTATTCATTGTAATAATTTTGGTTTGATCAATTAAAAAAAAACACATTATTTGAAAATAAAGCTAAAGACAATGAAAATTTTAACACTAAAATCTTCTTATTTACTTTGAGGAAAAGAAAAACATAAATCTAGATATATTGTAAAAATGAGTTTCTCCAAACTTTAAATAAACAATTTTACTAACTATTCATTACAATTGCTAAGGACAAATATTTATAACTTTTTGTTGTGAATGAGATGTACATTGGCCAACCATCTTCCACATGCACTGAAGCTTAGATTCCATAGACGAAAAAATTGTGTGAGCAGGACAAATCATACATGATCATGTCCCTCTACAATTTTGACCGCAACCTAGTTTAAGATTTCAATATTTTGCTTCCAACCACCTAATTTTAAGTTATTCTAAGCCATGTTAAAAAATTATGATCAAAATAATAAACAATTCTCTATTGAACATCAAAATTAAATAAGCCCCAATCTATTTCTATTTTATTTCAACACATGTTTAATTTCTATTCTATTTAGTTTATCTTAGTTGATTAGCATAGTCTAACTCCACAACGAAACTACAATTATTGATTTCACAAAATATAACAACTATGAACGAAATCATAATGACTTTCACTAAATACCAAATACTAATTGCATAAAGGATAAGCAAATGACAAATTTCAATTATATACACTAGTTTTAACTCTTAACTGCATTTTATTCCATAAAAAATACAAACCAAACAGATCTAAATAACTTTTTACCTCGAAATATCCTTGTTTAGTAAAATTTAAAATTTTGTATTATAGTTAATCGACACATGCTACTTAAATTAGGTTAAGCACAAAGTTTAACTATATCTATTATAAATTTCCATGCCTTTATTTATGCCTTTATTTATATCCTTTGGCAGGGACTCCAGCTCTTTAAAGCTCTTGTTTACTTTGAGGAAAAAAAAAAAACTTAAATCTAGGAATATTGTAAAAATGAGTTACTCCAAAGTTTAAATAAAAATTTTACTCTGATGTTAACTGTTCATTACAACTGCTGACCTGCATATTTCCCTCCGATGACATATTCACGCACAGATAAATATTTGCACATTTTGGATTTCGACTTGCCAAGCGATTCCATGCCCAAGCTGGTAATCTTTATCCAAACACCAATATTTCACATCGTTTCTAGACTAATGAGGATAGGACTCCTCTCCATGAACTGGTGGCAAGTAACCACCCACAAAGGTAGTGTGAGGTGTTGATGCAAGTTGACATCTCTCAAAATGACTAACAACTTTGACAAAATCAAAATGCATGTGGAGAATTCACCTAATTATGATTAACATTAGTGTAAACACTTATGATTAAGGTTTATACATCAACCCCCCCCCCCCAAGCATAGCTTAGGTGAGTTTTATAAAAAAATGGGTCCCAACTATTAGCCCAGTGAGGTACCCATGCACAATGCAAATCTCTCAGAAACGAAGAAAGATAGAAAACCCTATGGGAAAAAACTATCCTCCAAAAGAGAGAAGAAAGAAAGGCTTAGAAAGCCCCCCCAAACGATTCCCCCCATAGGAGAGAAAATGATAGAAGGCCTATGAGATCCCCCATAATACATATCCTATTGCAGTGATGCTGGATAGTCGACAAAGGATGTAGATGTAGATCCAAGAATGCCAAACAATGTTCCTTCCCTTGGGAAGAAATGAAACCACTTGAAGATGCAGGATATCTTCCCATGCAAGAAGATGTATGTATGATCTTGAATCATGCTGAAGATGATCCAAGGATGATGATTCCCATGTTGATGTCTTCAAAGAATGCTCATGTGTCCCAATGTCGATGTCGAAGGATGCCATAATCAAATTGAGTGCATGCGCAATAGATGAGGATGATGACAATCCAAAACCATGTGTAGGACAATGTAGATGCAGCTTCATTGAAACTGTCATCAAAGAGAAGACTGATCTCCTCAATGTGTGCTTTCATGTGAGCAATGCAGGAGTCTACAAACAGACAAGCGATGTCAGGTAGAAATATGTCCCAATCAGCAATGCTAGGAAGATTGATATTCTATTGCAAAGAAGCATCGGAAGCTTTCAACGAAGCGACTCTGGAATTTGATGAAGATGAAGCAATAGTAGGAATGATGACTTCTTCTATGTCACTAGAACATTTTCTTTCTGTATCATGAATAGGGATGTGAGTTGTGATCAACACAGGATCATGTGGGAATGGAGATGTTGTCAATCAGGATTGCGCCACTAGCCAAGTCAGACTTGACTATCCTGTCGAAATATGGAAACCCTTTGAGACTCTGGGTGATCTATTTCAAGAGGGAATCTACAGAGCAACTTGGTTCTCCTTATGATTTTTCCTAGTCTAATTGATTTGCAAGGGAAAAGGATAAAAGGATGTGCTGAAATAAATGAATTCTACTCTAACCCTTAAGATTGAATCTCCTAACAGATCTTACTCACAAATAGATTATTGAACATTGGCCTTCACAACACTTTGATCATTTTACTCATAAATATTTCACATGAAGGTCTGGTAGACAAAACATGCAACTTGAATTAAACAAAGACTCTGTGAAACATCACAAGCTAAGACAAAACAAAGGATAAAATATTCATCACAATGCAATATTAGATTAACCTGCAAATGACTGGACAAAATGTGAAGGAAAGTTGCTGCTCAATAACTAAAGGAATAATGAGTACAATGAAAATGAATACAACACTCTCAGTGTGAGAGGAAGATTCTGGTATCTCTGCACTCTGATCTCTACTCTATGCTATAAAACTCTAACTAGAACCTCCCAAAAAGAAATATATCTCTGACATATATGCTCTCAAATCCATCATCTCCTAAAAGTTGGAAAAAAACTCCTAAAAATAGATCTAAAAATCCATTTTCGAACTCACAGAAAAAGCTAAAAATAAAGCTCCTCAACTATCTCCAAACAACTACCAAATCTGTCCAAAAGACTCTACAATGTGACCCCACCAAAAATTTTCTTTCCTCTGCCCATGAGATCTCAAAATTTTTCTTATCTACCTCTAAATAAAATAAATTGAAAAAGAATATATGATTTGTTTTATTAGCTCCAACTGCCTAAAAATAGTTAAGTTTTAAAGCAATTTATAAATGATTGCTTTAAAACTAACCTTACAATTTTTGGCAGTTTGATTTTATCTCCTATTTGATTTGATTTACAAAAAGAAAAACAAATCTTTATGGCTTATAATTTCTCCATTTTGTCATTACAACACTTGATTTTTCAATAAAAAATCATATAAATAAAGGGGCATGACATATAGTTTTGCAAAAATAAAAGCCATGATGGCTTATCTCCACATGGCAGTCTCTAAGGCATATGTGGCATATGTACTTCTCTCACACCAAAATTGAAGGTTTGCATATATTCTATGTTATCAACTCCATTTCATCTCCATATGACATATTGCAAGGTGACTTAGCATGTTTTAGACATTAAGTATCTTGAGGCATGAAAATCAAGAGGGAGCCATGCTCAACCTCCACTAAGCTATAAGACTTAGGCATCATCATGTTGTAATGTATTTAATACCACGAAGGTATTAATCTAGGCCACAAAAAATGAAAAGAATGTGACAAAATGCCACTATTCGACTAGGGCTCCATGAAACCCTAAGAACAAAACACATTTCACCCTATCTTATCAGGCTCATTTGCAAAAAACAACTTTTGAGCAAGCGACATTGAAACCCTAGGGTTTCCAGCTCAAAATCACTATATCTCTGGCATTTCCTGGACTCAAAATCCATGAATCTTTATAAGAAAAGAAGGTAAACAGTTTCCTGATGAATATATGACCTTTTCCCTTTGATTTCTTTCAATTTTTGAGCTGAAAATAGCTTCTGTAGCCACGGCTTATGAGTTATCACTGATGGTTTTGTTGTCATTTGTCTCTCTATCACTTATTCTTCTATATATTGGCCATTGTGACCGCATTCTTGAGAAGGAAAATGAAGCAAAAGAAAGAAGCTTTTCGGCTCTGTTCTTCATACATAGGTAACTTTGTTTATCACCATATCTTTCATTTCTTCATGGCTCTGTAGCTTTTGAGGGGTTTAAAAACCGTAGCCATATGTTCTCATTTTGTCTTTTGTATCTTTATTCTCTAAACAAAAAATGTAGTGGGTTCTCTTGATCTACTGAGAAAAGAGTGCATTTTGAAAATGGCTGCGTTCATTTTGTGCAATTGTTGCTAAAAGCTTCAATTTTGCTCTCTGTATATTTGTGCTTTCACCTTGAAATCTTTAATGGGTCGACATATTATGAGGACTTTTCTTGACTATTGTATGGCCGCGATTGGCACAAACACCTTTGCATTTTTTTGTATTTGTTGTTATATCTACCTCTGACAGGCGGGAATATTCACAATTTCTTGGCCCTATTCCAAGTATTTCCCTTTCAGTTCACCCTTTATTACTTCTGCATTCTCTCCATTGAGGAATAGTTCTAATATGTGCCTTCAAATCTGTATGTGAGCTCTTAAGAATGCTTCAAAATGAGCCAAAGTCTGCGGCCACTACATGTTGTTCTGTACTTCATTTTCAAAGGTAAGCTTGGAACTTCCAATCTCTGTATCCTCCCATTGATATGGCTCAAATGAGCTCTTGGAACCTCACTACAATAACAACTTTCACTTCTATTTATCTTGCAAAAAATCAAACAATGAATCCCTTGATTAAACCCATCAAAAAGTATGCTAAATAGACAGGCTTTATTGTTGTTCCTACAGCCATGATCTAGATAGAGTTACATCTTTACCTTTATTCTTCTGTATAGTATATTCACTGAGAATGGTTCTCTCAAAAAGATTTGAAACTTATGTATTTGTTCCTCCAAATATGACTGATAAAACTGTCTTTTTACGAGTTGTTATGAGTTCCTTGCTGTTCCAAAATCGTATGTTGGATATGTACACATATGTCACGGTTTATAAGGGAACTCTATTGATGCGTTCCCCTCATCAATACTATGGAACCTTTGACACTTGTGAAAGAAACACTTTACTTCCGTAAAAAGATTGTGCTGATGTATTACTTTTGTGAGCAAGAAGTACCTTTCCTAATGTGCTCTAAAGTACCACATCATCATATGCTGCACTAGAATTTGTATGTTGCTATAGATACTCATCGAAATACGCTTGATGTTCTCACTCTAAACATTCTAAGAAGTTCTCATGAATTAAAAAGGTTGTAATACATACCATTTTCTCTATTCTCTTGTTGTAGCATTATTATGCATTCAATGTTAAACTATGATGTTGTTCTCATTAGCTGATATACATATACTCATTACTTTTTAGATACTGTACTTGTAGTTACTATTATTGTTGGGCACATACAATGAGATCTATCTGACTACTTTGATTTGGAAATTGTTACACATGTTGTTTCATACCTACAACTTGCTTGCACCTATCTCGGATGTAATGTTGATCTGGTCTTGTATGATGATGTACCTATTTCTTGATCTAATGTTGATCTATCACTATGTCATTTATGATATTTGCTATTTTCTTGTAGCATTAAATAGGAATGTTCTAGTATCATCTTGAATGAGCTGAGTGTTCATGGATGGCTACTACTTCATCTAATCTAGCACTCATAAATGTGTATTCATCTCAATAGCTTTTGTATTTGCTTAATGTGATATTCCTTCAGTTATTTGATTTGATTGAGCATTATAATTTATCTGCAATCCATCCCCTATGAGAATTGGGGCAGCACGTTGGGATCAACCCTTGTGGGAGCCCATTTCAAACCACGTGCTAATATGTCTTCAATAGCTACATGACTTGTCCTATACCTACATAGGAAGAAAACATATTAGTTTTAAAAACATTGAAGTTCCATGACTGTTCCTTTCTCAGTTCATCTTGCTTGTGGATGATATTCATTGATCAATGTATTATAAGCAAAGTGTTATGCCTCTTATGATAGGACACTGAGATCTCATAACCAGAGCTCTAACAGGACCTTTTCCAACTTTTGCAGGTTCTCATCAAAGATCGGGAGCAGGGCAAAAGAAAACTTTGAAGATCGAAAACCTTCAAGGCAATGATGGCTATGACCTTCTCTCCTGTCTTTAGATGCATAGTATTTTCTTTATATTTGCATATATTCAGCTATTACCCATGGCTTGTGTGGCACATTTGATATGTCATTATTTATTTCAATGCAATGTTTATCCCTTTATATATTTCAACTTGTAAATGAATAATCACTATGGTGAATGAAATACTTATCTCTCTTGAATGTTCTGCAATGCAATGAATGATCTAAAATCTTTTCTTCTTTTGACAACTGAACTGCAATTAACACTAAAACACAATCAACTATGCAAATAACTCATAAGAGAATAATATTAACCTTCACCCATAAAATGAATTTGTTGGACTAGCTCAACCAATTTTGAGCTATGGTGAAGAAATGGTAAGAGGAGAAACATTCGAGTCTCCATACATCTCCCAAATTTTGATCCATAATGCATGTGGACAATCAATATCCATGATGGAATACAAAGTGACATCTGGAATATGTAAACTGATCAATCCAACAATGTGATCATGATGATTAAACAACTTAGCCTTTTGAGATTGTTTACCAGGTTCAGGGACAAGTGCATACAAATGGGGTATGAGATTATGGATCCTAAGATGTTTTAGGATGTCTTCACATGAGGACTTATAGTCTCCCTTGTTTATGCTGATTACAGAAGAGTGAGTTTGATATCCCATGATTAGAACAAGTTAGTTCGAGTAGACAATAGAAATTGACACAATTAGGCAACCCAGATTAGTTAGATCCCTAATTGAACTTTATCTGAACTGGCACTTTATAATTTGAGTGCATTATTTTTATTAATTCCCCCCTTAATGTGGCAAATTATAAAGTTAGTGCATTGTGAAAAATGATGACACAACACTATCCCCCCTTGATTATGTATTTCCCCCCCAAATTTGGCACTTTATAGGAGTGCGCTAGGTCACCCTAAAATAGCATAAATAGACACTTTATAATTTTAGTGTGATTTTAGGCTAGTTAGATTGGCGATGAAAAAACATCCACTTTTGCAAAAAGAATCACTCGATTTCGAGGTGATTTACAAAAGTTATAAGACTTACAATATTTTTGCATTCACAAAAAAAATCCTTCTATGAGTAAAAAAAATTTAGATTTTGAGAAAATTAATTTTTATGCAAAAATGTGAGAGAAAAATAAAATAAAGGAGAAAACTTAAGCCCCCTTGGGCTATGCACGACCAAGGGCTAAAACCCTATTTGGCTAGGGGCTAAAGATTTGAAAAAGTCTCCCCTCCCCCACTTACATCACCCTCTCAAGTTTCTTACATCAGCAAAAATGACAGTTTTTCAATTGAATAGTGCCAACTTTGATGGCAATAAAGTTGACAACCATCATAGTTGCTGAGAGGCTGTTGAAGGGGTGAAATAGGTGCAGAGAGGGCACTTTGCATGTCATTCTGAGGGTGATAGGAAACGCAAATAACATGCCCCTGTGTGTCACCTTTGCTCTCGGCCCTTACCTCCCTATTGTAGGTTGATGATGGGCATTTCTGAGCCATCTGAGCACAAGGTTATCACAGGCCCTTTTGTGGGTGATTAGGTGGCGTCAAAGGAGGGCATCTTGAGGACACTGATTATGCAGCAGATAGATGCCACACAGCGTCGATTAAACTACCCTTTTAAGTGCTTTTCCACACGGGAAGAGTTGCTCTGTGTGTGGTGACGGTCATGGGGCAGAACCACCGATGTAAGGCACTGTGTGTGTGCCACAAACTCGCCAATAGCTCAGCCTTCTATGGCCTTTCGTGGCCTCCAAATAAGCCCTCTGTGGGCATTATAAATCACTGTCTCACAAGCCTTTGAATGCTCCAACACAACAACAAACAAGCAAGGTTAAAAACCATGAAACCAAATAATGAAATCAAAGAAAATGCCTCACAGAAATGAAGCAAGATTCCAACCAAATGGGGGTGACTCACATAACAGAGAGCACATGGCTTGAAGCTATCCATAGCACTCTAATACCATGTAGAAACTACCAAGATCGTGGAGTAGACAAACAAGAATGAGATTGCAAATGAAGTCGCCCCAATGTATTCACAAATGAAGAAGTATAAATAGGCGAGTGTGGGTACCAGATTATCCACCAAATGAGGATAGGACTCCTCTCCATGAAGTGGTGGCGAGTAACCACCCACAAAGGTAGTGCAAGGTGTCGATGCAAGTCTACACTTCTCCAAAATGACTAACAGTTTTGACAAAATTAAAATGCATGTGGAGAAATCACCTAACTATAATTAACTAGGCATCCACGGTCCTAGTGCCTTCATGCCCTCATGACGTAGATAGACACCCCTAGCCACACATTGAAAACTATTGCATAGTCATAGAAACTAGGCAACCATTTAGTGGGTAGCATTCGGGCCTTGGCTGCTAGCATTAGGCCAAGGTAGGCATTCAGTGCAAAGGAAGTGTGTGGAAGGGTTTTTACACCCTGTAATCAATGCACTTCATATTCTTCCATTAACTCTCTTTGAAGGGTTTGCCATCATGTCAAAATCACTCCTGGATGCCTTTGCAAGCCCCTATTTCCTATTGGCTTCCCCTACTCCATATTTTTTGGGAATTTTTGCCCTAATCTTCATCTAAAAAATTGCCTTAATTTTTTCTTTGCAAAATCATTTAAAATGATGTATTTGCAACCCTAAGTGTGTTTTTGAAAGACATTTAAAACTTATTCTTAGTATTTTTTTATAGTTAAATAGTTGCTAAGGGGCAGGACCCAAAAAATAAAAAAAATCAACTGCTTCAGACCCATGTATGGGGAGCACAAATTATGACTGAGATACTAAGGACACTAAAAGCAAGCTTAAAATAACCAACAGTATCTTGAAACTTAAAAGAACCTAAAGATAGAATAGCTCCTGAACCCAACCCAAACAAAATCCCTCAACCCGAGGGCACATCTCAAGTGGCCTTTTTAGCCTTCCCCTTCCTCATAATCCTGGTGAGGAGGACATCCATTGTCCATTGTGTACCCTCATCCACAGTATCTCTGCCTTTAATACGAAGCTTCTCAGCTTCAGATTTGTGCCCCTTTTTCTTTTTGACGGAAATGTTTGGTTTGGATAAGGGACTCACAGTTTGGACAAGAGAGCGATATTTAATAGGAATAACCACATCATCATCAGAATCCAAGAAGCCATCGACATCCTCATCCAAGTCATCCAAGAAGGGATAATAACCCTCTAAATCAGAAACATTGTCAATTGCCACAATTGAAAGGGGGGTTCACCAAAGGCCATAGGGGGCGGTGCCTCATAGGACTCTCCAATGGGAGAAGAGGAAGGAGGCACCAAATTACTAGAGGCCATGATTAGGGCATCAAGAGAGGGTGAGGGATCCAAATGATCAAAAAACATTCTATGATTTCGCCAGATGAAGTCAGAATCTAGATCACCCACCTTTCTAACCCACCTCTTGAGTTTAAAATTTTGAGACATCATAGCCTTGGGGGAAGTGCAGCCAACAATTTTGTGACCCAGCTTGTTGTAACAAAAACACCGAAAGGGGAGTCCTTCAAAATTTATGAATTGATTCTAATTCACGAATGCTGAGTGGATCAAAATAAAGTGGTGCACCAGTTTGGAGATGTCGATGATAGAACAGACCCTGGTGAATCAACAATGGGAGGCACCAACATCCAACATTTAACAAAGGTTCTAAACTGCTCAACCATATCTTTGATGAGCTCAGGCACATGCATAATCAGAGGAAGGTTGTACAACCTTATCCAGATGGGAACCAGGGTGATCTTAACTACAACAAGATCAAAGAAAGGGGACCAATATGCCATGAAAAGGCCATACTGACCAAAAAACCAAGGGCCATGATGTTTGACAAAGTTACAATCCTCCATAGAGGCAAAGTGAAGTAGGAAAAAATCAAAATCCAAAATGTCAAAGTCTAGAAGGGTCAAGTTATTCCAAGTAGTCTTCATCCATTCGATGAATTGGGCCATCTCAAGCCTCTTGCATAAACAACGAACAAACAATGATCTATTCCCTAATTCCTTTGAAAATTCTCTAATGTGCACATTAGGCAAGTGAAACTTAATAGGGACATTCATCAAGCTAACCATCGTGTCTCCCAGAGAGTAGATTTCAGGGGTTGGATCGGCTGGCGAAGGCTTAACAGTGGGCTGTGGAGGGCACTCTTGAATGATCTAAGTTTTACAAAACTCAGAGCAAACATGAAAGGGGTTCTGCCTATTCCTATAGCCATCAATGAGGAGGGGAGCCATTGGCCCAGGAGAGACGGAGGCTCATATGTTGCAGCCTTGGACAGGATATCTGCACGCATCTTTCCCTCCTTATTCACAAAATGCACCTTACCCTTCTGAGCGAGCTTCGTGCCTATACCCAACCCTCATCGCCATCTTCCATCCATAGCTTTGAAGATGATTAATCATGCTTTCAAGATAAATGAGTAAGCCTCTCTTTTACAGTGTGCATTTCAACATTCTAGCCCCTTGTTATTTTAATAGTTTTACTCTTTAAAATACTTTCTCTTCATCTCAAAGATCTCCAAATACTCCTTATCATGTCCTTACTTGCCCTCATGAAAATCACAGACCTTTAATAAAGTTCTTCTAATCCTTAACAAGCTCTAAAAACATTAACAAACCTCCTTTTGTAGGTACAAGCCTATAAATCTTTGAGTAGGCCTACATAAACCCTATTATTCACTTAGACATAAAACCCTTCTCATTATTCATTCATGGTGTGTGTTGCTCTATATCTTCACCAGTGATTTACACCTTTCCTTGTATATGCTACTTTCAGTTTCATTGATTATTCTCTTCTCATAGTGCAGTGTGGTGACAACCATGCTATTCTTCTTGCATGTTATCCACAAACCAAGGACCTCATTAGACCGTGTATGGTTTTCTTCTATCTTGCATGCTCTTGAACCAACTATGTTTGGATAAAGGATCTTTGATGATGATTAGACCACTCAACCTCTAATAGACTTGCAAAAGCTCATTTGCATGCTTTAGAGAATGTGCTAATCATCCAAGCTCTTAACAGTGTTTTAAGACTGAACTGACTTGCTAGGATTTGACATATTATTCAAGAAACCTCCATAGCATACCTTCATATGTTATTCTCCTTTCTCTATGTCCATGAACACTATGATACCCACAAGAGGCATTTGTATTCTTCTTGTTCAAACCTACACTTAACAAATCATGAATATATGAGTTCTCCTATACCACACCAATTTGCATATTGTCTCTCAGTCTTCACAAGGTCTATATTAGTGTTTATAAGATCTTGGTTTTAGAAGAATCTTTGATAGAGATTCTTTAGAGTGATCCTCTATTACAGACCTGATAAACATTGATATAGACTTCATCCTTTCACACATTATCACTTCTGTTAGGGCCACACAAAACATTCAATGAACTTTTGTAAACCTCCACAGACTTCATGAGACTTATTTAGTCATCTTCATAACACATTTAAACTTTTGCAAGCTCATGTAGACCTAAGGTTTCTTGGTAGGGTTTCTCATGACTTTGTAGAGTCCATACAAAAGTTTCAAGATGATGACAGTCTTATAGGATCTTGGCAAAGGTCTTTTGGACCATACCTTAGGTTTTAGCATGCTTTGATAAGACTCTAAAAGGGATACAGACCTCTTAACCAGGGATGTGAAACATTGTACAGTTTGTCTTGCAAACCTTGCATATGATTGGACTTTCATCTACATATACATATTGATATAACTCCATTACACACACGTTGTCATCCCTTTCTATAGGGTCTAAATGGTTCCTTCTCATGGCCTTCTTCCATTTTCTTTAGGCTCCATCAAATATTATCTTTTATACCTCTACTTAAAAGCTCTGGATACTCTGTATTATCTTTTTGATACCTCTCTTGATAATTTAAAATCTACAGGATTTAACAAGCTTGAATCTCTTAATGAGATTTCCTTGCTTGCCCTGATGAGTTTTTGTTCAAACCTTTAAGAGGCTCCTTATAACTGATAACATAGGATAATGAGCCTACAGGCCTGCAGGGTACCCAAAATAATCTCACAAATCTCTTAAAACTTCATGACTTGAATATACCTTCAAAGGATAAGTGGATCTATTAGCTCTGGACAATATACTAACCTAAAGTGGCCTTGAATGATTTTATAATGGTTATGTTTTGTGGCTTGGAAAACCTATATTGCCTTGAGATCCTTTAACAACCTCATTCCATGCCTCTCATCACACCTTCATGCTTGATTTGGAAACCCTACAGAAGTTCACTTGATTCTGCAACATCAGGATAATACTACACAAACCCTTCAATAACTTGACACAACTTTTGGAGTTCATATAACCCTAGGAATGCTTACACATGTATTTTAATCATTAAAAATTTGTTACTTAATAAGGCTTTCCTCAATATTCTTGTACATTGTATATACCCTTAAACTTTTCACAATCTTAATTATAGAACTTTGTATGATTCCATAGTTCTGCACCCATGTAGACTGACCTTCTCTTGCCTTGAGTTGTGTGCAGGCCCTTCAATATCTTATATGGCTCTTAACTCTTCATTCAGGCATGTCCATGCTTTGAACTCTTAATGCTTTTTGGTGTACATCTTATGTCCACATACTAAACTCCTCCATAGACCCACAAACTCCTCATGGTCTTGAGATGACTTCACTAACCTAAGATAACTTAATATCCATAATGAATACTCATAATGACATACATTTAATTCTATTTTTTGGCTTCATAAAACATTGCATATACATTAACAGGTGTAAGAAAACTTCTCATGGTACTTCATAGATGGGTAAGTGCAAAAAGTTGGGGGGCCAAAAAGTGGCCAACATTTTTTCAAAAAAAATTAAGGCATAACGTGAGCGCGTTACAACGCGCTCATGTTATGGTTTGGTAATGATGAGCCTAAGGTTCGGCAAAACCAAACCATAACGCGCTCGCGTTATAATGCGAGCATGTTATGTTTAATTATATATTTCAAAAAAAGAGCATTTTTGCTCATTTGATTTCTTTTATTCTCTCTACACACATGGCCTGCAAACCCCAAGGAGCGCACTCGCATTTTTGAAGACCCAATTCGACACCAAAATCTCACTGATTCATCGCCAAAATGCCGCCATGACATCGAATAGGCCAAAGGAGTGAGTTTTTTTTTTGTCTGAATTTGTTTCTAAATAGGTAGGTTTGAGTTGATTTTTGATGTAAATTTCCTTGATTGTCAGGAAATGTTAATGCACCTCCTCCTCCTCTTCCTCAAAATCCACAAAATCTTGAACAAGAAATACCTACCGAAGAACAACCTGAACAACAAACTCATCCATCCATTCCTCGACATGCCCCTGGAACACAAGAAAATATAATGGGGCAAATTGAAAACAATAAAAAAGAAATTGAAGACATAATTGCAAGGTTGAAAGATCCTTCAATTTCAACCTTGCATAGATCCACACTTGCTCAATCTCTTGAATCTATGTTATCAAATGTAGATTCAATTAGAAAAAAAATATCTAGTTGGTCGGATAAGAGGAGAGAGTTTAGAGAGTATTATGCAAACAAGCTATCATATGAAGAAGTGAAAAAGTTACAAATTACAAAATTAGACTTGTGTTCCATTTTCACATACTCACAAACAAATCAACCTCCACCCATTACATGCAAGAGGTTCCCTATCCATTGGTGCAATAACCATCTAATAAGGGACAATTTTGGGCAAAGGTGGTGGATGGTTTTTGACCATCCTCCATGCAACAATAATGAGGTCCTGCAATACTTTTTGAGGAAACTCTACTGTGAGTTTGTCCTCAATAAAGTGCCAAACTATTTTGATATGTGGGAGTTTTAGGGTAGAGGTGGGGGGTTAGTACAAGATAAACCAGGGGCACGTGTTGACCCACAACGGCCAGTGAGACAAGTAATTAGCAGACCAGCCCATGAGCATGTGTCTATCCCTTCCATTGTGAAGGAGAGAGTTGAGGTTGAGACAAATCCATTAGTGCCTTGACCAAGAGCATCATAGAGATGCCAGTCCTGCAGCACAACATGGGTTAGGAAATAGTACGAGGAGTAGGGTTCCACCTCAGACTTGTCAGACTTGCAGGTCAACCTATGGTTATGACCCCATGGATAGTTAGGATGTAGGTGCACAGGCTACATCTATAGCTGAGCAGATGGTGATGACAAATACCCTCCTGAGTGAGACTTTTAGCCTTGATACTCAGGTAAATATTAGCAAGTTCATTAAATTTAATTTATTAAATTTCATTTTTGAAATACAAGATTAACTAATTTAGTTTGATGATTTTGATGAAATTGCAAGGTCATAGCATTGATGCAGTTCTCAGCAGTACTCCACCTGCATTTTACACTACGACATCTACTACCGGGGTATGTAACTAGTAAACAATTATAAATATTACATGTGAATAGCATTGTTATATGAATCGTATTCTAATATCTAATTTTGGATGTTGAATAGGTTAATCTTGGAGATTTCACGGTAACACCTGCCAGTGGTGGTGTAGCTCAAAGCTTCACTGAACTAATAAAATAAATAGTTTAACTAATGAATTGTACTTATTAGATTTTTGTATTTTATATTCATATCATTGTTTACATTGCATTGCACAACTTTCAAACTCAAAGCATTATTAAACATTGCATAACTAATAGCTAGATGTTGATAGATGACAAAATTTCAATTATAATATAGTTAAATTTGAAAAAATGCCTCAAAGAAATGTGCTCTCACGGAATGCCATAAGAAGCAAATGCATAGATAAGGACATCACCATGAGACCACTTTTCTTTGAGGCATCTTTTCAAACAACTCACTACCTTGTCTATGCTACCACATTTTCCATACATGTCTACCAAATCTTGTTGATCCCCTCCACACTATTCTTTGACAAATTCTCTCTAATAATCTCATCCAATTACCACCAATTAGACCCTAGGACATGACACCAGAGAGGGGCATCAGCCTATGACATCTTATATAGCATATGATTGACTCAAACATCATCTAGGTTTTAGGTATTAATTATGGGGGCAACAAGTCACCCCTAACCAAAATCTTCAAATCTACACTAACCCTTTCCCCTACAAACTTATGTCAATCCTATTGGCTCAATTTCTTCCATCCCTACATCTATAAGAAAGAGCTATAGTATATCACCAAGAGAGCAAAATCTTCACTATGATTATGTGTATTATGTGTCTAGTTGTATCATAGTGATGCATTGTTGATAATGAATATCATAGTGTGCTTTATTGTGTGTACTTACATGTTTAGGTGAATGTGTGTGTATGTTAGGAACCATGACTTGCATCACTATTCTAGTTTCATAATTGAATAATGTTGTTTTATTTTCAGATGATGCAGGTTGCAGAGACACCTCCCAAAGTTCATAGGGCAATGGAGCATGGTGTGTCTACTGCGATTCATACCTCCATGCCATTGATGGGGGTATGAGGTAGATTAGTAAATTTCAATTTACATTCATTGTTATAGTTGTTTATTTTTGAAAAATCAAATGATTATTGATTTGAAGTTTAATTTCTATCTAGATGGTTTCTATAGGACATGACATCACCACAGTCTAATCCTACTACTAAGGCAAATGAGGAGGTAGATTATATGGTAGCGGTAAGTGATTATTTTGTTAAATGTTTCATTTTTTATAACATGTAATTTCTATATATTAATGTCTATACTTTTTATTGTAACAACTACAGATCCATGAAGAACTAAATAGGAGGAGCAGCCCTCGGATTCGTAGTAGACCGCCCTCATACATGTCTCCATCCTCTCGAAGATCAAAGGCTGATTGTGATCTATTCCCTTCACTGAATAGAGGGGAATGAATGCTTATTGGGGTCCTTTGTTGTATGCCTATATGGCATTTGTGGATATATATTTTGTATTGCATATAGGAGACATTATATGCCTATATGGCTATTTTGTATATATGTTATACTTATATCGACAAATATTGATGTATGCCTATATGGATATTTGGTTAATACAAATCTTTTTTATTGATGGCATCCATATTTGCATTATAAATCCACATTTCAATGGATATTTGTAGATAGTTACTTCAAATATTTAAAGTCCAATTATATTACATAGGATGTTTGTTGATGCAATAAGCTAGCTATTGTTATTCAAGTATCACCTAAACCTCATTCCGGAACTAAAAGATAAAAGTTGTATTTAAAATAAAAATGAATCATCATGTTGAATATAAAATATTCATATTCTTTATGAGTTGCTCAATTGAAAATATTCAAATGAATATGCTGATCCATATTCTTTATGAGTTGCTCAATTGAAAATATTTCTTAATTTCTTGTTATTATACCATATTGGGATGCAAAGAGTTTGTTTATTGTTTTGAATAAGATAGTCAAAATCATATGCTTATGAGCACCTAATGACCATTGTGGTTATTAAATGTAATTCCTCTTGCATATAAGGCAAGGTTATGAGAGTACATTGAGTCTTACCTAATTTTAGTATGCAACATAACATTGGGGCTATAGGCTTCCATAAGTCATCAAAAATCAAGGTTCAAGGTTGTCATTGAAGTCAAAGCGTCAAGGTTGTTTGTCATTGATGTTAAGGTTGATGCCATGATGTTGATAAGGTGATACAATGATTCAAGTTAGGTGATGGTCATGAGGTGCATGATGTTGTGAATATGGTTTTCATGATAAGGTCTCTCAGTTCATGTTGATGCTACACAAGACAAACATGTTTCATATGATGCAAGGTTCATGTTCATGGTGGATGTGGTTTTGTTCATGCAAGGTTTTGTTGTGAATATGGTTTTCATGATAAGGTCTATCTTGGAAGGTTGATATGATGCAAGGTTCAAGTTCATGGTGGATTGGGTTTTGTTCATGCAATAAGAAGTTAGAGAAGACACAAGCATTCATAATCATAATTCAATGTCATCATCAAGGAGAGTTATATTTATCAAGGGGAGTCATGAGTTTGATTCAAATGTGAAGTTGTTCATGTCTTAGAGCCCTAAGCCTATGATAAGTGTCATACTCTAATGTCTTTCTTCTAATGTCCTTGAGGTCTCTGAAATGTCCTAGATATCTCTTGATGAAAGTTATAATGTTTAAGTCTTTCTTATTGATAGTTAGGGTTTGCATATTTGGCATTAAACTCTAAAAAGAATCTACTTTTCTTAAGACTTTAAAACCCTCAATTGCCTATCGTGTGTAAAGTGCACTTTTGTTTTAATTTAATATTGACTTATAATCACATGTTACTATCACTTAAGTCAACCTACTAAAGGGTCTTTAAGTCATTAGTTCACTGGCCCTTCAACCTAACTCAACCGGCCTCTCAGGTAAACTCTCATAAGCCTGAGTGCCAAATCATAATCGAAGGTCATATTTAATTGATATGAGAGCAGGAAAAAGGATTGGAAAGTTGGTATTTAAAAGGAATTTGGAATAAAAATAGTCATCTCTATGCAGTTGAATTTGATAGACATGCCTTTATAAAAGGCTAAAAGACAGATTTATGCAAGATATCATGGTATTTGTAGTGTTTGAAGATTGAAGTCTAGTTAGTGTTTATAGCTTAGACTATTTTGGCATGCTTGGGTGCGAAACAGGACCATGCCTAGCCTAAACATACCCATCTAGATGCGTTGGAACTATCGGTTTGGCCACATGAGGAGAAGAACAAAAGTTACACCCCTTTGCAACTTTACACTGCCTCCTTTTGACGACTTTTAGGGTAGCAGAAAACCTTTCACCATGGGTAAATGCCTCAGAGATATAAAAAACCAAGACATGTTATTGTAGAGGGACCCTACATGATCATGTTGCCTTAGATGGAATGTCTCTAAGTGATACAGTTTATGAGTAACAACTCATCAAAGATTGCCACCTTTTTTGCACTTTGGACTCTTTAGGGATATCGCTGGTACAATGTAGCTCAGACTATTTTGGCATGTTTGGGTGCAAAAAAAGGCCATACCTAGCCTAAATGTACCCATTTAGATGCGTTGGAATTGTTAGTTTGGCCACACGAGGAGAAGAACAAAAGTTACACCCCTTTGCAACTTTACACTGCCTCCTTCTGACGATTTTTGGGGCAGCAGAAGCCTTTCACCACGGGCAAATGCCTCATAGATATAAAAAGCTAAGAGAGGTTATTATAGAGGGACCCTATGTGATCGCGTTGCCTCAAACAGAATGTCTCTAAGTGATACAATTTTTGAGTAACATCTTGTCAAAGATTGCTACATTTTTGCACTTTGGACTATTTAGGGATATCATCGGTACAATGTAGCTCAGACTGTTTCGGCATGTTTGGGTTAAAAAAGGACCATGCATAGCCTAAATGTACCCATCTAGACGTGCTGGAATAGTCAGTTTAGTCACATTAGGAGTAGGACAAAAGTTGCAACCCTTTGCAACTTTACACTGCCTCGTTCTGACAATTTTTGGGGCAGCAGAATACCTTTCACCATGGGCAAATGCCTCAAAGATATAAAAAACTGAGAGAGGTTATTGTAGAGGGACCCTACGTGATTGTATTACCTCAAATGGAATGTCTCTAAGTGACATGATTTCTGAGTAATATTTCGTCAAAGATTACTGTCTTTTTGCACTTTGGACTCTTCAAGGATGTCGTTGGTACAATGTAGCTCGAACTATTTCGGCATGTTTGGGTGAAAAATAGGACCATGCATAGCCTAAACGTACCCATCCAGATGCATTGGAATAGTCAGTTTGGTCGCATCAAGAGTAGGACAAAAGTTACACCCCTTTGCAACTTTACACTACCTCCTTCTGATGATTTTTGGGGTAGCAAAAAACCTTTCGCCACAGGAAAACACCTCAAAGATATAAAAAATTGAGAGGGGTTATTGTAGAGGGACCCTACATGATCGCGTTTCCTCAAAAGAAATGTCTCTAAGTGACATGGTTTCTAAGTAACATCTTGTCAAAGATTGTTGCCTTTTTGCACATTGGACTCTTCAGGGATATCGTCGATACAATGTAGCTCGGATTGTTTCGGCATGTTTGGGTGAAAAATAGGACCATGCCTAGCCCAAAGGTACCCATCCAGACACATTGGAATAGTCAGTTTGGTTGCATTAGGAGCAGGATGAAAGTTACACCCCTTTGCAACTTTACACTTCCTCCTGACAATTTTTGGGGTAGCAAAAAACCTTTCACCATGGGCAAATAACTCAAAGATATAAAAAATTGAGAGAGGTTATTGTAGAGGGACGCTACATGATCATGTTGGTTTAGACAAAATGTCCCTAAGTGACACAGTTTCTGAGTAACATCTCGTCAAAGATTGCTGCCTTTTTGCACTTTGGACTCTTCAGGGATATCATCGGTACAATGTAGCTCGGATTGTTTTGGCATGTTTGGGTGAAAAAAATAACCATGCCTAGCGTAAATGTACCCATCCAAAAGCATTGGAATAGTCATTTCAGTCGCATCAGGAGTAGGACAAAAGTTACACCCCTTTGCAACTTTACACTACCTCCTCTTGATGATTTTTGGGGCAGCAGAAAACCTTTCACCATGGGAAAATGCCTCAGAGATATAAAAAATTGAGAGAGGTTATTGTACAAGAACCCTACATGATCATGTTGTCTTAGACAAAATGTTTTTAAGTGACATGGTTTCTGAGTAACAGCTCATAAAAAATTGCTATCTTTTTGCACTTTGGACTCTTTAGGGATATCGTTGATACAATGTAGCTCGAACTGTTTCGGCATGTTTGGGTGAAAAAATAGACCATGCCTAGCCTAAATGTACCCATCTAGATGCATTGGAACTATCAATTTGGTCGCATCAGGAGCAAGACACAAAAAATGCAAAAATGCAAAAGTTGCTTTGTGCAACTTAACAACATTGACACTTTTTTGCAACAAGACTCAAACTGACCCCAAATGACTCAAACTAACTCAAAAACATATGAAATGGTCTTAGAAGACCTTATTACATACAATTGACTCAATCAAAACAAAATTTTACTTTTTGATCCCTCTTGGAGGCATGACAACCTAGGTGCCCCTGCACCATTAGTGCAACTGAAGTCGATAAAGTTTTCCTATTAAGAAAAAAAGCTTCTCTTAGCTTCAAGAAATATAAATATTCTATACTAACAAGGCCAACCACGTGAAGGTGGAAGCTCATGTGACCGCACCTAAGATTTAAGATACATGTATTCTAGTAGACGTAGGACACCTAAGACACCTATTGTATAGTATGTATCTAGATTTTATAGACATAGTAGACCTAAGACACCTAGTCTTTATACCTTATCATAGTCTAGACCTAAGTCAACTAGACACCTAGATTATAATTCTACCTAAGACACCTATTATGGTAGACCTAGTTGACATATAGTACCTACCTAAGACACCTAGATTAAATTATAGAAGACACCTACGTAGAAGACACCTAGATCATTCTAGATTATACATTATTCTAGTCTCTAGATAGGTTGTTGATATATAGTATCTACTGAAGACACCTAGATTAGATTAAATACCTTTTTTCTAGTCTCTATCTACCTAGTTGACATATCGTATATACTTAAGACACAATTAGAGACACCTATTATCTAGTTAAAAACCAAGACACCTATATTTTATATATTACTCTCAGGATCAACTTCATCCATCACTTAGTTCTAACCCCATGAAGTATAACATGATGATGCAAAAATGTGTATATATGTAAAAATGCAGCAGCAAATAAAAAAAGATAAACCTTACAAATTAATGTGCATACTTACAACTCAATGTAACATGACTTTACAAAATCAATGTGAATACTTACAAATTAATCCAATGAACCATCCAGGTCTACTCTACTCTTTATTGTGTCAAGTATTGCCTCATGGTCAGACTTACACACCTTCTACAAGGTCTTGTTCAAAGGTCTACCCTGATATTGTATCAAATGAACATTGGATGCCATGACAAGGTTTGAGTAATGAAGAATCTTCCGATGTGTGTCAAAGTTGTGAAACAGCCAAACATTAACACTCTTATGTGGGTACCTTCTAAGCCATATTCTAGTAACAACCACTGAGCCTATAGGGTATTCGATGTTTTCTCCATCTGTAACTAGGGCCTCCAATTTCTTTTTGGCCTCAACACAATGAAACAAGTAATAATTTGTTCCCTGTTCATTATCTTCATCTGCAATAACTACATATACATGACCTACATTGATATGTGTAACAAATTAGATGAAATTAGTCAACATTACAAAAACACTACAAAGTAAGATGACATTAGGAATTTTAAAAACTATGCAAATAGATATATTACCTGGTTGAACTAGATCTGATATGTGGTCAAAGTCAAATATGATTCCATCTATGTTAGTTCCAGTGCTGTCGGAGGTTGATACATGTCAAGTGGGCTAAGATAACTTAACTTCCATTCGTTAACCCACTCCTTTGACTCGCACTCATCCTAGGCTTGAATTGTATAGGAAGAACAAAAGCATGACATCTTTCGCATATGGATACTCCATGAACCTACAATTGGGCCTCTGAAAGAGTGCATCTCACTTGATCTTGTTAGTGTCGAATAGTCCTCATATGGTGCAATGTTAGTATCATCTATCAACCAAAAAAATCTATGAACTGAAGACTTACCTTCATTACCTGGACCCATGGAAGCATTACACCACTCGACGATCGATTTTTCATCTATCAACTATGCATTGTCTTTATACTTTAACTCTTCTCGTGCTATGGCTCTTTTGATACATGCTCCTGCACCATCATGCTCTCCCTTTCCATGCCCGGCCTCACAAAAGTTTCACATATGCTGAATACCTGTAAAATTATGCCTCCTGCTTAGCCAATAGAAATTCCATGAGTTCTTGAATTGTGACGCATAGTTATCCAACCATATGATATGCTGACTAAATGATATGCCCCTTCTAGCCAAATCATTGTAGAACACTTGAAAGAAACCTTGCACAAACTCCATACAATACGTGCGATCATCACTGATATAGAAATGATACTCCCTTATGATCTTTCTAACATCCTCTGTACTATCATTCGCATGAATGAATGCAATGTGCACAAATATAGAAACCTATGTGGAGTTGTAATATTGTGATTGCACCACACGTTGTGGCTGTAGACTGTAGTTCTCTACAAAGTCGATGACTGAAACAATGATACCAACTAGAAATGTGTCTTTGCATAACTTGAATTGCAAGTCCAACCATTGAGCTCTATGGGCATGTCTTGCATACTCATACACTATGTTGTCACGAAGTATAAGCATAAACTGATAAACTAGAATCTTTTCAATAACCAATTCACACCTCTTTTCTTCTTTACCATCTTTTGTATTGTATGCCACTATTTTATACTTGCCAAACTCTACTAGTTCATTTCCAACCGCATGTGTTCTTTCCATATGTTCACATATTGGCATACGTTGCAAGCCAATGCAATGCTAACATGTGCTATCCAAGCATAATTTCTTGTAGAATATTTGACCTTCCTCTCTTTCACATAAAATTCTTGATATGAAGTCTCTTGAAGATATTGGTGGGGCACGTATGCCACAACCTTGCAAAACATTGTTAGTATGCAAATCTAAACATATAGACCGATAAACATCAAAATGGTTAGAAAATTCAATATGTAATGTACAACAAGTAGTGCGTGTGTGATTTATCTTGACATAGAAAGGTTTTAGCATTTCAAAATATCTTTGACAAATTTTAATTTGAGGATACTTCTCTAGAAATTTACCAAAAAACTGTGTTTGAGTCATATCCAAAAAATGCTTTAGATGTGGCTCACGATTCTGACTATTGATTCTCCTTCTTACCACATCCCTTTGATTCAGAGATACCCTTGTGTAATTCTTCCAAAAGTCTTCAATTAGTGATCTCAATGCTTCAACAATTAGTTTATCTTTTTGTGGTAGTCTCCCCGAGAACGCCCATAATTCATTGGCATTAGTGTCCTCAATTCTTTGGCATCTTCCAACGGCTCTTGATAAAGTTTTCCTATTAATTCTTAGTGCTTGACTCATCTTTCTAATGAGACGAGCTTTCCTCATTTGACTACTTACTATAGTTGATGTAATCACATGCTGTGTTGCATTACTATATTTTGTGCGTGAGGTGTTACCCACACTCTCATATGCATTCATTAGATTTTGATAATAGATTTTTCACTCGAAGCCTCCGATGTTCTCAACCCAAGAATCTTCATGATGGACCTATACTTTATACTTTGCATCATTTCAACGAATAGTTGACATCTTGCAGTCTCATTTAACTTTTCAAAGAACAATCTCTAAATCTTATGAGCATATCTTCTACAAGTGCATTTTGGAATCTTACCTTCCATTGGCTGCAAAATATTCTCATCAATATCAATCAAATACTTTGGATTTCTATGCAAAATTCTAGGTGGTGTTAAGTTAGGTAAATTCATCTCAACATTAGGAATTTAATCAATATTTAAATGGGATGAGCTAGATGGCATACCTTCGATCGAAGATGGAATAGATGACATACCTTGAGGTTGAGGTGGGAATGATGGCGTACCTCCTTCATCACATGTGAGTGATGATGTACTCTCAACTTGAGATGTAGTAGATGGTGTCCCTACATGTTGACTTGCGGTAGAGGATGTGTCTCCAACTATGGTATTCAAATCTCTCGTAGCATGAAGTTTTTGCATTCATTCTCTTTCTACCACCAATACCATATCTCTTTGTGATGGTTGCAGTTCCACTTCAATTGGTATGTCTTCATTTATTGTGTCCAATTTCCTCTTCTCATGAAGTTCCCTCATAGCTGCTGCTTTCTTTGCATTCTTAGCTTCTATCTCTTCCTGTGTTGGTTTAATTCTTGATCATTTCCTTGGCATGATGGAGAATTTGTCTGTAGCACAATAAAGAGACCAATATTATTTCCTAAGAAATGAATCCATAAAAATAACTAAAATATATGTCATTCAATCCTTCATAAAAAATGTACATACAATCATCATGTAAAAGAGTAAATGTCACTCAACCAAAATAGGTACAAAGCATACAAAGAAAATTATTGTATCCATAAAAAGCATTATTGTACAATGTTATTGTAGCCATACAAAACATTATGGTACAAAGTTCACTTTAGTCCTACATGAGGATAAGGTCAAAGGAGAGTCACCTATTGAGGCTACAAGTGAAGATTACATGGGACTTCATGTTGACTACTTGTTGATAACCATCTAGTCATGAAAGGATATGTGATTGAGATCGTGGGAGACATCACACTAGGGCATGGTTTGGATTAGTGTAGAGGGTGAAGAAGGGATATCAAGAGACAATTATTAAAGTTAAGGCACATTAATATGGCAATGCCAAACTCTAGTAGATAATCATGTGCATTTTAGAGGCAAATTATTCCAGGCTGAAAACTCATGGTTTTAGGCAATTAAGTTGCATAAGGGTTAGGGTTTGTAGAGAAACTCTTTGGAAGGTGTGTGTAATGCTTGAAAAGGTTGAGGCAAACCCAATTTGACATGTTTGGTGTCTTGGTTTGAAGATTGGAAGCCTGGAGATCAAAAAAACCTATAGTGACCTATTTGCACAAGCCTAATTAGGCCTCTTATCAAGTGGGCCAATCAATTATGGAATGATGAAGGCACTATGACATGATGAATTATACGATTCATGAAGACAATGATAAAGATCCATGGAGAAAACTAAGGAGGACAAGATAAGACACCAAATTTGTGAAGTTGCCAATGGCAACAAATTTACCACCTAGCTGTCCTTAACTAATCCATGATTGCAAATGGATGTATTTTGGCTTCTGTTGACTAAAAGTGACTTATTTCTGATGAATATAATGCTCAAAATTTTTAAATGTTGAATTCCTAAAATTCAATCACAATTAACATTGCAACACTATAATCTATAATTGTTAAATCACATGTCTTCTTTTGGTGAAAAGTGATGCTTTCAAGTAGGGTTTTGATGAAAGAGAATTGTTAAAGTGTGTATGATGGTTTAGATCAAGAAGTTGAAATTTGGAATTGAGAAGGTGTTTTGTTGGTACTAGGGCTACTAGGATTTGGGTGGCTTGTGAACGAATAGACAGCAATTTAAGAGTGTAGACTTGAGTAAGGGTTTAGAATGGTTGTGTCTGAGTTCCTAAGGGGTAAGGACACCTCTAGTAACCTTGTTAGGTTTTGAAGTATTGAAGACCCTTTATGTGCCTTTGTATAGGGAGATTTCTTGAGAGGAAAGCTTATGAAATTTGAAGAAACTGTTGGTATGAGCCCTTTGGATTGAGTTGAACCCTACCTTTGCATCACATACCTAGGATTGTCATAAAAACCATTAGACTAATCTCTATAATTTAGGGTATTGAATGGTATATAGTCGATCAAGGTAACCACCATCATGTACTAACAAAAGACAATTAGGAAATTTTGAAATGTTGTTTCATGTGCATAAAAATCATCATGAATAGGTGCATAAGGAATGTCCTAGCCCAAGATATGTGCATACAAATCATCATGTCATGTGCATACTTGTATGATCTTAGCACCTATTCATTTGTATTTTAACTTGTTAATATGATAAGATAATAGTGGGATTGTATTTTTATTATGTTGTAAGGATTTATTCTTGTATAGTTTGACATCATGGTATGTTAAGATCTGTTTATTACACATAATTATTAAAGAGCCCAAGTGTAGAAAATATACATGGCATCATGTGAGATTGTAGGCTGCTTTCTTGATTGAGAATGTGTCTATTTTAATTAATGTTGACCTTTGAGATATCTTTTATTATGTATACCATGAACTAATTTAAAACATAGTCTATCATATAAATACAAGATATGTATACATAGTCTTTTATTATGCATACTGGATACAAGCGATATAAACATGTATGATAAAGCATGATAAACTAATTCAAATAGAATTAAGGAAAATGTAAAGAACATGCATGTAAAGACTTGACATACCTAAAAAATGGAGATTTGAATGGAGAGAGTACCCAATTATGTAGTTTTTTTTTCTTCTTGCATCAAACTCCTCAACAATTTGAGTTTTTCACCACTTGCTTCCTTTTCAATGTTAAATTGAATAACACTCAAATATAATTAGTAACAACAATACTATTAACCAATCTATAATGTTAAATTCCTAAAATTGAATCACAATTAACATTGCAACACTACAAAAATTGAAACTTGAATAGATATATATCAAATTTGATGTGAAAACTATGTTATTTCCTCCTTCTCAAGTTGGAAAAGCAGAAAATGTGGTGGAAAGATCATGCAAAGGTGGTAGAATGTGTAAAATGTGCATGTGAACTTCCTAATAGCATGAAAACACTTTTTTTTATCGGAACACATGCATAATCAGTATGAAAATAGAGCATTTGGGCCTAGATCATGGGGGTCTTGGCCTTTTTACCATTTCTATAGTAGGATAAAACATGAGCGCATTCTAACGCACTTGCATTTTGTCCTTCTATTGATTGATCCATAAATATTTGTGCCTATCTCACCTTTAATAGCACCTTTGCAATATCTCAGCTTTAGTTCCATTAGCTCATTTTCTATCTCTCACCTCTCTATATCTCACTTATCTCTCCCCCTCACCACTCTACCTCTCCCCTCTCTATGTCTCTCAGTTGCTCCTTGTCTACCTCTCCATCCATCCTTAGCCATCTAGGTCTCACTTAATCCTAAACCCTAAAGCCTCAAGCCTCAACCCTTAAACTGTAAATCCTAAACCCTATCCCTAAACCCTCAACACTTTACCTTAAACCCTATTCCCTCAACCATAAACCCTAATTCCTCAACCCTAAACCCTACACCCTATCACTAAACCCTAATCCCTTAACCCTTAGCCCTAAAGCCTCAACCCTCAATCCTTAAACGTTAAACCCTAAACCCTATCCCTAATCCCTATACTCTTGACACCCCACTTTAGCCCTAATCCCTTGACCCTCAACCCTATCCCTAAACCCTCAACCCTAAAACCTCAACCCTCAACCCTCAACATCAAACCATAATCCCTCAACCCTTAACTCTAATCCCTCAACCCTAAACCCTATCCCTAAACCCTCAACACTATACCTTAAACCCTAAACCCTAAACCCTAAACCCTAAACCATATCCCTAAACCCTAATCCATCAACCCTCAACCCTAATTGCTATCCCTATTCTTAAACCCTTAATGGGCTTGATACTATACCTTAAACCCTAATCCCTAATCCCTAAACCCTCCAACCCTATCCCTAATCCCTAAACCCTTGACACTCTATTTTAACCCTAATCCCTTGACCCTCAACCCTCAATGTTAAACCGTAATCCCTCAACACTTAACTCTAATCCCTCAACCTTAAACCATATCCTTAAACCCTCAACACTATACCTTAAATGCTAATCCCTCAACCTTAAACCCTAAACCCTATCCCTAAACCCTAATCCCTCAACCCTCAACCCTAATCCCTCATCCCTAAACCCTAATCCCTCAACCCTCAACCCTAATCCCTCATCCCTAAACCCTAATCCCTCATCCCTAAACCGTAAATGCTATCCCTATTCCTAAACCCTCAACGGGCTCGATACTATACCTTAAACCCTAATCCCTTATCCCTAAACCCTCCAACCCTATCCCTAATCCATATACCCTCGACACTCTACTTTAACCCTAATCCCTCGACCCTCAACCCTCAACCCTCAACGTCAAACCCTAATCCCTCAACCCTTAACTCTAATCCCTCAACCCTAAACCCTATCCCTAAACCCTCAACACTATACCTTAAACCCTAATCCCTCAACCCTAAACCCTATCCATAAACCCTAATCCCTTAACTCTCAACCCTAATCCCTCAACCCTCAACCCTAATCCCTCATCCCTAAACCCTAAATGCTATCCATATTCCTAAAACCCTCAACGAGCTCGATACTATTCCTTAAACCCTAATCCCTTATCCCTAAACCCTCCAACCCTATCCCTAATCCCTATACCCTTGACACTCTACTTTAACCCTAATCCCTCGACCCTCAACCCTATCCCTAAACCCTCAAACCTCAAACCTAAACCCTCAATGTCAAACCCTAATCCTTCAACCCTTAACTCTAAACCCTCAACCCTAAACCCTATCCATAAACCCTCAACACTATACCTTAAACCCTAAACCCTAAACCCTATCCCTCAACCCTAATCCCTCAACCCTAATCCCTCAACCCTCAACCCTATTCCCTCATCCCTAAACCCTAAACTCTATCCCTATTCATAAACCCTCAACAGGATCGATACTATACCTTAAACCCTAATCCCTTATCCCTAAACCCTCCAACCCTATCCCTAATCCCTATACCCTCGACACTCTACTTTAACCTTAATCCCTCAACCCTCAACCCTATCCCTAAACCCTCAACCCTAAAACGTCAACCCTTAACCCTCAACGTCAAACCCTAATCCCTCAACCCTTAACTCTAATCCCTCAACCCTAAACCCTATCCCTAAACCCTCAACACTATACCTTAAACCCTAAACCCTATCCCTAAACCCTCAACACTATACCTTAAACCCTAAACCCTATCCCTAAACCCTAATCCCTCAACCCTCAACCCTAATCCCTCATCCCTAAACCCTAAACACTATCCCTATTCCTAAACCCTCAATGGGCTCGATACTATACCTTAAACCCTAATCCCTTATCCCTAAACCCTCCAACCCTATCCCTAATCCCTATACCCTCAACACTCTACTTTTATCCTAATCACTTGACCCTCAACCCTATCCCTAAACCTTCAACCCTAAAACCTCAACCCTCAACCCTTAACTCTAATCTCTCAACCCTAAACCCTATCCCTAAACCCTCAACACTATACCTTAAACCCTAATCCCTCAACCCTAAACCCTAAATGCTATCCCTATTCCTAAACCCTCAATGGGCTCGATACTATACCTTAAACCCTAATCCCTTATTTGTAAACCCTCCAACCCTATTCCTAATCCCTATACCCTCGACACTCTACTTTAACCCTAATCCCTCGACCCTCAACCCTATCCCTAAACCCTCAACCCTCTAATCTCAACCCTCAACCCTCAGCATCAAACCCTAATCCATCAGCCCTTAACCCTAATCCCTCAACCCTAAACCCTATCCCTAAACCCTCAACACTATACTCTAAACCCTAATCCCTCAACCCTAAACCCTATCCTTAAAGCCTCTCTCATTTTCTTATATATTTACCCTCACCTCTCTATCTCTCACCTTTGTTTTCCCTCACCTCTCTACCTATCTGTAAACCCTAAACCCTATCCATGAACCCTCTACCCTTGACACTATATGTTAAACCATAATCCCTTAACCCTCAGCCCTAAAGCCTCAACCCTCAATCTTTAAACCTTCAACCTAAAATCCTATCCCTAATGCCTCTACCCTAAACTCTATCCCTATTCCTAAACCCTCAACCCTCGACACTATACCTTAAACCCTAATCCCTTATCCCTAAACCCTAAACCCTATCCCTCAACCCTTAACCCTTAAAACTTAAACCCTAAAACCTATCCCTAAACCCTCGACACTCAACACTATATCTTAAACCCCAATCCCTTAACCCTTAGCCCTAAAGCCTCAACCCTCAATCGTTAAACCTTCAACCCTAAACCCTATCCCTAATCCCTCTACCCTTGACACTCTACTTTAACCCTAATCCCTTGACCATCAACCCTATCCCTAAACCAAATCTACTTTAGATTTAATTCCCTACTATTGCATTGATTTAATACTCTACTATTAGCATTCACACAAATGCAAACATGTTCACATTATAGAACACTGCATTATATTAGACTATTAGAGATCCCTCAAAAAAATGTAATAAGAAAACTGATTTGCCTTATGTTGGTTTAGAATTAAACCCATTCTTTTTGACACTCTTCTCTTAATAAAGTAAGAGTAATAAGAATAGAAGGTAGAAAATTTGATCTTACTAGTATGCATGGTCGATTTACATTATGTGACTTCATTTTCATTGAATAAAAAGGTTTATCTAATTTGAAAGGTGGGGCAGAGTTCACTGTCATGTGCTTTTCTAGATAATAGGATCCATAATGTCCAGGGTTCTTCAAAGAAAGGCATGTAACAAAATTAAGTTTTTGTTAAACCAATCCTCTTGGTAAAGCTACAATTCAAATGCCTGCTTTGAAAGTTGAAATAAATTAAATTAGACTTACAATTTTGATTTTCTTCCATTGCTTCAACAACACCATCGTTTTCTTCATCAGAAACCAATTCAATCAGCAACTTGCTGCCCATTGGTTGACTTGAACTACATCCTCTGTTAGAAGAAGGGCATTTTTTATTTGTATAAATGTTGGTATTCATAAGCTGAAAAGCGTTGATATTTTTCACACACCCTATTCTTTGAAATATCTTAACCTTAAAATATGACTTGGATATGTACTTGAACATAGCAAAATCTCCAATCTCCAACCCATGATGATTCACAAAATTTTCATTGAATAAAAAGGTTTATCTGATTTGAAAGGTGGGGTAGAGTTCACTGTCATGTGTGTTTCTAGATGATAGGGTCCATGATGTTGAGGGTTCTTCAAAGAAAGCCCTGTAATAGAATTAAGTTTTTGTTATACCAATCCTCCTAGTAAAGCTACAATTCAAATGCCTACTTTGAAAGTTGAAATAAATTAAATTAGACTTACAATTTTGATTTTCTTCCATTACTTCAACAACATCATTGTTTTCTTCATAAGAAACCAATTCAATCAGCAACTTGTTGCCCATTGGTTGACTTGAACTGCATCCTTTGTTAGAAAAAGGGCATTTTTTATCTGTATCAATGTTGGTATTCATAAGCTGAAGAGCATTGATATTTTTCACACACCCTGTTCTTTGAAATATCTTAACCTTAAAATATGACCTGGATATGTACTTGAACATAGCGAAATCTCTAATCTCCAGCCCATGATGATTCACAAAATTTTCGCAACCCTGCCTAAATTCCAGTTTATTTATGGTACGCCCTAATTGTACATCCCACTCCTGCCCACCTGGACCTTGCAACACCTTATGTTCATCTTTGTTGTCTATAAACTGTGAAACAAATGCAGGAGGAATGCGCTGCCATAAACACATTACACAATTAGATTTTACAAGTTCTTAACAGTGTACAAGAAATAAAAGAATGAAAAATAATGTATAGAGTTACCAGTTTTTGTGTAAAGTCTCCACACATAACTTTGAAGGAGGCATGCCCATTAAACCAATTCATTCAACAACTTGTTGCCCATTGGTTGACTTGAACTGCATACTCTGTTAGAAGAAGGGCATCTTTTATCTGTATCAATGTTGGTATTCATAAGCTGAAGAGCATTGATGTTTTTCACACACCCTATTCTTTGAAATATTTTAACCTTAAAATATGACTTGGATATGTGCTTGAACACAACAAAATCTCCAATCTCCAGCCCATGATGATTCACAAAATTTTCATTGAATAAAAAGGTTTATCTGATTTGAAAGGTAGGGTAGAGTTCACTGTCATGTGCTTTTCTAGATGATAGGGTCCATAATGTCCAGGGTTCTTCAAAGAAAGGCTTGTAACAGAATTAAGCTTTTGTTATACCAATCCTCCTGGTAAAGCTACAAATCAAATGCCTACTTTGAAAGTTGAAATAAATTAAATTAGACTTACAATTTTGATTTTCTTCAACTCTTCAACAACATCATTATTTTCTTCATCAGAAACCAATTCAATCAGCAACTTGCTACCCATTGGTTGACTTGAACTGCATCCTTTGTTAGAAGAAGGGCATTTTTTATCTGTATCAATGTTGGTATTCATAATCCGAAGAGCATTGATATTTTTCACACACCCTATTCTTTGAAATATCTTAACCTTAAAATATGACTTGGATATGTACTTGAACACAACAAAATCTCTAATCTCCAGCCCATGATGATTCACAAAATTTTCCAAACCTTGCCTAAATTCCAATTTATTTATGGTACCCCCTAATTGCACATCCCACTCCTGCCCACCTGGGCCTTGCAACACCATAATGTTCGTCTGTGTTGTTTATAAACTGTGAAACAAATGCAGGAGGAATGCACTGCCATAAACACATTACACAATTAGATTTTACAAGTTCTTAACAGTGTACAGGAAATAAAAGAATGAAAAATAATGTATAGAGTTACCAGTTTTTGTGTAAAGTCTCTAAGCATAACTTTGAAGGAGGCATGCTCATTAAACCAATTCATTCAACAACTTGCTGCCCATTGGTTGACTTGAACTGCATACTCTGTTAGAAGAAGGGCATCTTTTATATGTATCAATGTTAGTATTCATAAGCTGAAGAGCATTGATGTTTTTCACACACCCTGTTCTTTGAAATATCTTAACCTTAAAATATGACTTGGATATGTACTTGAACACAACAAAATCTCTAATCTCTAGACCATGATGATTCACAAAATTTTCCCAACCCTGCCTAAATTCTAGTTTATTTATGGTACCCCTTAATTGTACATCCTTAAACCCTAAACCCTAATCCCTTAACCCTAAACCCTAATCCCTAATCCCTAAACCATAAACCCTAATCCCTAATTATAATTTATGGTACCCTAATCCCTAAACCCTAAACCCTAATCCCTTATCCCTAAACCATAAACCCTATCCCTAAATCCTCAACCCTCAACACTTAAACCTTAAATCCTAAACCCTATCCCTAATGCCTCCACCCTAAATGCTATCCCTATTCCTAAACCCTCATCCCTTGACACTATTCCTTAAACCCTAATCCCTTATCCCTAAACCCTAATCCCTATCCCTCAACCCTTAACCCTTAAAACTTGAACCCTAAAACCTATCCCTACACCCTTGACACTCGACACTATATCTTAAAACCTAATCCCTTAACCCTCATACCTAAAGCCTCAACCCTAAATCCTTAAACCTCCAACCCTAAACCCTATCCCTAATCCCTCTACCCTCGAAACTCTACTTTAACCCTAATCCCTTGACCATCAACCCTATCCCTAAACCCTAAACCCTCAACCCTCAACCCTCAACCCTCAACTCTCAACATTAAACCCTAATCCGTCAACCCTCAATCCTCAACTCTCAACATTAAACACTAATCCCTCAACCCTCAAAACTATACCTTAAACCCTAATCCCTATCCCTCAACCCTTAACCCTTAAAACTTAAACCTATCCCTACACCCTCAACACTCAACACTATATCTTAAGCCTTAAACCCTCATCCCTAAAGCCTCAACCCTCAATCCTTAAACGTTCGACCCTAAACCCTATCCCTAATCCCTCTACCCTCGACACTCTAACCCTAAACCCTTGACCATCAACCCTATCCCTAAACCCTCAACCCTCAACTCTTAACTTTAAACCCTAATCCATCAACCCTAAACCCTAATCCCTCAACCCTAAACCCTATCCCTAAACCCTCAACCCTCAACACTATACCTTAAACCCTAATCCATCAACCCTAAAACCTAATCCCTCAACCCTTAACCCTAAACCCTATCACTAAACCCTCAACCCTTGACACTATACCTTAAACCCTAATCCCTCAACCCTCAACCTTAATCCCTCATCCCTAAACCCTAAATGCTATTCCTATTCCTAAACCCTCAACCCTTGACACTATACCTTAAACCCTAATCCCTTATCCCTAAATCCGAAACCTTATCCCTCAACCCTTAACCCTTAAAACTTAAACCCTAAAACCTATCCCTAAACTCTCGATGCTCAACACTATATCTTAAACCCCAATCCCTTAACCCTCAGCCCTAAAGCCTCAACCCTCAATCATTAAACCTTCAACCCTAAACCCTATTCCTAATCCCTCTACCCTCAACACTCTACTTTAACCCTAATCCCTTGACCATCAACCCTATCCCTAAACCCTCAACCCTCAACTCTCAACATTAAACCCTAATCTGTCAACCCTAAACCATAATCCCTCAACCCTAAACCCTATTCCTAAACCCTCAACCCTCAACATTGTTCCTTAAAACCTAACCATCAACCCTAAACCCTAATCCCTCAACGCTAAACCCTATCCCTAAACCCTCAACCCTCAACACTATTCCTTAAACCCTAATCCCTCAACTCTAAACCCTAATCCCTCAACCCTAAACCCTAAACCCTATCCCTAAACACTCAACCCTCAGCACTATACCTTAAACCTTAATCCATCAACCCTCAACCCTTAACCCTAATCCCTCATCCCTAAACCCTAAATGTTATCCCTATTCCTAAACCCTCAACCCAAGACACTATACCTTAAACCCTAATCCCTTACCCCTAAACCTTAAACCCTATCCGTCAAACCTTAACCCTAAAACCTATCCCTAAACCCTCAACCATATACTTAAGCCCTAATCCCTCAATCATCAACCCTATACCTCAAACCTTGAAGCCTACACCCACAAACCCTCATCCCTAGACCATATAACCTCACCCTTATTCCTAAACCCCAAATATTGTGCCTCAACCCTATACTTAAATTAAACCTAAACCATACGTGCTCTCAACCCAAGTCAGCCTATGCCTTATATACCCTCAATCCATATCGTAAACCCTAAACCCAATATCCTAAACCCTAATCCCCATGCCTTACACACTTAATATTATATAGTCAACATTAACCCTCAACTGTAACCCTCAACCCTCTAATCTCTACCCTCTACCCTCTACCTATTACTTAAGCCCTAATCCCTCAACCCTCAACCCTCAAAACTATATAGGCTCAGGTCCTTATATACCCTAAACCCAAAACACTTACATACATACACACATGCATAAATACAAACATACATACATACATGCATACATACAAACATGTTTGTATGCATGCATACATGTACATACATACAAGAATGCATACATGTACATACATACAAGCATGCATACATAACTACAAGCATACATATATACATCCATGAAACATACCTATGAAAATTGAACATAACTCATTCAAAGGAAGACATTACGCGAGCGTGTTATAATGCGCTCAAGTTATGTTGAACTGGGAAAACACCAGCAAACATGCAAAAAAGGAAAAAAGCACAATATAACGTGAGTGAGTTATAATGCGCTTGCATTATACTGTGCTTTGGGAATCCCAAGCCTTAGGCTTAGGATTTTCTTTGAATTTCCAACCCAAAGGCTTGGAGTGCCTTTTCAACATCCACAAACATGTTTTTGCAAATTCTACAAGATTTTACATAATTTTGTTCGTACTAACCCTAAGATTTGCACGTGTTTCAAGGTCAAACAAATTAAACAACTGGGTAATGTTAGGCTTTCTCTTAGCTATTTAACGATGTAATTTTTTCACATTTTGACAATGTTAAGCCTTTCACCTTTAATTTCTTTTGTTTGTGTCCGTTTTTGGGCAAAAACCACTGTTTGGCCTTTTTTTCATTGTAAATTAACCATTCATTGAAATTTTAAAAAAATTACATATTTAGAAACTAGACTCCATTCCACACATTAAAAAAAATGATTTTCAATTAGTTTTCAAAATTTATAGGGGTAGCACAGCCAAAATTCTATTTTTTAGGATGTGTTCACTTTGAAAATTAGTAAAAAATCAAATGTTCATAAAAAAATTATTAGAAAAATTGGGCATAAACTCCATGCTGTTAGCTAATTTCTCACTAAAGTAATTTTAAAAATACCAAAAAAAAGTTAACCTTTTGAGGGAGCCACAAAACATGCTATGTTATGTTTTTTTGACAGAAACAACACCAATTTCTGTGGCTCCCTCTTTTGAACCCCTTAATCTATACCATTTTAAAAAAAATAGTAGTTTAGAAAGTAGACTCAGAGCACTACGAACATTGTTTTGGTTGCATCTCCAAATTTTGAGTGTAACCATGCTCAATTTCTCATCGAAGGCCAGCATTTCCTGATTTCAAAAAAAAAGTGGCCACTTAAGACCATTTTTTGCCCCCCCATCTTCTTGCACTTACCCAGATCCTTGATGCTATTTTAGAATCTTGAGAAAGATTCTAGACACATTGAGATGCTCAAAACTTCAGGGCCTTTCAACTTAGCAATCTTAATCTTGATGATGAAATCCATAATGTGTATTTCATCGGTGGGCTTGAAATTGAGTTTTCTAAGTCTTTCATACTCCATATTGTATTTCACAAAGTTTTAAGACTTGTAGCATACTCCTTCTTGCATGAAAACTTATAGAGTTAGTTGCAGAAAAAAAAAAACCTTGTATATGTTTGAAAACCCTAAACCTAATGTAAAGCTTCTTCAAACTTTGGCTTTTTTTGAAATGGAACTGCCTCCACCTAACTATACATGTTTTGGATAGTTTAAGGTTATTTTTTCTTTTTTCTTTTAAAGATTTTGAAGACTTAAAACTCCAATACATCAAATGTCATAACCAAAAGACATATTTTATCACTTATTTACATTGAAAACCTCTTTTAAGGCTCTTTTAAGACACCTAGAACAAGACTTAAGACCATAATCATTTTAAAGACACCCCTAGCGACCATTTGGGCCTAGAAGGAACAAATATGTTAACACAACCATAGAAATTCTTTAACCCCTTTTAAAGTTGTGTTTTTAATAATTTTGTTTTGTGTTTTCAACTATCTAAAGATCTTATTAGCCATCTTGTAATAAATGCCAATATATATGCGCTTTCAAATTGTTGCTTTTGTTCTATTTCAATTATAGTTCATGTTTTGACTTTTTTTATAGTACTCTTGATTTGTACATGATAGTTTGTCCCATTGATTTATTTCAAAGTACTTTTTTTATTTGGTAGATGATAAACATTTGTTATATTCATTATGACAAGTTTGTTAAATTTGCAATCCAATGTTAGTCATTGCATATCAATCTTTTTTAAGTGTGTTTTTCAATTGTAATGTAGGAGCATTGCTCTTCCTTCCTCGCAATTTTGAGTTTCTCATGTTTTTGTTTTGGTCATGTTTGTTGGGTCATTGGATGAATTTTGGTTTGGTGTTGAGTTGGTTTTTTTGAGATTTAGTTTCCTATTGTGGACCTTGAAGCCTTAGAGGCTTGTAGCTGGAGTTTCTGTCACTACCTTAAGTAATGTCTTAAAAGTGGTTACATGATACCAAGGTGTTAGAGTGAGTCTAAAACACATTCATTGTTCCACTCTTCCATTGAGTTGTAACAAGGAAGAGCAAGATTTAGTTATGTACGGGGGCATTATCCTTAGAATTGGTTCCACCAAGTTCGGGAAGTGGTGAACTTTTTTTGTTTTTTGGAGAAAAATAAACCATGGAAAAAAGAAGGGCATTGAGAGACTTTGTGGAGGTGTGAGAAATAGTTGATAAAACTCTCCAAAGGAAAACCACAAATAGATACCATGACAAAAGAGGAAGAAAATTGATAAAGACTGTTCCACGAGCCTTGTTTTGACTGTTCCATGAGCATTGTTTTCTTGGTTTTTCTTTTTTAGTTTTGATAGCAGGTTCTTCATGGGAAAAAGCTAGAGAAACTAACGTGTGGAAAAGAAAAGATAATGTAGAAGGTAAATGGTAGGATACATAGCTGATAGGAACGTATACAGAGGAAGTCATATGGCAAATGGGAGCCGTATTTTCTGATAGAGTAAAGAGGAAATACATAATGTGTTAAATAGTTAACAAAGGAGCACGTTGAGGGTAGTAGCAAACCATCACGAGGAAAAAGAGGTGAGCAGGCAAGTAGTAGAAAAATGTGAACAAATGCATAGGGCATTCGACCCACATAGATAATTACTTCATAAGCAAAGTTAGACACTTCTTTCTTGTTAGTATCTTACCCTCAAGAAGTGTGTAAGGGGCAGTAATGAAAGATAACTTGTTTTTGTACTACTAAACTCTCTATTCTTGTGGTATTTTCCACTCAATTTGTAGTGTAGCCCATATTGTTCTATTGTTTCTTAAGGGACTATTATGTTTCCTTTGAACTCCACTACTTTCAAAAGTAACACAAGATTGTTTCCGAGTCTTTGTATGAATACAAAGTTAAAGTGAGTTATTAAATTGGAGAAAATAGTAAGTCATACTGTGGTGTTTGAACCTCTAAAAACAAAGAGTTTATTAATTGTTTGTCACCATTTTTGGTTTATTAAACTATCTGTCATCATTTATGGTACCAGAGACCAAAAGTGACTAGGCAGAGTAGGAAATTGAGCAGGGTAAGGTTGGGCAAAGATGCCACCCAGAAGAATGCTGAGAGGAAGAGGTCAAGGAGGTGTTAGAAGAGGCCTAGATGAAGGGGTTCTTGAATTGTTGCAGAACCTAATAGCAAGAATGGAGGTCATGGAGTAGGCACTGAGGAGAGGAATTCATGTTGGAGATGTAAGTGATAATGAAGAAGAGGATCAGCAAGCCAAAGAAGTGGTGGTTCAGGAATAAGAACCTGATGGTGTTGAGATGAGATTGCTGAGAGCAGTCATGGGGGTTGGAGCCAAACCCAAGATAGAGGTTCCTACCTATTTAGCAAGCCTCAATGGAGAGGAACTCATTGATTGGATCAATGAGCTTGACAAGTATTTTGAATATCAAGAAGTTGTTGGGAATTAAGGTGTGTCAACCTTTGTAAGTTCCTAGAATTTATTATTTGATTGTATATTTATTTTTGCCTATTATTGTAATTTGTATGCAAATCTTATTTTGTCACTTTGTGAGAGTTGGCATGGTGATGTGTCATCCTACATGGAAGGTGACTAAGTGTATTTTTGTCCTCATATGAGGAGATGGGCATCCCACTTTGTGGTAGAATACTTTTTCCATGTGTCAGCATCTTTTGGGTGTTGTAAGAGGTTTATGACGTGTAAGAGTTATGACAAATTCCTATGACAGAATCTATGACATGTAAGAGCCAAAAATAGAAGATCCCATGATAGGTGAAGACAAGTGTTAGAAAGCATCTTGCATGGAGGAAGTAGGCACCCATGTTTGACTATGATAGGTTGTAAGAGAATCTTCTATTAATAGTCAGTTATGACAAATTCTCTTACAAATGTAAGAGTTGTCATATATGACAAATTTTATGACATTATAAGAGCGTATGTCATACCTTAATTGGGCAAATTTGGGGCACCCAAGTAGGGGGGTTGTAAGGGATGAAAAATAATCTCTTACAAGTGTCATACACATGTTTTATGGCCTTGGAAATTGGGCCACATGGATTTGGACGAGATTCCTATGTTGACTTGATCTAGAACCTATCTCCATTCATAGTACTTCTCTATATATACAGGTGCTTGTTGTTGGATTTGTATGGTTCATTTTGTAGGTATCATTATGCTACCAAAATTACTCCAAATTTGAAATTGTGACAACTCCTAGAAGAACTTGCATTGCAAGTGTGTTGTAATCTCCTTTAGAATTGATAATACATTGTGCAAGTTCTGGAGTGTGGGGTTTTTCACTAGAAAGGGTTTTCCCCATGTATATCTTGTGTCATTTCATTTATACTTGTTTGTGAAGGTGTGTTAATCTCTCTATTAATGTGAAACATAACTGTAACTATAAAGATATAAGAAAAAATTGCATTACTATCCCTCATTAGATTGGTGTAGGAAGTTATTTCCACTTACCTTGATTCCTTTCAGTTGGTATCAGAGTCTAGCCAGTTTTGGTCCTAGCTACTGGGTAGAGGGTTTCTTGTACTAATATTTGATTGAGTAGGAGTCTCACAGAGTATTTTGTGATCTTGTTGCAGTGAGAAGATGGCAAGCACATCTGGGAGATTCAAGATCTAAAAATTCAATGGAGGCAACTTTGAGTTGTGGAAACTCAAGATGGAGGATATGCTGGTGGATAGAGATTTATGGCTTGTGATATCTAACACCAAACCCTAGATCATGAAACAAGAAGATTGGGATCAGATGGATCAAAAGGCCAAGGGTCTCATAAGGCTCTGTTTAGCTAATTCTGTGCTCCTAAATGTCCACGAGGAGAAAACTACAAAAGAGTTGTGGAAGAAGCTTGGTGATGTTTATTAGGCTAAGTCCTTGGTAAACAAGCTATTCCTAAGAAAGAAGTTGTACTCTCTGAGGATGGAAGATGGAGGATCTGTAGTAGATCATCTTAATTCTTTTAATATGCTTGTTTCTCAATTGACCTCGGTTGGTGTGAAGATGGAGGAGGATTGTTGCATGACATTGTTGTGTTCTTTACTAGATTCATGGGACCACCTTGTGATGGCCATTGGGAGTACCACTACCACCTTCAAGATGGATGAAGTGGTTTCTTCATTGTTGTCTGAAGAAATGCGAAGAAAGTCTTCAGAAATAGCTAAGGAGGCTCTTGTGGTTCACGGTAGGTCCAAGGAAAAAGGAAAGAAGGACAAGAAGAAAGAAGAGAAAGGAAAATCCAAATCTCATGGGAGATCAAAGTCTCCTAGAAAGTCCAAGACCTTATGTTGGAACTGCAAAAAACATGGTCATTTTCGCAAGGATTGCAAGGATGAGAAAAAGAAGAAGAAGAAGAAAAACCATGATTCTGACTCTGACAAGTCCTCTCATGATGATGGAGAAGCATTTTTTGCTACCTTGGAAACGCATGCATCTGAGGATGTGTGGTTAATTGATTTTGGTATATCATTTCATATGACTTCCCACAGAAACTAGTTTTTGAAGTATGAAGAGTTCGATGGTGGGAAGGTGTACCTAGGCGATGACTCTCACCTGAAAATAGTTGGTCGTGGAAGAGTCCTGGTTAGATTCCTTGATGGTCGAGTGAAGGGGATCAATGGTGTACTACATATCCCTGGGTTGGCATGAAACCTATTATCTATAAGAAAACTAAATGATGTGGGTGTGCAGGTTGTTTTCTTGAATGGAGGATGTAAGATGACAAGAGGAGCTATGGTGTTGGCTAAGGGTGTTCAAATTGGCACTCTATTTCAGCGTGATGCATGTGTGGTTCAGTGCAATAGTGCCTATGTTTTGAAGAAGAGAGCTTCAAATTCTTCATCCTCACCATTGGAACCAACAACCAAGAAGACTATAGCATCTACTTTCAATGGTCGTGCTTTTTGGGTACCCAAGGGTGCTCATTCTATGGAGATGAAACTTCCTGCTGAGAAAACAATGTTGTGGCACCAAAGGCTTGGCCATATCGGTGAAAAGGGTATGAGGACCCTGAAAAATAAAAACCTCGTTGAGGGTATGGATGAGTGTAACCTTGAGTTTGATTTATGTGAACACTGCATATATGGAAAACAAAATTGTGTTTAGTTTTACCATAGTTCTCATGAAGCTTCTAAGGTGTTGGATCTAGTTCACTCTAATGTTTTTGGTCCTGCTAATGTTCCTTCGATTTAGAAATTTGTGTATTTTGTTTCATTTATTGATGACTATAGTAGTACATGGGTATATTTCCTTAGAAGTAAATCTAAGGTCTTTGCAAGATTCAAAGAGTTTAAGGCTCTTGTTGAGAATCAAAAAGATAGAAAGATTAAATGTTTGAGAACTAATAATGGTGGTGAGTTTTTCTCAACAGATTTTGACAAGTTCTATAAAGAGAAAGGTATTGAGAGGCATAAGACAATTCCGTATACTCCTTAGCAAAATGGAGGTGCAAAAAGAATGAATAGAACGTTGATGGAGAGGGCTAGGAGCATGATTAGTGGAGCTGGCCTAGAACATAAGTTTTGGGTTGAAGCTATAGCTACCGCTTGTTACCTGGTTAACAGGTCTCCTACATTGGCACTCATTAACAAGACCCCTATGGAGGCATGGTCTAGTAAGAAGCCTTCGTTAAGACACATTTGAGTATTTGGTTGTGAGGCATATGCACATGTGCCTAAGGAGAAGAGGTCCAAGTTAGAGAACAAGGTGGTTAAATGTATCTTCATTGATTATGGCATTGGTGTGAATGGGTACAAGCTATGGTATCCAGTGGCTGAAAGAGTTCTATATAGCAGAAGTGTGATCTTCAAAGAGCTCAATCCTTCTTCTGTTGTTCTATATCCAGAGAAAGAAGAAAAAAAGATGATGTGGTTCAACTTCCTCCAACCCCTGAGAAGGTTGAACCGAAGACACCAGTTGGATCTAATGATGAGGAGAGCTCTAACATTTCTGAAAGTTTAGAAGAAGAAGGTAAAGAACCTCAACCTCAACTTGTGAGGAGATCCATGAGAATAAGGTGACAACCTGAAAGTTTTGGTTATTTGTTGCATGATTCCAGTTGTATTTGTGCTTTGATTTCTAATGTCGATGAGCCTAGGACCATAAGGGAGGCTATGGGTATGAAAGATGCAAGTTCCTGGAAGGAGGCCATGGAAGAGGAGATGGCTTCTTTGGAAAATAATAATACTTGGGACTTGGTACCTTTTCCTGAAGGAAGAAAGCCTATTGGATGCAAATGGGTGTTTAAGAAAATGTTTGGTTCAGATGGTAGTGTTGAGAAATATAAGGCAAGGTTGGTCATGAAGGGGTATTCATAGGTGGAGGGAATTGGCTATGGTGAGATTTTCTCTCCAGTTGTAAAGCTGACATGCATTCAGTTCTTACTCTCTCTTGCAGCAACATATGACTTAGAGGTGGAGCAGATGGATGTGAAGACAACATTCCTTCATGGTGATTTGGAGGAGGAGATTTATGTCATAGCCAGTGCACTACATTGTGAAAGCATAGTTTGAAATGAAAAATTTAGGGGCAGCCAAGTACATTCTAGGGATGGAGATAAGAAGAGATAGAGCAAACAGAAAACTTTTGTTGAGCCAGAGTAAGTATGTGAAGACCGTGTTGGAAATATTCAGCATGGCAGATTGCAGACCTTTGAGTGTTCCTATTATGATGGGGACAATGTTATTTGTTGCAAATTGTCCAAAGTATCCTTCTGAGATGGAGGATATGAGTAGAGTACCTTATGCTAGTGTGATTGGTAGGTTGATGTATGCGATGGTCTGTACAAGACTAGACATTTCCCAAGCAGTGGAAGTCCTTAGCTGATTCATCGCTAATCCTAGACAGATACATTGGGATGCGGTTAAGAGAGTTTTCAAATATCTATGGGGTACTTCCGAGTATGCCTTGTGCTATCATGGTTATCCTACTGGTTCTTAGCATTCTGTGAGTATTCATGGATTTGTGGATTCAAACTGGGCAGGTGACATTGATAGTAGGATCTATCCACCATTGCTTATGTGTTCACTATGTTCAGTGGTGCTATTAGTTAGATGAGTAAGCAGTAACCTATGGTCACTTTGTCCACGATTGAAGTAGAGTACATGGTAGCTACTAATGCTTGTAAGGAAGCCATTTATCTTTAGAGATTGTGTTCTGACATTGGATTTGATGCAGGGAAGATTACCATTTCTTGTGACAGCCAGAGTGTCATATGTTTGGTGAAGAATCCTACTTTCCATGTGAGAACCAAGAACATTGATGTGCAGTACCACTTTGTACATGATATGGTAGAGGATGGGAAGGTGAATGTGGAGAAGGTTGATACTTTGGTGAATGTTACAGATTCCTTAATGAAGCCCATGAGCACAGAGAAGTTCAGATGGTGTTTGAGTCTATGGGCCACTTGGCCCCTAGCAGTTAAATCATGTCATTCTATTGGCTCTTGAAAGGTGTTCAACAAGTGGGAGAATGTTGGGAATTAAGGTATCTCAACCTTTGTCACCATTTTGGTTTATTAAACCATCTGCCATCATTTATGGTATCAGAGCATAGAAGTGATTGGGCAGAGTAGGAGATTGAGCAGGGTAAGGTTGGGCATAGATGCCGCCCAGAAGAATGCTGAGAGGAAGAGGTCGAGGAGGTGTCAAAAGAGACCTAGATGAAGTGGTTCTTGAATTGTTGCAGAACCTAACAACAAGAATGGTGGTCATGGAGCAGGACTTAGGAGAGGAATACCTACTGGAGATATAAGTGATAATGATGATGAGGATTAGCAAGCTGAAGAAGAGGTGGTTTAGGAAGGACCTAATGGTGTTGAAATGAGATTACTAAGAGCAGTCATGGGGGTTGGAGCCAAACCCAAGATAGAGGTTCCTACCTATTTAGCAATCCTCAATGGAGAGGAACTCATTGATTGGATCAATGAGCTTGACAAGTATTTTGAATATGAAGAAGTTGTTGGGAATTAAGGTGTCTCAACCTTTGCAAGTTCCTAGCATTTATTATTTAATTGTATATTTATTTTTGCCTATTATTGTAATTTGTATGCATATCTTATTTTGTCACTTTATGGGAGTTGGTATGGTGATGTGTCATCCTACATGGAAGGTGACTAAGTGTATTTTTGTCCTCATATGAGGAGATGGGTGTCCCACTTTGTGGTAGAATACTTTTTCCATGTGTCAGCATCTTTTGGGTGTTGTAAGAGGTTTATGACGCCTAAGAGTTATGACAGATTCCTATGACAAAATCTATAACATGTAAGAGCCAGAAATAGAAGATCCTATGATAGGTGAAGACAAGTGTCAGAAAGCATTTTGCATGGAGGAAGTAGGCACCCAAGTTTGACTATGATAGGTTGTAAGAGAATCTGCTATTAATAGTCAGTTATGATAGATTCTCTTACAGCTGTAAGAGTTGTCATATATGATGGATTTTATGCCATTTTAAGAGCATCTGTCTTACCTTAATTGGGCAAATTTGGGGTGCCCAAGTTGGGGGATTGTAAGGGATGAAAGAGAATCTCTTACAAGTGTCATACACATGTTTTATGGCCTTGCAAATTGGGCCACATGGATTTGGACGAGATTCCTATGTTGACTCGCTCTAGAAGCTACCTCCATTCATAGTACTTCTCTATATATACAAGTGCTTAGAGTTGGATTTGTATGGTTCATTTTGTAGGTATCGTTATGCTGTCGAAATTACTCCAAATTTGTCATTGTGACAACTTGTAGAAGAACTTACATTACAAGTGTGTTTTAATCTCCTTCAGATTTGATAATACATTGTGCAGGTTTTGGAGTGTGGGGTTTTTCACCCGAAAGTGTTTTCCCCATGTATATATCTTATGTCATTGCATTTATACTTGTTTGTGAATGTGTGTTAATCTCTCTGTTAATGTGAAACATAACTGTAACTATAAAGATCTAAGAAAAAATTGCACTACTATCCCTCATTAGATTGGTGTAGGAAGTTGTTTATGCTTACCTTGCTTCCTTTCAGAAGTGGTAGAGGAGAAAAGAGTCAAGTTTTCTTGCACAAGACTCAAAGGCCACGCTACTATGTGGTGGGATTATGTTCAATCAAAAAGAAGAAAAAAGAACAAGGAAAAGATAAATTCTTGGGACAAGATGGTCGCCAAACTAAACCGCAAATTTCTTCCAGCAGACTATCAAACAAATATGTTCAAAAGGTTACAAAATCTCAAGAAGAAGGAGATGAGTGTGAAGGAATATATAGAGGAGTTCTACAAATTGGTAATTCGGTCAGGGCATAATGAAGACAATTTAGAGAAGGTTGCTAGGTACATAAATGGATTGAGATATAGTTTGTAAGATGAGTTGAGTCTTTTGTCTCCTAGGACTCTTGAAGAAGCCTACCAACTTTCCATTAAGGCAGAAGAGAAGGTTATGAGAAGGCAAAACCAGTAAGGAAGAGTATCTAGAGGAAGAGGATAGAATAGTGGTAGAGGACAATAGCACCATTAGGTTGGAGAAGCAGGCACTTCTAGTGGGCAGACCAATCTAGAACTTAGAGTACTGAGGTTTCCAAAACAAAGGAGGGAGACTGTTTGAAAGAGGAGGTTACCAAGGAAGAGGAAAAGGTTTCTCTATAAAATGTTTCAGATGTAACAAGTTTGTAGGCCACATAGGTTGGGGGTGTCATGTGTTTCCACAAGAAGGTTACACCAAGCTTGAGAGAAATAATCAAATTGGGCAAGCAGACCAAGAGAGTGTAGGATCACCTCCTCATCACTTAGAAGAACCTGAGACATGAGAGTCTTTGTTGTTCAAAAAAGTACTGTTGAAGCCACCAAAAGAGATTCTAGAACCTGTCCAATGGAGAGCCTTATTCAAAACCAATTGCAAGGTAAAAGGTAAGTGCTACAAACTCATTATAGACAACAGTAGTACAAATAATCTTGTGGCTATTGAAATGGTAGACAAACTAGGCCTTAATAGGATTAAACATCCTAACCCATATCAAGTTTCTTGGTTGCAAAAGGGGCATCAGTTGTTGGTAGATGATCAAGACTTAGTAGAGTTTCAAATAGGTAGTTATAAGGACACTGTTATTGTGATATAATGCCTATGGATGTTTTCCATGTGCTTCTTGGTAGGCTTTGGCAATTTGACAGGACAGCCATACATGACGGAGGAAACAATACTTACACTCTACAAAAGGATGGCTAGAAACATACACTGTTACCTTTGAAAGGAGAAATGGATAGTAAGAGCAACAACAACAGCAAAGTATTGTTGATGAGTGGCAAAGAATTTCTACATGATATGAATAAGGAAGAAGAGGGAAAGAGTAGACAATGAAGATGAAGAAGAGAAGAGTGTAGAAGAAGTAGCTGAAATTGCAGTGAATGGTGCAAACCAGGATGATTTAATGTTACATATTTTGGCAGTAGAAGCAGAGTGGTTTGAGAAGCTTGCAGATATAGGTATAGAGCTGAACGAAGCCATGAATAGTGAAGAAAAAGATGTTAGAGCAACAAAGTAAAATGAGGTAGATTATGAACATTTTGATTTTAGTTTCCCTTTATTCGCAAGAATGAATGTAGAGGATGTAGTTGCAGATGTATATGTGGATGTGGCATGTTTGAGTGCAGAGGTTGTAGAAGATAATAAGGAGGAATCTTGGTGGAGGTGGCTGGTTTATAGTGGGTCACATACCATGATACAAGGTGGACAAGGGTTCACAAGTGACAAAGATGAAGTGGAAAAAGTAGACAACGAAAATGAATAAGAGAAGAGTGTAGAAGAAGTAGCTAAAATTGCAGTGAATGGTGCAAACTAGGATGATTTAATGTTGCAGCTTTTGGGAGTAGAAGCAGAGTGGTTTGAGAAGCTTGCAGGTGGAGGTATAGAGCTGAACAAAGCCATGAATCACGAAGAAAATGATGCTGGAGCAACAAAGGAAAATGAGGTAGATTATGAACATTTTGATTTTAGTTTCCCTTTATTCGCAAGAATGATTGTAGAGGATGTAGTTGCAGATGTATATGCAGATGTGGCATGTTTGAGTGCAGAGGTTGTAGAAGATAATACATAGGAATCTTGGTGGAGGTGGTTGGTTTATAGTGGGTCACATCCCATGATACAGGGTGGACAAGGGTTCACAAATGATAGAAAGTGTAAACTATATTTTGTCAATTAATGAAAGATCTCTTCTTGCTAAATGTTGGAAGACAAGAAAGAAAAAAAATGTTGGAAGACAAGAAAGAATAAAATTGTTGTAGGTTACTTAATCATAACATCGGAGTATGTTACAAGTTGTATACAACTTGAAAGGGTAGTCCTACTACCTAACTCCAATTGTGAGCTATGCTCACAATCATCTCTCTGAGGGAGCCTGATGTAGGAGTATTGCTCTTCCTTCCTCGCAATTTTGAGTTTCTCATGTTTTGTTTTGGTCATGTTTGTTGGGTCATTGGACCAATTTTGGTTTGGTGTTGAGTTGGTTTTTTTGAGATTTGGTTTCCTGTTGTGGACCTTGAAGCCTTGGAGGCTTGTAGCTGGAGTTTCTATTGCCTGCCTTATGCAATTTCTTAAAAGTGGTGACATGATACCAAGGTGTTAGAGTGAGTCTAAAACACATTCATTCTTCTACTCTTCCACCAAGTTGTAACAAGGAAGAGCAAGATTCAGTTATGTATGGGGGTATTATCCTTAGAATTGGTTCCACCGGGTTTGGGAAGTGGTGAGCTATTTTTTTTGGAGAGAAGATATACCATGGAAAAAAAAGGAGGGCATTGAGAGATATCGTGGAGGTATGAGAAATAGTTGATAAAACTCTCCAAAGGAAAATTAGAGATGGATACCATGACAAAAGAGGAAGAAAAATGATAAAGATTGTTCCACGAGCCTTGTTTTGACTGTTCCACAGACATTGTTTTCTTGGGTTTTATTTTTTAGTTTTGATAGTGGGTTCTTCATGGGAAAAAGGTAGAGAAACCAACGCGCGGAGAAGAAAAGATAAAGTAGAAGGTAAACGGCAAGATACAGAGCTTACAAGAACGTATACATGGGAAGTCATATGGCAAATGGTAGCTGTGTTTTTTGACAAAGTAAAGAGGAAATACAAAATGTGTTAAATAGTTAATAAAGGAGCACGTTGAGGGCAGTAGCAGACCATCACAAGGAAACGGAGGTGAGCAGACAAGAAGTAGAAAATGTGAAGAAGTGTGTAAGGGGCAGTAATGAAAGATAGTGTTTTTTCTGTACTACTAAACTCTCTATTCTTGTGATATTTTCCACTCAATTCGTAGTGTAGCCCAGACTATTCTGTTGTTTCTTAAGGGACTATTCTGTTTCTTTTGAACTGCATTGCTTTCAAAAGCAACAAAAGATTATTTTTGCGTCTTTGTATGAATACAAAGTTAAAGAGAGTTATTGAATTGGAGAATATAGTAACTCTATCAGCAAAGAGTTTATTAACTGCCTGTCACCATTTTTGGTTTATTAAACTGTCTGTCATCAAATTGGGTGATAATAGGTAAATTTAATATATGATAAGATGAACTATTTATTCACCATTTTTTTATTAAACTATATGAAGTAAAAATAACTTAATTTAAATTTTGGATCATAGTCAATATATGTTTATTATGTTAATTTGAAGCATTAGATTAAATAAAATTTATTATTGAATAATCTTAAACTTAGTACCTTATTATGTTAATAGTTAAATAGTTTGATTATGATTACTTTTATTATTGATTCATTTCAATTATTCTTTTGAATTCAACTTAGAATAAAGGTCAATAATGTATGCACAATTGTCAAAGGTTTTCCCTAATAGCAACTATTTTTTATTGTTATAATTTATTCACTAGGTTCATAATCCAATATACATAAACTAATTATGATAGTTATATAATGTTTGTACTCTCATCCCACTATGATAAAGACATTAAAGTAGAGTTGAAGTATAATTTAAAGTGTGCTTGAAGAAATTATATGTGAAGGGAGATTGAATATCTTTAAATAAGGTCAAACTATGTAGTAGTATAGTAGTAAGTATCAATTTTGTTTATTTTCCTACTTCTTTAGAAAAGCATCTTTTTTTATCTCTTACTATTTTTAGAATGATTGCAACACAAATAATTAACACTTGTTGACACATAATTGACTATCAATTGTTTTGAAACTAAGTAGCTTTATGTCTGATTCTTGAATACAAAATAAGACTTTAACAATCAAAGATCTTACACTAGTAAGTTTTCTAGAGTTCTTGTATCTGTGTGTATTTTTTCTGCAAGTCTTTTGACTGCCTTAACTTATGTAATTTGCATTTTTCAATTAAAAAAAAAAAAAAAACACTCTCTATGATAATCTCACTAGAATAACATTGAGATTTCTTTTGGTTTAAGAGGAGGTGGAATATGATATTCTCAATATGATCTTACGATTCCTGTAGTATTTAAAAAAAAAAAAAAAGGAGGTAGAATATGGTGATTTCTTGTCTATAAGAATAGAAAGTACAATCAATTAACAATTTTTTTAAAGAGCTATGTAGAATCATCCTATGTTTGACAAAACTATCATTTATACTTAAAACTAAAACCAAATAATACTTTGCAATGTTTCATTTCACATTACCAAATTATTAGAAATAACAAATATCTGTTCTTTCTCTTTTCTATATATTATTGATCTTCCCTATTAACAAGTCCTTCACCATTATAATGTTTTAAATAGAAAAACTTTTATACAATGCTTAATTATTTTCCTTTCCAATATTCAATGACATAGACTAATCAATATCCAACACGTATTTACTTTAAAATTTAAAAAATATTAAGAAAGATCTAAAAAATAATTTGAAAATGTCTTCCTCCCAACCATTTATCTGAAAAGCAATTGCTGACAACATTTGTTGACTAAGATTTGATGGAGGTGCCATAACGTTTTTGCCAAGTTATTAATTGGCCGGGTGTCAATGAATAAACTACTTTTAGATTTCATATTTCAACAACAAATGTCCAAAATCATAACTATAATAATTGGGAATCCCTAATAGTATGCGCAGTCCTCTCTTTTCATAATTAATAAAGCTGGCTACTGTTTATTCGCTAACAGCCAAACTAGAACTACAGATCTTTGTTTCAATCCATTCCTCTGGTTCAAAATTTACATGATAAAACTACATAACAACCACATAAATTTAATGAGATCTCGTTTTGTACATATGAAAAATACACATTAATTCCCCAAAATCAGTTATAACAGAAAATTTGCAGTGCTGAGGTTAAACGAAAAAATGTCTACATACAATGAATGTAGTTATTGCTATGGCATATTTCCTTTTTATCGTCATAAACCATTCCAAAATGTGAAGGGCAGATAGACCGTCAAGATTAAGTTGGATGTCAAAAAGTTCCCGTTTTGAGTGGGGAACAATCGACACTTGGAAGATAAGACGCGTCTACTTTCATCATCACGTACGTCCGGTTATTGAGATACGACGCTCACTAAACAAGTTCAAATAAGTAGTTAAGACTAAGAGGTAGTAGGTACAGCTCACCACTAACGGAAACTATTACACTTACTTAAAAGGTTGAGTAACTAGCACCGACCCAACAGTTATTGGGTCGGGTCGGGTCAGGTCGGAGGGATTCCTCATATAGAGTTCAAGGGAATATTAAGAAGATTGGGATAAATTGAAGGAATAGGAGGAATCAATGTGATAATACTTGTTTGTTAAAAACTTTTGCAACAAGTTCATCTTCAGAGGAGGAAATTTCTCTAATAATTATGGAGAAAGACATTTTTGTGTTATTAAAATAAATAAATATTTTATTTTTAATTATTTGCAAATTTTTTTAAAAATTTGGCAATGGTAGGCAATAGCATCCTCCAACACCTCCACATTGCCCACATCATGATCTAGTCTTACGAGCCCATAGGACAACAACACGGATTGTACAACTACATAATTGGGCAAGAACAGGCCCTCGAAGCCCATTTTACTCACACAATGCCGCATGACATCTCCGTAGAGCTTAACCTCAAATATGAGTCAATTGGCCTCATTGAACTTGTCACAAAATTTTAGTTTCACATTTTTCAAAAATTGTTTTGGTGTTGTTTGTATAGGGAGTTATGGCGATGGTTGTATGTTCATAAGCTTCTAGAAACTATTGGAATTCTAAGTGTGTTAAAGTTATCTATTACAGACCTATAGCTTTGAAGTGTGATGTTTTGTTTTCTTGGTCCTTTGATGTAATTTTGGTCTCTTTATTAATGGGGATTTCTTTATCACAGTATATAGGGAGGGATTATGCTAAGATTTAAGCAAAGAAAGTATAATTTTGACGAGAAATTTTAAGATTGAGATAACAAATGGTAAAAACGTAGCAAGAAGTGTTCAAAATAATTGTGAATTTTGAAGAGCTGGAAATTTGGAGAGGAAGAAATTGTTAACAAGGTAATTACAGAAGATAAATTGCTCTGTTCAGTATGGAAATTGTTAACAAGTGTGAACTATATTTCTGAGTGGCACTAAAATGTAATATAAATAATTCAATAGAGAAGAAATTGAAGGTTTGGGAATAAAATCATTTTAAACAAAATCAACTATCACACAAATTATCTTAGTAACTCCAGATATGAAGTTTACACTTACTAGTTAACAAACAACCTTCCCTGAAATATCACACCAGTAACTGGTGGTCTAAAATTCAACATTCTTATGTTTGAGTAAGAAATGGTGTTCAATCTTTAACACAAAAGATATTTCAGTACATCTTTGCTTGCCCACAGTAGGCAAACTGTAGCAATCAACATTAATAAATACTAGTTTTAGGTGACCATATTTGAAATAACCCAGCGAGATTGATGGATCTTTACTTGATTTGTGTTCATTGAATCCATAATTCCTAGTCAACAAAGAATAATGAGAGATCACAGAACCCAATTAGAAAGTGATAGAGTGGATGAGTAAGTGATAAACAAAGGCTGGTAAACAACACGATAGAGGAGCATTTACAGAGCTCAAGCTTTAGATGTGTATAGATTCCCCCTATAAAAAATCACTGAAACCATGGCAAGTGACTTACCTCAAGATTATACACAAATTGTGTCATGTTGTCAATGATGTCGATGAGAAAAAATGGGCAAAGTTTGTAGGAACAACATTACTAAACCCTATCAAAGCATATTTTTTAAAAAAATGAGACAACCAAAACCAATCTCCCTATAGTTGTTACTTAATATATTCACAATAAACAAAAAGTGACTTCCTCTACAGGTATAATTGAAGAGTACCTCTAGTGTATTGATGTTGTTCTTCAATTTGTTGGTATTTTCCAAATTGTTGTCCGTCGAATGATCTTGCTTTAGTTTGTAACTAATTTTGTCTATACGTATTCATTATATTCAAATGTATTTATACATAAATTTGGTGGTGCTCTAAGGTAAAAGGCATAAATGCATAGAAATGCCTGCCAGCAACCAAAAAATCTATTTACATCCTCTCATACAATATATGTCTGCCAGCAGCGAACGAGATCTGCTAGGATTGATACTATGCATTTACTCCAACAAGATTTGATTTGATCTTTAAATGCGTAGATTAGATTTGCCTTTGATTGCTGATGGACTTTTTTGCATAGTAAAGACTCTCTTACGGTGCATGGAGGATGTTGTTACCTCAAACCTATTTTACGATGGGTTTTTGTAGTCTTGGCACCAATATTTTTTTTGATGGCATGAGACAAATTTTCAGGGAGTTTTCGCACTAAAACCTCATACTTCCTAGAAGGTGATTCTTTTGTATTCTCTTCACACTCAAATCTTGCAATTTGATACGCTCACCTACATTTTCAAAGTATCTGCTGGGGGACATTTCAACAATGACTTTTTTTTTACACATTAATTTGGTAGACCAAGGTCAAGGAAACAACATAGATTTGACCAAGAAACAATCCACAAAACTTAACTATTAACATAACAGTTCACTTTCGAATAGCTAATTATATTATTCACTACTATAATAACAAATGAACAGTGAACTAACAATACTGATATAAATCACTTCATTATAACAGAGATGAAATGGGATCAAGATTCAATATTACTCAAAAGTTAATTAACATAGCAATATATAATTCCATTTTATCCCTTATAAAAGTTGGTTTGGACTCTTTCAATATATGAACCCAGTTATGCAGAAAAAACTATTAATAAAAACATTTTTTTGTGTGAAAGGGTACATCCTTCTGAACCTCTTCGTACACATAAAAGCAAAAACACTTTAAACATGAGAAAAGTGGCAACCTAGTCTCCATGATGAATTCGAGAAAGCTTTTTGAAATATCCTCTGAAATCCTGGGGAGGACTTAAAAATACTATCACCCTAGGTATCTTTTCATGCAAGAGCTATAGCGATGTGTGTGAGAAGAAATATAATTCAACAGACTGGATACTTAATATCTAAGACATGAAATTGTGGAGGGAGAGGAAACCTAGTTCAAAAAGGAGTTTTGAAATCCTTGTCCATCTAGAAAATATTTACCTGGTTCAGTAAACAGCTTTTGCACACAGTTTAAGCCTCTTGGACTAATTTTCTACAAGAGGAACTTACAAAAATGGTCCTGCAACTAGATATTTACCAGGAAATCAACTAACATAACATCACTTAAGATTAAGGTGAATAATGATGCCTGTTGTGCCAGAATGAATATGTTCAAATTTAAAGAGAAAATGAAAAGTGATTGTAGTTTCACTCATCATCACACCAATACTTTACCCAAAATCATTTCTTACATTCCAACATGGGGAAAAACGACGAGTTTAAAATTTTTTCCAGTGTGAGACAATTTTCTGAGCATCAAATGCTCACATATAAAAGCCTATTGGCTAATTAAATAAAATATTTAAATAACTAATTACTGTAGATAAATGAGCTGAGATTAAAATAATGAATGTTAAATTAAATTTATAGAAAGTAAATGTGATATTTTATTAGATTTTGAAATAGGAAAATGATGTTAGGTGTGTATTTGTCCATGCATTCATAGATATCTTAAATACATCTATCAGGCACCTATCTATTCTCAATAATCAATAACAATTTAGAAAAATAAAGTACATGGTAAAATTTTAGATTTAAGTAGAAATAAAATAATAAGCCAACATATATTTTAAAAATAAAATTAAGTAAAATAAAATAACTTTGAAGTAAATTAAAATTTATATGTCCATATTAAATAAAATGGTTCTAAACTAAAATAAATTAATCTTAAATAAATTAAAATTTATGTGTATGTAGTAAATAAAATAATTCTAAAGTAAAATAAATTAACTCTTAAGTAAATAAAAATAATTTTTAAAGATAAAGTAAACAATGTAAATAAAATAAAAGAACTCAAGATGGATATCTCTAGGCATTCTTTTAGATAGATGTATTTGAGATATTTAAATATCAATATTTTAATGGTTGTCAAATTTAAGGTAAAAGGTAAGAGTCTTTGTTAACACACTCACACCATTACACTCCACCCTATGTTGCCATTGTAGAATGCCTCTTGGCATAATTAGGGCTATGTCTAGATAAGTGTTTTAGAATCTACAAATTTATTGTGTTGCACTCTAGTTCAAATCCACACATGTATAACTATTCACCATAGGTGATGCAAGCTTAGACATGTCCATTGGATTAATCAAAGTAATAAGATTGTGTTCCAAAGTTTATTTTAATACAACATGTGGACGCTCTTCTAATGTAGTAAATTCTCTAAATTTCTTTGGTTTGATAGGATATGAAAACATCATTAGGTACATCGACATCCGCATTGCCCCCATTATCCAAATGTGATGATGACATTACCTCATGAATATAAGGGGAAGTGTTATAAATATGTTTCTAATTAAAGTAAATGCTTTTGACTAGAGGTATGAATTGGAAGCACAAAGGAGAGGATGCATCCCAAACAAAGAAACAACAGGAACAGCCAATGAAGACTAACAATGCCAAGAAATGGCAAGGAGTACAAAGAGAGAGAACAACAAGAAACTAAACCCCACACATGAGGAAGACAACAAAACTAAGTCAGAATCGCCCAAAAATAGGGCCACCAATTCAAGGTGGTTTGAAACAAAATAATTTCAAGGAACTTTGTTTCTTAGCATCTCAAGAATTACTTAGGATAGGTCTCTTATCAGCAAGATTCTCGAATTGAGGAGTTTAGATCAAGTTGAAAGGAACACAACTGTCAGAAGACTTCTCTTTTCAATTTTCCTTATTAGATCTAGGCAAAGATGTCACCGCTTCCTTCTCATCACTCTTTTCTACCACCATATTAGTCTTAGAGTTAGTCTTGTCCAAGAGAGGGCTATCCAACCTCCCAATCACCTCTGGGGGTATGAAAGCCTCCTCAAGAGGAGGAGCACCCTACTAAATATTTTTGTTGAAGTGTGTCCTAACTTGTGGAAAATGAGACACATCACCTAGGATTCCTCATAAATGATTTGTTGCACCCAATCCCCTAATTTTAATGAAAGAGTGATTGGAGAGGGGAGCACTTTGTCAACAACAATGTTGACATAAAATCTTGCATATAGAAACTACTTCCTGGATTGAGTCACCTCATCGACCATATTGAGATCAACCAGGGAACAAGCAATGGTTGCCCACCCTTCCTCGTCCTAGTGTTCTAATGGTAATCCAGGTACTCTAACCCAAATAGGAACAATTTCGATGTGATCTTTTTCCAAGTCCAATCTTGTCTCCCATTTCTTGAGGAAGAGGCAAGATCTTCCAAAGAACCATGGACCACCCTTTAGGGTCTCCAAGTTGTCTTCAAGGAGAGAGAATGAAAAGAGGAATCTACTCCAAATTCATCACTATTATCTCTAGTGATCCTTTTAACCTCCATTTCCTCTTGGTCCAAATCTTAGCGTTGTCGACATTAGGTCTATTTCATAAAAATTTTCCCACCAGAGCATTGGTCCACATGGACCCAAGTCTAGTAATGACAAGATCAAGAATGAAAATCCACCTAACTTGACCCTTTTCACCAAAGCCTAAAGTAGGGTTGTGAGGAGGGGCACATAAAACCTTATCAACCCTATTCATAAAGGGGGGAACATTCCCAAGCATAGCTCCCTTAGGATGCATATCCATTGACTGCAGGGCATTAGAAAGCCCTTGGGCCAGTGGTGAGACAAGCCCTGTAGAGGCAACAATAGACAATGAGCCAGCAAAAAAAAAATGCTAGTAGCACCAAGAGAACTATCCTATGCCAACTCGAACATCCCCGAACCCACAACAAGTGGAGACTTTAAGAACACACTAGAACATCCAATGTCCTAGGCAAAAGCAAGCCCCTTCAAAGGGGATTCCTTCGATCACGCATCCTTCTGAATCATAGGTGATTTCCCATCCAAGTAAATGGTCTCAAACATGTCAAATAATGAGGGATAGAGCCTGTGGTAGAGGAAGCTAATTCCTTCACGAGAGGAGAAGCTCCTAAGCCAGGTGAGGGGGAGAGGAAACCATGACTCAGTTCTTGGTAATACCCACCATCACCAATAGTGGGTGAAGAGTTTCTCAATCCTGAGGATGATGATCGAGCTCGTGAAACTAAGCATTGATCCTCCATCCAAAGTTCCAAAAGGTGCACATCCTCTTCATCGTCACTAGGTAGATCGCAATCCTTACCATCGAACTTGTCATCATTTTCATCCTCTTCATCACCTCCATCTGCATTGCTCCCATTCAATCCCTGAATAGAGTTTGAAAACCCACTTCCTCTCCCACTCCTGCTCATCAATGTTTATTCTAGAGATGGCTAAAGGTCGAAAGAGCTATTAGTTAATTGCGTGTAAAATCAATGCTTATTCTAGATTTTCCAATAAAGCACGCTCATATTTACATACACTAGCACATAAATAAAAAACGAATGAGAAGACTTTCACAACACTTGTCCTTTTAAGACTAGAAGTAAATTAGTATTAATAAATATTATGTTTATATACAATAGGATCTTCCAATATAAAGCACACTCATATTTACATACACTAGCACATAAATAAAAAAATGAATGATTAGACTTTAACAACACTTGTCCTTTGAAGACTAGAAGTAAATCAGTATTAATAAATATATCTTGAATCTTAGCATCCCATAATGTAGACTTCAAATCAATAATGAAAGCTTGAAATCTAAATATATACGTTAGGAATATAACTAGTATGCACCCCTAGTACCATAAGATTTACAAAACAAAAACCTTGATACAAGTGCAAATGAACTATGCCCATAAAGTGAAATTAAGACATAGATTGATTTCCCATATTAACCTTTAGAGAAAAGAAATGCAATTCTTACATACATAAAATTTCTAGTAGCATAAAGACATGTAAAATAACATTTTGAGAACACGAATGAGAGAATAAAATGAGAATCATAGATAGAAGAGAAGATCTACATCTATTTACTTGAGGAAAACCCTTTCTGGTAAAAAAACACACCCTCAAAAGCACATAAGAAATGTATTATTCAACAACACATATAACAGTTACAATAAGCTGGAGCAACCAAGATTAGCTAGCAAGAACCAGAAATAACTTCCACAAAAGACAATTGCACATAATAAGTCAAATAATATATTCAAGAGATAATTAAAATATACATAGATACCTTGTATAAATAGGCATGAGAGAGGAGGTAGGATGGTCGAACACAATGACTAACTATCCTTCCTAAGATGCAACACTTGTGAGCTCAAGTGACAAGTGCTCACACAAGTGACAAGTACACATGCAATAGGTGTCTCAAAAGAATGAGGACACATGTCTCCATGTCACACCTTGTATGTTTCTATCCATTTACTATTTACCTAGATTGGTTAATTTGATTGAATAATGAATGATTATGAAATCTTTGCATTTATGTGTATTATGAATCTTGATTGGAAAATGAAGAAAATTGGAATAATGTAATGTCTTGTATTATAAATGATTATTGTTAGAAAATGTATGAAGCAAATGATTATATTTTGATCAGCTAACTACTATGGTGATGATCTAAGTGGATGCAAGAACAGGTTGCTCCTCCAGAAACGAGGGGAAGTATCACTTAGGAGAAGGACTTGGTCTGGTAACCCTAGAGAAACCTAGACTGAGCAAACACACACCACAATTCTGTTTTGACCTAAGTTATGTCAAGTCAATATGGGTAGCGGTAAGTGATCTATGTTGTGAATCTTGAATGCATGTTTGGATGTTTGAGTGAGAAAGGTGATTTAACTTGCATGTTGATTTAAGTCTTCTTTGATAAGTTCATTGTTGCATGGGCAAGGTCTTATTGTGGTTTGGATATAACTCATGCAAGTCCACAATATGTTCATACATATGAGTCGATATGAGCATGAGTGTACGTAGGTAGACATACCTATGCATACTCATGAGCATATTGCTCATAGGTATGCGGATATTGATTTGGACCATGAAGAGTTATTGTCATTTGTGTGAATGTGAATTTTATGTCAATTATGTCTATGTGGATTTTATGTCAATAAATGCATTTATGAATGATAAGTTGTATGTGATTTTTATATTGATAATATATATATATATATATTAAGTTATTTATTATTATATTCATATAATTATAATTAGGTAATTATTACATTTTTGGTGAAATGAGATTATGTGAATTCTATTGTCAAATAGATATGTTTGTAAATAAATATATAATTAAGGTTACTATGGCATGAAGGGTGTTGTCCTAGATGGAACACAACCTATAGACCAGGAAGAACAACACATTAAGCACTTGGAATAGATGCACATGTTAATAGGTGTCTTGGAGGTTATTATAGTTATTAAAGTGGAGCCTATGTTTAAGGCTATGCAAGTGCTTCTGCAAGGACATGAGTATGAGCACTATATTCATTTTTAAAAGAGTTTTAAAACAAACTCTTAAGTTGTTTTGACCTTGTCTTTGGACGCATGTGGAAGTTGAAAATTAATTATGAGATTTAAAAGAAGCTTTTCATTGTTTACCAACATACATTTGACTATTTTCTTACAAACAATTTTTGCTATGTATTAGGGAATGTGGTCTTTTATGTGGCAATTTTGTGAAGAGGTTTGTATACTTTAGAAGTCTGATTTATTTGTTGTTGCTTGGGTGTACACTTATGTGTCATTTCTTTTAATTTCCTGTTTGCCACCTCTAATTCAGTTTTGGAGAAGGTGGAGTTGTGGCAATTTTTCAATCTAGTTTGTAGCCCAAGTTCTCTTTGATTCTTGTATATAAAGAGGTGCTCTCTCATTCTATTCCACACAAGTTTTCAGCCAAGAGCTTTCTTATTTTTTCTATTGTGATTTTGAGCTAGTGTTGTGAGATTCTTTCCATTTTGTTTTGGAGAGTTACTTTACTTGGAAGGGAGGTCTAGTGTGTTGGAAGGAGCTTAAGCAATGGATTTCATTGATTTGTTTGGAGCTATAATCACAGGCATGAAGATTTCTCTTTCATTATGTTTTTCTATTTTTAAGGCATTATGCATTATTTGTTTTGTGAATGCATTGTTTGTTTATCAATTTGAATGTCTATTTGATTATATAATAGTACATATATATCTAGTAAGTGATTTGTATTGTGAATGTGAAAATTAGTCTCCATAGTAGAGATTTGTGCCTAGATGGACTTTTGTGAATAATTATTAGTTTGAGTATGGTTAGATACTGGTATAAGGGGGAAATATAGTAAATTGTAATTTGCAAGTAGTATTACTTCGACATATGTAACTTGGAATAGGTTAACTTTAGGATATGTGATCCATGGAAGAGGTAGATAACCTAGTTTAGATATTGTTGTCTTTCCTAATCGGGATAGAAGGGTGGGTGAATGTGTGACGTCCATTCCAAGTTAGGAGTGATGAAACTTTGGCCAAAGTAGTGTAAGTAGCCACTATTTACACTGTCAGTTTCACTGTGATCTAGGTTTGCATTACTAGGTAGGGATATCATATTTGATGGTTGTAGCCATAGTATGATAGTACTAGTTAATGTATGACACAACACCTTACTCAATTTAGGCTTATCTTTGGGGTTATCAAACCAATCCCTTCGACGAAGGTTAGGGCCATTTACTAGTTTGGTAAATGTGTAGGGGACTGCAGTTAGTCCATGGTTGGAGGAAAAGCACTTGAGTGATGCTTCCCCTCATGCAGTTGGAGGTCAGGAATTGAAGACAGACAAAATGCAATCATGTATCTCTATTTTTAGTTAAGCTCTTGAATCTTGTATGTATCTAAAAAAGTTGTAATTGGAAATATTCAATTCTTTTATTAAGAAATTGTAATTTGATTATACAATGGGAGTTTGAAATATGTTTCAAATGTGCATCTTATCGAATGGATTTAAGGAAAATTTTTATTGTTTTCACTATCCATATCTTAATCGTTTACTTTGGTGTTAACTTAGTAAATCTTAGTTGGTAGAACAAGTGGCCTATTACACTCCACCACATGAACCTTGAGACAAACTCTAAAAAATCTAAGTAAACTTAAGCTAAGTGTGAATAGGTCAATCCTTAGAAAGGTGATATCCTAACTAGATATAATATGACCTTATTTACACTAAAACCCCCCTTAAGTGCAACTTAGGGAGAAGTAATACAAAGAAGATGGGTTCCAACTAATAGGTCATGTTAGGTACCCATGTACAAATAAATTTCTCAAAAGTGGAGTAAAGGAGAAAACCCTGTGGGAAAAACCCTTCTCCAAAAGAGAAATGATACAAGAAAAATTGTACAAGTGAAGAAGAAGAAGATAGAAGGAGGACTCAACATGCCCCCCAAGGATAACTTCTAACACTAATGTAAAATATATGTTTCCCCATAGGAAAGAAAAGATGAGAAGGTCTATGTGCCCCCCAGAAAATATGAAGGAATAAACTCCATGTGAAGAAATGCTTCCTTCCAAAAATTGATATGAGAAGACTAACCATGCAACCTCCCCTCAAAATGATTAGTGTGGAAACATAGGCCCCCAAAAAAGATGTGCAAGATAAATTACAACTTGTGTGAAGATTGGATGCCAAATCAACCATTTATAATGTATGGTGATTTTTACGAAAAGGGCTATCCAAATCTTAAAATTACATGTGTATTTATATTCCTTGTGAAATTATGATATGTTTCAAAAAATAGTTTGCAAAATTTTGAATCAATAATCAAGGTGAAAGTTATGCCCCATCAAAATTTTCTTACAATAGTGAACTTCAGAGCCCAAAACATGTTACAAAATAGCACAATTTTGGAAAATTTTTGACACGACTATGTCGATGATGGAACTAGCTTCCTGTCAACTATAAGAACGTCAAATTTTGCCTCCATGGAAGAAAGTTGTTGCAAAATGAAAAAGCCCTAGTTTAGGGACTTTGAAGGGGACCTAGTGGTCACCATCTAACATAAAGTGCTTAGCAATTTCATCAAATGATAATGTTTAATGCTAGTGGTTAGATGCTAACTTTATATGTTAACATTATATGCTAACTTTAAATGTAATGTTTAAGTGACTTTGAAAGTCACATAAAAAACCAGTCAAAAAAAGCATTTTTTTAAAAAAATGACTAGATGTCATAGTGAAGTTCACGAAAACACCTTTCCATTGATTACACATTTGTAAAAACTGATAAATGGTTTGTAATATATGAAATTTTGAAAAAAAGCCTTCGTAGAACAAAAAGGCAAAGCAGGTGGTGCTCTGGTGGAGTTGTGGTGGCTCCCTGGTGGTCGAGTACCGGAGCCTTTGTGGTGGCCTGGCAGAGCCCCAAGTGAGCCAACTAGATGTAGAATGGGGTGAAAATTAGCCCTGAGACTTGGTCCTTGGGGTGAGGTGGCTTGTTGTGGGCTGGCAGGGCCAGATATGTGATCAAGTGGGTTGAATGCAGGGCCATAAAGGTTGGCCTGTGAGTGTCAACTGTGAAGACTTTGATCAGAAAATGGTGATCTTAGGAGGCAAGAAACAATGAGCAATATTTTACAAACCTGCAAGAAGGAAAACACCATAAAACAACCTTGACTACGTTTAAACAGTGACGACTTGCAAAGTGTGACCTTGACCTTGAGATTGAAGGTAACGTCTCTGAATTGGTGTCGACCAAGTAGGCAACTTCAGAAACCACAAATCGAGCCCCGATTACAGACAAAAAAATTGTGACCACAACCTATCGATGGTGAAATGTTGGCATCTAGTGCTTTGAAGGCTAGATAGGCCGAGTCCATAAGATGAATAGAAGTTGACTTCAAGGCTGAGGGGGCCTGAGACAAAGACACCCAGAAATGGGCTAGATTTTGAATAAATCATGATTTGGATTGTTGGAGACTATGTAGACAAGGCTGAGTAGGTGTAGAGGCAGTTGTGTGTGCTAAACAAAAATAGGACTTTGAGGATGAATGGCCTGCAAAGAGGCTGAAGAAGCCTGTGAAGGCTAGCAAGGTCTAGAAATGGCCAAGAATCTTGAAATCTTGCACAAAATGCCCACACACAAACCCTCGACTACTATAGAGACCATCGACAATGCAAAGAAACCCACAATCGAGAAAAAAATCATACTGAAACCCTTTGAAATCGATGATGGTGGCTAGGGGGCCAAATGAAACTAGAAGAATAGAAGTCAAGAGGCCTAATAATAATCAACTTGAATTAGCTAAAAAATAGATAATTTCACTAATAAAACTCCTTAGATCTGCACACAATCCTAAAAATCCAAAAAAAGAACAATTTTGACTAGTTGTAGGGGGCAAATTTCCCTCTACTAAAAAAAATCTATTTTTGGCAAAAAATTCATATGGTACAGATTTGGAGGCCATACGGTCGTAAAAACCCTAGGCGGGGTAAAATTGTTTTTGAAAAAAATTAACTCTACCATGTCAAAGCAGCCAAGATTAACTAACAAGAACCAGAAATAACTTTTACAAAAGACAATTACACATAATATGCCAAATAATATATTCAAGAGATAATTAAAATATACATAGATGCCTTGTATAAATAGACATTCAAGAGAGGAGGTAGGATGGTTGAACACAACGATTGACTATCCTTCCTAAGATGTGACACTTGTGAGATCAAGTGACAAGTGCTCATGCAAGTGGCAAGTACACATATAATAGGTGTCTCAAAAGAATGAGGACACATGTCTTTACCACATGAGGTGAGATAAGCAATGATTAACTAAACTATGCAATGTGAAGACCTAAGTGGAAAACTAAACAAACCAACAAGTTACTGTAACTGTGCACAGAAAATAAAAGTAGAGCAGATCAGAGGGAACCTCTCACTGAAAGTTAGAGCAGAATTGGTAGGACTAGCGTTGGGCACCCTAGTCCTTAGGGTTTGGCTTGAATTTCTGTCTGATAGTCTCTATCAGAGAATCTTCTTCTTCCTATTGTTCGTCACTGTCAGAAGTTTTGTCTACAGATCTACACACAAGAAAGAGGGAAAATGGTTGTGTTGTATAGGGGCTTGCCTCAGTTAAACCTCATGTAAGTGTTCCCACTTCCATAACAGCAAATGATGATTGATATAGAGTGTGTGTTCATGATGAACATAGGCAAAACAAGTAATAAAGACTGTTGTAATTGAAATAGATTTACCTTAGTATGAAACCCTAGTTGGATTGGTGTCACAACACAATCACACACAAAGAGTCGATGGAAGATGAAGAAGCTTCATCAAACACTTGCAAGAGGGTTAGTGCAAATAATAATCACAAGTAGAGAGCTTCAATAAGTCAGAGGTTTTCTATAGCATAATTCACAAGATCATATCATGTTGCATTGTCAAGATATTGTAAAGATTTCTTAGATCCTCAAATGAGGGAAAAAGACTTGTTTATATATGAATAAGGCATCCTTTCAAAGAGTCACTTATTGAGGCCGACAAGAGAGATGCATCATTCAATACACAAAATCCAACAATTGAATTCATAACTTTTAGGGGCCAACAGGCAGGATCGCACTAGTGTCCAAGCCCAATTTGTCCCTAGAATGTTAGTTGTTAAGGGTTTTAACATATTTTCTTATGAAAACATCAAAATGGTCACATCACAAACAAAGATGATCATGCACACTAAATAAAGGGCCAAGTCTAGTGTGAAATTGTGAGTGGTGACAATTTACGACACTACGCTACAAAAATTGTCAAATTCTTTAGAGTAATATTCACCTCTATTATTAGACCTTAATAGTTTTTATTTTTTGGTCCATTTTATTTTTCTATAAAAACCTTAAATTCCTTAAACTTACAAAAAACCTCAAACTTATGTTTCAAAAAATAAACCCAAGTAAAACAAGAGTAAACATCAACAAAGAAAACATAATAGTAGGATTGTTCAATGGAAATCACATCCACATTAATGAGTTTCAGGTAGCACTCATCTAAACATTCCTTTTTACTCCCTTTTTCTTATCTTTATACACTGCATGTTCTGGTAATTGCACTATAGGAACCGTGAAGTCTTATTTTAATTATGCTAATAAGAGATGAAATGCTGAAGATTACTGTTATGATGAGAAGACCTATGCTGAACTGAAACTGAGAGAATTGTGCAGAATTATCTCTTTTTGGTTTCACAAGTATCCATCGCGCAGGTGGAAGATAGTTTTGAGAAACTCCGAAGATGATCCTAATTATCTTCAGAGCTAAGCAGGAAGAACACCACACAACACTCCAACGTTTTCCAGCTTTGTTGGAGGATCTTAAAATGATGCAATAGGACATAGAAGATGGTGATCATGACGACCTTTGGAGTTGTATCTTAACAGGTTTTAAAAGCATATCTAGAGCTACTGGCAACAACATAGAGCCTCTGGAGCTGCACAGAGTCTCTGACACTGCTAACTACCAGAATCTCCAAAGCTTCTTAGAAGCTACGGAGTCCCACATATCTAGGCCTAGGTGTCCACGAAGATAACTCCAATGGTCCAAGGGGACATAATGTGCTTCTATTTGTTTTTGCATGAGATTAGAGGATTTCTCTTAGTTTGTTGTTTAAGAAGTTAAGTTCCTTTTTATCAGGACCTCATGACCTGTTATTGTTATAAGTCAAACTCTAGATTTAGACACCTTCAGTGTCACTTAAGTCCTTTTTAATATTTGCATGATTATACTTTTGATAGACAGTTACATGTTTTAGTTCTAAGAATAAGAGATCTGTTATATCTCAAGTTGAACTGATAGGAAAGGTAGTTAACTCCAGAAGTATTATGTCACTCAAACTGATATATATATATATATATCTATGGATGTGGACAACAGAATAAGATAATTAGATTTTTAGTAGATGTTTATGTAATTTCATCTTTTAGCAAAGACATATTTTTGAATACAATATACTTTAGATAGACTAGATTAAAGGAAGTAGTATTGTTATACTTTTGCTCCGAGTTCTTTGTTTAGCCTTCATCTTTGAAGGTGTGGAGCAAGGGCCCACTCCCACCAACAGATAGGAGGCTAGTATTTCTGCTTTATTATGTTATTGCAGTTTTCATTAAGTATAGTTTTCCTGTTTTTATAAGATAGATCAATTACTATTAAAATAAATCTTGTTTAGAACTGTTTAATGCATGTTTAGGCTTTTGTGTGAATCAGATAGATCATTTTCAGTAGATTACTGTTTTAGTTCTTAGATCAGGTTTTCCTTTCAAGAAAGTAATTGGAAGCATTAGTTTGACTAATTAGGGAAGCTCAATTCAGTAGATTAGTTAAGGACTGTTGATTATTAGGTTTCTATTGCAAATAGCCATGGACACAACCATGGATTTGACACATAAAATATGATTAAACATGCGAAGGTACAATGACCCTTGTCACACATAACCAAACATATCACTATAAATAACTTTGTTATGCATCTATAGATATGATATTATAATATAATAAGTTGATGCAAATGTTGACATGTGGCACACATTACTTAAGTTAGTTATATTGGATAATGTGGATAACTTGTGTGATTAATTATATATTAGCTAATGAGTAGGTCTACATGGGTTTAGTGGTTTACCCCTCCATCATGTTATTAGGAGAAGGTCTATATAAAGAAGGTGAATGTCATTGTAATGATATGTGAAGAGTATGTTATAAATTTGGGATCTCTTAGAGATGTATCATAGAGTGGCTTCTTCCATAAGGATTATTGTATGGCATCATCCTACCTCAAGGGTTTATTCTATTTTTGTATATATTGGATATTAGGGCATCTTGGTCCACAAACATCTCTTGTGTTGTGGCAATATCTCTTCTACATTATCTTATTGCAATTAATATATGTGTGGATCTTCTCAAGTGGTATTAGAGCTATGACTTGGGCAAAGTTGAAGGATCATATTAGGAAGCTATAATCCAAATTTTAATTGTATTTCATCAATATTGAGTGAGCTATTATAACTTTAGGGTTTTCCATAAATTTGCTTTATAGGCCACAATTCAAGGATTTTTTTTATTTGTTCACATTTTTGGAAAGATTTCCAAAATCCATTAGGATATGTTATTTACTTTTTTTAGATTTGGGGCTAACTTGATTATGACATGATCTAGTCAAAGTTTTAATGGTTCAAGTGGAGATGCATTATAATTATGTAACCAATATAAAAGAGATTATATGGTCACATGATGATATGGAAAGGACATTTTTTTCTACTCTTAAAAGTTGAATCTAACTAATTGCATATGTCATTGTGTAGTCACATTTCTTCTTTGGATGAACCAAAACAAGCTTTCTTAGATAGATGATCACTAAATAAAATAATAGAAGAAGGTGAATGAGAAGGAGATGAAGAAGAAACAGAAGAAGGAGAAAAAAAGGATGATGAAGACAAGATGAAGCATAAAATTACATGAATTTTAGCTCCAAGGAAGGAAGCTTAATCCTTCAATTTCAATGATGTATTAAAAAGGCAAAGGTTATTGTTTCTATAAACCCTAGTAGTAGGTATGATTTTATTAGCATGGAATTAGCCAAGAAACTACAAGTACAAGGAAAACAAATCAAGGACAATCAAATAGAGGGAAAGGATATTGAAATTTTTGAAGGTTTAAATCTCTCAATGAATAAATATTTTGCATTCAAAATTTTATGCTTTGGATATGGATGGGTTGGATATTGTTCTTGGTTATCCTTGGTTATAATTTTTGGGGAAAATAAACATTAATGTCCAAAAGAAATTTTTTAATCTTTGGTATAAAAAGTAAAAAGTTACATTGTAGGATATTACACATAATGAAGACCAAATGAAAGTCAAGGTAGAGTAAGTTTAGGAATCTATTAAATATTGCATTGAAGAATCAAAGGAAAAACACGAGTAGAAATATGGATGAAAAGAGGAAAATATTATTTCTCTTCATAAGACAACAAAATAAGTACCAACGAATGGCAAAGAATCAAATAAGAATTCAAAGATAGTAAAGGGTGCAATATATAGGTATCCACATCATTTTGAGAGGCAAGAATAATGGAGAAAACCATCATGGAGGCATGACACTAGATGGAATTAGCAGGCCAATCACTATGGGTCTACACGGAATCAAAGGAGCAATTACAACAATGAGTGGCACCATAGAAGTAATAGCTAATCATGATAAAAAGGAAACACACTATAATAAAGAATGGACTCAAATGGGTGCAATGAAATGTGGATCAATGATGGGATCTAGGCATTGTCAAGCTAAAACCACCATGAGGATCACCTATGGATGGTTGGATGATAGGACATGGCATCATATTTATAATCACTTATAACAATCTTACTATTTGTCTTATTCTCATGTTTCGGGGATAAAACATGCCAATGATGGATGGCATGTTATGCACATAGGGATAACATATTATAATGTATATAATTTGATGGACATACTAACATGTGGCACACATCACTTAATTTAGTTATATTGGATCATGTGGACAACTTGTGTAATTAATTATATATTAGGTAATGAGTAGGCCTATATGGGTTTTGGGTTACTCCTCCATCATATTATTAAGAGGGGGTCTATATAAAAAGGGTGAATATCATTGCAAGGATATGTGAAGAGTATGTTATGTATTTGGTATCTCTTGGATATGTAGCATGGAGTAGATTCTTCCTTAAGGAGTATCACACGGTGTTACCCTACCTCAAGGGTTTATTAAATTTCTACATATATTGGATATTGGGACATCTTGGCCCACAAACATCTCTTGTGTTGTGGTGATATATCTTCTACATTATCTTATTGCAATTACTATATGTATGGATCTTATCAAAATTCCAACATCCTCTTTTTCCTAGTACTACCAAAATTAAAATTAACTCTATTCTATTTTCCAAACACACAGTGCTCACAAAAATTAAAATCCATAGAATAACCAAACAAACCATCCACCATATTTTTATTAACTAGGGCCTTAATCCCTTTTCTCACCAATGTGGCCCACTCTATGGTACCACAATATACATGAATCATAAATGCTATTTAGACATGCAAAGTTATAATATGTAGACTCTTCTAGCTTAAACAAGTGGTCACACTGAGCGCTTTTAGCTAGCACCAAATTCCCTCTAGCTAACCTCCAACCATTCTTATCAAAAGTGACATGCATACCAACACCATTTATCTTAGAATGTAAAGTTAAGTTTTGTACAAGAATTGGTATATACAACACATCTATAAGATATTTTACTCTCTCATCATTGAAATTAGATTTACCTTCTATTTGCCAATAATCCAGTGTAAATAATTATTGCCACGGAACACCTCACCACTATTGTATGCTTTGTATAAAAACCACTCCTTGTGGGGAGTCATGTGATATGAGGCACCTAAATCAATGAGTCACGATTATCACTAACAATGTTAGTAAAAATAAACAAAGAATCATTTTCCTAATCAGAGGATTTTCTATAAAGGAATCATTAGTAATATTTTTCTTGTTTCTACATTCCTTCTTCAAATGACCCTATTTCCTATAGTTCTAATAATTGAGCCTACTCTTACCAAGGGTTTTGAACCTTCCCTTAGTTTTAGATCTATCCTTATCCCCTTTTTCTTATCACCCATCTCTTTGGGTCTACTAGAACATGCACTAAATCCTTGAAACCTTTAGATCCATGGATTTCCTCCTAATTTTCCACTAAAAAAATAGTAACAAAAGAATCCATCTTAATCTTTACAACACCACCACTAATTATAACAATTATATTTTCTCATGATTTAGATAACCATAAAATACACATACTCAGTCATCAAGCTTCACATCTATACTTCCTAGTTCACTTGACATAAGATTAATTAAAAGCATTTAAATGCCTTGAAAGGAACTCTCCTTCCTTTATTTTAATGTTTATACATTTTGTTTTCAATTATAATTTATTTATAAGACTCTTCAATTGATAGATTTCACCTATCCTTATCCACAAGTTGTATGCAATAGTCTCCTTAGAAATATTCAGAAGGATAGAATCAAAGAGACATATTCACATGTTGCATTGAGTGTTCTTGTCAAGCTTCTTCCATTCTTCACCCAATATCCCATTAGGTATTTTGTCATCTGTCACAACTCTACATTGATCTCTTTCCTCCAAGAGATCCTTCGTTTTAGTTTCCACAATTCATATTCGAATCCATTGAAATTCTTAATCTTTGAAGGTGATGTGCTTGTCATGATTCTCTAATCACACTTAGATCTACAAAACCACTAAATAAAATGCTTCCATTGCAACCACAAAAAAAAATCACAACATTTCATGAAAGGGGTGCCCTTCTAAAATCAAGCTTTAACTTTGATATCAAATGTTGAAAAATAGGGTAGTCAACATAGTATCAACATTAATCAATTGTTTTTAAAACTATTTAATACATGTGATAATCCATAAGATATATCAATGAAACAATGGAGAAGCATACAAAGATAAGAAAACCATATAAACACTAAACATACATGGAGAAACCCTTGTGGGGAAAATTCCACCGCTAAAGAGACCCAAGATTACATATTAATCTTAACCAAGAGTGCACCAATATAATCACTTATCCCTCTAATAATGATCTAGTAGCATAAAAGTACCTACAAAGCAACTTATGAATCCACTATCCCATATCTCCAATATATAAGAAATCAAAAACTAGAAACTAGAAGTATGGTTTCTAAAACAAGACTCAAAACCATGGGTCCAAAACTAAGTGTCGATCTTCCTTACGCAAAAATCTAACACCCCATAGTTGTTGTCAAGAAACCCAAAATAGAAAGTAATTCCTCTTACATAGATTCTCTCATAACTATCATATTGACCAATGTTTTGCAATCCTAGGTGCTCCATGAATAAAATCAATGTCTTTGTCATAACACCTATCTTCAGAAGATCCTCTATAAATCCTAGTTTGACTTTTTCTAAGTAATCTCCCTATTCAATGTCTTCTAACACAATATCCAAAGGAATCTCACATAATAAATAATAATTAAATAATGTTCCCACCCTCACATGGGCATCCCATTTTGTCCACTCCATGATGTTTGCATATCATACATTATTTATTGTCTACATAAGTAAATACAATTAACAATCTAGATGATTTGCAAGGTGAACGACCCACCTAATTCTAACACTTGGTCAACTTCTCCTAGGTCAAACCCTTGGATGGACCAACTTTATGGATTTATGCAAATATTCAAAGATAACACACACATATGTGCAAATGGCCTATATGATTATGATGAACAATCTTTGTCTTTTAAGAAATCAAAGTTTGTTCTAATGATTTTTCCTTGTAATTGCATATGATTTAATTACACATTGACTATATTTAAATACCAAGACATAGCAATAAGTTCCACAAGACATGTGTCAAGTGGCCTCACAATCATTAGTAGGAAAGGATGGGAGGTTTAATTTTGGACTCCTTGGATTGAACAAGGTAAATCCTATGCCACAAAAAAATGAATCAAATAGAGAAAATGATCAATGTGAAGTAGGGATCAAATATATAAAAATAGGTGTAAATACATGAGTGCAATAAATAACTAATAAATAATGAATATACAATAATACATGTAAATGAAAATAAATAAGAATTAGTACATGAACCAAACTTAATACAAAAGTATAGCACTTATTAATATGCAATTATATAAAGCCAATAAGGGCATGATTCGGTGGTTAAGTCACTTGGTTGTAGTGGCAGCCACCAGAGTTCAAACCCCTGCTGGGCCAACGAGCTTGCAGGCTTTATGCCTTCGCTGGGCCAACAAGCTCGCGGGTTTGAAATGTTCTTGCTAAGGGATGAGGTCCCCCATGTTGTGGCCTCACCGGTTCATTGCTCTGGGAAAAAGCATTTGCGTGGAGCTAGAGGGCATGTCGTACCAACGTCACCGATCACATTAAAAATTTTACCAGGTGCATTTTAAGAAAAAAAATGCAATTATATAAAAACAACATATTGAAATGGACCTAAAATTTTCACCATTAAAATGACAAATTAAAATAAAGATAAGACAATGGAAAATTTTAACACTAAAATCTTCTTATTTACTTTGAGAAGAAAAGAAAAACAACCTTAAATCTAGAAATTTAGAAATTTTGTAAAAATGAGTTCCTCCAAACTTTAAATAAATAATTGTACTCTGATGTTTAATTAACTGTTCATTACAATTGTTGACCTTCATATTGCTCTCCAACGGCTATATTTAAACATCATCCATTTTGACAGTCAAAAATTAATTTTGGTCAATAAAAATAGGATAAATATTTAACCCTTTTTGCTGTGAATGGGGTGTAAAATCACTATTAACTGTTTGACCATTGAAATGGATGATGTTTAACTAAAGTGCTCTATGACAATGTATTCACGTGCAAATAAATATTTGGGCCTTTACCATATTGATCTGTCAAGCTTTTCCATGCCATAACTGGTAATAATCTTTATCCAAACATTGATATAAATCACATCATTTCTGGACTAATGATAAGCTTGGATTGCATCAATTGACATTTGAGTAGGCTTTCATGAATGGAAAAGCTTAAATATCTATACGTCATAAGTAAAAATGAAAGGAGAAAATGTCAATATATGAGCATGCAGATGAGTTGGCATGTGGAAAAGTTGGGAGGAGGTTACAGTCTTGAATCGACACGATAACTTTTTTACAAATTTGACACGTTAACCTCTTATAGAAGCAATCGAATGCCGTAAATCAACATTTAAATGCAAATCTAATTTTGAAGACAATGTGTTATGGAAGAGCTTAACCAGCCGGTGCATTGTAAACGACCAGCTGGTCGAAAATAATATGAACAACAAATGGCAGTTGAAAACGCGTCGATGAATAGTACAAAAAGATTGGTCAAAAGCAACTCAGTCTATTTGGTCACTAGTAGGAGTTGACTATGTGGCTGGTTGAAATATCCATACAGCTAGTCATTTACAATGCACTGGTTGTTTACGATGGGCATATAGTTACCATATTTTCACAAAAAATCAAAATCCAAATGTAAAAATATTGACTTGTCAATGTCTTGCTTTTCAAAATTAATATAGCTCACAAACATTTCTTTCGCGAACAAGCCAAACTAAAAGTCATAATCTACGTTTCAATTCAATTGCTGAAAATTTACAAGATCAAACTACACACCCACCATACGAAATTTAATGAGATCTATTAATCATGGGGTCGCCTTCATTACCCATAATCAGTCCTCAACAAAGATTCACACTCGTGTGCTCCTATTCTTTTTAGGTGGCTTGATTCAGTACTCGTATTCATTCAATGATCTTGGTCAATCTCACATGGTATCAGAATTCCTAGTAGAAAGGTGTTTGAAGGTTAGGAGAAGCCACTATTTACCATTTGATTCGCCCCTATCTGGTTTTACCAAGGCATCTAAGTTTGTTGGTCTTCTTTTTTACCTTGTAGAAGCATGAGAAAGAGGCCACCCATGACCAGAAAAGGCAAATCAACATCCAGAAAGGCGATTGCAAGTGCAAAAGGCATCAAAACCTAATCTCTCCTCTATTTCACCCTTGCAAGGTGTCAAATCAAGCTAGCAGTGCTTTTTTACTTTTTTGCTAAAAATAAGAGGTTTTTGTTTTGCTTGAAAAACCTTGAAGGACACCAAATTTAGCACAAATCTCTTTTGTCAAGGAATTTATTTTCTTAGTGCCAATTATAGGCAACATTGTAATTCTTGTACTAGCAACTCAATTTGAGAACCAAAATTTTAAAAGGATTATTTTTCAAGCTAAGTATTAGGCATTGATCATGCACTATCATAAAGTGTCTTTTTTTTTATCCGCTTAGAGTCACCTATGCACTAGAAGTAAAAAGTGTTGAATTCAAGGAGGATCTCATGTTAAATTAAGGGGGGTGTCCTTTGTGTTGTGTCTTGTACAATTCCACACTTTCTTCCACATTTTCAGTTTGGGGCAATTTGAGTAATTTGAGAGGGTTATTCATGCACCATAATTATAAAATGCCAAAATTCATGGGGGGAATCTAAATATTGAATCAAGGGGGTGTTCTTATGTCATGTGTTGTGCAATTTCGTAGCATTTCCTTCAATATTTCCTTTCGCACTTCCAATTTCTACACTTCAGTTTGCTAGTGTAATCATGTCTCTTAGTTTGTGAAAATTAAAATGTGATTATTGTGGGAGAAAAAGGCATACAATAGATGAATGCATGCAGAAGCAACTTGATGATTTAAATTTTCTCATTGACCTTCATCAGTTGAGATAGTTGTGCAATGCCAATGTCATCAGTTTGTTAGATTCTTCTAACCCAACATGTGCAGACATTTCATCATCTTTTGTTGCTCCATCTGAGTCTAGTGTTGCTTCACAGAGAGCTTCTAGTGATTCCTTGCAACAGGACATTATTAGTCTTCTAGGGATTGCTCATTGGGACACATATCTACCATATATATCTTATTTGTTTGTAGAGTCCCACATTGCATATTTAGGAGATATTTTGGAGGTTATTCAGTTCCTCTTTGATGACAACTTTAGTGGAGTTGCATCACCATCATCTTCTTCGAAGACTGTTCTTCATCCTCCTATTCAGTCACATTTTAATAGTGGATTGGAGACATTTGAACAGTTTTCAGGAGATTCATTTTTGTCTTTGGATCATGTGCAGAGTTCAAAGAAATTCATCCTTCTTCCTGCATATTCCTATCCAGAATGGGAAGACATTATGCACACATCTGCAATTCTACTTCCACCCAAGGGGAGGAATGTTGTTCTGCGTTCATGGATCATCTTCAGTATTCTTTGTTGAGCATCTACCAACACTGTAGGAGTCATCTTGAGAAGTGGTTGCATGGTCTCTCTTATCATCTCTATTTTGGAAGGGAGTATTTCCTCGCATAGGGTTCTATCCTTCTCACTTTTGAGGGGGGTATTCTCTCTAATCTTCAAGGGGGCTTCCTAGTTCTCTTCATTTATTTTCTCTCTTTTAGAGGGAAGTTTTTTCCCACAGGGTTTTCTTCCTTTCTCCACTTTCTGAGAGATTACATTATACTTTGGTACCTAATCTCACTTTTGAGGGGGGTATTCTCTCTAATCTTCAGGGGGGCTTTCTAGTTCTCTTCACTTTATTTTCTCTCTTTTAGAGGGAAGTTTTTTCTCACAATGTTTTCTTCCTTTCTCTATTTTATGAGAGATTACATTGTACTTGGGTACATAATCAAGCCTAGTTGCTGCCTGACCCAACTTTTTCTTTTTTGTATCCACCTAAGCTACGCTTGAGGGGGGTGTTGGTGTATATTAAGCTTTCTTAGGAGTGCATGATGTCTATGTTTAGCCATGTGCTATATTTGACTTACATGCCTAAATTAACCTTTTCTAAGTTAAGTGGTTGCATGCCTATTTTTAGGGCACCACTATTCTTAGTTGGATTTTCCTATTTCTGGCTTGACTATTCTTAGTCATTATTTGCCTATATGTACAACCTTTTTAAGCTAATTAATCAAATCCTTCATTGCAATTCATTTCTTTCATTCTTGTTCACATTCTTGTTTGTCAAACTCTTGCAAAGTGTGCCTTTGCTCAACTTAGGTGGCTTTACCGTTGCCGACATTCATCCAAAAGATCCCAAAGTTCTCACATGAGCGTACGATTTCATGTCTTTCGCAACTCAACCAAGTGCCATCATTTGTCCAAGTGATCTTGCTCAATCTCATAGAGCACACTAACTTCACACCTCTCAAAATCACACGTGATAATTTCAAATCACTCCAAATATTTTACAGCAATTTACTTTGCAAGGACCCTACTTATAACTAAGGTTTCAGGTCCACATCATCCATGCCGCTTCAAATCCACCATCAATTCTGCTTCGTATCGTTGGCTCTCCTCCACCCATATTTGCAGCTTCAAATTCTCAGATCTGAGTGCCTCTATTTCTGACTGCTCTATCACTACGCTTGGATCATCCTTGCTATTTTTCTTCTTGTTGTGTGTAGGGACAATGGAAGGCTATGAGGAGAAAAATAAATGAGCAAGTGCAGAAGCCATTATCAACTTTCCCTTCACAAATCAAAACCTAAGACTTCGCTTAATGCAAGTAGAGGGTGTAAAGGATATGTATCTTTAATTATTGTACTGATGTACAACAAAACCCAACGAAAATACATCTACATACAATGAATCAGCCACCATATCATACTGCTATTATTAAATATCATCAATTTAAACAATCAAAGGTCAATTTTAAATATCGTCAATTTAAATAGTCAAAGGTCAATTTTAAATATCATCAATTTAAACAGTCAAAGGTCAATTTTAAATATCATCAATTTAAATAGTCAAAGTATAATTTTGGCCAATAAAAATAAAATAAATATTTACCAATTTTTGTTGTGAATGAGGTGTAAAATTGCTATTGATTGTTTGATCATTAAAGTAGGATGATATCCCTATGGAGCACTCTACTTAAATATTGGCCATCGTAAACAGCGGGTGCGTTGTAAATGATCGGTTGTACGTAAATTTAGTCGACTACTACTAGCGATAGAAAAGGATGCATGGATTACGAGAGAGCTTCTCGTACTAATCGTCGTGTGTTTTCGACTATTTATGTCTGTCCATATAGCTTTCGACCAACTAGTCGTTTACAACGCACCGGCTGGTTAGCTCTTCCCTTAAAGATCATCCATTTCAATGGTCAAACAGTCAATAACAATTTTACACCTCATTTATAATAAAAGTGGTAAATATTTGTCCTATTTTTTGTCAAAATTGATGTTGGAGTGGATGATATTAAACATCATCAGATTCAAAAATAGTCAATAATAATTTAACACCTCATTTATATCAAAAAGTAAAAAAAATATTAAATTAAACTTATAGCCATATTACAATATAATCAAATTTTTCTTAGATTGTATCAGATAAATCAAGAAATTTGGGGCACACAGGAAAAAATTGTAGAGGATTAGAAGAAATATATGAAGTAGACTTGAGCTTTGTACAGGCTTTTAGAGTGAACAAAACAAATTTTGGAAAAAAATTGTATAATTTTTTTTAATAACGTTTTGAATCACATTATGAAAATAAAATAACTATATATATGTATATATAGATGGAACACTAGACTGTCAAATTAAATTCATTAAATTAAGAAGTTACATGTTTTGATTCTCATGTCGACATCTATGCTTTTGTCATCTTGTGGGCTGCTTATTAACGTAACATTATTACTAGCAATTGGACCCATATAGGTTCAATGGGCACGCCGATAGTTTTATATGATATTAATATATATTTAGAGTTAGATAATTTTGCAATAGTACGATTTATAGCAAGTATTATCATCATACATTATTTTTATTATATTATTTGTTAATTTTTATTTTTATTTGTTAACTCTATGTATAGTATATAGGTATAATATAGGAACTAATAGAGTCTAATAATAATACTATAATCTAAGACTAACATGGACTATTATAGGGAAAGGATGCAATATGCCAATACAAAGTGTTATGGCTCGACTTCAAAGATATTAATAGAAATATAGTATGTAATCCTAATTATTGGACTACAAGAACCTATAGAGGAATAAAATATAACAGAGGAATAAAAGATAATTTAGTTCTCCATTGTTTTAGATTGCTTTTCACAAGAATATGACCTATAACAACACATGACAAGTTGTATTTATCTATCATTTTGTATCTCTTACAACCAAGCAACATTCAAAGCTTTGGCTTACTTGCAAGGCACCTACAAAGGCAACACCATTTACACCCCTGAGACAAAATAAAAGAACAAAAATAAAGACCACTTTAATATGTACCTCAAAAATTTCAAAAACTTCCATTAACAAGCACCTAAACTCTCTAAGGATTTAAACTTTTTTTTAGGGTTGTGTGTGAAGCTCGCTCTTTCATCCCATTAACTCAAAAGGACCTAATGTTCAGCAACAAGGGTAAGTGACATGAGTTTAGGGTTTCCATTAGTTGCATGGCCAAACATGTGGCCATGGTCTCCCACTCTAATCTAGTCAAGGTGCTAGTAGTGAGGTGGCCACAAACACCCTATTCAATGTCAAGACTATTATTCAATGTTGAAAAATACTCTACATTGATTGATCTCTAGATCCATGACTGCCCAAATGGCTACATCAACAAATCAAATGGTGAGTGATGTGAATGTATGAAAGAAAGGAAGGAAGGGAGTCAACTATTTGTTTGGTTACATTGAGGGCAATGAAAGGCTACCTTAATCAAGAGGAAGCTTTTGACAAGAAGCAAGTGGGAGTTCTCATTGAATTTGGGACCATTCAATATGAACGAACATGTGCTTATCACAATTTCCCCTAATTTAGGGGTTAGAAGTATGTATGCTATTCATATAGTCAGTTCCATCAAGATTCCTATTCATATAGTTAGTGGCATCAAGATTTTCTACAAGAAGAGGTTGGATCTATTCATTGCTTTTCTCATTGTTATGACAACCCAGGTTCCTTATTGAAACCATTTTACATGAAATAAAAATTTTCTCTATGTAGATTGTGGTGTGACTTGGCAATTTCTTTGAAGCCATTTAAAATTTTAGATGAATAAATTTTTCTCTATGTAAATTGTGGTGTAACTTTACAATGCCCTTGATTTGTAGATACTGGGATTTAGATGGGCAGGGATTTTTAGAAGACATTTGGTGGAGCCCACTGCCATGTGGCTTGCTAACCTTGTCTAGGTTTCTCTCTTCAAGTGATTTACCTTCTATTGATAGATGAAGAAACAAGAAAAAGAAAACTCATATTTAAAACATTAGTGTCTTTTAGTTGGGTTTGTAACAATCATAGAGCTCCACCATATACTTGCAGACTCTGGATCACCCATTGTGGGAGAGACCTTAAAATCACGTTACATCTTAGATAGTGCAAACCTCAAAATCCTTAACCAAATATGAATACAAATCTTAGCCTCAAACATTTAGAGTGTTGCAAAGTTTGATTAATTTAAGCCACAACTAACCTTTGAATCATACACTATACAGAGGGCTCAAAGGTTTCAGCTCAATAACAGTACAAACATTGAAAATCACCATGGCCACAGATGTCTAGGATTTCATGGACTTTGGAAACCCATAGGCAGAAGAGGGCTTGGAATCTTATTGTGTCTTTAAATAGGCTAGACCTCAAAAGCCTCGTACACATGTTGGCATAAACTTTAGAAATTCACCACATGATCTAAAATGTCAAATGTGTTACAGACTTTAGATATCCCATGTTGTAATACAACTTTATACTCTCTTGGAATCACATTATTTCTTTGGCAGAATAGACCACAAAAGCCTTAGTCAAATATCAACAAAAACCTTACAAGTTGTCGTAGCCTCAAACATAAAAAGTGCTACAAACTTTGAATACCCCATTCTGTAAGAGACACCTGAATCACATTACATTTTAGGCTAAGTAGACTTCAAAGGTGTTAGCTAAATATCAACATAAATCTTAAAACTCACCATGACCTCAGATTTCAAGTCTGACGCTGGATGGCATTTATGGCATTTATCTATATTCATTGTTATATGTTTTTGAACATTTTCATAAATTCAAATCATGTGTTTCATAGCAAGAAATTCAAATAGAGGGGATGATACATACACACATGAATAATAGTTCCAAAAGCCCACTGGAATCATTATACCAACACAAGATCAAACATTCCCAGGTGCATAAAAATACCAACTCATTTCTTAGTAAGGATGTGGGTTCCTAACCAAAAGACACCATAGAAATAAATCTCTCCTAGTTCAAGATCTGGTGATGATAGAAGATCGACTTTGGAGAAGCCTGAAGCTTATAATTGGGAAGAGAATGAACATAAATTGAATACATTCCTTCATGCCCATCACATAACTTCTTCCACAAAGGCCAGAATGAAATGGGGCCCTTGTTAAGGATGATGAAAGCAACCTTGGACACACACTTGAAAGGGTACTGCTTCCCGAATAGGGGTTTCCTTCTAATCAATCTGTGTATCCGCTACACATGCTACACCCTTGGCAAAATCTATGGACTGGCCTGCTATGTCCTTGAGATAACACCAGTGCTCTCTCATTTATAGACTTTGATCACAATCCAATTTGATAGAGATGACGATATGATTTGATTTCAAGCTGCAATCATGTAAGGAGCAGATCATTCCAGGTGTAGATTGAGTCGGCGGAGTTTGGAGTAACTGGTCTATGGGGCTTGAACCATTGTGAGTCATCAATTTTGGAAAAAATCAAAGGTAGCAAGTACTACAAACTATTGCAAGAATGTCATGTTTAAAGTGGCTGGAAGAGTAACAAGAATCATCAGTGATATATGTGTGCTTCAACAGTATCACTGTTTTATCAGACGAAGAACTTATGGAGTTTACTTGGGGTTTGGAGGAAAGAAATCAACCATTCTTGTGAGCTATCCACCCTGATCTTGTCCAAGGCAACTCTATCACTCTGCCTAGTGAATTTATGAAGAGAACAAAGGTGCAAGGTTCTATCTCATCCATATGTGGGACAATTTCTTATGCACAATGGGTTGAACTCCACAATTGAAATCTTAAGCTCAAGTGTGCCCATGATATGCTGGCCATTCTTTGCAGAGCAACCAACAAACAAGAGATTTGTAGATGATGTCTGGAAGGTCAGTTATGAAATGAGGGATAATGTTTTAAGAGAAGAGGTGGAAATGTTGGTGAGGAATTTGATGAATTTGGAGGAGGAACCAAGCATAAAAATGAGATTATCTATACAACATTAAAAAAATCGAGCAACTTACACAGCCAAGTATTAAATCAACAACAATCACTGAATCGAATACTTTGAAGAAAATAGATAAATTAAAATCTAAAGCTTCAATACATTTCAAAATCTTTGCAATCTTTACAACATGAATTTTTTACTTTGGTTATGTCTGGTATGCAAGCTCCACACTCTGCAACTTCTGCGAAAGTGAGAGCAATGACAAATAATCCTTTGTAAATCTTAACAAAGATATAATAGTTTTATAGATGAGTTTGATGCACTGCTCAGTACTCAAAGGTGGCAGATGATATTTATGTGTTTTTAAAGCTAGTTAATGGCACATGCTCTAAATAGTTTAGTTCATTTCCAAAATCTACTAGTGTGAGGATGTAATGAATTCATTGCACTATTTTGACACTGAGATCTATGTAAATTAGAATATCTCCAACAGTAGGTGTAGTTTAATGGATTGAGTTGAAAGGTGAGAGCTAAATAAAAATCGCGGAAGGAAGGGGATTGATGAATAGTTCCATTCGGGCAAAATTCAAACAAATTTAAGGGGTTATTTATTGTCAAGTTGGTGGTGGAAATCCAAGTGGACTAGTTCAATTTGTCTTGGAGTGATTAATTTTTTTTGTTTTTTATCATTTATTATTTTTCTGAAAAAATCAATGGCTAAGATCTCTTTCATAGTAGTCTTTTTAATATGGACCATTCATCTATGTATTTGAGGTAGTGTTTCTCACTAAGGGAATGCCTATCGGCATAAAAATACTAAGAAAGTTTCCAATATAGTGGAGAAAGAGTGAGCCTCTTATGTTTTGATGCATAATTCACGGATCTACGAAGTAAAATTGTCCAACTAAATATTGTATGGAGGTGGTCACACCTAAGATTTAATATATGCAATAGTGAAATTTGCATATTAATGTATTTTTTAAAAAAATGTTTATTAGGTTTATAGTGATTAGGTTTATACTAAAAATGTTTAGTATGTAGGATGATGTATTTTGTATGGAATTTAAAAAATGATATTATCTTATTCTAATTTCATCATCATTTATCATTAAAAATTAATCAACATTCCTAAATCTATTATTTGTTTCCCTAATTCAGGTGGATGCAAGTGTGGATTTGATCCACATCATATCTATGTCCACATATTTAATCCTAAAACTTTTAAATTCAATTTTTTTTTATTTGGGCCTATTCCCTCAATTTCCACTAGTTGTTATAAGTTACCTAAAGTGCAAATTATCCTAAATTACATTTGCTATGGTGGTGTATTTAAGGACTAACCCTAATCTGAATGAATTGTCTTGCACACATCTAGGAAACCAGCAAGTATAACCTACTATTATGTACCTAAGGATATGATATTATAATGTATTTAGGTGGATGCAGATGTCAACTTGTGGCACACATCCCTTAAGTTAGTTATATTGGGTCTTATGGATAAATTGTGTATCTAATTAGGAGGATGTATTTATAAAGGAGGTGATTATCATTGCAAGGGGCATGTTGAGTATGATATTCCATTTGAGATATTGTGGAGATATAGCATGGAGTGGCTTCTTCTTTAAGGAATATTGTACTGTGTTACCCTACCTTAAGTATTTATTCTATTTCTACATATATTGGATATTAGGGCATCTTGCCACACAAACATCACTTGTGTTGTGTGAGTTCTATCTTCTACGTTATATTATTTTCATTATTATGTGTGGATCTTATCAAGTGGTAAATTACAGATATGATTTGGGCAAATGTGGACAAAATCCTAATTTTTGAAGATTTGCCTATATCTTTCAAATAGTTACAATTTTTTGCAATTTTTTACTGAAGTTGAAGGATCATCTAAGGACACTACAATCCAAAATATAGGTTTCTATCATTAGTATTGAGTGAGTTATTGCAATTTTATTATTTTTCATGAATTTTATTTTCAAGCTACAAATTGTAATTTTTTTTTATATTTTTATATTTATAGAAAGTGTGTCAAAATTTATAAGGGGTCTATTATTTGTATTTTTATTTTTGAGGCCCACATAATTGTGAAATAATTTAATCAAAGTCAGGTATGCTGTAAAAGTTTAGAAACCCTATTTTCAATGCGGTTTCCTAATTTTTATGGAAGTGGAGATCCATTAGAATGGTGGAACCAATATAAAAGAGCTTATGGTCAAAAGAAAATATGGAAATTATATTTTCATTTACATTTAAGGGGTGAAGATAAAAAATGGTATTTACCTTGCATAAGGATATTTCTTCTTTAGATGAACTAGAACAAGCTTTCTTAGATACATGGGCTCAAGAAGGACAAGAACAAGAAGATGATGAATAGGAATATGAAGAAGAAAAAGGAGAGGAAGAAGGAGAAGAAAAGGAAGTAGAAGGAGGAGGAAAAGAGGATGATGAAGAGAAGATGAAAGATACAAGTACATGCACTTTTGCTCCAAGGAAAGAAGACGAACAATCCTCCAATTTCATGGATGTACTCAAAAGGAAAAAGTTATTGTTTCTATACACCCTAGAAGCATTCATAAATTCATCAACATGGAATTAGCCATGAAGCTAGAAGTACAGGAAAAGCACATCAAGAACAATCAAATATCAGACAAGATTATTCAAAAATTTGAAGATTTGGAGCTCTCTATGGATAAATATTGTAGACATCAGAAAAAGACAAGGTCTCCACCAACTTTTCCCACTCCCTACTAACATCATTTTTGCACTAATTTATCCCCCTTTCATCATGTAATTTAATTAAATAAATTGTTTTAAATTTAATTAATTTACCTATTCTTCATCATCCCCCATCCTTAATTAATTAAATATTTGTATTTAATTAATTACCCCTTTTTCTATCACCCTAGAATTAATTAAATAATTATTCCTCTCTACCATAATCCTAAATTAATTAAATAAATCCTCTTTTAATTAATTAATTTAACCCCTTACCTTCATATTCCTATGCTATTTAAATAAATCCCACTTTATTTAAATAATGTGATCCCACTGATTTTCCATGACTGGATTAATTAAATAAAGCATATTTAATTAATCCTAATCCTCCCATTATCCCTCTTTGCCAAATAATTAAATAATACACATTATTTAATTATTTGGAATGACACTTGTCTCATTCCTCACCCCTCTCTCAAATAAACCCAAATTTAAAATTCCTCCACCAGAGGACAAAAATCTAAAAGTCAACTCTTAAGTTGATGTCAACCCTCCATTTTGAGAGATGCCCTAGGAATCAATCTAAGCCCTCTAGTCCACCTCAAAATCTTATTGGTCCTCATAGACCCTCATTCTCATTAGTCTACAACACCTCTTGATCACATCCATTGATCTCAACTTGCAACCACAACCATTGATCATGTCTCAACTCCAATTTTCTATAAATTGGAACTTGGCCTAAGAAGAAGCGCTGATGACTTGTTTGGAAGGTGGAACAACATGTAAAAAGGGTGTGGCCCTATTCTGAAGGCCGACCCCCTGTTCTAAAGGTCGAATGCCTTGTTGTGAAGGTTGAATGACATTTTTTTGCTAGCCATGGTAGCATGGCAGCGCCCTGAAGAAGGCCACGAGCCTCAAAGAATAGGTCGTGGGCTTGAACTCATGAAGTAAGGCCACATTTCTGCAACAAACAAGTTGTGGGAAAGAAGGCACGAGCTAAAGAACATGTCATAGGCTGACCCTAGCATGCTACCCCTCACTTAATCTACATTCTCTACACCTTTGTAGAGATGGGCATCCACGTTCCTGGTGCCTTCATGCCCTCATGACATAGATAGACACCCCTAGCCACACATTGAAGACATCTGCATAGTCATAGAAACTAGGCAACCATTTAGCGAGTAGCATTAGGGCCTTGGCAACCAACATCAGGCCAAGGTAGGCATTCAGTGTAGAAGAAGTGTGTGGAAGGGTTTTTACACCCCGCAATCAATACACATCATATTCTTCCATCAACACCCTGTGAAGGGTTTGCAATGGTGTCAAAATCACTAAATCACTGTTGGCCACCTTTACAAGTCTCTATTTCCTCTTGGCTTCCCCTGCTCCATATTTTTTGGGAATTGTTGCCCTAATCTTCCTCCTTTAAAAAATTACCCTAATTTTTGCTTTGCAAAATCATTTAAAATGGTGTATTTGCAACCCTAAGTGTGTTTTTTGAAAGGCATTTAAAACTTATTCTTAGTATTAACATATAGGCATTTTAAAAAAAACATTTAGAATTATGCTTTAGGGGTGTAACTTAAATTTGGAGTATTTAGAGGTTCTTCTTAAAAATTGTTAGTGCTAAAATTACAATTCTTGTAAAAGGCAACTTCTAAAGTGCCAAAATTAGAGTTTGTGAAAAAGGTTAAGTAATAGGGCATGATTTTAATCATCCTACTTAGACCTATAGCACTACATGATAAAAGTGCCTAATTCAAGGGGGGTAATTAAGCAATTTGGGGCACAAAATAATCAAGGGGGTGTGTATTTGGGCTCCTATGGCATCTTAAGATGCTTTTGATATAAATCGATGGGTTATTTACTCTGGTGCTATCGATCATATGTCTCCTTATCAAGAGGTTTTCATGTCATTCGATCTTATTGACATCTCCAAAATCTTGCTAGATGATCATTATCATATTGTTTATGGACAAGGGACAACACAGATAGGTAATGGATACATCCACAATGTCTTGTTCATTCCCGACTTGACAAAAAAAGTTCATTTCTATATATCAACTCACTTGTTCAAATAAGATAGTTGAGTTTACATCCACTTCAACATTGATTCAAGATTCTCAGAGTAGATAAATTGTTGCAATTGGGAAGATTTTCTGCTTCTCTCATGACTTCACATTTTCTCACTTTACATATGGTGGGGATGATACTCCTATTACTACTTCAGAGCTTAATATTGCTTCTCTAAGAGCTTCCATTGGTTCTGTACAATAGGATCATTGAATTGTTTTCTACCAAACATTTCTTACAGTTTGTATAGTTCTTCCTTTTTGTTCTAGATTGCACTCCTACTATACTTGTTGTTACTTGAGAGTTGTGTGTTGCTTCTTTATGAACTTCCATTAATTCTTTACAACAGGTTCAGCTTACTCTTCTGACAGTAACTACATCTCTTACTACATCAGATTCTAGAGACACTCCACAGAGATCCAGTGATTCTTTCTAGTAGTTGTTCTTTCTCCTTTGCTACATGAGATTCTAAAGATGCTTCACAAAGAGCATCTAGAGATTCTTTCTAGTAGGACATCATCTAGAGCAATTGGTCAACATTTAGAGAGTTCATCCTCTTTAGGGGGTGCCTTCTAGTTCTTTCTTTTCTCTCTTTTAGAGGGTTGTTCTTTCCCACTGGGTTTTCTACCTTTCTTCATTTATGAGAGATTGCATTGTACTTGGGTACCTCATTAGGCCAAGTTTCCAGGACCTAATTTTATATCTTTGCATTATACTTGGGTACCTCATCAGGCCTCGTAGTCAGGACCCATTTCTATTGTGCCCGCCTAAGCTATGCTTAAGGGGGGTGTTAGTGTATATATTTCACTTTTATATACACTATAGGCTTAAGCCTAGTTAGGCATCCCTTTATACAATCTTAACACATGCCTCATTGAGGTGTCAAGGTTGTTGGACAACTTGGTAGAGGTGTCACAGAGTTGCCAACCAACTAGCCACCTCACACTAGTTTCTTGAGAGGCAAATCATCACCACTCATGGTCGAGAAGTTTTTCCTCAACACACAACTTCCTCATATTTTCCTATTTGTACTAATCTTTTGGGTTTAATCATTGTCGACTCCATTTGTGTGATCAGCAATTGTTTATTATTCCTAGTTCTTACATTATATATAGGAAATCAAAAACTAGAAATCGAGTATGATTTCAAAAACAAGAGTCAAAACTATGGGTCCAAAACTAAGTGTCGATTTTCCTCATGCAAAAATCCAACACCCTATAGTTGTTGTCAAGAAACCCAAAATAGAAAGTAACTCCTCTTACATAGATTCTCTTATAATTAGATCATATTGACCAATTCCACAATCCTACGTGCTCCATGAGGACAATCAATGCCTTGTCATAGTACCTATCTTGAGAAGATCCTCTATAAATCCCAATTCAACTTGTTCTAAGTAATCTCCCTATTCAATGCCTTCTAACACATCATACTTGTGTTATTTGGTACTTCCAGCCTCATGCAATCACAAACTTAATAGATTTATTATGTTCTGTATTATTTCTAACACAATATCTGAGTAATCTCCCTATTCAATGCCTTCTAACACATCATACTTGAGTTATTTGGCACTTCTGACCTCATGTAATCACAAACATAACAGATTTATAAGTTCTACTTTATTTCTAACACAATATCCAAAGAATCCCATAGAATAAATAATAAATAAATAATGTTTCTACCCTCACATAGACATTCCATTTTGTCCACTCCATGATGTTTGGAGATCATAGATTATTTATTGTCTACATAATTAAATACAATTAACAAGAGATTATTTGTAAGGTTAATGGCACACCTAATTCTAACACTTCGTCAACTTCTCCTAGGTTAACCCCTTGGATGGACCAACTTTATGGATTTAGTAGGTTAACCCCTTGGAATAACATAGCAATAGGTTGCACAAGACATGTGTCAAGAAGCCTCACAATTGTTAGTAGGAAAAGATGGGAGGTTTAATTTTGCAGTCCTTGGATTGAACAAGCTAAATCCCATACCACAAAAAAATGAACCAAATAGAGAAAATGATCAGTGTGAATTAGGGATCAAATATATAAAAATAGGTGTAAATATGAGTGCAATAAATAACTAATAAATAACGAATATATAAAAATACGTGTAAGAATTAGTGCATGGACCGAACTTAATACAAAAGTATAGCACTTCTTAATATGCAATTATATAAAAACATCAAATGGTCTTAAAATTTTCATCATTAAAATAACAATTTAATGTATTAACAAACACATTGTAAAGGATCTATACCTTTGCTGATCAATTGTTGTTGATAGAGACAAGTTAGTTCATATTACAATTGTTGTGATCCTTGTAAGATGTTATGTGTTTCCTTGGGATTGTGAGTTGTTTGGATTTTGTCTCTGTTGTACTCTGAACTTGTTTAGTTCCTTTGTTCTAGACATTGCTATTTCATTGTAGCATTTTGCTACTTATTCATTGTAATAATTTTGCTTTGATCAATTAAAAAAAAAACACATTATTTAAAAATAAAGCTAAAGACAATGGAAATTTTAACACTAAAATCTTCTTATTTACTTTAAGGAAAAAAAAAACTTAAATCTAGATATAATGTAAAAATGAGTTTCTCCAAACTTTAAATAAACAATTTTATTAACTGTTCATTACAATTGCTGAGGACAAATATTTATAACTTTTTGTTGTGAATGAGAAATGTACATTGGCCAACCATCTTCCACATGCACTAAGCTCAGATTCCATAGACGCAAAAATTGTGTGAGCAGAACAAATCATACATGATCATGTCCCTCTACAATTATGACCGCAACCTAGTTTAAGATTTCAATATTTTGCTTCCAACCACCTAATTTTAAGTTATTCTAAGCCATGTTAAAAAATTATGATCAAAATAATAAACAATTCTCTATTGAACATCAAAATTAAATAAGCCCCAATCTATTTCTATTTTATTTCAACACATGTTTAATTTCTATTCTATTTAGTTTATCTCAATTGATTAGCATAGTCTAACTCCACAACTAAACTACAATTATTGATTTCACAAAATATAACAACTAGGAACGAAATCATAATGACTTTCACTAACTACCAAATACTAATTGCATAAAGGATAAGCAAATGACAAATTTCAATTATATACACTAGTTTTAACTCTAACTGCATTTTATTCCATAAAAAATACAAACCAAACAAATCTAAATAACTTTTTACCTCAAAATGTCCTTGTTTAGTAAAACTTAACATTTTGCATTATAGTTAATCTACACATGCTACTTAAATTAAGTTAAGCACAAAATTTAACTTTATCTATTGCAAATTTCCATACACTTATTTATTTCCTTTGGCAGGGACTCCAGGTCTTTAGAGCTCTTGTTTAATTTGAGGGAAAAAAAACTTAACTTAAATCTAGAAATATTGTAAAAATGAGTTACTCCAAACTTTAAATAAAAATTTTACTCTGATGTTAACTGTTCATTACAACTGCTGACCCTCATATTGCCCTCCGACGACATATTCACGCGGAGATAAATATTTGCACATTTTGCATTTTGACTTGCCAAGCGATTCCATGCCCTAGCTGGTATTAATCTTTATCCAAACACCGATATTTCACATCGTTTCTGGACTAATGATAGGCTTGGATTGTATCAATTGACATTTGAGGGGGCTTTCATGAATGGAAAACCTTAAATATCTGTACATCATAAGTAAAAATGAAAGGAAAAAATGTCAATATATGAGCGTGCAGATGAGTTGTCATGTGGAAAAAATGGGAGGTAGTTGCAGGTTTGAATCGGCACGTTAACTTTTTTACAGATTCGACACGTTAACCCTTTACAGAAGCAATCGAATGCCGTAAATCAACATTTAAATGCAAATCTACTTTGAAGACAACGTGTAAGAGCTACCATATTTTGACAAAAAAATCAAAATCCAAATGTTAAAATATTGACTTGTAATTGGGATGGTGTCGATTGATGGCGATACATGTCCTGCTTTTCAAAATTAATACAGCTCACATTTCTTTCGCGAACAAGCCAAACCAAAAGTCATAATCTACGTTCAATTCAGTTGCTGAAAATTTACATGATATTGCCACAAACAGATAAAACTATACACCAACCATAAGAAATTTAATGAGATCTATTAATCGTGTGGTCGCCTTCCTTGATTTCGTTTTGTACATATAAAATTTACACATTCATTACCCATAATCAGTCCTCAGCAGAGATTCACACGCCAAGAAAACTTGTACAACTAAAACATATGCTCCACCGTAAACAGTGGGCATGTTACTATTTACCAAATTTTTCACACTGGAAAATTTCAACCAAATTTTCCACACTGCAAATCATGTCTCTATGGACCTTTTCAACTGTACTGCTTTTTCATACACTCGACCAAAATAGACAAATCGAAAAGATTTCAACTGCCTTGCGTTTACAACGCACCTGTTTAAGCTTTACCAAAACACATAGATAAGCCAGATGCAGATGCCACAAACAATTTTGGTACCAAAATCATTGTGAGCAATTGCTTTGTGGTTGTGCAAGAAGAGCTTGGATTTGTGCCAATTGCTGTTTGAGAGAATCGATCTGGTGATTGTAATCCCTTGCCTGAAGAACGGATTCCGCCTCCAACTCCCCCAACTGTGAGCACAGCCACTCCTCCGCTTCTTCCGTCTTAAACAATCTGATCCTCATCTTCTCCAACTCCGCCACAAACTCCGCTTCGTATCGTTGGCTCTCCTCCACCCGTATTTGCAGCTTCAAATTCTCAGATCTGAGTGCCTCTATTTCTAACCGCTCTATCGTTGCGCTTGGATCATCCTTGCTGTTTTTCTTCTTGTTGTGTGCAGGGACAATGGAAGGCTGTGAGGAGAAAAAAAAATGAGAAAGTGCATTAGCCATTATCAACTTTCCCTTCCAAATCAAAACCTAAGACTTCGCTTACTGCAAGCAGAAGGTGTAAAGGATATATATATATATATAACACGTTAACAATTAAATATCATTTGAAACAGTCAATAACAATTTAACAATTAAATATTATTTGAAACAGTCAATAACAATTTAACAATTAAACATCACCCAATTCAATGGCGAAACAGTAATAACTCATTTATATAAAGAGTCGTAAATATTTATAATCACATTTTTCTTAGATTGTATCAGATAAATCAAGAAATTTGGGGCACACAGTAAAAACTTGTAGAGGATTAGAAGAAATATATTAAATAAACTTGAGCTTTGTACAGTTTTTCAGAGTGAGTGAAACAAATTTTGGAAATATATATATATATATATATAACGTTTTGACTCACATTATAAAAATAAAATAACAATATATATCGTAAAATTTTAATAGATGGAACGATAGACCGTCAAATTCAATTCTTTGCGCTGTCGACAGTTATGCTTTTGTCATCGTGTGGGCTGCTTATTCACGAAACATTATTAAAATACTAAAAAAGTTTCAACTAAGAAATAAATAATTATAGTGGAGAAAAAGTGAACCTCTTGTGTTTTGAGTGTGTAGTAGAACTGTTCAACTAAATATTGTATGGAGAGGGTCACACTTAAGATTTAATATTTGTAAAAGTGAAATTTGTATTTTGATGGATTTAAACATATATATATTTATTAGGTTTATAGTGATTAGGTTGATTTTATGTAATTAGTATTTAAGATGGTATATTTTATATGGAATTTGAAAAATGATATTATCTTACTTTCATCTATCATCATTTATCTTCATAAATTAATCAACATCTTTAAATCTATTATTTGTTGCCTTAATTCAAGTGGATGTAAGTGTGGATTTGATCCACCTCATCTTTATGCCTACATATCTAATCCCCAAACTTTTAAATTCAAAATTTTAAATTGGGCCCTTTCCCTCCATTTCCACTAGCTTTTATAAGTTACCTAAAGTTGCCTAGTGTTTTGACTGTGAAGTAGAACTGCCCAACTAAATATTGTATGGAGGGGTCACACTTAAAGATTTAATATTTGTAATAGTGAAATTTGCATAGGATTTTTAAAAAAATGTTTATTAGGTTTATAATGATTAGGTTGTTTTTATTTATCAATTAGTACGTAAGATGGTGCATTTCATATGGAATTTGGAAACTGATATTGTCTTACTTTGATCTCATCATCACTTATCCTCAAAAATTAATCATCTTTAAATATATTATTTGTTGCCCTAATTCAGGTTGATGCAAGTGTGAATTTGTTCCACATCATCTTTATGCCCACATATCTAATCCCCAAACTTTTAAATTCAAAATTTTAAATTGGCTCATTCCCTCCATTTCCACTAGTTGTTATAAGATGCCTGAAGTGCAAATTATCCCAAATTACATGTGCTAAGGTGGTGTATTTAAGGACTAACCCTAATTTGAATGAATCATCTAGCACACATCTAGGAACAAGAAAGTATAATCTAGTGTTATGTACCTAGGGATATGATATTATAATGTACTTAGGTGGATGGAGATGTCGACATGTGGTACACATCCCTTAAGTTAGTTATATCGGGTCTTATGGATAACTTGTGTATTTAATTATATCAAGTGTTGAGTAGGCCTTCATTGGGATTACCCCTCCATTATGTTATTAGGAGGAGGTATTTATAAAGGAGGTGATTATCATTGTAAGGGGCATGTTGAGTATCATATTGTATTTAAGATCTCTTGGAGATATAGCATGGAGTGGCTTCTTCTTTAAGGAGTATTGTACTATGTTACCATACCTTAAGTGTTTATTCTATTTCTGCATATATTGGATATTAGGGCATCTTGGCCCACAAACATCACTTGTGTTTTGTGACTTCTATCTTCTGCATTATATTATTTCCATTATTATATGTGTGGATCTTATCAAGTGGCAAATTAGAGATACGATTAGAGCAAATGTGGACAAAACCCTAATTTTTAAAGATTCGCCTATATCTTCAAATAGCTACAATTTTTTTGTAATTTTTTACTGAAGGTGGAGGATCATCTAAGGACACTACAATCCAAAAAAATAGGTTTATATCATTAGTATTGAGTGAGTTATTACAATTTTTTTTATTTTTCATGAATTTTCTTTTCGAGCTACAAATCACAATTTTTTGATATTTTTATATTTCTAGAAAGTGCGTCAAAATTTATAAGGGTTCTATTATTTGTATTTTTATTTTTGAGGCCCATAGAATTACGAAATAATTCAATCAAAGTCAAGTATGATGTAAAAGTTTAGAAACCCTAGTTTCAATGCAGTTTCCTAATTTTGATGGAAGTGGAGATCCATTAGAATGGCGGAACCAATATAAAAGAGCTTATGGTCAAAAGAAAATTATGGAAATTATATTTTCATTTACATTTAGGGGGTGAAGCTAAAAAATAGTATTTACCATTTCATAAGGATATTTCTTCTTTATATGAACCAGAACAAGCTTTCTTAGATACATGGGCTCAAGAAGAAGGACAAGAACAAGAAGATGGTGAATAGGAATATGAAGAAGAAAAAGGAGAAGAAGAAGGAGAAGGAAAAGAAGTAGAAGAAGGAGGAGGAGGAAAAGAGGATGATGAAGAGAAGATGAAAGATACAAGTACATGCACTTTAGCTCCAAGGAAAGAAGATTCAATCCTTCAATTTCATGGATGTGCTCAAAAGGAAAAAGTTACTGTTTCTATAAACCCTAGAAGCGTGTATAACTTCATCAACATGGAATTAGCCAAGAAGCTACAAGTACAAGAAAAGCACATCAAGAACGGTCAAATATCGAGAAAGGTTATTCAAGATTTTGAAGATTTGGAGCTCTCTATGGATAAATATTGTAGACATCAGAAAAAGATAGGGTCTCCACCACCTTTTCCCACTCCCTACTAACATCATTTCACACTTCACACTGATTTATCCCCCTTTCGTCATGTAAATTAATTAAATAAATTGTTTTATTCAATTAATTTACCTATTCTTCATCATCCCCCATCCTTAATTAATTACCCCTTTTTCTATCTATCACCCTAGAATTAATTAAATAAATATTGTTTTAATTAAATAGTTATCCCTCTCCACCATAAGCCTAAATTAATTAAATTTACATCCCCTTTTATTTAATTAATTTAACCCCTAACCTTCATATTCATATGCTATTTAAATATGTTAGAGTATTAAGTTTAACTTAGGGAAATTAGTTTTCCCCGTGAGGTGGTTTTTTACCTGTAGGGTAGTTTTCCTATATCAGGTAGTTGTTCACCCATCATATATTTTCTTTCCTTTAAATAGGCATTTGTACATTTGTAAATAATCAATCAATCATTTGTTTTCTTCTCGTATCAAGCTTTTCATTGTTCTCTTGTGGTGAATTATCTTCCTAATTGATACTGGCTCCTACTTATCCCAACATGGTATCAGAGCACAGTCCTAGGAACACTTGTCTGAATCCAGAGAATTAAGCTAGAAAAGAGATTGATCCAGGCATCAATCCGTGTCTGTATTTGGGGCATTTGCCCTCATTTATCACCATTCCTAGGCATTAATCTATGCCTGAATCATTTGAAGGAAATTGTATGAGGTGTCCAAGACACCACAATTTCCCATTATCGTCTCCCTTCATCACCATTCCAAGAGTCGTTGAAAGGTGTAGATCCAAACCTGAAAGCTTGGCAAGGCAATTTTAGACAGCAAGGAGTGCGTGTATTATGTCCCACCAAGTGTGGAAGATCCATATTCATTTCAGAGAGCTTAGAGCACTTGGATTCCTATACACAACGTCCCATTTTTCAACACTTTTTCATGTGAGAAGGCGTGACATTATATTTCCAAACCATTTTTGGTGCTGATCCAATCTAGCATTCATTATGGAGGCATCCACACATTAGAGGCAACGATTCAAGATTGAAGGTTGTCTTTATCCACTCCATATCTGGTGCTTTTGGTGCACAATCTCCATCAAATCTGAGGTGCAGATCCTCAGCAAACCAAACACAGGACCCCGCTGGCTGGATATCCGTTTCTAAGTAGCATAAATGATTTGGAGGCCCATTTTTTTGTGAGTGCACAAGCATTCTATTTGAAGGCGTGATTTATCTCTGGTGAGCACACTTGTTTATCTTTGCTACAACATGAAAAATTTCTAGTAGATTTTAATCCAGAGAGCTTGGAGTACATGAACACTATCCCATACAATATTTCATCCCAGACTGACCTTATTTTTCCACATTTTGATTGGAAATTCGTGGTCAAAAGGTGCAGATTCATTCCAAGAGTTTGAACAGTACATCTATAGAGGTGCTTCAGCTAACATTAGTCTTTCTAATGTTGCCATCAAATATTTTCTATTAGGGTTTGCGTGGTGGGCCCCCTTTGTGTTATGTTGCTGAGCATTCACTGGATCTTTAATCCCACATTGAGCTTGAAGATGTGTTAATTGGTCTTTATATATCCAGTGCTTGCATTGTTCATGTGAAGAGCTACCAAAGCCTCACTCTCACGCGCACAGGCAGATGCAGTGGATAGTGGATTTTTAAGTGGTGATAAATTGATACTTGATGGCTCTATCGGAGCATTGTTTTTAGCAGATTGGTGATTTTTCTGTGTTGACATATCGATTGGTGCGGGTATCCTGTCAACATATCAATTATAGCCCATTCGGTGGGCCCCCTATTTTGCACCCAATCATGGTGCTCCATTTTTAGCCTTATAGGCTATTTTTTTTGCCCATTATTAGCAGGTGGTCACGTGTGTGATCAAGGGTCAATCCACCCTAGGGCTCAATCCAGCCCCCTCTTTTATTCAGTGGGCTCCATATCGGTGACATTCTTCCACGGAAGATAGCTTGGGCATCCGGAGTCTGATTTTTGTGTTCCACATATCAACGAAAAGTTGACTTCGCCAAGCTCGTAGTTGTGTAGGTCAATCCGCCTGATTTCGCCATTCATTGTCAAATATTTGGAGGTTTTTGAAGGTACTATCTTTGTGATGTTTTGAAGAATCATAGCTTAATGGGTTTTTCTTTGGAGAAAGGGAACTATGAGCAATGGAATGATTACATCCTCACACATCTCAGTGAGCACAATCTATTGTCGTATCTCTATAATCATGTTCCTATTCCTGGCACACCTCATGAGTATCATATTTGGAAAGGCTATAAGGCTAGAGTCTTTAGAGTTATTCTTGAGCATCTAGATGCTGACTTTTTGGAGTCTATTATCCATCTTGAATGCCCTTATGCTCTTTGGACCTATATTCAAGACTCATATGGAGACCATGATCCTCCACCATCTCTCGATGCTTCTCTTTCCAAATTTGATGTGCCTCATTATCCTTCAGAGAAGTTAGACCATGCTTGTGATCCTTTGGACATTTCTGAGACCTTAGATGTGGTTACAGTTTCTTCAGAGGTTGTTGATATTTGTCAGAGATAGTTGATCCACCTTCACATCCAGTGGCTTCTTATCTAGAGTCATTGATTGAGACTTCCATCATTCCTGATCAGCAGGACAATCATTGTCTTTTAGATTTGGTTGGAAGACATATTTTAGCATTTTTGTCTTTGGAGAATGTTCAGAATCAGCTTCCACATAGTTCCATCTTGTCACCTTCTTTCTTTATTGGGGATGTACCTAAATAGATTGTGGCATCATCATTCTATCTGGATAAGGAGACACATGAGCATTTTTCAGAGGCAACATCATCATACATTTTTATGCTTTTGCCTTTAAAAGCATATCCTGAATGGGAAGCATACCTGCATCTATACATGGTTTTGTTTCTTCCTAATGGGAGACAAGTGGTTTGTAAGCATTGGATCATGTTTTGTCTTTAGACACTTACCATTTTTGCAGGTGATTACACATTGTGGGGGGGCTACATAGTCTCTCTCTTTCCCTCTTATGGGGGGGGCATTAATTATATATACATGATGTATGCAGCACTTGGGGGGTATTAGTGAGTCCACCATACATCATTTCATTTTTCACATATTTGTGAATGGGTACCTAACATGGCCTAGTTGTCAGGACCCATATATATTGCATTTTTGCATGTTTAGATTTGCATAATAATTATTCTCCCTAAGTTTGCACTTAAGGGGGGGTGTTAGAGTATTAAGTTTAACATAGGGAAATTAGTTTTTCTCATGAGGTGGTTTTTTACCTGTAGGGTAGCTTTTCTTGTATCGGGTAGTTGTTCACCCATCATATATTTTCTTTCCTTTAAATAGGCATTTGTACATTTGTAAATAATCAATCAATCATCTGTTTTCTTCTCGTATCAAGATTTTCATTGTTCTCTTGTGGTGAATTATCTTCCTAGTTGACCCTGGGTCCTGCTTTTCCCAACAAAATAAATCCCACTTTATTTAAATAATGTGATCGGGCACTAATTTTCCACAATTGGATTAATTGAATAAAGCATATTTATTTAATCCTAATCCCCCCATTATCCCTCTCCCCCAAATAATTAAATAATACACATTATTTAATTATTTGGAATGACACTTATCTCAATCCTCATCCCTCTCTCAACTAAACCCAAATTTAAAATTCCTCCACTAGAGGGAAAAAATTTAAAAGTCAACTCTTAAGTTGATCTCAACCCTCCATTTTGAAAGATGCCCTAGGAATCAATCTAAGCCCTCCATTCCACCTTAAAATCTTATTGGGCCTCATAGCCCCTCATTCTCATTAGCCTACAACACCTCTTGATCATAGCCATTGATCTCAACATGTAACCACAACCATTGATCACCTCAACTCCAATTTTCTATAAATTAGACATTCTCCAGGCATTATGTACTCCGTGTCTTTTTGTTGTAGCCTCATGCTGTCAATTTGTCTCCATTATCAACCTTTGTGCAACCATTTTCACACATCTATCTCCACATCCATCATTGCTTTTTTATCTCCATTATACAACTTGATTATGTTAGTTTAATAGAGAGAAATCCACATTACCTATAATCACTAAGCAAATCCATTGGGGTGTTGGATGTAGCTCCAATCAACTCTATCTAGGTGAAAAGAAGTTGTGCAGGGATTTGAAGGTATTTGCTTGAGTTTTTCTTATTCTTTCTGTTTGTTTTCTTACACATTTTTATGCCCATCACATCCATTCAATCCAAAATCAAACTTGCTAAAGCCTAGCCTAGATCTTTTTATCCATCCATCACTTGCATTTTTCTTGAAGAATTTGTCTCCCTCAAGTAAAGTATCAAGACATCCCAAGGGTCAATTAACTTAGGAGCTTTGACTACTCTTCAGTTAGGAGATCCTTATCCCATCTTATTTTGCTTGGGATATTGTCTACCCCAAGTAGAAGAAGATTATCCCTATTCCTTTTATTTCTTAGGCATTTGTCAACCCTAAGTACTAAAGGGGATATTATCCTTGTCAAAAACAAAAGATCTAGACTGTGTTTTATGTATGAAAAAGGGAGAAGATGGGATTGATGGGTGATTGAACTAGATCCTCCTTTCACTACACACATTCAAGGACATTTAACCAAGTTGAATCACAACTTCTGCAAGAGGATTCATCTACAGGTTGGTTGTCACTTGGAATGATAGGGAAACTTGGAATTGATTGATTAATGTATTAATTTTAGTCTAATTTAGCTTAAAACCCTAATTATGTAAAATTGTAAACAAACAGATGAAACCTAATAAATCCTTCTACAGAAGTAGACTAAATATGGATCAGATACATACCAGATTTCAAGTTCTAGAATACAGAAGTTGAGGGCTAAAGAGTCAGCATCCAAGCCAAAGGTACTACTTTTTCGGGGGCTTTGGGACCTTTTCCGGCACTAACTGCAACCACTTCAAAAATTCTCCGTGACATGATTTACTGAGGGGAAAAAGAGCAGGCACCCAAGCCCTTCCTGAGCTATTTCCCACCTTTTTCTTCAGATCTTGATTCCTTATGCTCTACAACATTCCTCTGCAACTCCACTCTTTGAGATCTGACACCTGTCACCTGCAATCACAAGAGAGGGGTTGGGGTTGTGGTGTTTAGAAGCTTGCCTTGGTCAAGCCCCAAAATGGCATTCAAGCCTTCCAACACCGTTGTTAGATAGAGAGTGTGTGCCCTTGCAGAACAGAGGAAAAAACAAATTGATAAATGATTGATTAAAGCACAAATAGATATCACCTCAGAGGTGTAGCTCTCAAGTAGATGAAGATCTTTCACAACATGAGAAGATGAAGCCAAATATGCAATAACAAACACAACAACAACACAATTCTACTCTGCCACAATGAATGCCTTGAATGCTCTAAAATCATAAGTTCGCCAAAATATCATAACCATCTTCTAGTCTACAAATGAAGTCCTAAATATGGGGTGCTGCCACAATAATGGGTTACACTTTCTGGGACATCCTGATTTTTGCTGAAATCACATATTTTTAGAAAATATAATGATTTAAGCCTTGAAAGGTTCCATTTAAAGGATTTTAATTGAAGAGGGTTTGATCAAACCCCCTTAGATTCAAACACCCTTGGATAGAACCCTGCTAGTTTTAAACCATACCTATAATGGAGTCTCCTCTACACCTATCAAAATGCTGATAAAAAACCACTTTTGATTTACCTTTTGGGGGATCAAATGAATTCATTTAAAATTTATGTTTTGTAAGTATGTAGTCCTTATTATAAACTTCCCAAAAAGTATAATTTTAAATATATTTAATTTGATTATTATATTTATTAGTTTTTCTTGTGAATGTAGGTTTTTCACCGAACATCAAGTTCACTATTCTATGCATATGGAAAATTAGTAAATTAGTATAAAATTTTCTGAAAATATCTATGCCCTAGGTATTGATGTCCTTGTTTCAACAAAAAAAAAATTAAATTTTGATACATACAGAAAAAATTTATGTTTTACGAAATACACCTATATCTAAATTATAATTGGTTTGACTTCAAAATTTAATTAAAAAATATATTCAACAAAACATTATGAAACCAAATGCATGCCCTATATATCAGTGTTACCAATTTAAATTCAAAAGAATCAGAATTTTATCCTTTGTAGAAAAAAAAGTTATGTGCTACAGAATACACATCACTTTAAAAAAATGTTGTTTACTATTAAAAACTAGTTATCAAAGTAGACACAAAAAATTTACAATTTAACTCCAAATTTTTAAAAATATATATATTTAGAATCTCAAACAAAATCTCACAAATCATTAGTTCGCATCATCTTCAAATTCCTAACAGTTTAGTGGCTATAGGTGTCAGAAAGTGAAGATTTAGTTCAAAATGTTGATTTCAATGTCAATTTTGGCCAAAAAGTGTAACCCATTATTGTGGGATGACCCCATGATTATATATGCATTCCTGCTTTAATTTTGTAATTCAAACTTAAGATGTTGGCAAGGAACACCTCTAACGGTAACTTTATCGACATTAAAATTTGGGACCCCGCCAAAATAGGGTAAGTCAAGGGAAAGGGTACCCTTGTCCTAGGACCTATTTTGGGATAGGTTAAAACTCTGCAATGTCCCTCATGTCCCATTTGTCATGGGTTTCAGGGCATTTTGTCTCGGGATTCAATTCTAACATGCATAATGAAAATCAAGGGACCCAGGAGCTAAACTTAGGGGATAAAAGTCATAGGGGGAGATTTTACGACATAACATTTAGCCCCCACTTTAATGTATGTATGATCTTACGACCCATACATGCACTAAAATATAGTCAAAACACAACAAACACGCCAGACACTTGAAGCTAATACATACACAAAGATCGAGGAACTATTCCTAGCCCCCAATCTTAGGTAAGCATTAGAGAATTTACACATTACAGGCACATAAAACATGGAGAAGACAGTAACAGGCATGCAAAACATGGAGAAGACAATAACAAGCATGCAAAACATGAAGAAGATAGTATTGAAGACACACAAAACATGATGAAAATAGTGATATAACATTTTTCATTTTCATATACATAAATGCATGGAAATAAAAATTGCAACACATAAAACCCCAAGAATTTAGGGGAGAGTGATCACCACACCCTTTACACTACATCAAGGGGAGAAAACACACCATACAAAACCCAAGGTGTAGGGAGGGACTCATCGCCACACAACTTTAGACTACACCAGATAAAAATGCATGAAAGACACACGAAAAACATGAGCATCGTATAGCATGCCATAGACATACTATATATCTAAAACATGGCAAACAAGGCAATGGAAGGAGTTTATTACTAAGTCCCACCATCTCAAGCATGCTATAGGAACACCTGACGGTTGGGCTTATGCCACAACGACCACCAAAGACACGCTTAAGGGAGGATAGTCTCAGATCCAACCTCACCTCTGCAAAGGACTTTTGAAATAAAAGGATGTACAAGTTAGCTCAAGAGATACACCATCCCCACCTCTATAGAGGGATTTTGAATAAAAGGATATGCACGATATCTCACCTCCACAGAGGGCTTTTTTTATTGCAATATAGAATAAAGATGTGCACTCGCGCTGAAGATACAATATCTCGCCTCCATAGAGGGCTTTCAAACACGCTTCGTTAGTACCAAAATCATTGGATAGCTTACCTTATATATGCCCACACCTTAAGGTGGTTGATGTCATGTATTGAAATCAAGCATGTTAAGGTAGAGAGAAAACACACAAGGGAATAAGAGCTTTCACAAATTCCATGCCCCCAAAGGTGACATGTGCTTACGATCGATGAATGTTCCCACAAACACATCTTAATCGAAGCAAAACATGAAAGCTATGCATGAAAATAAAGAAGCCAAGGCTACACAAATGGATTCGAAGCTAAGTATAGCCGTTGGGCTTATACTGTAGGCATCTCATAACCGAGTGTAACAACAAGGCGAGATACAAAACAATCAAAGTGCACGGAGCAGATGCATTGTTATGATTTGTTAGCAAAGATAAGACAACATCAAATATCACACGGAGTGATTCTACTAGCCAAGCTTTGGATATATAAATCAAACCCATCTTCATATATGGACTAGGTCCATTTTGATTTGCTCGCTAAAGGGACACACATTCCATATCAGTTAGGTATTTGTTTTTCATCATCCACCGACTAGATAGAATCACTTACAAGAAGGTAAATAATAGAATGAGAACGGAGAACAAGTGCCTTAGGAACAATCATGTAGGAGGATGCCCCTAGGTCATCAACCGCAACGCTATGACCCTAAGACACCACACAACAATAAAAATAGAGGAGAAGCAAGATAGAAGAATGGTCACAACAGAGGCGGTCTCCCGATATCCTTGACCTTATAAGAGTATCAAGGGTCATCCAAGGAGGCCTAAACAACACATAACACATCATGAGGGAACACAACACAAGACGGGAGGTCACATAAACAAGCAAATAATGCTATGACATAGGTGACCACCAGGGTTAGAAATACTTACCTGTTGTACAACCAAACTAGCGGTTGTTGACAAGCAAATCATCATCTTCCCAATTTCAAATGCTAGAGGAAAGAGGTACATAAGGTACTGTTATGGGTAAATGGGATGATATTAAAATAAATTATAAACCCAATAACTCAATGGAATATGCAAATAACAAAGCTTAAAACAAAAGAATGAAACCTTACAACCTTGTTATCCCACGTCTTCCATTGTTCACCTAGTCTCGATCGATCTTTTGTATGAAGAATGTGGCCCTCAAGAAGCACACTTCCTTGCTTTGTTCTTCAAGATGGCGATGAAGAAATGGCTAGGATACTTCTTGCAATGAAGATGAACTTCAAATACAAAGGAGGATGATCACAAGCTATAGATTGATATGGAATGATATGGTGCACTGATAATTCTGCAGAGTAACGATGTGGAAAGCTTGGATTTTAGAAATGGAAGAATAGGGTTGTATTTATAGACTTGAGAAGGAGAAGATCAATGGTTGAGAAGAAATAATAAAATCAATGGTTGAGAATGGTTGAGAGAACGTACGCGAATAGAAGGACATGTGTCATAGAAAAAGCTATTCTCTTTGAGTTAATTGCTTTCATGACAAAGATAAGATTTGCTTTTCACAAATTAGAATGTTTTATTCTAATTTAAGAGTTATTGATAAAAACAAGATTGTTGTAAATCAAAAAACTCAATTTTTGCTTTTGCATGACAAGAAAGATTTATTTTTAGAAGATTTGGAAGATAAGAAAGCGAATTAAATAAATAAATTTATTTAATTACTTGCACATGATTTGGAAGAATAAATAAAATATTTAATTATATTTTATTTTTGGAGAGTGGGGATTTAAATAAATTTAAATGATTTATTTAAATTTGGAGGAATAGACTTTGACTTAATTAAATAATTTAGAATTATTTAATTGCTTGGAAGAATTTAATTAAATAAATGATTTTATTTAATTTTGACCTTAGAAGAGATAATTAAATATTTTGATATTTAATTAACTTAGAGGAATATGAATCGAATAAATAAATTTAATTATTTATTTATTGATAGAGGAAGGTAGACTTAAATAAATATTTAAAATATTTATTTAGATAGAGTCATGTCATTTTTAGGTGTATACAAGTACAATAGCCCAACTTTTGTCATTATTCTTAATCTCTTTCTCTTTAGGTTTTTCTTTGTTTGGTTCAATGTTAGGTGGAATGTTTTCTTGTTGAGGTGCATTTTGTTGTGCAAAATCTTGTCTTCTCTTCCTCCTTTCTCTTTCTTGTCTATTCCTTTTTATTTTATTGCTTATATCTCCAAAAGGAGTCTCATGTTTTCCGTAGGCTTTTGTATCTCAGAGGAGGAAGCTAGCACAAATTTTATGTGTTTTTATGAAGTGCTTTGTTCTTGACGAGTACCTCCCTATCCTTGTAAGGATGACATAGGAGGAACCTCAGCATAGATTCCCTTACCTTTCGATCTAGAAATTTCTTCTAATGCGGGTTGTTCTTCTCTTGTTTGCATAGGAGGTCCAACCACTCTAGATAGTAGTTTTGCTTTGTATCATTTGTATGCTAAGAAAATTTGATCTCTTCATGGCTCGGGTTCTCTATCAAGTCATGGCCAAAAGTAATCAAGAGTAAAGTTCTTTTGAGTAACCATGGGCTGCCATGTATTATGATGAATAGTGCGCACTTGTTCATGTAAGGGGAATTTTATGCATTTGTGAATTGTTGAGGGGACAACCTTCATAGCCTTAAGCCATGGGGATGTCCTAATTTTATGTGGAAGAGGTTGTATGAAGGAATGACATCAAATAATTGTTCCACGGCTTTGTCATGTACCATGATCAATAAGGATATCTTCCCATAAGTAGGAATAAAAGCTCTAGTATGTGTCTTAATCATTATATCCATAGGTTCATAAGATTCTTGTATCAACTCATGTGAGAAAAGGAACTCTTTTGTTGCCACATTAGTCATGCAATTAGGATCTATAAGTGTTCCATGCAAAGGAGTCTCCATTACCTTCACTATGATGTAAAGAGGTCCTTCAATGTCTCCAATTTTTCTATCATGAGGTGTGAATGTTATTTCAAGCTCAGGAGTCTTTCTTTAAATTTAAGGTCTAGGAGGGAACCTAGCATTATTGTTGCGATTAGAAGCCATGTATGCGAGACTATTTCACACTAACACACTTGTTTGAGGGAAACGGGTACTAAAAGACACACAGGGTCCACAACAAACAAACTGGGTAGAATGAAATAATGCAACACAACAAGGCAATATGAGTGATTTGTAAGTTTGTTTAAAGAAAGTGTATACAACCCTTAGTGTTGAAATACACAATGTGTAATTAAAACATGCAAATTTTCAAGTAAAAGTGCAAAATGATGTGAATTTTTTTAAATAAGCAATGTATGTATGTGTTCAAATGAATGCAATATTAGATTTCAAAATATTTTCAGCACCTATGCAAGGAAATAGATGCAAAACTATGCTTGTTTATGACCTAAAATGGTTGATTTTTTTTCGCTTTTTTAATGTAAATGTTCTAAAATGCAAAAGTAAGATGCAAATACATACAATGCCACAAAACTACAGTCCAAAATCAGATTTTAAAGAGTGTTTAAAAGAGTAGTAAAATCTGAAACAAGATTTTAACCACAAACCCTAATGTTTGCAAAGACTAGGTTATAAGAAAAATGCACAATTTTAAGCAAATTCTAACAAATGAAGTATGAAAATGCAAGGTAAAGGATTATGTAATGATGCACTGCTATAATTTATATCATATTTGATGCAAATATCAGATAATTAAATGATTTTAGATGAAATGCAATGAAAATAATGTAAACTATGTCAAAATGCAAGCCTAGGATGCTTTATTTTTTTGAATTTTTCAATTTTTTTTGTAGATTTTCCAATGCAATATGATGAAAATTAAATGTATGAATGCAAATCTGAAGTACAACACTTAGAAAGGTGCAAAATTCAATAAAAACATGGGTTCACGAAAATGTTATGTATGAAAAAAGGGGAAGATGGGATTGATGGGTGATTGAACTAGATCCTCCTTTCACTAGACACATTCAAGGACATTTAACTGAGTTGAATCACAACTTCTACAAGAGGATTCATCTACAGGTTGGTTTTCACTTGGAATGATATGGAAACTTGGAATTGATTGATTAATGTATTGATTTTAGTTTGATTTAGCTTAAAACCCTAATTATGCAAAATCGTAAACAAATAGATGAAACCTGATAAATTCTTCTATAGAAATAGACTAAATATGGATCAAATACATACCAAGTTTCAAGTTCCTGAATATGGAAAAGTCAAGGGCTAAAGAGCAGGTACCCAAGCCCAAGGTACTTCTTTTTCGAGGGCTTCGTGACCTTTTCCAGCACTGATTGCAACTACATCAGAGATTCTTTGTGACACAAAACTAAGGGGCAAAACAGTGGGTGCCCAAGACCTTCCTGGGATATTTCCCACCTTTTTCTTTAGATCCTGATTCCTTATGCTCTGCAACAGTCCTCTGCAACTCCACTCCGCAAGATCTGACACCTATCACCTACAATCACAAGAGAGGGGTTGGGGTTGTGGTGTTTAGGAGCTTGCCTCGGTCAAGCCCCAGAATGGCATTCAAGCCTTCCAACACTGTTGTTAGATAAAGAGTGTGTGTCCTTGTAGGATAGAGGCAAAAACAAACTGATAAATGAGCATAAATAGATTCAGAGGTGTAGCTCTCAAGTAGATGAAGATCTTTCACAACATGAGAAGATGAAGCCAAATCTGCAATAACAAACACAACAACAACACAATTCTGCTATACCACAATGAATACCTTGAATGCTCTAATATCATAAGTTCGCCAAAATATCATAATCATCTTCTAGTCTACAAATGAAGTCCTAAACATGATTATATATGCATTCCCGCTTTAATTTTGTAATTCAAACTTAAGATGTCGGCAAGGAACACCTCTAACGGTAACTTTATCGACATTAAAATTTGGGACCCCACCAAAATAGGGTAGGGCAAGAGCGCAAGCACCCTTGTCCTAGGACCCATTTTGGGATAGGGTTAAAATCTGTAATGTCCCTCATGTCCCATTTGTCATGGGTTTCAGGGTATTTTGTCTTGGGATTCAATTCTAACATGCATAATGAAAATCAAGGGACCCGAGAGCTCAACTTAGGGGGTAAAAGTCCTAGGGGGCATTTTATGACATAACAAGGTGAAAACTTGAACCACTTTTGGTTTCATCCCTTATCCATATCTTATCTTTCCAACATCCATCTTGGCCATCCTTTTGTCATTATTTTGGTCCAAATCTAAAACTTATCAAATTTCCAAATCTAAACATTCATCCAAATAAATCCATACCAAAATCCATATCATCCTTTATCATCTCATATCCAACCTTCCAAAACTCCGAACATTTGATTCCACTATTTCTTCCCCCCATATCATTTTTTTCCAAATCCAAAAAAGTTAACATTTAACCCCATCACCCCTTGCATCCCATATCTAAAAATTGTTTGATCATAATCATCACATTCATCCAAAATCTATCCATCCCACAAAGCATTTGATCCTACCATTATATTTGTTCCATAACCTAGGTCATTTTCTTTTATATGTCTGTTATCACGAGAGCACAAGCAAAGAAAATGACATCCCATCAACCAAATGAACTTTGGAACACAAATTACCAAGGAGAATGTGCATTTTCCTCTCTTCCCCAAAAACCACATGAGCCTAATCAAGACCAATAAATTCTAGAGTTTATACAAAACCCTAAATACATGGACATGTTGGACCGATTCCTAAGATCTGATCCATCACTATCTTGCAATCTTAATCCAACATGGTGCCACCTTGCCTAGCAATGCAAACAACTCACAACAAAACTCATCCACTTCAAACACAAACCCCACAAATGCCTCACAACAAAACCCTACCACAACCTTTGACATGAATAACATAATAGGGGGAGCAAACAATCCATCAACTTCTAACACCATTGGCATGCCATCAAGCACAAATACCCAAAACATATCATTAACCTCTCAACCCTTTTCCAACTCAAATTCATCCCTTCACATAAATATCCCCATCCACCCAAATCAATGTAGCACCATCACAACCACATCACAATTTGACCCTAACACTATAGCATTCTTAAACCAACTCATGTCCCAACCCTTAGCCTCATCCACCCAAACCACCATCGCCTTAAAAAAACACAAACCTCCATACCCCTAAAGAACATTCACACATCCATCCCCTTAAATAATATTCACACATCCATCCCCTCTAATAACACCCAAACATCTATCTCATTAAACACAACATCTTTCACCCCACCTCTCAACTCTCATAACATCTAAACCAACAAATCACACACACAAATGATATCATTCCTCCAACAACTCTTAAATCAAAACACACAACAAAACCCCATCAACACACAATAACAACAATCATCCCTCCTCCAACAACTTCTAAACCAAAACACCAACAACACATCCCAACAAAATCACATGACTGTACCTCAACTCCAACAAATATTAACACAACATCACACCAATACACCTCAACCACAACCACCTACATCTGATATAACACAAACCCTCCAAGAGTTGACCAAAAAAGTAGATGATATGCAACATGGATATAAGAAAAAATAATACTCTTTTGAGTATGTTTTCCCATATTTGTTTGATCACTCCATTGTCATGACCCCCTTTCCCTGTAATTTTGAAACACCCAAATTTGACAAATACAAAGGGAAGGGTGATCCTAGGGAGTACCTCTGAGAGTTTTACATCACTTGCCTAGAAATCACTCATGATGATACCTATCTTATGTGACTCTTTACCAGAAGCTTAGGAGGACAAGTCGTAGAATGGTTTTCCCATTTACCTCATGGTATCAAAACATTTGCAGAACTCGCAGAGAAATTTGTCAATCATTTCTCCTATAACATTGAACATGAGGTGTCTATGATAGACCTTTGTAATACTAGACAAAAGAATGGAGAAGCCTTCGCATCTTTCTTACAAGGATGGAGAAGCTTGGAAAGCAAGCTCCCATGGCCTATCCCTGAAAAATAGTTGGTCAATATGTGTGTTCAAAGCCTAAACCAAGACATAGGTTTCCATTTGTAAATACAATGTGCCTCCACTTTTGAGGAAATCATAGATAAAGGCACAACAATAGAAAAATCCATCATCGCTAAAGGGGTTGTAAAACTCTATAAAGACAAAGACCATAGCAATAATAGCAATGCCCAATCCAATGAAAAACCTTGAGATTCTGGGCTAAGAACAAGAATATTGTTAATGATGGTGTGACAAATATTAAAAACATTCAAAATATATAGGCACCTTCACCATCCAATCCTCAAACAACCAACAACAATAACATACCCAAGGGCCAACCTAAACAAAATAATGTGCCTAAACAAAAATTCACCCCATTGGGGGAGCCTCTCAAAATTTGTTTACACAAGTTGGTCCAAGCCAATTTAATCAAGCTCCCGACCGTTAGGCCCTATGACGACAACCAAATGAAGCCCTCATGGTTTAATGAGAATGCCTATTGCGAATACCATAGGGTCAAGGGCCATAAAATGTTTGATTGCATGAGATTAAAAAATTGCATCCAAGACCTTATTGGTAGGGATGAAATTTTGGTTAATGATTCCCCAAATCGATCACCTAATGAAGATCTAGGTGCATACAAAGATCCCCTTCTTGATCATGGTAAAGGGAAATCATCCAATCCAACTAATGCAAGCAATGTCAATGCATTCTTCTCTTCTTATGACTCCATCATGGTCCATATAGAAGAGTGTCCTCATGTAGCCATTACCACTATAAAATCCAAGGCTCCTAATTGTGATGTCACAACCCACCATGGGTGTGTCACTATCCAGGGAGCCCCATCTACATCTGCATCCACATAATCCACCAAATATAATATCATTGACCATCTTAGAAAAACTCCAACCCAAATTTCCATCTTGGAGTTTCTCCACACTTCCTGGGCCATCCACAAAGAAGTCATCAACAAAGCTTTGCAATAGACATGTCCCCAAAAACCTTACATGGACCAATTTCAAGCCATGGTGGGACACCTTTCCCCATCACAAAACCTCACATTTTTAGGAAAGGATCTACTCTTATCTGATTTATCTCATACTGACACCTTGCACATTAAATTTTGTACCCATAAACACACTATCAAACGAGTCCTAATAGATGGTGGCTCTAGCCTAAATTTGTGTATTCTCAAACTAATAAATAATTTGGGATATTCCGATGAGGTTGTAAAGTCCAGCAGAAGCATCATCATAAAGGGATATGAGGACAATGAGCATAAATCGAAAGGAACAATCAAGCTACCCATTCAAGTGGGACCTATGATCTTGGATGCTACATGTCAAGTCCTTGACCTTGACCTTCTATACAACATTCTCCTCGGTCGCCCATGGATTCACACCATGCAAGTTATTCCATCCACCTTCCACCAATGCCTCAAATTCCCCACAATGGGACTGAAGTAACTATCTATGTTGACCCTCATCCTCTCCCATATTGTAGAGTGTTGGAAGGAAGATACAAGAACTTTAATCAATGTCCCATTTGATGCTACCAAATTATCCACATCCTATTTTGATCCATCCAACCTCGCATCATCCACCAATTCACAACTCATCATTCCTGAGGTCAAGGTCAAACTAAGTGACAAAGGTTGTGGTGAGTATGACCTACATGGTGCCTTTTGTGTAGGGAAACTACCACAATCTCCCAAGTCATATGGAAAACCAAAATCTTCTAATGAAGTAGCTATCGTGGTCATCAAGTACAAGCCCACAACCTTTGAACATTGGGGTGTATTGGATAAATAATCTCTTGAAGATATCTCATCTTAGCTCTATCATGAAGAAGAAGATCAAGTCACACCCCTACCCTGGGAAAAATATGGTAATGGTCTACGCATTGCCAAAACATGGGATATAAGGGTCATGGTGGACTAGGACTACATGAACAAGGCTCTATTGAACCCATCAAAGTCATGCACAAGTATCGTCACCAAGGTTTGGGGTTTGGATCACATGAGTTTGTATCCTGAGAGATTGAATGTATATTCAGTGAGGTAGCAAAGGCATTTCTTGTTGTTGAGAGCACCAATGGAGGGACCTATCAAGACTCTTTTGAACACATCATCGACCTTTTCCAAGATGTATCCATTTGTACCATATATATCCTTTCATCCATACCATTTGCATCCAACAACCTTCCCCTCGTCTATCCCCAGCTCATAGACTGGGACCAACAAGGGCCTCCTATCCTACATATTGTCCAAAATGATGAGACTGTCATAGAACTATTGGGAATTAGAGCACATATACCCTTGGGAGATCATAAAGCAAGGTACATCATTGAGTTAGACACACCTGTGTACTTCAAGGAGACCACCAAGTTCCTTAGTCGCAAAAGGGAAAACATAAAAAGAATAACATCCCCTAGTGAAAACCACAGTGTGGCACTTTCATATGACAAAAAAGTAAAAATAAAGGGCATTCCTCTAGTGAAAACCTCTCTGAGGTGCTAGAGGATGAGGAACTTGACCTCCCTATTGTACAAAAATATCACTAAGAGAAATCACCAATCCTAGTAGAAGAAGAAAAAGAGCTAAATATGGGGACTGAAGACACACCAAAAATCAACTTCATAGTAGTATCATTAACCTCAGCAAAGCAAATAGACTTCTAAGCATTCTTTAAGGAAATAGTAAAGAATTTCACATTGTCTTACGCTGGCATGCCTGGTTTGGATCCATCATTAATAGTGCATCATCTCACACTTTATCCAGATGCCAAACCAATGAAACATAAGCTTTGAAAGATACATCCTCAAATAACACTCTTGGTTAAAGTTGAGCTTCAAATATTATTAGAATTTGGATTTATTCAACTGATTGACTATCCTGAATGAGTGTCCAACATCATTCCAGTAGCCAAAGTCACTAGGGGCATATGCATTTGTACAAATTTCTATGATCTCAACAAAGCATGTCCTAAAGATGACTTCCCATTACCAAACATTGACATCATAGTTGATTTAACTATTGGACACGAAATATTATCACTTATGGATGAATTTTCAGGGTATAACCAAATCTGAGCTATTGAAGAGGACCAACACAAGACAGATTTCATATGTGTCTGGGGTACTTATTGTTGACAGGTATGCCTTTTGGCCTTAAGAATGTTGGGGCCACTTATCAATGCGTCATGACTATGATATTACATGATATGTTGCATAAAACTATGGAGGATTACGTTGATGACCTCCTAGGAAAATATAGAACAAGAGAAGGCCACCTCCATGTTTTAGCCAACATCTTTGATCATCTTGAAGAATATCAGGTGCGCCTCAATCCGAAAAAGTATCTTCGGAGTTACTTCTAGTAAACTCTTGGGCTATATAGTATCCAAATGAGCCATCAAAGTGGACCAAGCCAAAGTAAAATATATAATCAAAATGCCTCCTCCAAAGAATCTAAAGTAGTTACGTAGCCTCCAAGGAAAACTTTAGTCCAGAAGGCATTTCATAGCACAGCTAATAGATAAATGCCATCCTTTTCAACATCCCCTTTGCAAAAATGTGGTATTCAAGTTGGATTCTAATTGTCAAAAATCCTTTGACCAACTAAAAGAACATCTAGCATCACCTCATGTTCTAATGCCACCTATAGTAGGAGAACCCTTATTATTGTATATCTTGGCCACTTCAGCAACAATAGGGGCACTTTTGGCTTAGCATGATCACACAGGCAAAGAAAGGGGCATATATTATATCATCCATATTGTAGTAGGTTATGAGATTAATTACACACCAATTGAGCGATCTTGTTTAGCTATTGTATTTAGTTCACAAAAACTATGACACTACATGCTCAGTCATAAAACTAAGCTCATTGCCAAGATCGACCCACTAAAATACCTCTTGTCTAGAGCTGCTCTCATAGGTCATATGGCTAAATGGGTCGTGATATCAAGAAAATTTGACATTGAGTACATTGACCACAAGGCTATCAAGGGAAAAGTGATCGCTGACCAACTAGCAGATGCACCCATACCAACTGATCATCCTTTGATCACAGAATTTCCAGATGAAGCTAGACCTTCTCTGTCACACCTCATATGACTTGGAAAATGTAATTTGATGTATCATACACACATCTAGGTTCAATAGCTAGGATTCTATTTGTCACACCACAAGGAGATTGTATACCAAAACCTTATATGATAGCATTTCCATGTATGAAGCACTTATCACAGGACTCCGAATGGCCATCCAATGGAGAATTGAAACATTATCTATCTATGGAAATTCCCAATTGGTTATCAAACAAGTAAATGATGAATATAAAACTAAGGATGACAAACTACTTGTGTACAAGAGGATGGTAGATGACTTCAGAGGCTACTTTTTAGAAATTTAGTTTGAACAGGTACCACAAGAAAGCAATAAAGAAGTTGATGCAATGGCCACTATTAGTTCTCTTGTGGATATGCCAAATAACAACTAGTAGTGTAAATTCCTCATTGAACAACTAATGATCCCTACATATGACATCCCCCATTCAGAACTTGTCTATGAACTTGTTGGTCCCCTTTCACCTTGGTACCAAGACGTCTATATCTATCCCCATGGCAATATCCTTCCACCCAACTTATCCTCCACCTAGCGATGCACTTTCATCCACCGAGCCTCGGACCGCTTCACCCTATATCGAAGGAGTCTTGATGGTACTCTCCTAAGGTGCCTTAACTTGGATGAGTTCCAAACTGCTTTGTCAGAGGTACATGAAGGTATCTGCAATGCTCACTCTAGTGGTCCTACCCTTGCAAAGAAGATCTTGAGAATAGGTTATTACTAGCCAATAATGGAACAAGAGGCTCATTAGTTTGTCAAGAAATGTCTCCATTGCCAGCAGCATGCAGATTTGATCCAAGCACCATCACAAGATTTGCATCCTATAACTACTCCTTGGTCATTTTCGTAGTGGGGTTTATACCTCATTGGAAAAATCCACCCTCCATCCTCTAATGGCCATAATTTCATCATAATCACCACCGAGTACTTTACAAAATGGATCAAGGTTATTCCCCTTACATTACTGGCAAATAAATAGCAAAATTTATCCTTCATTATATCATTTGTTGTTATGGTATTCCATTCAAGAACCAAGAGATCTAACACCTTTGCCACCAATTCCATATATAACATCGCTTCTCCACACCATACTATCCTAAAAGTAACAGTCAAGTTTAGGCTTCTAATAATACTATCCTAAGAATCCTAAAGAAAATAATTGATGAAGCTGGTCGTGACTAGCATCTCTAGATTAACCCCACCCTATGGGCCTACCGTACTAGTATCTGTACACCCATAGGATCCACTCCATATTCCCTTGTCCTTGGCTTTGAAGCTACTTTTTCCAATTGAGGTCGAGCTCCCCTCTCTAAGAATATTTTTTAAAAATCTCATTGATGAGGAGTATCATGCCAAGCACGACTAAATGAGTTGGAACTTCTAGATGAGAGGTGCCTGAATGCCTTGAATCACTTGCAAGATTATCAAAATCACCTTCACTATAGCTATAATAAGAACATCAAGACCCTTCAATTTGAAATAGGTGATCTCATGTTAAAAGAAAATTAGAAGAACTTGCAATATTAAGACAAAAAAGGCAAGTTTGAGCCTAATTGGCTAGGACCATATGGCATCATTATGTGTTATGGGTCAGGAGTTTACCAACTAGAAACACTAGAGGGCCAGCCTTTGGAAGAGTCAATCAATATCATGCATCTCAAGAAGTTCTATGCTTGACCCTTCAGGCATCCCAAATGGAAAAAAGTTCAAAAAATCAAAAAAATCAAAAAAATAGAAAAATAGAAAAATCCCAAAAATAAAATTTAAAAAAAAAACTGAGTGCAATAAAGTCATCCAATAGTGAAAATCACTTCGATGGTGCCTTGGATAAGTACCATCTTGAAAACTCATTTACAAGACCTCGTCCATTTTCCACAATCCATACCTCCATTTATCCTTTTGCATTCTTGACCCTACCATGGCTTGATCTTGTATACGTTATGCATCATTCCATACATCCACCCTCCATTCATTTTCATCACCCTACAATGGGGGCAAGTCCCTAAAAATCCTACAAAATGGATTGGATCTTTGTATGTACACTATTGATCCTTACACAATTCAACCTCATGCAAACAACCACAAAAAAAACCAAAAAGGAAAAAACCACAAAAAACCCAAAAAAGTATAAAAACTAAGCCAAGTCCATTTCATAATAAACCACCCTCTTTTCACCATAATAAAATCCATCACCTCAACCCATTTCCATCTTATCCCATAACAAAGAGCCTTTCACCGACTTGATTTCTTCAAATGTTCCAAATAAACTAAACATACCAAGAAATGTAGCACAATGTAAATCATGCATCAAGCCCAACTCGCATTATGCCACTTAGCCATCATATCCAAGGCACCCATCTATCAGCATCCATCATCACTAGTCATGCCATAGGGATATATCCTTCCCGTATCAGGCATAATCCTATCCTACATCATCTATCCACAATCTTGGCAAGAGATTCAATGGTTATTTGGTCTATTTGTCAGTTGGTCTTTTATCTTTAATTTATCTTTTTTATACCCCTTTTATGCTTCCCCAAGACCACTAGATCTTTCTATATATTGGTGTGTTATTGGATAGAATAGAATGGGGCAAGGTCATTTGTTGTTGTATGTCATGTTTGTTGGTTATTTCTTTGCATTAAGACTAATATTTATCTTGGGTGTGTTGGAAAAGGCTTGTAGGTATGATGTATTCTTCCTACTCACTAAGGTTAACGCCTTGTGTACAACCAGGACATGCTCATCTTATAAGTATCTACCCTCACACGATCCTCCAAGGTTATATTATGTCAAACATGTCTAGGGACAACCTTTGTTTGAAGTGTCAAAGTCCATGCAAATGGATATACGTCACTGTAGTTCCTCATACCTTGGTGCATAATATCCTTTGCTATATCAAAAAATTAGGATTACTCTAAAACATACCAGCATAATCTAAAGTCATCATGTTGGACCCCTACCCATCACATACCCTATCATTAGCCTATAATTCACCCATCTACCCATTTACCCAAATCCATTATGTCTACTCATTTCCTAAGGCATCTTTCTAAATCCTAATCAGCTTCCGCATCCCATTCTAACGTTTCCATCCTAACCCCACCCCCATTGCCATTACTAACATCTCCCATAATAAATGACATACTATATCATGACCAAACAAAAACACATGCATCGCCATTCTCCTATTGCATCCACCAACCACGTGCATCCATAAACATATTCATGATCATCTCGTAATCATTAGCATATATAAGCATCCAGACCATACATAATAACCACATGCATCCTCATAATCATATGTACCATCATAACCATAAAATAGCATACATCCATCTAATCTACCATATCCATACATTGCATCATAACATGCATCCATACCATAATAACATCTACATCCATGTAGCATGTAAATCATCACAACAATATATACCATCATCCATAAATAATCAAATTCATACTATCATATGCATATGTCTATCATGTACATCCATCACATTGTCATACCATTTGCATCCATATACACCATATACCACAAAATCATATATGCATCCACATAACATGTAAACCATATGCATCCATAACATTGCCATAAAAACATCATCTATAAACCATCTAATCTACCATGTGCATCAAAAATACATAACATCAGCCATGACATAATCATAATAAAATCATGATCCATGTAACCATCAAAAACCATCACATGAGCTGCTAACAAAATGCCTCATCATATATCTCAATCAAAAATATGGTCGTGATACAAAATATGCCTGTAGTCTTAGTGCATCAAAAGTATAATATAAAATGTCATATCATCTAACATGAGCTTCCCTACCCAGATGGCAAGGGTAAACCTAGTGGCCCTAGAGGCCTTGTTGGGGGATCCTGCTGTGGTGGTGGTGCACTTGATGGTCCTACCTTGGATCTCCTTGCTCCTAGATCCTACCATGGTGGTGTTGGCCCCATAATCAAGGTTGTCCCTATCCCAACTAACCAACTAGCCCCTGATCAGCTATGTGCACTAAAACTCGGATGCCTTTGAGGTGCAGGCACCATGACAGATTATAAACCATGATAGTACTCACCCCTTTGTGTGGCCTACATCAACTCCCCTTGGACTTGTACCATGTCCCTTCACATGTCAGTCAACCCCTGTGTACCCAACAGATCTCTGGAAATGTCTTTCTCTCAACAAAGTTGTGCCTCTTGTGCCTCTGCCCTCTATTGCATCACCCATGCTGCATCCCTCTCCACCCACACTATATCCCTCTCTTGGATAACTCGAGCCTACTCCTCCATGTCTCTAGCCCTACCCCCAACTGTTATCAATGCCTACACCTGACTCTCAGTTATCTTCAACTCAGCTTGTAATCGCTCAATCTCTAGTTGATCAACGTCTCACAAGGCCTACACAGTGGTACAATACACCTGAAAATCTACCACCTCCCTCTCTAGCCTTGCTACATCAGCTAGAGCCTGTGCTAGTTGGCCATCATCACCCCCACCCTCGCCCTACTCCTGTACTCTCCTAATCCTATCCAACTCCACCTACAGACTATCATGCTCCACGTGTATCTCATCCTGCTCCCATCTGCACTCCTCTACCTCAGATGTCACACCACATCCCAAGCTGGCCCCTAACTGATACACCACGATGTGCATATCATGGTACAAATGGGCTAGGACACATGGTCCCCATGCAAACTGAGCACCCTCCTGCATCATCCTATATAAGGTAATGCCCCATCCCGCAGGGAATCTATGAGACCTCATGTTTGGTATCAGCAACCTTAAGATCACTCCTATGATAAATAGGGGCATGTCATATAGATGATCACTCATTGCACCTTCCCGTAGCATCTTAGTCGACACCCTATCAAAAGGCACCACCAATGGTGTGAACACCTCTCGTACATAGGTTGCACCTCTATCAAGATCATATGGAACCCGCTCTCCATGAATCGAGATCCGTAGGATCCACCACACATCTTCCAGAGTGATGGTGATCTCACCTATAGGAAAGAGAAAGGTGCCTCACTCACTCAGGTAGTGCTCCACCAAAGCCATCATCATCACTCTGTGTGCTTGAATCACCAGCATACATGCAATGTACCGCAACCCAACCATATCTAGCAACAAAAGGTCTGTCGCCCATAGCCACTCTTGCAATGCCATCGTCGATGGCCTCCTCTCCTAGGACTAGAGTGCATCTAAGTCCTCCTGCATCCATTATTATCCTTTCATTCCTAAACAAGCATAAGTGCTAATCCTTCTAGTGCAGGTGCTAAAAGGCACATAGGCATTGAATCCCATTGTGTAGGCACTAAAAGGAACTTAGGCACTAATCTTTCCCATGCAAGCGCTAAAAGGTGCACAAGCACTAAATTGCCTAGCCTATGTGCTAAAGACCATATAGGCGCTAAACTACCTAAAAAAAACTAAAACACTTTAGAAGCACTAAAAACTAGCAAAGACATTAAACTACTGCATATGCACTAAATCATCCAACCTAAGTGCTAATCATGATTTGCGGGTGCCAATCTACCCTTCAGCGCTTTTGATCTAACCTAACCTACCTGCATTTATTGCCTAATTAATGACCCATGAATGAACCCAAAGACTAGAGAAGGGGAACATACCATTGATCTAGTGCCTGGAGGTCTCTAGTAAGTCCTAACCCACTCTACATGAGGCTCGTCACGTGGAATCCCAACCATCTCTTTCACTCGCTATCACTCTTTATCACTCAAGGTTTTCTAAAGCTTAGGTGTACAAATGAGCCTTATGGGCCCCTCATAGCCTATTTATACATGCCACATCTAAAATCCAAAAAATCTAGCTCCCAAATCCATTGTGTTATGGTAGCAACACTTTACCATAAGGGCTATGATGGTTCTCTATCGAAATGTAAACATTCGGATAAGGTCAACTTAGTTATCGATGAAGATCACATAAACATCAACGGATTGTACAAGAGTGCTTTAATCCTCACAAAGCAATTACTTCAAGCAGTAAATTATTGGCATGTTATGACAAGCACATCTATATCAACTAAATCCAACACATAGGGACATTTAAGATCCTTTGAGTATCAGATTATCAACGTTATCCAATCAACATAGCACATCAAAATAGTAAAAAGAAAAGGAAAATAAAAATTAGAAAAAGTAAAAAAATCAAAATAGTAAAGAGAAATCATTCATCCAATGGTGAAAACTATTTTTATGGTGCCTTGGATAAGTACCATGATGAAAACTCATTCATGGGCATCGTGTGTAGATCGATTGTCGATGAACTTTGCACTTGGGGGCAAGTTGTCTCATCTATCCCATCCTATCCCTATCATATCATCCTAATCAATCATATCATCCTAATCAATCATATCTATACATCCTTGATATCGGGTAAAAGATTATAACTGTGTCACACTTTATAAAGGAATCAACCAACACAAATATATTTTTCAAACTTAAACGATGAAAAATTCATATGTATGTTTATAATTTTAAAATGATATAAACTATAAAAGGTAGAAATTTTAATCTAGTTTATGATTATAATTTTTTAAAATTTTCTAAATTAGTTGGATATTTTTTTATGAGTTTAATAGATGAATTTTAATTGTTGATTTAAAAAAAAAGTAGCGTCGATAGGACGTCAAGAAAAATATAGTAAAATTAACTTTTTTCTTTAATTATTTTTCCTAATTAGACAACTCAAATATATAGTGCATGGAAAAAAATTAATTTTTGATGAAAAATTATTTTTAATAACTTTTTAAAGTCAAATTTAATCAAAACGATATAGTTTTCATGGGATGTCAACTTTTGTACAATTTTTTAATTTTTTTTTAAATACCCTCTTGGAAACGATTCTCTCTTTTAGTGTCGCCATATATTTTTCAAAGTTTTTAAATATATTTTACCTATTTGTTTTTAATTTCTAATTAGTTGCATATTTGATTATAACAACCTACTTGTAATAAATTTTTTTACAATGCTAATATAACTAATTAAAATATTTAAAAATTTATATATCTAAGTTCTAGACTCCGAGATCTACTAAAGGGTATTTTTAGATTTTCATTGAGGTACCTTTTGGTGGGAGAAATTTGGAGTTGAACTTGAAAGTTTGTTCAATTTTTTGAAAATAGGGAGGTTGGCTACCACATGGGATACCACATAGGCAGTTTTGGGTGAGATGGTATCACCTGAAAAGGTTTCAAATGAAACTCTAATGCCCAAAACCTTCTAAGAAAATAAATATGTTTTTCAAAGTCAAAATCATATTATATAGATTTAAAAAATTCAGGCGAAAAGGTTCCGCATGAAACTCTTTATGCCACATAATTGCTACGTGGTTTCAGGCGAAACCTTTTCACCCAAAACTATTTAAGGTGAAACTGTTTCTAGAGAAACTAATTAGTTGGCCAAAAGTGTGACATAGGTTTGAACTTTTACCCTATCATTCCTCTTCGTTGATGATAGAAATTTACAGTCATACAGACAATTTCCTCATAACCCTATATGCAAACATAGTAATCAAAATTCATATGCAAAAGAATAGACAACATACCATCAAGGTGACACAAGATATACCCTAGGAAAACCCTCCATGACAGAAAAACCCAACCTCCAAAAGTATCCATCTCTCATGTATTATTCAACAATAAAGGTTACAATACATCTGTAGAGTCTCCATGAATACCTCTGAAGCATCAAACTATCTAAGTACAATCCATGTGAACAAGCATGTAACCACACATCCCATGCCATACTTCAAACCCTCACATGAGCAACCTGTAAGAGAAACTCAATCTAGCTAAACCCAACCAACAAGCCAATAGCCAACCTCAACAACTACCCGTGTGTTTGCTTTTATTGAATCAAGCTCACATAAATACAAGATGTGGTATGGTACAACCATATTTTCCAAAACCATGAGCACACTAAAACCATTCACCCTCACATTTAATTATTGGTACTAAGTTTCCCCTTTTTCCTAATACTTAAATAATTACAAATAAATAATTAATTACTCTGTGTCCCATACACATAAAATAACAACTTGATGTTACATACAACTTTTACAAGTGGCCCTAAATAAATATTTAATGTGGTTAAACATATCACATGGATGCACCACAAATAAATATTTATTTTACATAATTACATAATACAATTTATGCAAGGTGTACAACACCTATTTTCCTACATTCCCCCACTTGTTATATACATTGCATAAGGGGTCAACAAGTAAACTCATAACATCAAGTGAACCATCCATGTGCTCTATGTGCTCCAAGATACCTGCAACATTAATCAAGGTGTTCACAATCTCAAACAAGAATCCCCTCATCCTCCATCATGCCAAACCATGAAAGTTAAGATCCTCCAAAGATATGCTAGAGTAAATTATCATGTAGAAGCAAGAAACCTGCATCAACTGATATCCAAACACTAACACCAATTCCAATGGTAACAAATAGGCTCGAGTAGCTGACAAGAATCAATCACCATAGCTGAAATAGCAACCATGGCTAGTTGTTAACACATCAACTAACCATACCTCCAAACCAAGGTATACAAATGATAACATGTAGACCTTATGTCATCAACATACCCAACTCAAATCACAAGGATAAAAAGTCCCTATATATACTCAATTCTACATAAATAAGTCCTCCACGGTGTTATGTAGAAAAGAGAGACTAGCTCAATAGATCAAACTAGGTCAAACCCTCTTCTACAAAACATTAGGACTACAAACTGAGATTGGCTTCTACCCAAGAAGGAGAGCCAAACTACAAAAGTTTACCCTTTTGTTGTATAGAGAAGTAATTAACCAAATCCAATCAACCAAGCTAGAGCAAAGACACCAAACCCTAGTTGACAAAGATTGGAGTAAAACAGACTACCATAAGTGGAAACCCAGAAACCAAAGGAATAGAAGAGGTCAGGGATCAAGTTAGAACCTAGATCCAGAGATAGAATGTAATGTCCCCTTTTAGGATATTCTTGATTTCTTAACCTACACACAAGAATAACTACTAGAAAGGGACATTAGCAATGTTAAAGATCAATACATTAGAATATAGTAATGAAAGAAATACCTCATAACATAATTAATGATATAGCATAAATAATATTTAGTTCAACATATAGTTATCCAATCCTCAAGATGATCCTAAGATGGGTCCCATAGGAATACTCGCAAGTTAGAGCATGATGGGGGGCACACTTCCCACCTATCACCTTTTATGTCCACCTTGGCGGCACACCCTACCAAGATCAAGTTGAAGGCTCAATAGTGTGATGGGGGGCACACTTCCCACCTATCACATCTTGACAAGAGCATGACGGGGGGCACACTTCCTACCTATCATCTCTTGATAAGAGTATGATGGGGGGCACACTTCCCACCTATCATCTCTTAATGAGGGCATGATTAGGGGCATGCTTCCCACCTATCATCCCTTTAACATGACTTGATGAGAGCATGATGGGGGGCATGCTTCCCACCTATCATCTCTCATGGACTAGAAGGACCAATCTTCCTACTTGCCTCTATACCCCTATGCAACCCAACATAGTTTGCTTATAATTGAATAAGATAATTAATTATAAGTACCTCTTAATCAATAAATATAGTTTAGTTCAAGGATGGCAATATATCATCTTGCTATGTCACAATTGTTTATATGACTTGATTGATTGATAATTCTAATCTACTGCTATATATATGTGTGTGTGTGTGTGTGTGTGAGGGTGACTGATTTATATTTCTATATGATCCTTCCTCTTGATTACATTTTCTCTTCCATATTCCCCTTATATTCATGGCCTCCTCACCAATGATATTATATATCTTCTTGGTAGGATGAGTAGCCATATCTAATAGTGTTGTCCCTCCATGGAGACCTCTACCCAAGGAACACACCCTTTCAAGGCAATTGATGTTCCTTTAATACTAATCGCACCTCTTGGTGCATATAATCATTGTCCATATGATAGACGTTGCCTTTGCTGAATCGTTGCCTATACAATTTATTAATTCATAGGTAAGGTAATGGATCGTATTACCTTTTGGTGTATCTTAATCTGCACATTAAGAAAAATCTTTTATATGTTACATAGTCTTCTTTTATGAATCGGACCTTTATGGGATTTGGTTTATCGATCCCTATTCCCATTATATAAATTAGATTTGTTTATTCTTAATCCCTTTATTTATATATTTATATTATTATATTATAATAATATTTAATTTAGTATTTATATTTATATTTATATTTATATTTATAGTATTATATTATTATAATAATATTTAATTTAATATTAATATTTATATTTATATTCATTATTTATAAATATAATAATATATCTTTGTTAAGTAAAATAAATATATTATATTTTAATTATATTAAAATATAATAATATTATATAATTTTATTTATTAAATATTATATATTAATAATATATGTTTATTAAATATTGATATATACACAATTTCTACCAGAAGCACTCTCTATTACAAGAAAGCAACTTCATCATTTTACCATGATATTTAAATCTTTAATTTCAACAATGCCTTAAAATCGGGACATCACATAGAACTACCCAGGACGGGGCCACTTGGGCACCCTAGACCCTAATTAGGGTTAGTAGGAACTAATAATTTAGTTGTATTCATCCTCCTGTGCTTCTGTCCTCTGCAACTTGTCTTCGGCCAATTTCTCTAGATCTGACCTACACATATACACAAGAAGGAAAATGGTTGGGTGCTATTTTGGAGCTTGCCTCAATAAAGCTCCATGAAAGGTGTTTTCACCTCCACAATAAAAAGATGATAGATAAAGAGTGCATGCCCTAGGAGGGCAGAGGAAAATCTAAAGTAGAATGGAATGCTAGAACAAAGCATGAAGTAAAGAAGTCACCATGAGCATGGAAACACTGACATACTTGATTCAGTGTCACAACTTGACTCAAGAAGTTGGTGTAGCCCGAAGAAGTAGGAAGATCTTCACAAGACCTGCAATATGTTAGTGCCACAGCAATAAACCACAATAGAGAGCTTTAGAGAAGAGTAGAGAGAATGAGAGAGAAGAAGAATCTTTCAAGAAGTTAGAGATAGCTTAGAGCTGTTCAAATGAATAGAATAACTTACTTTTATATGCATTAATGTTGATTTCCAGAGAATTAAACCATATGAGGCCAACATTGGGAATCATTTAGGAGGTCCCAAGCTGACAAGCCACAATTTAGGCCAGGGCTAAAAAGGGGACAAGGGCACTTGGGTGCCTTGTTCCTTTAGCTCCAAACTCTTGGGATAAGGCACTCAAAGTCATTGGAACACTTTGATATACTGAGAGGGGGGTGAATCAGTATATGCCACAATTTAATCCAATTTAACTTTATGAACAAAAACTTTCTACTACCTTAAACAGATAAACAAATAATGAAGCAATTCAAAACCCAATCACACAACCATAACACCAGATTTACATGGAAAACCCTAGAAGGGAAAAACCACAGTGAGCAAGTTGCTTGGATCTACTATCCAAATCCAACCTCACAAATAAAAATAGGTTTACAACAAATTTTATGGACTACAACCTAAAGGAAGGTACAACTCTGTAATACATAGTTTTATGGGCTACAACTCCCTAAAGGGCTACAACACTTAAAAGAAGAGGCTACAACCTCTGTACAAAATAGTTGACAAATTATGTTGGTTTAATTAGTTCCGCAGGATCATCTTCTTTGACACTAACAAAATGACTTCAATCCCCCTACTCAAACAACTCTACTATCTTCAACACACTTCTACAACACACCAAAACATAACCTCTATTATAAATCATGCTTTACAGTCACCAGATTTCATTCTCATCTTCTGAATCACTTATCTCATTCACACACACACACATACTCACTCTTCACATTCGCACATAACTTCACATATTCATCCTCACACACTCTCATACCATTTGCAACAATTCTGATCTTTCATTTATATCCTCAGCAAGTCTTCAAAACATTATCTTTGTCAGCCTCAAATGAAATGTGTAACATGAAACGTGCAACGACCAGAACATGGTGTCCTCCAAGTCACTAGCGGTAATGTAGGAAACAAATCCCATTATGTGGTTCATACCAAGTGATAACCATGACCAATTTTACCTCAGCGCACATCTCCATGCTGGCACACACTTCCAAACACATAGCACAATCACCTAAACACACCAAGTCAGCTCAACAAACACTTATCCATCCATGCATTTAGCTCCAGACCTAAAGTGGTACCAAAGAAATAAAACATCATACGGATCATACACCAAGTATTATATGACTTGAAAAATATTCCCAGACATTCCTTTTATCAATTCATGCTACTTCCTGCTGACACAAACAAATAGACACTGATGCCAGTATCCCTTGCAAACTCTAATTACACTGTCTTGATATAGAACATTGAAAAACATACTCTCAGTACTCCATTACACTTGAAACTTGAATTGAGCAAACATACAGACAATATGAACTTATCTTCCAAATAGGAAAGCCAAATATTATAGTGCAGTGAAATGCGATGACTTTTACTTTCTCCTTCTGATAGTCTTAACCAGCAACAAGACTTGTCTTCACATAGTTGACTCTAGAAACCATTGTGGTACACCAAATCATTTGAAACTTGAATCATGCATGACTTTTACCCATATCTTACTATCCTCCAAACCATAGAACCATATCTTTAAGTACAGAGAAGTGCGGACCATTATACTATTGCTTTGAAACTGCAACAACACTATATCATCACTATATTCACTTTGCTAGCTCTAAAAATCTCTGTGATAACTTTTATGCTCTAAAATTTGGATCATGCATATTTCATATCTGTCTCTGTCTAACCTCCAAACTACAAGGCCATATCTTCAAATATAGAGAAATGTGGAGCATTCTCCTGAGCTTCTGCAGTACAAATTAGTGTGCCTTTGACAGTCTAAAACCTTGTACACTTTCCTTCATGTCTCATGCAATGCTTTTCAATAAGAAACAATGAATGCAAAACTCACAACACCATAGACAACATACACAACACTTTTCATCAAAAGTAAGAAACCACAAATTCTTCATGTCAGCATATCCTTCAACTTGACAACTTTCACCTGTCCATGAACTTTAGAAGATAAGGTACAACTATGTACAGATGATACTAATCAAATAGCAAGCTCATGACTTTTGTCATCATATCCTTCACCTCACAAATTCTCTGATCATCACTCCTTTGACAGCATATACACATCACTATGCTTTCCATCTCACAATGCTTCTGATCACTTACTCTTCTAACATCACTGATCACCATTATGTTGACATCAATGACAACATATGCAACAATCTCCCCTTTTTTCATTGATGGCAATACTAACATGATATGCAAATTTTTCTCCCCCTTTTACATCAAGGGCAAAGGCCTAGTGGTCTTCCTCTATATTGGAAAAAACATACAAGCTCCCCCTGTCTAAACAATCCTTGTCATCATTCTTAGTCTCTTATCTACCTTCTCCCCCTAAGAGGTAGCCATCATCAATCCAGGGATAATAAATGTGTCTTGAACTGCTCCCCCTGGATAGATGCATCATATGTGCATCTAGTTAGATTGAATAAGGAGGGGCAACAACCCCTAACTTCTATTTGAGATATTCAAATGTGTCCTTGGAAAGTGCCTTTGTAAAGATGTTTGTCACCTGCTCCTTTGTAAGTACATATTCCAATTTTACCTCTTGATTTGCAACTTTCTCTCTTAAAAAGTGATACTTGATAGATATGTGCTTAGTTCTAGAATGCATCACTGGATTCTTTGAAATATTGATGGCACTTGTATTGTCACATAGAATGGGAATGGGCTCATCATACAATACTTTGATATCCTTTAATGTTTGCTTCATCCACAATACTTGAGTGTAGCAGGATGTTGCAACTATATATTTTGCTTATGTTGTTGATAAGGAAACTGAATCCTACTTTTTACTAAACCATGAGACCAATCTATCTCCCAAAAAGAAAGATACGCCACTGGTACTTCTCCTATCATCAACACTATCAGCCCAATCTGCATCAGTATATGCACTCAGGGAAAAGTCATCACCTTTTTGATACCATAATCCATAATCTGGAGTGCTCTTCAAATATCTGAAAATCTTTTTGACTGCCTCCACATGTGTTTCTTTTGGATCAGCTTTAAATCTTGCAACCATGCAAACTACTTGCGTAATGTCAGGCCTTGATGCTATTAAGTATAGTAGGCCCCCAATCATAGACCTATATAAATTCTGATAATCTTGAGGTGACTCATCATCTTTACTCAAATGAAAACCTGTTACCATAGGAGTACTCACTAGTTTGCAATCTTCCATACCAAACTTTTTCAACATCTCCTTGACATACTTTACTTGAGAGATAAATATGCCTTCATCTAATTGAGTAATTTGGTGTCCAAGAAAGAATGATAGCTCACCTATCATAGACATTTCAATTCCTTCTGCATATTTTCTACAAAATTCTTACACATCTCATCATTGCCACCAAAGATTATATCATCAACATACACTACTACTATTAATATTTTCTCATTCTCAATTTTGATATAAAGATTTCTATCTGCGGTACCTTTCTTGAATCCCTACTGAAGCAAATACTTGTCTAACCTTGCATACCAAGCCCTCGGAGCTTGTTTGAGACCGTGTAAATCCTTCTTAAGTTTGTATACCATGTTTGAGTCTACTGATAGCTAAAATCCTTCAGGCTACTCTATGTTAACTTCCTCTTCTAAATCACCATTCAAGAAAGTAGATTTGGCATCCATTTGATATACCTTGAAGTCCTTGTGAACTACAAATGCAAGAAACATCCTGATTGCTTCCATTCTTGCCACCGGAGCAAATGTCTCCTCAAAGTCAATTCCTTCCACCTGTGAATAACCTTTACAGACCAACCTTGCTTTGTTTCTAACCACTTCTCCATCTTCATTTAGTTTATTTCTAAACACCCATTTTGTCCCTATCACATTTTTGTCAGTAGGTCTTGGCACCAATTCCCAAGTCTGATATTTCTCTATCTTATTTAATTCTTCTTCCATTGCTTGGATCCATCCTTCATTGGGCTGTTAGCATCAGCAAAAGTTTTAAGGTTCTATCTTAGACAACAAAGATAAGTTTACCTATTCATTTGCCCTTGCAAATCTTCTTCTAGTCTATACTCCTTCATTCTTATCTCCAATTATTTGATCTTCTGAGTGGTTCTTCTAAACATACTTGGCAGGAGTCTTGGGGACCTTCTCTTGTGTTTCTTCCTTTTCTTCAACTTCTTCTTCTTCTTCTATGCAAGTAGATTTATCTAAACAACAATCTTCTTACTCATATGTGATTGGATGTGACTCTTCATCAACCCTAACATTTGCACTCTCAACTGTCTTCCTTAGTCTTTTATTGTAGTGCTTGTAAGCTTTGCTTCTAGTTGAGTATCCAAGAAAAATTCATTCATCAAATCTTGAGTCAAACTTTCCCAAACCTTCTTCATCTCTTTTGATGTAGCATTTTCTTCCAAAAACTCTGAAATACTTGACAGAATTTGGTCTTCCATTCCATAGCTCATATGGTATCTTGGTGTTGTTCACTCTTAGTTGTCCTTTGTTAAGAATATAGACAACACTATGGACTACTTCTTTCCAATATACATCAAGTAGCTTGGCTTCATTCAACATTGTTCTTGCCATCTCTTGGACCATTCTATTCCTCCTTTCCACTACTCCATTTTGCTGACAAGTTCTTGTAGCAGATAGGTGCATTTTTATTCCATGTTCTTCACAATATTCCTCAAACTCATTTGATGTGAACTCACCACCTCTATCAAACCTTAAGCACTTGATTCTAGAATTCATTTCATTTTCAACCATGGATTTGAAAATCTTAAACCTACTCAAGGCTTCTGATGTTTCTTTTAAGAATGCAACCCATGTCATCCGAGAGTAATTGTCAATAAGCAACATAAAATACCTCTCACCTTGGAGACTCTTTGTCATGGTAGGTCCACACAAGTCAATATGAATCAATTCTAATGGCCTTGTAGAAGAATACCCCTTGGTCTTGAATCTTATCCTTGTCTGCTTCCCAATTTGACATTCTTTGCATAAGGTGCTTGTAGGCTTGATAATCTTTTGCATGTCTCTTATTGCTTGTATGGAGATGATCTTCACAAGATTGTCAAAGTTGATGTGTCCCATCCTTTTTTGCCACATCCAGCATTCATTTGTATGTTCTAAAAGACAACTTATTCCATTAACACCCTTTAGGTTGTACAAGTTGTTTTCTATCCTAGCACCTTCTACCACCAATATACCTGAATTTGTTCTTCTGATTTTACATCCTTGTTCATGAAATATGAGGTTGTATCCTTTTCTGCACATCTGACTTACACTGAGAAGATTGTGCTTGAGACTTCTACATATAGAACATCTTTTTTTTTAGATTTTCCATCAATACTTATGGTACCCTTTCCACAAATCTTTGCAAATGAATTGTCTCCAAACCTGACTGATCCGTCATTCCACTTAACAAGATTGATGAATTTACTCTTATCACCTGTCATGTAGCTTGAACATCCATTGTCTATAACCCAGAGATTTGTTTTCCTTTGAGCATGAAATTTTGTTTGGACAATCATTGAATTTTCAGCCTCTTTCCTTGTTTCCTATCTTTTGGAAGTGCCACTCTCCTTGTCTTGCTCAGTAACATCTGCCATCTAAAGTTTTGAATTTGCTAATCCACTTCTGCAATATCTTTATATATGTCCAACAGTATTGCAGATATGACATATTACATTCACATCCACTAATGAAGCAAGAGGATTACTACTTACAAAATTAACTCTATTCATTCTAGACTTGCATTCCATAGCCTTATGACCATATTTATTGCAGATAAAATAATAGCCAAAGAATGCATAATTGAACATGTTTATGAAGCTTTGTCTTACATGGAAAGGTCTTTCATACCTTCTTTGAGACATGACTAGAATGAGATCTACTCCTTTAGGATCATCTAGATTTCCAAACTTTTCTTTCTCCAATTCTTTTCTGAGTGAAAGAATTTCTTTCTCAAGTTTTGTGCATTCATTTGTCTTAGCTTCAATCAAAGCTCTTTGTTCTTGGTTCTCTTTCCTTGCACATTCCAAGTCTTCAAGATTAGAGATAAGTTCACCTTTAAAATCAACTTCACATTCTTCTTCATCTATAGTCTTGTCAAACATATCAGAGATTACCATGGCCATGAATAGGGACTCTCCTCTATCATCTTCTGATGAGTAGTGATCTACTTCTTCTGAGGAGTTGTAGTCTTTTTTGGAAAGGAGGTTCCTTTTGAAGTTGCTTCTTTTGAAACCCTTGCTGCTATTTTCATTTTCTCCAAAAGGACATTTAGAAGCATAATGGCCAACTCTTCCACATTTAAAACATTTGAAAGGTAACTTACCTTTATACTTGCTTGAACCCTTCAGCTTTCTCACAAAGTTTGGTTCTTCTTCCTCAAATTCACTATGTTGACCAGATGTTCCTTCTCTCTTCACAACTTTGAAAGCAGGTTCTCTTTTGGATGTACCTTGAACTTCATTTTTCATCTCATCAGTAGTGAGGGAACCAAATAGCTCTTCCATGGTGAGTTTCTTCAGATCTTTGGCTTCTTCAATAGCATAAATTTTTGAATCAAACTTGTGAGGGAGAGTTCTCAGGACTTTTATCACAACCACTAAATCAGTCACTTCTTCACCTAGTCCTCTGATTACAATGACTGCTTCATCTAATCGAAGAAAATAACTAGCAATGCTTTCTTCTTCTTTCATCCTTAGATTCTTAAACATTTATCTATAATTTTGTAGATTTGCTTTCTTTACACTGTCATTTCCTTCATAGAGATTTTTTATTTTATCCCATATCTCCTTGGTTGTCTTACACTGCACTACCTTGACAAACTCTGAATTGGTTAGACCACTCAAGATAGCATTCTTGGCTTTAGCATTATTTTCATGGGCCTTCTTCTCATCCAAATCTGCAATAGAATGAGCAGGTTTAGTATAATCATCCATTGCAACTCTCCAAACATCATACCCTAGCATGGTAAGATAAGATTCCATCCTGACACTCAAGAAGGTATAGTTAGTTCCATCAAATATTGATGTTTTACAAGAAGAGGACTCTCTCTAAACCATGTGTTCTAAACCAAGATCTACCTTCAGCTATTAGGTTGCACCAAGGAACCTTGTGTTGGTAGTGAGCTACCCCCTTGTCAGTGAGGTGTTCAACGCTAACCTCGGGATTCATGACATGGTAGTGAGCCTCTCGTGGATCTGGGTTAAGTCTGGCATTTGTAGTGAGCATTGACAGCTCGAGCTTTTGGTGCAACAACAAATGATTTCAACAATTGGTATCAGAGCCATGGGTCACGGGTTTGAATCCCTCAGGTTGCGTTGAGGGGGGGATTGTTGGCAGTGAGCTGCCCCCTTGTCAATGAGGTGTTCAACACTAACCTCAAGATTTGTGACATGACAGTGAGCCTCCTCTAGATCTAGGTTAAGTCTGGCATTTGTAGCGAGCATTGATAGCTCAAGATTTTGGTACAATGGCAAATGATTCCAACACATTGCTCTAATACCAATTGTTAGAACACTCTGATATGCTGAGAGAGGGGTGAATTAGTATATGCCACAATTTAATCCAATTCAACTTTATCAACAAAAATTTTCTACTGCCTTAAACAGATAAATAGATAATGAAGCAATTCAAAACCCAATCACACAGCCACACAACCATAACACTAGATTTACGTGGAAAACCCTAGAAGGGGAAAACCATAGTGAGCAAGCTACTTGGATCTACTGTCCAAATCTAGCCTCACAAATAAAAATAGGTTTACAACAAGTTTTATGGGCTACAACCCAAAGGAAGCTACAACTACCTAATACATAGTTTTATGTGCTACTACCCAAAGGAAACTACAAGTCCCTAAAGGGCTACAACACTTAAAAGAAGAGGCTACAACCTTTGTACAAAACAGTTGACAAATTTTGTTGGTTCAATTAGCTCTGCAACATCATCTTCTTTGACACTGACAAAATGACTTCAATCCCTTTGCTCAAAAAGCTCTTCTATCTTCAACACACTTCCACAACACACCACAAAGAATCCTCTATTATAAATCATGCACTACAGTCACAAGATTTCCTTCTCAGCTTCTGGATCACTTATCTCCTTCACACACACACACATACTCACTCTTCACACTCGCACATACTCACATATTCATCCTCACACACTCTCATACACTCTCATACCCTTTGCAACAATATTGATCTTTCATTTATATCCTCCGCAAGTCTTCAAAACATCATATTTATCAGCCTCAAATGAACTGTGTAACATGAAACGTGCAACAGCCAGAACATGTCATCCTCCAAGTCATCAGTGGTAATGTAGGAAACAAATCCCATTATGTGGTTCATACCAAGTGATAACTAGGACCTATTTTACCTCAGCACACATCTCCATGCTGGCACACACTTCCAAACACATGATGCAATTACCTAAACACACTAAGTCAGCTCAGCAAACACTTATCCATCCGTGTATTTAGCTCCAGACCTAAATCGGTACCAGCGAAACAAAACAACATCATGCAAATCATACACCAAGTATTATATGAATTGAAAAACATTCCCAGACATTCCTTTTACCAACTCATGCTACTTCCTACTGGCGCAAACAAATAGACATTGATGCTAGTATCCCTTGCAAACTTTGATTACACTATGTTGATATAGAACATTGAAAAACATACTTGCGGTAGTCCACAACACTTGAAACTTGAATTGAACAAACATTTAGACAATATGAACTTATCTTCTAAACATCAAAGCCAAATATTATAGTGCAGTGAAATGCAATGACCTTTACTTTCTCCTTCTGATAGTCTTAACTAGCACCAAGACTTGTCTTCACTTAGCTGACTCTAAAAACCACTGCAGTACACCAAATCATTTGAAACTTGAATCATGCATGACGTTTACCCATATTTGACTATCCTCGAAACCACAAAACCATGTCTTCAAGTGCGGATAAGTACAAACTATTATATTACCTCTTTGAAACTGCAACAACACTATATCATCACTATCTTCACTCTACTAGCTCTGAAAAGCTCTGCAGTAACTTTTATGCTCTAAAATTTGGATCATGCATACTTCATATCTGTCTCTATCTAACCTCCAAACCGCAAGGCCATATCTTCAAATGTGGAGAAATGCAGAGCATTCTCCTAAGCTTCTGCAGTACAAATCACTGTGCCTTTGACAGTTTGAAACCTTGTACACTTTCCTTCATGTCTCATGCAATTCTTTTCAATAAGTAACAATGAATGCAACATTCACAACATCATAGACAACATACACAACTCTTTTCATCAAAAGTAAGAAACCACAAATTCTTCATGTCAGCATATCCTTCAACTTGACAAATTTCACCTATCCATGAACTTTAGAAGATAAGGTACAACTATGTATAGATGATACTGATCAAACAACCAGTTCATGACTTTCTTCATCATATCCTTCACCTCACAACTTATCTAATCATCACTCCTTTGACATCATATACACATCACTATGCTTTCCATCTCAAAATGCTTCTGATCACTTACTCTTCTGACATCACTAATCACCATTCTATTGACATCAATGACAACATATGCAACAAAAGTGTCATTAGCCCCGCCTTATAATTACTTTTCTATGTTTTGTGCATTAGGATCAAGAATTACACACTTAACGATCAAAAAGGTATTAAAATAGGTCCTAATTAACAAGTGTAAACATTTTAGGTCCACCCGGGTACTAAACTAAGTGTTAAATGGTAGTGTACACATTTTACGACATAACATTTAGCCCCCACTTTAGTCTTGGTATGAACTTACGTTTGAACTCATACTAAAGGATGGAAAAGACAAATTTCAAACACAACAAACATAGAAGCCAAAGAATTCTTCCAAGGCTAAGAAGTGATTAAGCCCCCAAGCTTAGGATTCTAAGGTTACAAACATGTAGGATAATAGAAGCCATATAATGTAACCAAAATTGAGGGGTAATCAAGCCTCAAAGTTTAGGATCCTAGGAGTCTATGATGATTGACATACACATAAGACATGTGACATAATTCACTCACATATGAAGCACTTAGAAACATAAGATAAGACAAAACATACACAAAGCATAATCTTGAGAACTCACAATGTATACACGTAATACACAAAGCATAGATGTCATACACAAAGTATACACACAATACACAAAGTATACACACCATATACAAAGTATACATGCTTGATGTGAAGCATGCACATAAGGCATAAAGTATACATAGAATACACATGAAATACAAATGGAATACATGTGAAGCACTTAGAGACGTACATAAGGAACACGTAGAGAGAACACATGTGAAGCACACATGAGTCATGAAGAATATATAGAGAATAAAAAGGTATGAGGAGAATACACACATCATACATTAACTACAAGAAACATAATACAGAAGACCTTGAGTCAACATGACAAAGGAGACCTTGATCTAAATGATGTCTCAATCATGATGCATCATTCCCCAAGATGAAATAAAGAAGAATGCTAAGGGATTAGTTAGAAATGAGAAGCACAAGAGGAGTATAAACACATCATACACATAATTTGCATTAAGAAAAGTGTTTCTACTTAAGGGAATGCACAATCCACCTCCTGCAAGAGGAATTACACGAAGCCTTGCAGAATAAGAAGGTGAAGTGACCCTACTACCAAATTCTAGTTGGTGGCGCAACCCTTCTCCCAAACATGCAATGAGCTTTGGCTCAAGAGAACAAGATAGACTCAAGATCTTATTTTCAAGCTTTCCATAATCTTTTCCAAGAGAGTGGAGTAACAAAGATAATCAACAAGTGTTTAGATAGAAAGATGAGAGTAGGGCTCATAGCACGATATATGCCCCCACCTTAAAGTGATTGCTAACTCCATCATGAAGCAATTGTCTTTAAGGTAGAGTGAGTAAGAAAGATAGAACAGGCACGAGAGATTTCTAAAGGCACATGCCCAAATGATATGTGTTTTCAAAAGCTACATCGCAACAAGGGGTTGCCCCCGAGGAGAGAAAACCAAGGCGATGCTTATAGGAATGATACACAATGGCTTGTGTAGTCATGGTATGATGCTGAGAATTTCTACAAGGTGCCACATAGATGGAAGAAAGATCACATGAGAGTATACATAAATTGAATCATGAAAGGATGCTAAATCATCCAAGGAAAAATAAAAAAATTACACATTATGACATATAGAAGAATGTAGATACATATAGAGGAATGACACAACACATTCTTACTCCTTGTACCTTTGTGCTAGCAAGGGTGTCAAGGGAGAACCACAACATCACAATATGGGGATAACATTACATGCAAACATAACACAAATGAGAGGGAGGGACCACACTTGTGAGTTGGATTATAACAAATCATCCTCCCCCAACTTGATTATAAAATGGATGGAGGAAAAGGTGCTCTAGGGACTACATCAAGCATGGTGAGACATGCTAGAGCCAAACCTTGTTTGAAGTTGTTGAATTTTGTCTTCCAAGACTCAACATTCGTTAGTGGAATGACCAAGTGCTCAATGATACGCACAATAATGAGGTTATGAATGATGATTTTTTTGAATCTTTTTGTGTTTTAGAGTAGGAAGAGTGATTAAGTGGTCTTTGAGTAGACTCAAAAAATTACACTCTTGTTGAGATAGAAGAGAAGATTTAGGTGGAGTAGGAAGCAATCTTCTTTGTTGTGGACATGGTGGAGAGAACGTAGGAGAAGGTTGCAAACCTAAACCTCCTTTAGACAAGTGTGTTGTTGGTTCCACGGGTTCCTTAATTCCTTGTTCTTTACATCCTAACCCATTTCCATTGTATCCTTGTTTAGAAAGAATTTTGAATCCAAGCCCATAATGCTTCTCCAAGTCTGAAGGAAGAGGAGAGGTGTCATGCCCACTTTATTACGAGTGGCCACGACACGAGAAAACACATGTCATGCCACATTATCCATGTGGTCATGACATGAACTACCAAAAATTTTCCCCTCATCCCTAAATCCTTATCGCACAAGATGGGGTAGGAAGACAAGGCATGGATGATATATCCAAGACGCCTTGTCAGATGAACTAGACCAAGGAAAGTAACAAAACAAAACAAAACAAAATAGAAAACTAACAATCGATACACAAAGCAGTAAGTGGAGACACCCAAATTCATCTAAGATTATAATCTAGCCCATAGCTAAGAGAGAGAGAGAGACATAAAATAGTCCATACACGAAGGAACAATGTGAAGAATACAAGGCATAAAGATTTATAACCAACTTTAAAACATAGCGTAAAGTCGTAAATGAGTGAACGAAAGCATGGACATATAGGGAAACAATAAGGCAATATAGAAGTTATTTTCCTTAATACAATTTCCTACAATGAAATATCAACCTTGAGACAAGAGATAAACCATTTCATTATAAGGTAAAAGAATTGAAAACAATTTTAAAACCCCGCATGGACCCATGAAAGGACTACGGGAACTACAACATAGTTGTATCACATTAATGCATAATTGATGATTATAAACAAGGAGTGGTTTTCCATCTAAAGAAAGAGTCAGTATCTACATCTAAAGATAATATAATTCAATTACAAGGTGGAGGCCACCTTCCCCACACATGCAAGAGTCGCGCTCCAAGAATAATTACAAGATTTAATAGTAACATGACAACATGATATAATAAAAAAATGATGTGCTCAATGGCACAATTATCAACTAGAGTACAACCATGCGTCGCAGGACCAAGATCTTGCTAAGTCTTCATTTGATCCTCTGAACGGAGACCAATGGAGGGTGCTGCTCTCCTCCCAACCATATTACCATCGTCGAGTGCAATGGATGTCCATTGTGCCCTAGGCAACCCCCGAGCTACGAAGAGAGGAGATCAAGAAACTGCCACAAGACTAACCAACTCACACCACAAGGGCCTCAATAAGATAATAGGTCCAACACATAACTACAAAACATGAGACTCACACACACTGACAAGAATAACATAGGAAACGACAGGTCTACAAGTACCAAATGGACCATCACCCATGACATACATAATATACAACATTGAAGTGCAAACACCATAAGGTCACTCATGCCTGAGAAAGTGGGAGGAGAAAGTAAAACTGTCATAAGGAACATCATTAAAATCTAACTCTAAATATATCTCTTTTTTTTTCTCTTCTTTCCTACTATTCAAGGATGACAATCATTTGTTCACAACAAAAGAAACATTTCAATATTAGATCTAATGATTACATAATAGTGTTACTTACTAGCATTGAAGATAAGTCTAGATAAGAGTATGTTAATGTACTCTAACATGCCTATCTTAAACAAATCTAAACCTAACCAATACTGAATAGGTATCCCATTAATCAAATTAAAAGTTGCAAACAAAAGAGTTCAAAACAATTAAAATAAAATAATTCTTAAAGATATTTACACTTTCCACCTAGAATACCAATCATCTTATTTCATGATGCTGTAACAAAAATATGTCGATGTAGCATCATAATTGTTGATGTGGACATAACAATACTAGGTTAAGGTAGTGGGATTGTGAGTTGGCTTCCAACCAAATGAGCCATGAAAGTCAATCGTACCCCATCAAAAAAAATAGAGAACCTTACACCTCATTTCAACTTCCAAAAAGAACGAATTAGATCACTGGCTTGGAATAAGTGTTGGCTCCTCTACTAATCAACAATAATTGTAGGTCAGTATTTTTAGGCCTACCAAAAGGGAGTTTGTAGACAAGGTTTGGTCAACCAATGAAAACAAGGACAAGGCATTCGTACTACCTGACGAATTACCTCTAAGAGTTGCCATCCCAATGACTGCAACAACTGCAGGATAGGCCCATAGTGGACTATGATAAATGCTAAAGAAAACTGTTAAGCAATTCCACTGGTGGGTAATATGCTAGACATTTCAACCTCACCCGCGGCCCCCCTGTCTGTGCCAAATGAGACATAAAAAATACTCATGGTCTCTCTGCCTGTGCCAACAGGGACGTATAGAGAGGCACATAATCTCTTAGACAAAATGCCTCAAAACGTGATGCCTCATGGGAAGCATGACCGCAAGCTTGCACTAGTCGATCTGCTAAAATAGTTTTAGGAAAAAAAAAGAATTAAACCAAAATCTATTGGTCGGTGTAAAGGGAGGTTCCACTACCCTTGCCAACACTTTCCCTGCTCACTAAAATGAGAGCTAGGAACTTAAGCAAGGGCGTCCTCCAACAGCGTAACGAAGGGAGGAGAAAATTGTTAGATGTTATAATCGTGAGTGTCCCGATAGACGTGTATGCAAAAGTGGAACTAAAAGAAAGCACAAATACTGTTAGACAAAAACACCTCTGGGGAAAATGTTCACATAGAACGAAATGATTTCAGACTGTGCAAAATGGGTACATTAAAATGGCTATGAACTTTCGAGCTAATGCAATGGCAGGCGTAAAGGCAGGTTCCACGGCCTTTGCACATAGTCCGCGACCTGTGACCAGATGGCACTTGGACTATAAGGCTGAGTGACTCTAAGGATAAATCACACAAATGAAAAGTCTACAGAACACTCTCTAAAGGATAAGTCTAAAAGCTAAAGAAACTTAAAATGAATAAATTGTTAGTAACAAAAAGGGGACGACGCCCATCAACTTTACTGGGGACCCCTACAGTCTGTGCCCAGAAAAGGGCCCGTAACAGATAATAACCTCTATCAAAGCATAAGAACAAAGTAAATCAACACATACAAGTATTGCAACTACCCTGGTGGTTTATATGTGATCCCATCCTAAAGACAGAGCGCTCATATGTTAAACGGACTACATCAGAGTTCCCATCTCATGAACAGAAAAGGGTATGCAGGAGACACATATAATATGATTTGTTTTGAAACTTTAGAAACTATAAATCAAGCCAACTCTGGAGTAAGCCTAGAGTCTACGGTAAACAAATATGTAACAAGAAGAAACAGAGCAAGAAGGCGCACTACTGTTATACACCCAAAACCAACAAGAAGGTGGGGTCTCAAGGACTGAGTGGATTATTGAGCATTCCAAACCGGTTTGAAAAGAAAGCACTTACTTGGACTATAATGAGATGCAGAAGAAAAAGAATGGAGGCCTCTCACTATACTCCTCCTTCTCCCTTCACCTTGCTTTCGTTCTTCCTGCCTTTTTTTTCTAGAATTCCCCCCCTCCTCTTTGCCTTTCCCCCTAAAATATCCCCAAAAACCCCTAACCCTAGTTTTTTGTTTCTTTTTTCCAATTAGAGAAAAGCCTTCCCTTTTGCAAGGTCCAAAGAACTCAAGTATCCCCATCAAAAGGAAGGGGAGCGGCCCTAGTCAATCCGTCCCCATTACCAAAAATAGGATCCTCTCAAAAACATGCATATATATATATATATATATATATATATATATATATATATATATATATATATATATATATATATATATATATATATATATATATATATATATATATATATTTTTCTAGTACTAAGGTAAGCCAAAATATTTATAAGGCACCATAGAAAAGATTACTGTCAAAGAAAGAATAGCTTGAAAACATCATCTCCATGATAACTAGCTTGCACTCTCACTAAAAGAATCAACCTCAAAATAGACATTCAAAATATAAAACCCTTACCCAAAACAATTTCCTCTAAAATCTTACAAGGGCTGAAACACAAGATGATACTAATACAGTCGACATTTTAACATGCTAAAACCTATGAATGGAGAGACTATAGAAAGCTGACCAAAAAAAATCATAATTATATAATTTACTTATACTAGATATGTCATAGTACTTAAGGACTCCATTGAATTGATAATCGTCATTAAAGAGAAATTGCTTGGCAAGAAGGGTTGACTAACAAAGTTAAGCATGACACACTAACGTAAGAGCATCTCTAGGATAAATGGAGAACAATCATTTCAAAACAAAAATCAACTCAACATTAGATTAAACTATTCTATCCCTAACATACATCCGAACTAACTTATAACCCACGAAGTCAGTTGCGAAACCAACCATAAAATGCAAGAACCCCACTACGAGAGAAGCTACACTAATTCAACTTCTCAACACAAGCACGAGCATAATTGCGACATATCTAAGAAAGCATTATGATAGGTCATAACATAACATTTAGAAGCACGGGGTCACATCACAAGGGTCGACAACTATTTCGTCTCACATTAAAATAATATGCAAGGCCCTCCTACAAAAGGGTTAGACATCCAACATTGCCTTTGCTTCAAGCATGAAGGTTACTTGCAACAATACCTAGCAAGCCGATAAGACATCCAAAGAGGTGGAGGGGCATTCAAATGAGAATACGCGCCCACACAAAGGTGGAACACAACACTAACGAGTTTACACACACTACATGGATTTCAAAACTCAAAAGTGATCCAATTAAGAAGCAATAGGGTGGACACCGGTACAACCCTCGACTCACAACCAAATAGAGAGGTCTAGGTGACTGACATACCACATGAGAACAAGGTAGATAACTCGACCACTGGCTAGGTGAGGTGTAATAGTCAAATGGTTAATGGTTCCATGTCTCCTCCTCCACATCCACCCATTGGTCAATACCTGTAGAAGAATATCCTACACATTCAGACAACCATCAAATCCAACAAATAGAGATCATAGCCGAAGCAACATATAATGACCAATGAGGATGCAAAATCTAGTGAGGTTCATATCTACCATATAATTACATCATATAATCATCAACTCATCTTATCATTTACTCTAGACTATAAAATGAATTAGTATGTACCAGTGAGGACAAGGGCGGGCCTTACAAGAGGTCATATGATTGTCTTTGTTGAAATGTGTTAAAGAAGAAGGATCATTCTTTTTATCATGGTGAGGAGGGTCAAACTTTGTTTCAACCATCCCATGGGGGTTGAAACCTAAAGAGACCTCATCACTACCACGACATGTACTAGAATTAGATGGTACTTTATCACAAACGGTCATCATTTCTATAGAAGAAGGCGGATCTTCATCTATTTTAAAGGTTCCATCATCATTAAACTTGAGTTTAAACTTTGTAGGAGTATGATATTGTGTTGAAGAAATTTCATTTACCTTCGAGGTCTTTGGGTGCAGGGGTGAGATTTTATTTTCATCCACAAAGGAGGGTGTAAAATCTAACGAACCCCAATCATCACCAAAAAATGCATTCAAAGGACCAACACTATCTTGACCAACACTATTGTTAGAAGTGGAGGATAGTGGTTTTTATTTTAAAGAAGGGATCAAATCAGTTAAAGGAATTTGATATCTCACTTCTGTTTGTAAGCAACTTTCCAAATATGGATCAACTTTAATTATATGTATTTCATTTTCAAAGGTGAATTTTATTGAAAGATGAAGGGTAGACGGGACTACCCCCATGGCATGGATCCACTGCCTACCAAGAAGAAGATTGTATGAAAGAGCATTAGGCATGACCTGGATAATGGTAGGCAATGTCACAAGTCCAACCTTAATATCTAAGGTGATGGTACCTAGTGATTGCTTATCTACATTATTGAAGCCACGAATGCTCATTTTATTCAGTTTAATGAGAGATGTATCAATATTAAGTTTATGTAACAAATCTATTCCACAAACATTAAGACCTGATCCACCATCAATCAAAGTGTGTCTTATCCTCTTGTTACCAAACGTGATGAATATCATAAGAGGTTCATATTGGTTTTGAACTTCTATGGGAGGTAATTCATGTTGTTGAAATGATATATCTGATATCACATGCATACAACTAAACAGAGATGCTACATCATTTAGTCTAGCAAAAGGTGGAACAACTACCTTTAGTAGAGCCTCATGGAGCATTCTTTGGTATGTAGGTGATGTTTGTATTAAATCCCATAGAGAGATCTTAGTCGGAGTAGCATGGAGCTGCTTGACAAGATCATATTCTTTACCAATATGTGGAGGAAGATGAGGTGCTTGAGGTAGGATAGGTTGAGAAGGTGGAAAAGAGATGGGCACACTTGGTGCATGCTTACTTTTCTTATTATTACGGGTGTTGTATGTGTGAGCAACCACATCATAATGAGATTGATGTGACACACTTTGAACACCTTCATTTCTTTGAGTAATTTGTTTTACATAATTGAGGATGTAACCTGGGGGTGAGGTGGTGTTAGATCACCTTGAACCGTAATCATCAATTTAGAGAAAAGAGGTGAACTGCAATTACTCACTATCCCTTTAGTGGGTGGAATAAGTATATTAATGTTGATTGAATTGCCATTGTTTTCCTTTTGAGTAAGCTCAACATCCATCTCCAAGGGATTTAATGTGAGAGACTGCTCCTCATCCACTAATGCTTCATCCTTTGTTAGGTTATCGGTCCAAGACCTTTGCTAAAAACAAGTTTTATGCATGTGCTGAAATTGATCTTTAAGTTGCATCTAGTTAGCGTGCCACATAGTTATTCCTCTATTTTGCAGAAGCTTTGCCTTCCCTGGGTCCTATTCTTGCTTCCTGCGGGGTCGCGATGACATCCATGTCAATCAATGTGTTCTATCTATCCTGAGGTATCATTGGTTTCACTGAAGGTTGCTTCCCCACTCGGAATCCCAAACACTCCCCACATAGAGAGCCGAGGATGACATGGTCAAAGACTCTATATTGCAATGGTATTTTGTGGTGGGGTACTTGTTCACTAGAACCATTCCAAAGCTTCCATGGGGTCGAAAAAGGTATGAGGTGGACCAATGTGTATACATTGTCCACGGTGTCAACAAGAGTAAGCATTTCACTGGGAACATATACTTCATTGGGCCTTTAGGTTGATCACTACGAGTTGGTGAAGGCATCACCTTGGCATGGAGATGTCGAATCATAAAGTAATATCTATCATGATGGGGGAAAATTCAAACCTTAGCGGTGGTCGTTGATTTGGGAAGATCTACGATAGGTATTCAAAGTCTGGAATGGTTGTCTTCCCTCACATGTTTGATATTAATGGTGCCCCAGCTAGTTTAATGAGGCCCTCTGCTCATCATTTCACATAATTGAGTATGCAATTTCAATCCCTAAACTCTGTGATTATTTCCTAGGCAGAGTTTCTTAGTTTTCTACGTCAAACGAGGAATTAATCAGTCAACCTAGAGTTGGAATTGTCATTAACAACCTATAGGTGTCCTCTGCTTTCTTTGGTGGATTAGGTTTTCATTTCCTAAAGATTGTAATTACTTTAAGGAGAAACCATTGTTAAGTTTCCTAGTTATCAAGAATCTATTTAAGAAGGTTGCCTAATTCACTCCAAGTAGTTGTAGGATTGCCTAAAAATTTATTCAAGAAACCAAAAACCCAAAACCCTCATACATTCAGCATGGCTAGTTCATCTCAAAAGGCTATGAAAAGGAAAAACAAGAAGAGATACAAAGAATTCAATGATGATATCTTAGCCTAATTACCTAGGTCCACTAAGACGCCCCGCCATTTGCCTCGTTCAGGAAAATTTGCAGACAAACTTTCTAATACTCATGGAGGTTGCAAAGATGTTATTCTCCCAATTGAAGGGTATACATTATTCAACTATCATTTTTGTAAATGTTTTAGGAGGACCCCTATGACTAACCCCTGGAGGTTGGGATTGGCTAGGTTACTAGTCTCAAATGTTTTTGTTAGTGTTGAGATGATCAAGGCACTGGTCAGGGATTATTCTCCTGAGAACAAGGCCATATATGGTAGTAATGGCAGCATCGTGGTAATGTTGGACCATGATTATATTTGTTCGGTGTTTTTTTCTAGACCACAACCTACGTGTGCCTTTAGACAAGGGGGATCTACTCTGGGAATATCACAGGATAAGTGTTGTTTATAGGGTGAGGTTTCTTCCCTGTCACATGCCTAAAGATGATGGAAAGCTGCATAAATTCAAAAATGATGAGAAGGAGCCATTCAGTTATGATCTCTTTGAGGATTATTTTTAGAAAACATATTTTGATGTGTGCCAAGTAATGCAGATAGATGCCAGTAATACACTTGTAATGTCCCCTTTTAGTAAGCTCAAATTGTTCACAACCTTGCACAATTTCAACTTACAAAAAGGAAGCATTAGTACTCCAAATTTTCTCTTTTCATATCATAATTAATATAGATCCATATTCTTTCCACATTTATCCTTGAACCTATAATCTCATAATCACATAATTCAAATTCATAGCCATATTCATATTCATATCCATAGGCCTTATGTTCTATCCTTGGAAGGATCATATGATGCCCTATCATTAATCCATCTCTAACTCCATAGGCATGGTTCGTTAAGGAGACACTAACCATCCCATACGGAAGCCCGGTGGCTTCCCACCTCACCAATCGGCTCCAAAGACTTCCCACCTCATCTATTGGAGAGCCACCTATCGTAGGGCACATATCACATTCATGAGCTCATCATACCATAGGCCCAAGGCTTCACATCACACCCAGAGGTACTTCGACTCTTGGCCCAAGAGACTGTTGGAGTCCAGGACAACACTGAGAGTGGGGGGTGAATCAGTGTTGTATAAATTTTCAAATCTTTTTGCAACTTTTAATTTATAAGACAAATAGAGAGGATGACATGAATAATTTGTTAAGAACATATGCATAAGATTGGTAATGAAAGGTGTGAACAAAATCTCATGAGTAAAACATTAATATACACACACAAAAAAAAATAACATGAAGCATGACACAAGTTTTTCACGAGTGGAAAACCCTCCTGGGATTTTCCACTCATGAAAAACCCGTGCAACCCTTTTGGCTTTAAGAACAAGTCATAATTATTAATAAAATGAATAATTATGACTTGTTCTTAAAGCCAAAAGGGTTGCACCTTGAGCGAGAAATATAGCATGAAAATTAATTACTATTGGATTGACTTTTGCCCAACATTGGGTTATATCACAAAAGTGTGTAAGGATAATAAGGTGAAAAATCAAATGAAGAAGATGTTGGAATAAGGGTTGATAAGGCCAAGCACATCCTTGTGTGGTTCTCCAATATTCATAGTTCTTAAGAAGGATGGTACATGGTGCAAGTGTGTGGACTATCAACGATTGATAAAATTATAACAAAAAATAGGTGTCAATTGCCCCAAATTGATGATTTTCTAGATCATCTCCAAAATTCCAATTTCTTCACAAAATTATACCTCACATCACCCAAGGTGTCATGAAGTTAGAATCAAGGAGGGAGGCTTAGTTACTATAATGTTCAATACTAATTAAGGTATCTTCTATTTGTTGGTTCTGTTGGAGTACAATACCACTGAGAGGGGGGGTGAATCAGTGGTATACAAATTTCAAAAGGACTTTGAGATAATCTTTGAAAGCTTTGAAATAGAGACAACTTCTACTAAACAGAGTTGAGGCATTATATAACTATAAACATCATGAAAACAATAACTGACACAACAATATCAAGAATGCATCAAACATTGTTTGAGACAATCTAAGTTAGACACACAAACAATTGATATCATAACTTAGGGATTAATTTGAAAAGTTTGATTGACCATATTCAAGATGGGCAGAGAATACCATTACAAACAATTATGTATGATGAATATGGGTTAATACAGATCAGATAAACATATGATATGCAAATAAGGAATCAAGCACATCAAAGATAATAACAACTCATAACATAGATATTGTCCTGAGTGGAAAACCCTCTTGGGGAATAAAAACCACTCTAATCACAATTACAGAGCCTCACTGGCTTAGAAGTCTCATTGACTTGTTATTATGCCTCACTGGTCTTTTCAATAATGTCTCATTGACAATATTGCCTCACTGGCATACAAAATCCAAAATACAAAAATTATATACACAGAGTATAACCTCTGTTTCTCTACATATCACTTCTTATCATCCTCTTCTCTCTATATTTTTTCATTAGGATGCATAAGAATTTATATGTATGAAACAATAAAAAAATGTGTTTGATAAACTTCTCTGCAAATATCATCTTCATTTGAAAAAATAAAATCATTTTTCTTCTCTGTATGCCCATTTCCATTCATGAAGAATTTGGAAAAATAAATTCATATCTCTCAAACAATCTTCACACAAATGACTTTCATATTTTCAGAGCCTTCAATCTATTCATATTATTCATCCCATTTGATTCTCTATCTCTGTATTATTGATATTCATCTGCAACTTCATTCCTGCAAAAAAAATCAATCACAATGCCCCTGTAATGACTTTTCATTTTCACTCCTTTGCATATTCTCAACTCTTCAAAAAAAATCTTTGATATTCTTCTATGTTCAAGAATATATCATTAATCCCTTCAAGAATTCATTCTCCTTTTCATTTTTCCATCTTCACCATTTTATTCAACAACTCCATAATTTCACCTGCAAATAAAAACATTCTTCACTCTGCAAAAAACAATCTTCAAAAATATTTATCCAATTTGCCCTTCCATCTGCAAGAGAAATAAAAGAGTTCTCCAAAAAAAAACTTTTAATCTTCTCATATCATAAAAGAATAATATCTAAAAAAGAAACTTTCCTTCTTAAAAATAAACTACTCCTTAATTTTCTTCTTTCCATGAACGAGAGTTTAAAAAATAGAAAAGAAAAATCTTCATAAAACCTCCTTAAAGATTCCATAAAGATATGCATTAAAAAACTCCTTAAAAATCTCCTTTTGAAAAGACTAAAAATAGTCTGAAAAAAAACTTTTATGGCTTTCTACCAAATTCGAACCCAACATAGCCTTTTAGGGATTTTTAGAACTCAATGCATATAAAAATCACTTTCTTTGATGTCATAAAGATATGACATTAGGGGGCCGACAAATTAAAGGTTTAAAACAAAGTTTCTAAAAATTAAAAACTAAGCCATTAATATGACTTAATCATTCTCCCCAATAGCCTTTCTTTTTGGCACTTAATGCATATAAAAGGAGACCAATATAGCAAGTTATCCAAGGTTAGGTGGGCCGGTTATGAAATGTATTAGAGCCCCTTTGATAAGTCACCTTAAGTGACTTTACCTCCAATAGGAAGTCCCCATAAAATTAAAACAAAAAGTGTAAAACTCATATGACGGGCACAGAGAGAGAAAGCTATGTTAGGATTTAATATTTGTAAACTCCATTCAAAACCTTTGATCACATAAATATATGTGATTTAACAAAACAACATAAAATGTATATGTCAAGACATAAGTCTTCAAACTAATATAACATCTCTGAAATTGTAATTCTCTGCCATTCATACTTTGTCATGAACATGTACTAAGGTATAATAAATCCTCATAAAGTATGGATAACATATGATCAATACCATCACATATGATCATGATCCTGAGCATACAGATATCTGAGCAACTCTGTATTGAAACCTTGATCATCTAACTCAATTGAAACGTCATCAACTAAACATCTTCATGTGAAACATGATAAGGATAGTCTTGAAACATGAAGAAAATCATATCAAGCTAACATATCAAACCAGTTTAAAGAGCCATCCTAAAACAAGCATAAATGAACATGTCTTACCACATCTTGACAATCTGCCATAGAGATGAGTAAGTGCCACCAAGGTCAAATCTGACAAGCATCATGGCATCAACACTATATAATGAACAAGCATGGTCCTGATCAACACCAGTATTGCCATGAATACCATATGAAGACAAATCTGACACTTCACATTTACCTTTAACATCATATGTTAGACAAATACCAAACCTGATCTCAACCTGATAAATATACCACATTTGAAAGCACACCAACATGATATGATCTGAGAACACAAATTATGAACACCACAATAAACTAAATCTACATTGCTCTTGCATTACTCTATGAAGATTATATCAAATGCCTGTGAAGACATGTATGAATGAAACATGATTGTGAATTGAAGCACATGAACTTTGTCAATCAACTTTGTATCACAAGACATATGCATTGCATCATATCTGCATCATACTTATCCTGATTGATAATCTTGAATTGCCCTTCATTCAGAGGTCTAGAATTATGAACTGAAACAAGAGACAATCATATCAATCATATCAAACCATGAACATGATGAACAACCCCTGTCAATATCAACACCTTGTGAACCTGCAAAACCTTTTGACATCAATGACAATCAATCTCCATCAGGTTCTACCTTTCAATTTAAGTAATGCGCTACCACCTTTACACAATTGATGAATGAGCTATTGAGACCTCTTATTTATACATTTGTCATAGTCTACTTAGATCATATATTCGTGTTTAGTCTAGGACTTATGAGACATAAGGATATATGCCTCAAATATTTATTCATTGGAACAACATAATGCCTCCATAAATTTGTCAAATCCTCTTCTTATGTGATTTCTTGTTGCATTAAGTTAAGGGGAATGTCAAGAATTTTTATTTATTAGAAATTATGCACAAGATTAGCATGGCTCACATACTAGCACGAGTTCCCCAACCTACAACAACCATTTGAAGTAGACACAAACATAAGAAAAATTATGCCATGGGTGTAGTCTTATTACAAGGAGATAGACACGTTTGTTACCATTTATAAATGTTAAAAAATTATATTATAAGTTACTACAATACACATGACAAGAATCTCTACACCTTAGTTTTAGTGATGAAGAAGTCGAGGTTTCAATACAGCCTAGGCAAAGAGATAGTAGTACACATTTACCACCAATCTTTGCAATACTTGCAAGCACAAAAAATGTTGCAATAATCATGGCACTAAAAATTAATGGTGTTATTTTAAAACTTCATATTGTCATTAAGTTCAAGATTGGTGTTACAAACAAAATGGTGGATATGCTCTTTGGGCCACCTCTTCCATCCAGAGTGAGTATGCTTAGCATGTTGAAGCCCTTTGGAAAAGAGGTATATACTAAAGATTACATGCATGACAATAATTTTTAGTGAAATATATTAGTTAAAAAAAAGGTATGACTATGGGGTCCTAGGGGATTCCCCTATAGAGCAATACCTTATCACCTGTATTCATATTGAGGTTTTTTAAATAACCAAAATGTGACCAAATATAATACTTTAGCATTAGGGGGGGGGGGGATATTTTATTTTATGTGATATAGGTAGGCAGTTTGGGTTGGGAAGCATGTGAAAAATGGGTGGGATGTTTACAGTGTTAGTGTAAATAGTGTCATTAAGTGCTTAGAAGCATTGTTGTAATTTCTTTTGCTAGGGTAGGGAAAATGACTAGCTTCCCACCTTATGCCTTAGTCAAGTCCCTTGAGGAACAAGTTAGAAGACACACCAAGTAGAAATGCAAATGTATATGTCTACTCTTATGATCTCACATGTTGATGCAATGCTCTAGATAATACTCAAGTGATGTGAATGTTTGATACCTAGTAATTTAAAATGAACCAAGGATTTGTCTTTTTATACAACACTCTAGCATACAAATTTGAATATTTCATGCTTGAGTTGGTGGGCAATGACTAGTTAGAAGCTAGTAGGGTTAGGCTCAAATTAAATTTGGTTTAGGAAAATGGGGATCAATCTCACACATAATGTTCCAAATCAAGTTTGAGGTTGCACCAACAATTTGAAATCAAGATTGAAAATATTAAATTTGAGAATTAGATCCAAACAACTCAAAAGTAAAGACTCAAAATTAAATAAAAATAAGTTAAATACCAACTCTTACTAAAATATCTTATTTAAAGACTAAATTATTATATTAGAGATAAAAGATGAAAGTAAAGACTAATGGAAAAAGTGCTATGATACATTTTTCATCCTTGCAAATGTCTGTACTCAATCATTACTTGACACTTCCCAATTATTCTCAGTATGATTACATGCTTCACTTTCATAAGATTTTTTTTTAAATTACTATACATATATGCCAACTCAAAACAATGTTTACAAAATGTGGCTATGCCATCTCAAGAAAATCCAAAACTTGTGGGGAATGTTGCAGGGCTTGACGCTACCTAATATCAAAATGATACAAGCAATATCAATATATCATCAAAACATGTATTTAAAATTTATATAAAACTATCTATATACACAACTTGTACCTGTATAAATACAAGTGTCTCGTGCACATGTGTATAGGTTTAATCCATGCGTCCTCTCCTTTTTGTTTCAAAGTATGAGATCAATGTGATGATGGCTTAAGGATACAAAAAAGGATAATAAATCATTATTAACTATTAATGTCAAAGCAATATCAATATATAATAAAAATATGTATTTAAATATATTTTAACTATTAATTACCTGTTTTTACCAAGTATTCCATGTTGTCTAGGTTGAATCGATACATAGACTCTCCTTTGTGATGATGGCCTAAGGATATAAAGGACAATTTAAATCAATTTCAACTAATAACACACAAGCAATATCAAAACATGTATTTAGTCTATTTAAAAGGACAATATAAAACTAAAACTATATTTACCTGTATTTACTTATTCCATTGTATCATCTCCATCCTCTCTTTTTTCCAATGCATCTATGATTGTCTCGTGCTCTTCCATAGAAATTGTCCATAGCTCTTTATTTGCAGGTTTTCCACGACACCTCAATAGTTTTATATTTGTTTCCACCACCAAATGTTAGTGTATAATCTTCTTATGTGTTTCATAATCTTCGAATGCATGCAAACCATTCTTCCTTATTAGGTATTATTGTAGCCAAGTGCCAACAACCACCACCAAACCTATTGGATAATGATAGCCATCATCAAAGAAGTTCTCAAACTTTTCTTAAGGGGATCAAAGAAGTTCTCAAAATTTTCTTAAGGGGATCATCGAACCTGTTGGATAATGATAGATATCATCATATTCTTAAGGTGCTATTAAATTATGTTTAGTATCCACACAACAAGCCAACCAATATTTTGTTTACTCTTCATTCTCCTCAAGTGCAACAACAGCATACACATGTCCTGCAAACAAAATTTGATTCAATAACTTGCACATGTCCATATAATCTGACCAATCTAAATACATGCATTCATATGTATATAAATAAATAAAAGCACTATAAAATAGTAATAAAGTGAAATAAAATGAAATAAATTTAATTAAATTACCTTCTTGTACAAGGTCTAAAACACGCTCATAATCTTCTGATACAAACACTTGATCATTGTCTCATATTGATCGTGTGTTTGTGTAGGTGTCAACGATCTTTGCTTCCACTCTTCAACCCATTCTGTATTCTCACATGCTTCCCAATCTCCTAAAATACAAAACTCACAAAAATATGAAGCTCTCTTGTCCAGATAGTCCATGTGCTTGCATTTGAACTCTTAAATGAATGCCATTTAGTAGATCCACTAATTGTCTCGCAATCAAGTCTAGGTAGAATGTTCCCTTCTTCAACCAACCAAAAGAATCGGTGAACTGTAGAGTACTCGCTTGATCTAGGTGTAGATAATCTTGTATTGCATAGTCAATCCACAATCCCACATGTATCTTTAAATTTTATCGCATCCTCAAATTTCAATTGTTGTCTAGTAAGAATTCTTTTAACACACGCACCAGCTCCATCATGTTCTCCTTTACCATGTCCAGCTTAAAAAAAACTCCACATATGTTGGACATTAAGTTCCTTGTGAACCCTACTTAACCAATAGAACATTTAAGCATTCTTGAACTGCCCCGTACAATTATCTGACCATATGAGATGTTCTGTCATCTAGATTCCTCTTTCTCTTAAATTTGTATAAAATATATTGAAACAATATTGAACTTGTAAACTCTGATGAGTGTAACCAGTTGTCACTCAAATAAAAATGATACTCCCTCAAAACTTTTCTATCATCCTTTGTGCTATCATCTACATGTCTATAAACAATATGAACAAACATAGCCACCTACACTGAATAGTAATATTGTGATTGGATTTCCTCTTGTGGAGCTTGTTGAGAGTGCTTGACATATTTTGGTACAATCTTACTCTTAAATTCTGATATGAATGCATGTACACTAACGTTTTCTGTAATTAAATCACAACGCTTTCTAATTTTTCCATCTTTTAAAGAATAGTCCACATTCTTAAATATTTTAACATCCACTAATTGTTGTCCAAAATTATTTTCAACACTTTCATGCATACAAATTCTTAAGAAAGAAAGATTGCCACAACTAATGCATTGTCCAGAAATACATGAACTTAAATAAAATAATTTCCCATTAGATCTTTCACAAAATAAACTTGATATAAACTCCGTTATTGTTTCAGGTGGCATATTAATACCACATTCCTGCATAATCATGTTAGTATGTAGAGTACAACGTATATATCAAAACACATCATAATAATAATGAAATTAAACATGTGTTTTACAACAACAAGATATTTGTTGCTTATTAATCTTTACATACCAAGGTTTACATTTTTCAAAAGATCTTTGACTTATTCTAATATCACCAGGTAGCACTAAATCAACACAAAATTATTGGTAAAATTTAGTTTGCATTGTATCTAATAGGTGTTTTGGATGAGGATCGCGAACTTTGGACCCCACCCTTAATTTTAAAACATCTCTAACATTAGATGATACCCTAGTATTATCATGCCAATATTTTTCAATCAAAGATAATTTGATTTCAACATTTAGTTTCATGTTAGATCTCAGGTGTCGACCACTAAAACTCTAACATTGGTTGATTGGATCATTTTCTATACTTTCTCTTCTCTTTGCTGCTCTTACCAATGTTTTATGATGTATTTTTAGAATTTCGCTAATATTGCTTACCATTCTTCTATTCAAAGTTGCTTTATTAACTATAGTAGTTGTTATAGCTTGTCTTGTTGCATTCTTATCTTTAGATCGACTATTCATTCCAATAAACTCAATGGCACTAGAAACAGTAGACATATCATGTTTTAGTGATTGATCTTTTCTTCTTGGTTTAACAAAAATGCCTAATTTTTTTATTACTTTTCTCATTTTCCACATTCTCATTAATTGCATCATTAGTTGACATTGAAATGATAGTTTTTTATGATAAAAAAATCTTTGTATAATCTATTGGCATGTGTTCTTATTTTTCTCCAAGAAATCTTACCAAGAAGATTATCCAAAACATTATTCTCAATTTAAAAAAATACATTTTCATTTTCAACATCACATCCTGGATTTTCATTTTCATTTTCAACTTCAAAACGATTTTGATTTTCAACAACAAAATGATTTTCATTTTCATTTTCAACAAAAGGATTTTCATTTTCATTTTCAACAATAAAACCATTTTTATCTTCATTTTCAACAACAAAAAGATTTTCATTTTCATTTTCAACAACAATTTGACTCAAATCTTGATCTCTACGAATATTATTGATCTCAACATTGTTATATCCAGCTTCTTTTAAATGTCCTATAAACAATGTTTCCATTTCATTCAAAGGTGGATTTGTAGACGTACCTGGATTTTTGTCTATTGAAACATTCTCCATAGCATTGAAAGGGGGATTTGAAGACATACCAGGAGTAGTTTGTATAATCGTATTAATTTCCACATTCACCTCTTTCAAATTTACATCATCTACATTCATGGTCTCCTTAATGTTTTCATCTTCAATAGTTGTGGAATTAGATGCTTTAGCATTATTCATTGATTGAATCTTTGTTCTTCTATCTCTATCTTTTTGCCTCCTCTCGCTTTTCTTCAGTTTCTTCAGGGGTCAATACCTTCCTATATTTCCTCTTATTACGAGCTTGTGATCCCATGATTAAAAAATTCTGAAGTATGTACAAATGAATGTCAAAATTTTGAAAGCCTTCCTTCTTTGTTCCTCCTTCAAACAAGTAGAAATTCAACAAAAATCCACTCAAACACTGTCTCAATGATGCCTCCTTTCAAAATTCAAATCAAATCCCAAGTTGAAGAACTCGTAGAAGAGAAAAGTTAATGGAAAACACTGCATATGCTATTGTTAGCCATACAGAACAAGTTGTAGGGCCGACAGTGACAATCCATATTAAAAAATGGTCAAAAGAAAAACGGGATCCCGTTTATTAAACATGATCTCGTTTCTTACTGTACTTGTACAATAAGAAACTTGACCCTGTTTTAAAAAATTTGAATTCTTAGCCTGGTTTTTGCTTTGTTAACTAGTTTAGGAAAAGGTTTGGGGATGCGAACCTAGGCTTTGGACTTGGTTTGACCTGCAAGTTGAAGGTCCTATCAACGTCGCAACAAAGTAGTGACTTTGAGCATATGTCTGAAGTCCTTTTTTGCAAATTTTTTTGACAAAATCAAAACCCATTATAGATGAGATAGTGTAGATTCCAAATATGTAATTTTTTTTACAATTGGATTAGTTTTTCTATTTTTAAATTAATTTCTAATGAAACAAGTCCATAATCTTGAATTATCAGGGTTTTTTAGTATTTTAATAACTTTTGATTAACATAAATTTTTGACAAACAAATTGTATGAAAATGTACTTCAGACAATTCTTTTCAATTTGAATAAAAAATTAAAAAATGATAAGTTTAGGTCATCTTATGCGTGAGGTACATGACGATTTTTTAAAACACCAAATATGGCCAATAAAAAATTAGCAAAAAAAATATTCAATAAAAAATTACAAAAAATATGCAAAACGTGCTTCAGTGAGTTACAAATCTTTTTCCAAAAGGATTTAGAAAAATATGATTATTTAGGTCAAAATATGGATGACGTACACATGCATGGTATAGTAAAAAAAAGTGACTTTTAAACAGTGGTTTTTAGAAACGCCTATTGAAAATCAATTTGTATCATTTGGGTATTCAAATAAATTACATATTTGGAAACTAGACTCCAAGTACTACATTTTATGATTACTGACTTTTTCCAAGATTCCATCTCTAAGTGCTTCAAATTTTAAGGCCAAATGTGACAAATTCTGAAAATCAGGGAAAACACTTCCACTTTTTGGCCAAAAAGTGGACATAACTTCTTGCACACACCCATTTACAACCTCTCCCCAAAACTATTTTTCCAAACCGACATTTGAGAGTATGCTGTGAGCTCTCTCCAAAATTGTCCTGTTCAACCTCTTTGCTACACAGTTTTCTTGTGGTGTAAAAGGAACAATTTTAATCCTTTGAATACCATTTTCTGCACAAAATTGATCAAATTCTATTGAACAAGATTCACCACTGTTATCAATTTTCAAGCACTTAATTTTGTTTCATGTTTGATTTTGTACAAGTGCTTTTAAATTTTTAAACATGCCAAAAACTTCAGACTTCCTTTTCAACATGTAAACCCAAACCTTCCTAGCGCAATCATCTAAAAAAGTGACAAAATAATTTGACCCACCAATTGATGTTACCTGCATGGGGTCCAAGACATCCAGGTGCACTAATTCCAATGGTCATGTCTTCTTGTCATGTTCTTTGGTAGAGAACCTGATCCTCTCTTGTTTCCCGTGTATGCAATGCTCACACAACTCTAAATCTACTGATTTTAGACCTAGAAGTTGATATCTTTTGTGCAGAATCTCAAGGCCCTTCTTTCTCATGTGACCGAGCCTCTTATGCCAAAGATTTGTGCTGATGTCCACAACTACTATTGTAGCTCCCACTTTAGCCTGACTCTCTAGCACATACAAAGTGCCTGATTTGCTTCCTCTAACAATCACAAAGGCTCCTTTTGTTACCTTCCACATACTTGACTCAAAAGTAATGCTACGACCTTGAGCATCTAACTGCCCAGCCGAAATCAAATTTCTTTGGAGTTGAGGGACATGTCTGACATCCCTTAATAGCCAATCATTACCATTTTTAGTTTTAATAAAACATCCCCTTTGCCAACAATATCACAAGGTTCATCATCACCAAGATAAACCTTACCAAAATTACCTTCTTGATAATTTTTGAAATACTCATTGCATGATGTGGCATGAAATGATGCTCCAAAATCAAGCACCCAAACATCTGTTGTAGTTTCTCTTATAGATAGAACAAGATCACCTACATCTTCATCATATGTTCCATTTACCTCATTTTCTTTTGATTAAATTTCTACCTTCTTGAATGACTAGTAATTTTTCTTCATGTGGCCTTCCTTACCACAATAGCAGCAACTAATATTTCTTCCCCTAGATTTTGATCTTCTTCTATGGTTATTCTTCTCTCTTTCTTGTGATCTCCACCTGCTACTGGTTACCAAAGCATCTCCCGATGAAGTACCTTGGTTTTTCTTTCTCGTGTCCTCGTTGAGAAGAATCCCAACAACATAATCAAACTTTAGCATGCTTCCCTTCTTACTAGATGTTGAGTTGCTAATAGTCATAACAACTCCTTCCCAGCCATCGGGTAGAAAACACAATAGCAAGATGGCCTTGATTTCATCTTCTAAATTGATGTTAATAGAAATTAATTGGTTGATCAAAGTATTAAATTCATTCAAGTGATTTGATACATTACCTCCTTCCTTCATCTTCAAATTGTATGATTTCTTCATTAGGAAAACCCTGTTAGATGCGAAGGCCATTTCATACATGTCGGATAGTCTATCCCATAAACCTTTTCGTGTCTTCTCTTTGCAACATTAAACATAACATTACTTGATAGAGATAGAATGATTGTTTCCACCGCCTTCTTGTCCAGTTTGTCCCAATCTTCATCTGACATTGTATCAGGCTTCTTCATTTTCCCTATAGTGTAATTGAGAGATCTCTTTGAATTAATAGAGCTTCTAATTGCAGCTTCCACATCCCAAAGTTTTGGCTTGAGAATTTTTCAATTCTCCACTTGTCTACCTCATCCATATCTGCTTGTTTGACAGTGGACTTTTCAAATTCTTTCTGTAGCTCTAATACCAATTGTTAAATATAAAGTGTAGAATAAAACAACAGAAGCAATAAACCAAACAAACACGGAAATGACACAACACAGTGAATTACGTATTTCACTAATTAATGGTTACATCCATGAGAAAAGAATGATATTTATCTCTTATTTATTATCAATGGCAAATACATGAAGTTTTTCATCATTTTTACAAAGGTTCCAATTCCCATAATATAAACAAAGTCTTCAAAGCAAACGAAGAGTCAAGGAGCAAGGAAATGAAGAGTTTGTTGACTAGTGTGATGGTTGGACTTCACAACCAAACAACATACACCAATCTAATTACAAAATTGTTGCACAACATCCTCATCTTGCTTCTACATTCTCCACCCAATCTTAAATGTAAACAAGTAGATCTTCTCTTTCTGATTTTGTGAAAACTTGGTAACGAACCTCTTCTTCACACTTTTGTGATGATGGTTACCAAGATTTTTTTTGTTATTGTGGGTATCAAGGTCATAGACTCTGCAAGCCCAGGGCATACAAAGCAGCTATAGTAGAAGAAATGAAAAAAAAAAAAGAATTTTATTGTATGGCATCCTTGTACTTTTTTGGTAAGTCCCATTGGAATGTCCTGACTTTGTTTTGAGAAGGATGATGGTTTTGGGTGTCAGGGTGTCGTTGTGTGGTGATGGGGTGCATGTGACCCAGAGTATACTGCCCTTGCTCCTCAACTTTAAGTTTGTGGAGTGACGTGGCCGCACTCATTATAGCCTCTCCTGCGCCTATTCTCCACCTTTATCACAAGACTTGATTGCTTCATGTTATTTTGATATTATTTATCATTTTGAATTTAAAATAAGTGATCTGTATGCAATACTGAAATACAATCTTTAGGAAATTGCCACTACCTCCCTTCTTCTCCAACAAAATATGCATCGACATCGCGCAGAACTAGAAGCCAGAGCTGAATTCTTGGTGGCATCTCTTGCGAATTGGGCCACCTGGAGAGGTCTTTGTCTATGAGAAAAACAACATCACAAGATATAAATAAAAGAAGTTTTAATTTTATAGGTGCTCGATATTTAGAAGATATTATCACGTATGATTCTCACACCTATTCTTTGACGTGTCACTCTTTAAATCAACGAACTTACATGTGTCTTAAAGAAAAAGTTGGGGGATAATTGGGCCCCTATAACATATGTCGTCAGAATTTCCTTGGAGATTGTTATCATTACGTAGTTTATGGTGTTATCTAGCTATTTATAGCTACAAGTATGATGAGGCTTTGCCAAAAACTTATCAACTCTTGAAGGTGTGATCTTCGTGGCATCGACACAAAATTATATTTGATTTCCTTTTGTTCTACTTTATAACACAAAATTATATTTGATTTCCTTTGCTCAAAATCCTCCAACACATTGACATGTGACCCTTAGCCAATCTTTCATCTTAGATATCATGATAAGCATGCTAGCCAGCTCAAAATCAATATAATATATGAACCATAACTCACTGTCTATATTTCTATTGATTGCACTCTTGAATATGTTTGGCTTTCTGACTGGATGACCACCGATTTGAATCATGAGATCTTGCAATGATTGATTCAAGGAGAAACATTGTCCCCACCCAATATGGTGAGGAAAGAATCAATTTCACAAATAGCTTATGGAGATTTATGTTGTAATGGATTCCAGAAACTATGGCAATTTAGGTTGCGATGGATTCCTAGTTATCTTAGTTTTCTATGGTACTCATCCATGTTGTGATTTTTCTATCCTCTTATCTCTAACATCAAGATAGCGTTGATAAGATGATCTAGATTCTCAAAATTGTTGTTAATGGTCCATATTCATATGTAAAGTAGTAAATACTGTAATTCTATTTTTTAAGAAAAACTAAGTTTTTAAAATTAACTTTTCCAAAAAAAATGTTTTTCTTAAGATATGCATTAAAGAATTCAACTAGATATATAGCTAAAATAGATCCGGGCAAAAAAAGCAACTCCTAAGACTTTTAGCAAAAAAGCAAATAATGACAAAAAGATGAGCAAAAGTTAATAATACTAGGATAACCTGCACTACACAGTAATTAGAAAGCATCAATGTGCTAGACAACTTTGTCTAATTATCATGAGGTTCAAAATAATAATGAAAGAACTTTTTGGGAATTTAGCCAACTTAATGCCCTCAATTCAAAAAAGAAAAGCTAGAATCATAATAGATATCCTTAAACACTATACTTAGATAGACTTCTACCAACAACCCCCCATCCTTCATCCTTCAAGACTTTACTGCAACACCTATCTCAACAAGCCTATCTATCAAATTAGTTGTATCCTGCACAGATGTAATACCTCCAACATTTTCTTCCGCAACACTGACTTCAAATTCTTCCTTAAGAGCCATTACTATCTTCACCTAAAAATTCAAAAAATAAGGATTTGAGATCAAATCTAGAGTGACATCTTAAGCTGAATATTCATTGTCTTTAGTGTTTACCATATCAAAGAGAGTCACCACCCAAATCTACAAACTTGGACTCATAAAAGCATTTCTTGGGGTATGTCCTGAAAGCAAACATTTACACCTATTGAAAGCATGGCCAACAGACCCACAACAACCACCACAACACTTGCTATGCCCATTCCTCTCTTATCTTAATTCTAGACTACAAATTTAGTCATGGGCCACAATAAATTACAAGGAAAAAAATAATTTAAAAGGGACTTATCTTGATAACTAATGCGTGGCACCTAATTTCCATTCATCTCATCCTGAATAATGCTTCCACTCCAGTATACTTTTCCTCTTAACGCAAGGAATGAAAAACTATTTTAAATTAAATATCATTAAATTCTAAAAATTCCTAGGCATTTCATTTGACTTTGGCCATTTACTATCAAAAATCACATGAAAGCTTAGCTTGTGGATTCCTCATATTTAGTTTGGAAGTTCACAAAAGCATGTAGAAAGTTGTTAAAAAAATGAAATTTGTTACATATAGAACCTAGAATTTAAAACTAAATACCTAAAAATTAGTCTATTTTTAAAGATTTCATTTTATTCTATTTTTTAATTATATTATTAAAAGAATAAAATTATAGATTTATTGAAAATTTAAAAGGTCCCATGTCACAATCATGTATTCATTTATTCATGTGTCATGTATCAATAAATATCTCCATTTTTGAAAGATTTTAGATTGTGTTCCCCACATATAAGAACTATGACATCACAACTCGAAGGCCAAAACTAGTGAAATCAATTTAGGCAAGTGTAACTTCTACGTTATGCACTTGGGACTATGTATTCATTTATTCATGTATCATGTATCAATAAATATTATTCTAGAGTGTTGCATATACTCCATTTTTTAAAGATTTGAGATTGTGTTCCCCATATATAAGAACTATGACATCACAACTCGAAGGACAAAACTAGTGAAATGAATTTAGGCAAGTGTAAATTCTACTTTATGCACTTGGGGCTATGTAAGGCTGAAAAAATGAATGGCACTAGCATTTTAAAAATCTAGTACTATTTACACAAAGAAAATCACAATCTATGCAATTCTCCATGTTCCAAGTACTTGCTATTTTGTGTGACATAACATACTGGTGGTTTTCTATAGGAAGTGCACAAGATTGATGCATATGCAAAAACAATATCTGAGTTACAGAAAGTTGTTCAAACACACAAGAGATCTACGGTATCTCATCTATGATACAAAGAAGCTATTAGGATACAATATACATGCTTTCTAAATTATTTAGCTACTAAACACCTAAGAATGAAAATTGAGTTCGTTAAAAGACATGGTAGTTATTTTTAAACCTTTCTGCAGGCTAATTAAATTGTTGGATGGATAAACAAACTGACTCAAGGAACATATAACAAGAATGGGATTCATAATATCATTATCTAGATGTTTTATGCAAAAACGTTAGTTGTTTTAAGTGGGTGGAGAAAGCACAAATAGTCTACTACGATTTGTATAAATCAAGTGTTATGTGCATTCTGTAATCCTTACAAAGTTTAGATTGTAGGATAAAATAAATTTAGTTATATAATAATATTGCTACTTGGATCTTCTCCCGTGTATAAGTTAAACTAAATATTATATTATAAATTTATATGTGCTCATGATGCTCTTCACAATGGACCTTATTCTTGTCATTTTAAATTTGGTATAGCCTTTGTTAGTGTGAAAGTTGTATTTTAGATTGGTTGATTTAGATTACATTTTATTGGATTTGATAAAAAAAGAAAAAAAAAACATTTAAGTGACATCGGTAAAAAAGTGTTCCTTTTTCTTTTATGGTAAATATTTTTGTTAGTGGTCGAAATTTTGGACTTTTGTTTCATCGAACAGATTTTCTCTGCTGGTGAAGCAAAGAAAAAGTGAGCTAGTGAAGGTTGTCGTAAAAGTGAGCCTCCAGAATGCTTGAAACATAACATGGATGGAAAGAAACACCATATGGAAAATAATTAGAGATATGACGTGGAATTTTGCAACCGCCTCTAACCCAGAACACACCCTTCTATTATGCAAGTGACTTTACATTGTTCGTCATCATTGATCTTACATCATTTTGACCATCATCTGGGAACGACTCCATAGGAATAGAGATCATTCAAATCATATTGTAGTTGTTGGTAGAGAGTGTTTATTGTTGGCTTCCAATATGCACAGCAAAATATCGTGGTGTTAAAGAATGTGATGAGAAATCCATTAGAGATGAGTTTCCAGGCGATTTGCATCATGGGATTAATTGTTACTTTTGGATTAGAAAATATGTCAAAACATGTCAATGTTCGTACTGTATGGAAGTCAACAACGAATTGAACTATACTTAGGAGTGGTCAAGTGGACCAAAACAATTAAACAAAATAATCCAAACATGTTATGACTTTATAAGATACATCTAACAAATTCTACAATTTCTTTTAAAAATTATTCTTTACAATATTCTTGACAACCATGGGCAAGATCGAAGGTAAATTATTCGTCAAAATATTAGGGTTCAATTGGGAGTCAGTGATATTACAACGTGCTCCAGGCCGCGACAAACGAGGTCGACGCCAGAAAAACGGGAAATTATCAAAAGTCAAACAAAATATTAGAAAAATGGCTTGTAGAAAACTTTGTTTCATACAATACCAACGAATTCTTGGGCTCGAAGCCCGCATCAATAGTCTATCGTCTATTTAAAAAGTTTTTAAATTAGCCCATTCTACATCGCAAGGTTATGGCACGGTCAGTTCCAACGTTTGGAAGGGCAGGGTCAGCATCGATTTTTCTTTAGCCGATCTTCCTCCACGCGTTAATATACATTACAGCACTCCGTCCATGGAAAAGACAAGGCCAATTTAGGGCCCATTTATCTCTGCGGTTAAAAATCTGGTCCTGCTTTGTCTCCCACTTAATGGCCGCCTCATTCTCAGTAGATTTGTGGGGAAATGGGGAGTTCGTTGAGAAAATGATTCAATTTTAAATTCCCTTCTTTTAAACAATAAGAGCTAAACTCTAACCTTCTATGTGCACAAACAGAAAGTGGCATAGCTAAAGTCAACCAAATACAATACATAAGCCAATTTGAAACAATGAATCTATACATGTATAACCATCACTGTTTGAGTACAAAGGATCCCTCGTGGAAGAAGTTAAAGAATAAAAAAAATGTTTGTCTACATATCTTGATATATAATTCCCCATGCAAGGGGGCAAGTCAAAAGTGTTTCTTAACAAAATTGATCAAAAAGGCTTATCAACTATGCATCAATCTCTAAATACTCTCCTCCTAGCGATAGAAGCAAAAATGTCCAATAACATGGTCTAAAGAAAAGCCTCTCCACTTATGTTCTAATTGCATCATTGAAACACAAGAAGGATGATTTCAATACCATGTCAAATTATAATTGATAAAACATACTAAAGTATTGTAAACATATTAATATCAGGTATCAAGGAGCAATAAAGTAATGAACTAAGAAGAAGTGCACTCATGAGGGTCTCCCACCTATTAGGTGGTGTCAACTATTATCGTCTACTCTACACTCTACTATGTAAGTGGCTCATCTTGCTATGAATGGACATCCTAGTGAGGTACTCCCTCCCATCCATTGTGCTCTCCACCTCCCTATACCCTTTGGTAAATGTCACCCTCATTCGAATCCCCCAGCACCTGTGTTTCATCAATGCTATAATCCTAAGTCTCTCCATTGGGCTCATAATACTCATTAGGCCCTAGGACTAATCTCTTACCATCTTCTAGACGACATAGGACAAAAACTAAAGAGAAGGCCCACTTGAAAAGTCTTAAAAAAATTAATTAAAATCCTTTTAAAAACTTGTAATTAGCCGATAGGCTTTTATATGTGAGCATTATAGTGCTCAGAATTGTCTCACGTTGTAAAAAAAATCACGCCAGAAAATTTTCTAAACTTGTGTTGTTCCTATCGGTGTATTCCTTGAACCTCCTATGGGTGCAAGTGCTAGTCTTAAATAAGAGTGATTTAAAAAGCATTTAAATCGCATATATATACATATGCTCCCTTAAAAGTGTATTTACAGGGCCTAAAATGGCACTTACATAAGGAAACCCAAAGGGACGCACAAATAAAACAAAGACTTTTGACCTTTTAATTTTCCCAGTGGCCTGTATTGTATGGGACTGTGTGTCTCTATTCCATGCTGGCTCGATTGTGGAGAAAATAGCCAACACAACACGATTTATTTGAAATGAACGCATGAACAAGAAAATTGTATGACAAACGAAAGTGACAACGAAGAACAAAAAATTGACAACGATGGACGATGATTCAATCGTCTTGCAGAGAAAAGCCTTCGACGTAATTATCTTCATAACTATATATTTTATAATATAATACATATACAAATTTAGAAAGATTTTAACTTTTATACAATACTTAATGCTGTACTTAGAAATATAGTGCAGATTTTAACTTTTATACAATACTTAATGATTTACTTAGAAATATAGTGCATTGAGATAGACTAATCACTATACCATACTTTTTACTGTTAAAAATAAATAAATAAGAGATATTTTTGATCAAAAGTGTCTTGCGTCCAACCATTTATCTCAAAAGCGATTGCTGACAACATTTGTACATTTAGATTTCACATTTCAACCACAAATGTCCAAATCCTAACTATAATGAAGTTAAAATCAAACTCCAACTGTAAAAGTGTTTCAACTTGGAATTGGTGATCTTCGGATGCGCAGTCCTTTTTTTTCATAATTAATAAAGCTGGCTACTGTTTATTCGCTAACAGCCAAACTAAAACTACGGATCTCTGTTTCAATCCATTCCTCTGGTTCAAAATTTACATGATAAAACTACACAACAACCACACGAAATTTAATGAGATCTCGTTTTGTACATATCAAAATTACACATCCACTCCCCAAAATCAGATCACAGAAAACTTGTACAACGCAAACAATATATGCAATCTCATCTCCCATTTTACACGAAAAATTTTAGTTTTCTGATACCAAAATCATTGACAGCAATTTCCTTGTGGTTGTGCAAGCAGAGCTTGCATTTGTGCCAATTGGTGTTTGAGAGAATTGATGTGGTGATTGTAATCCCTTGCCTGAAGAACAGATTCTGCCTCCAATTCCCCCAGTTGTGAACACAGGCGCTCCTCTGTTTCTTCCGTCTTTAACAATCTGATCCTCAATTTTTCCAATTCTGCCATCAACTCCGCTTCGTATCGATGGCTCTCCTCCACCTGTCTTTGCAGCTTCAAATTCTCAGATCTGAGGGCTTCTATTTCTACCTGCTCTATCGCTACGCTTGAATCCTCCTTGGCGTTCTTCTTCTTGTATGCGGGCACAATCAAAGGCTGTGAGAAAAAAGAAAAATCAGCACGAGCAGGAGCCATTCTCAACTTCCCCTTCACAAATCAAATCTTAATGCGACCAGTTAGAGGGGGCAATGGATATATATATTTTATTACAGTGCTGAGGTTCAACGAAAAAGCCTCTACATACAATGAATGTAGTTATCGATTATTGTGGACGCTATGGCATATTTCCTTTTTTGTCATCATAAACCATTCCAAAATGTGAAGGGTAGATAGACCGTCAAAATTAACTTTGGCGTCAAAAAGTTCCATTTTGACCCGGGAACAGCCAAGACTTGGAAAGTAAGAAGCCTCTGCTTTCATCATCACATACGTCCGGTTATAATACGGCGCTCAGCAAATAATTTCAAATAAGAAATAAATAATTATTATTGACAAAAAGTTAGCCTTTTTATTAGGCGGGGAAAGGACCCAATAGATGTTATCAAGGGTTTATTTCCTTACACCCTTTTTCTCTGTATTTTCTTATGCAATAAAATAAAATTTTCTAATTAATTAGAAAAGGAAATATGAATGTAACTATATGTATTTTTTTGAATGCAATCTAATCCTATGTTTTTGTATTTTGTGGTTTGATTTTTGAATCTAATTTAGAAATTGAAATTGCTTTGAAATGAAATAACTTGAATTGAAATTAATCTACAAATTGAAGCAAATTTAATCTAAGGTATGTTAATCAAATAAAAAACCTATCGAGGAAGAAGAAACACAAAGATTACTTCCCCAAGAGCAAGAGTGTGATCTTTAATTAACTACTTGAAAAAATGAAAAACCTAGTATATGTTTGGTGCATGAGCCTGGCATATCCTCAAAAGTCTTTTTTGTGGAAACCTCCTCTCCTTTATAGAAATGGGGACCTCCTCTTGGCAACAAGGATGAAGATGCAATTGATTTGAATGTGGATTGAGCTATGAAAGCTATGATAGAATAATTTGAGCTATGCGAGCTATGAAGCACTAAGGCTTGGCTTTTTGGAAACAATTAGCGAGTGTGATGATGATGTGAACCCTTGGAGGCTTGGGCAAACTAAACTAATAAAATTAAAAGGCCCTCAAAGTCATGCGAAGAGCATAAGCGTGTTATGGAGGGAAAAAAGCAAGGCTAGAATGAGTATGTAACTATGAGTTTTCCTCCTAAGAAAAGCTTTGAAGCTTTGGGAAAACTAAAGAAAGAAATTAAGAGGATCAAAGGCCCATAATCCCATCGCGTCTAGTGTCCAAAACACCCATAATCCCATTGTCCATCGCATACTCCAAAACATCAACTATTAGGGTAAAGGCTTAGGCCTTCATGAACAAGATATTTTGGAGCCCATCCATGTCAAAGTCCCCTCCACGATCATAGGGCCTTGGTTATATACCCCAAGGAAAACAATCTAAAGATGTTGGTACTTCCTCCATGCCTTCTAAATCCACCCATTTCCATCACAAACCTCATCATACCCCCAAAACATATGTTGCCATTCTTCCCCCATCATCCTATAAATCCCAAAAGCATGTGACCATACATCTTCCACCATCCACTTTACCTCCACTACTCCCAACTCCTAATATCCCTCCATCCACTCTACTTCCATTTCTACCAACGCGTAATATCCCTATCATCCATTTATCCATAAATCTACTTTTAATCCCTCCATCCATAAATCCCCTCACATTCCCAATCATGACCAATCAATGCACACAATGACCAAACATGAAGCTTCCGCCAATTCCATGGGATTCAAAAATAAAAATTTGGATGCCTTTGCCCATAAAGCAAAAAATCCTAAAAATCCTCATGCATTAGGGCACAAATGCAAAGAATTGAATCCAAATCCATCTAAAAGGCTATATAAGCCCATGCCTCCACAAGAAAAGTCCAAAACTAAAATGGTTTGGGTTCCTAAGCAAAAAGAACTCAATTCAAATGAAGCATCTACATCCCAAAAATCCCAACAATCTCACTCCATCCAAAAATCCCACACTCAATACAAAAATCATAAAAATATTAAGTCTATGTGGGTACCTAAATTCCTACATCGACTATCCCCTAAGCAAACATCTCCATTGCTTCCTACACCTCCTCCAAATCAAAAGCTTCAATGTTTATCATGGTGTGTGCAACCATTGGTCTTGGTTCCCTTCCATTCTGCAACATTCCCACATACCTCCATCTCCCCATATTTCATCCACTCTCCTATATATTTCACTCATCATATCCCTATAGTCCATGCTTTTGCATAAACCCTACATAATCCACATCATAATCCACTATCTCCCATCCATTCATCTTTGTATAAACCTTTTATAATCCACGTCATAAGCCACTATCCTTCCCTCCATAATTCAGTATATACCTACTCCATCTCCCTTTATGCAATCCCTTACCAACATCTATGAGTATAATGACACTTGACATGGTTCGTGTGTGACAATCATCCATATCCACCTTTCATGGAACTAGACGCTTGAGTCCCTCTTATCTATATCCACCTATCCCATCCAAATATCCCATAAAACAAAATAAAATAAAATAAAAGAAGAAAAAAAAAAGAAAAAAATCAAAATAGTAAAGAGAAATCCCTTTGTTCAATGGTAAAAACCACCTTGGTGGCACCTTGGATAAGTATGATAAAAACCTAGCAAATAGGCGTCATGTGTAGGTTGATTATCTATGTGACTTACACTTGGGGGCACATTGTCTCATCTAACCTATCATTTACAACCTATCATTTCCTATCCTATCATTTTCCATCTCATCCTACCATCCATAGCCATTATAACCACCTACCTATCATATTACATCCATCTTCCCTTCTTCCTTTTGATCTTGAAAAATACATAGGGGCAAAATGTTGAAAAAATACTTTAGACATCTCTTGATATACCTCATCCTTTCCAACCAATCCAATCATCTTATTGTCATAAGCTTTGTCATGTAAAATCCTAAAGCATTACACCTAGAATGGGGAATGTTATTCCTATGTGAAATAGCCTTTTGAGATCACATCCTAGCTCCCTAATGATGCCTACATCCATTCAATCCACTATTGTCTATCATTTTATCCATCCATCTATCATGAGTCTTCCATCCTATTTACTATTGTCCATCCTCTTATCCATCCATCTATTATGAGTCTTCCATCCCATTTCCTATCGCCTATCCTATTATCCATTCATCTAATCCCACCTCCATCCTTTGCATATAGACTTGGTTTTCCCTTGTCATTGGTATCTAGCACAAAAGACGTCTAAATGTAATCCAATGTCATTCCAAGACATTCCCAAAAAATTAAAAAAAATCAAATATCTTAAAAAAAATTAAAACATTTCAAAAACACAAAAAATCAAATATCCAAAAAAACTCAAGCAATAATCCAAATGTAAGTCATCCTTAATCCATACCAATCAAGTTAATCAATCTAGCCAAATTATCTAATCACATCCTTTGGTCTTGATCCTAATCTTGTCATAAACCAAATCAATCAATCATCAATGGGATAATCATTCCCAAATCCTTGTGTTGATCTAGGGATATATCATTCCCCACAATATAAACACTATCCTTATCATCAAATCAAATCATCATTATCATCAATCAATCAATCAATCGATCGATCATTGGTTTACAGCTTGACAAGGGCAATACCTTGCTTGTTTGTGTATTATTTGTGCATGCTTGCTTGCTTGCTTGTGTGTGTTATCTTTTTATCTTGCATTTGTATCAAGTCCTTATCATTCCAGCTAATATTCATATCTTGTGTATGTTGGAATAGATTTTTACATTATCATTTGCATCTAAAGTCATATCATACCTTTTGTGCATTAGGACTTTAATTCTTTAAGTTTTCTTCCTCATACGTCTAGACAAGGTTGTATTATGATGGATGCACAAGACACATCGTCACCTTGGTCTTTATACCTTGGTGCATACTATCTAGTACTATATCAAACTATATAGTTACTCACTTCATTGCAACATAGCATCTCATTCATCTCTTTGATCCATCCCTTATCTTGCATCTTTCATCCTTTGACCAATCCCTTTCATCTATTTCAAGAGCCTACCCATGTTCTTCCAACCTGCTTATCCTCTCAAGGGGGCATCATCATCCCATCCCTTCATCCATTCCTCCTTGTCACCCTTTCAAGTGGCTGGGGCATCCTTTTCCTTCATCCACACCGTATCTTCTTTCAAATAATGTTATTTCTCTTAGTCGCAACATCATCCCAAAGAAGGGCAAAATGTAGACACCTAAAATTGACATGTCTTGTGACATCACCTTGTTGCTACACCACTTTAGACATCTTATGACACATTTTGTCCTAGGAGCCCTTACGTAACCCTTCCATCACCTAATTAGTTAAATAAGTCATATTTATTTAACTAATCCCCTCTTAATCCCATTTTAATCCAATTTATCTCACTAGCCAATTAATTAAATAAATTATATTTATTTAATTAATTCCCACATTTCCTCTAATTTAAATAAATAAAATATTTATTTAAATTAGCCCTCACCTTTATTCTCATCCTCACACTTGTCCCTCTCTCATAATTTAAGTAATTTTTTTATTATATAACCCTTTGTCACACTACCACCTTCATTAAATTACTTGTCACACTATGCCACTTATTAAATTACCTTTTAATCCTAGTCGTCCACATCACATAATGACCTTTCAATCCTAGCCATCAATCCTTATCCCTCATCTCCTATAAATCAAGCCTCACCCAAGCCATTTGGAGGATCCATCTTCAAGTATCATCATGCTATCAAAATCACTCTAGATCTCCATATCTATCATCTTCATACTATCATTATGATGTAGAAATCATAAGCAATCAACATATCATTATCCATCTTTCATCTTAAAGACATATCTAGTAGATTAGGGTGCATCTAATCCGTTCTATCATGTGTGGAGGACTTGGTTTGAAGGTAAAGGTAGTTGGGTATCTTGCATTATCTGTGTATTGCCTTTGATCCATTTTTCTATCTATAGAAAGTTCATGTGGTTATATGGTGGAAGGAAGTTCAAATAGAGAGGAATAGAAGGGGCAAGCCTTGAGCATTGCAAAGTGGAACTGAATGGTGGAAAAGATGAAGTGCAAGTTCATTTTGGTGAATTACAAGTTGGAATTATTGAAGGAGATGAATAATTTACAACAGGGAGATACGATTGTGAAGGGGTACACTGAGGAATACTACATGTCGGCAATTAGGTCAAGACATCATGAGGAAGGTGTTGAGAAAGTGGAAAAGTATGTCAATGGATTGACGGAATCCATCCAAGAGGAGTTGTGTATGTAGAATATATAGACAGTAGAGGAGGCCTACCAATTGGCTTTCACCATAGAGAAGAAATTGAATTGGAAGTAGGAGGAAAAGAAGAATTACTAGAGAGGAGGAGAGAAGAACTAGAGCAACAAGATGAGATGTGGTGGTAGGGGAGCAACCCCAAGAGGACAAGGGAGAGGTAACCAATACCATAGTGAAAGAGAAGACCAAAGTTCCCACTGTGGAGAGAAAGAAGATGATATGAGCCATTGTGGCAATAAGGGAGATGGATGTAGTAGCTATCACAAAGGTAGGGATGGTGGTGGAAGTTATTGCAAAGATGAAAGAGTAGAGGATACTCATTGTAGAGAGGCTCAGGAGGATCATGGAGGATATTCTCAATAGGGTAGAGGGTGATATGAGAGAAAAAGGTAGAAATCCTTTAGGAGAACCTATTTTAGGTGTGGCAAGGAAGGACACTATAAGCACAAAAATCACGCACAGCCTCCACAAGGACCCCTAATATGAGTCATAACATTTGTCATGTACATGTAAGCATGAAATAACATCCTCTTAGTAGCAATTCTCTTGGTGACATGTCTTTTCTTCCTCTTTATGTTGTTTCCCCTTTGTTGTTTTCTCTCTCTTTCGCTTTCGACACCTTTTCGACACTTATTGATTTGCATTTCATGTGCTTGCGACGACCTTATTCCTAAGCCTTGTGTGTGTCTTGCAGGTGAGTTTTCACCTTTCCCTAGTGTTTTTCATCCAATCCCACCCCTAGAGGCCTTCTAGAGATCCTCCCTAGCCATCTCCCACTTTTAGTTTTTAGTTTCACTCAACCAATCAAAATCTCCCCCTATTATTTCCTGATCTCCCCCAAGAGATCTTATTTTTGCAAGTGGAGATTTGGATTTTCACACATGGCTGACCTATTTCCAGAGGCAGATCCCCTCCTTTTCACCTCCTCTTCCATCTCCCATCATGCCCTTCAACCTAGGTGTTCTCCTCTGAGGGTCGCCCCTGGGCGACCCTGACTGGTGAAAGGGGCGACCCATGGGTGACCCTATCGTGTTTTCAGCCATGGAAAAACTTGAGTTTCTAACTTGGAAAAGCTTTGTTTTCACCCATTTTTCTTCATGTTTGCATGGAATTTCGTGTCAAATACAAAGTTAACTATTTCATGCACCTACACATGCATAATTAGCTTTATTTTATCTTTAATTAACAACTCATGCATTCTCATGCATTCCCATGCACTCCTTCACTTCTTCTTGAGTGATAAGCTTTTACTGGGTAGATCACTCACTACAACAAATCCCTGTGATTAAGTCCTTTTTTTGCTCCGTTTTTTGCTTCCACCCACTGTTTTAATGTATTTTTCTCTAATTTTTTGAAGAAGTCGGCACTATTTATCGGGATAGCACTTTTTTTGGCATTTTTTACGTCAATCAGAACAAGTAGGTGCTAAATTAGGTGCCAAATTGTGCCTAAATTAACATCAACTTGAGCACCCAAATTAGCGTTGACTTTAGCGCCGACTGTATCACTGATTATAATGAGTAAACTAGCGCCAACTTTAGCACCGTACATCAAAAAAAATTCAGCAGTCTCATCGATACCCTGAAAGTCGAACAGATAAGGCACTTCAGTGTGACACCAAAACGTGTCACGATGATCAAACGAAAGTATCGATAACCTTTAAGGGATTTAGAATATTGAAGTGATATGGTTTAGAGTCTCATCGATAGAAGGAGTCTCGCCGATGAAAACATAATGTAAAGGGTATTTCGAAGAAACTCTACTGTGTCGAAGAGAGGGTTTTTGGGGTCTCTCCAAAAAGGTGACAAAAAGAAATTAAAATATCAAAAGAGTGATTTCTTGTTTGAGGAGACTCATATTATCAAAGTAACACCAGTTAGGGTCATACCGAAATCCTGAACAATAAATGAGCTTGCAAAACACATCACATCAAAATAAAGTGACAAGACATAAAGGTGGCGATCAGAACAAGTAGGCACTTTTTTTGGCATTTTTTATGCCTATCAGACAAAAGGAAAATCACACGAAAACCTGAAGTAATGAGCAAATCGAAGAGACAGGGGATATCGCCAAGAGTCATTTAGCAGTCTCATCGATACCCTGAAAGTCAAATAGTTAAGGGATTTGGGATATCAAAGTGATATGGTTTAGAGTTTCACTGATAGAAGGGGTCTCGCCGATGAAAAGATAATGTAAAGGGTATTTCGAAGAAACTCTACTGTGTCGAAGAGAGGGTTTTTGGGGTCTCTTCGAAAAGGTGACGAAAAGAAATGAAAATATCAAAAGGGTGATTTCATGTTCGAGGAGACTCATATTATCAAAGTAACACCAGTTAGGGTCATACCAAAATCCTGAACAATAAATGAGATTGCAAAACACATCACCTCGAAATAAAGTGACAAGACATAAAGGTGGCAATCTAACGCTCTATTTTCAAAAAAAAATTAAATTCCCTTCGATGATATGAGATTGCACAGATGCCATTGATTGCACAGAGTTAAGTTTGTTGAATGGGAATTGGAAGGGCGTTGCAAAGAACAAGTGCAGGGCATGGATGAATAAGCAATTAAGGACCAGAGCGATTTGTCGAGTAATTAGTTTTCATTCACCAAAATCCTTGAGATTGCTAGCCTCTGAACATTCACCAAAATCCATTTTGTAGTAGTTTTCATTACTTTCTCTATTTGTTTCCAAGCTTTTTTTTGCAACATCCTGAAGCTATACTTCCCGCTATAAAACCACCTGAAGCTAGAAAGACATAAATTTCTAAACTCATTAGTTGTTTTTATTGTCATGTCCTTGAGCCTTCTATGGATGCAAGTGCAAAAGGTTAAGATTGTACTTGCGTATAAGCATAATCCGCCCTTCAGGGTTTTGTGTTGAATGACATAATTCAAATGTTTATCAACCTTTTTCAAAAAAAGGAAAAAAAAAAAAACCCTGACCTTTAAAACCATTGGTTAAGATCAACCCATTATAGGAAGATAATTGTTCCTTCAATGCTCTCAAGGTTGTTTGTCAACTGTGCATTCTCGGCTTCTAAAATCTAATCCTTGGCTTTTGCTTTAGTTACCAATTCTTCATTCTAGAGATTTTGTAGGGAAATAAACAAATTGTTCTTACATTCACTTTTATTCTCATGATTAATATGATTTAGAGACAATCTATCGGTGAATATTTTATGAGTTGTCTCAAAATTGAGTTTTTCCTATAATTTGCATGGCTCTGAAGTAATGTGTTCAAATTTGGTGGTTATAAATGGTACATTTTACTGTATCCCCAGTGTTGTGATATCTGTAATCAAATCATATTACTTTGATAACATGTGTGTGTGTTTAATTTATGCATTGATATTTATCCTTACATTTGGTTTAATTGAATAGCCTTCATCATGTTGATTGTAGGTTAGAACTTTTGAAATTTGAATAAAACCATCATCTGCTTCCCAATGTTAAGCCTTTCATCTTTTCATTGATTTTTGACTTGTTGCAAATGCTGATTAGACTCCCACGGTGGAACCATTCTTGTACTTCCTGAATGCACTTTATAAATTAGTCTGCATTTATAAATCACAGAGTTGAAATCCAGACATAGTGATAGAATATGGAAGAAACAATTCAAAACCCAAAGAGTAAAAAACAAAAAACTGAGGATAGGCATCTAAATCAGGATTTATTAGACCAATGTCCCGGGTCAGGACAAAAATCTAGAAGAAATGCCCAACTAAACCCACATGCTGAGAAATTTGAAGATTTATATAGGGATAGTGGGGATATATGAACACCAGTCAGAGGATATGATCTATTTATCTCCCATTACAGAAAAATGCACAGGCATAAACCGATGGTGGCTAAACTTGGGTAAATTGGTAATCCTGAATGTGTTTGTAAATGTCTAGTTGTTGAAGTTTTTTGCAGAGAAATTCAACCCTAAGACTTGTTATATTGAATTCAACAATGGGACTAGTTTCTTCCCCATTACCAGAGACTATATAGCCACAGTGTTTCAGTTAGACACAAGTTTAGACAAGAAATTCAAAATCAAGGATTTGTTGGTTGAGTACCGCAATATGAGTAGCAATTATAAGAGATGGAAGTTACCCTTGCACAGGCCTCGCAGTGACAATAACCAACTTAGGGTATTTTTAGAGGGTGAAGATCCACCCTACTCAACTGAATTGTTTGAGGATTATTTCAAAAACACATATTACACTGCCTGCCAAATATTGGGAATAGAGGCCTCCATGTTCATGGAAATTGCACCCATGGTCCTAGCTGCAGACATACAGAGTCATGATGTGTGGTATTTTGATTATGCCAAATACTTGGCATATAATATAAAAAATGATTTAATGTCTATTAAGAATGGAGGAAGTAAATTCAGACATTATTCTTTATTTATGCATATGGTATTATATGAAGGACAATGTATGGGCTTATGGGATAGAAATCTTAGGGTAAGAGACCTAGACAAAAATGGAGATATAAAACCTATGCAAATGTGGACATCTATTTGGGATAGCAGATGTGACAGATCCCATTATTTATACTTTGAAGAGTTTTTTTGTGAAACCAATATTCAAATGGTTTGGACATCCTTGCAGCCACAATTTTTCATTGGAAATACAAAAGTTTTTGAGACCAAAAGATAGACATGAAGAGGGAAAATTCAGCCATAATTGGGGTGATTGGTATGTTTTCAGAGATTGCACTATGATAAGAGTATTCAGATATGAAGGGCCACCCTTCCTGCTACCAAAGACATGCCCAAATCGAGTTGCATACTTAGAAATTGTTAGGCAATTGGCTTCCTTAGACTTCATGCATCTCAAGAATCAGCGTAAACAGTCATTTATGCCTGGGACTTTATGCTTTGGAGATTTCATAGTACTTTCTGAGAAAGGTTATCAATTAATTTATAGTAAATTAGAAAAATTTAGATTACCTTTTGGAAATGCAAGAGGAAATTTTGATCCAGAACACTTCATAAATAGTGTAAAAATAAAGCAGAAGTTAAAGGGATATGATCATGTCTTATTTGTTGATGAAGATTTAATCAGAAATTGTGATGAAACTACAATAGCAGAAAGAAGAAGTTTGTACCATAAAACCATGTTAGCAAAGGCTTGGAGGGTAGCCCAAAACCCCACCTACACCAAAGTTTTCCAAGATATTGATGATCCTATCAAAAGACTGGACACTATGATTAAACATGCACCAGAATTGATCAGGAATGTTCCCCTTCATGTATTTAAAAAAAAGGAAAACAACTTAAAGATGCATAGGCTGAGTATGAAGTACCCCTGGGTCACTTGTCACCTCAACCCACACTAGATATAAGTTTCTCTGCAGACACAAACATTGCAGAAGGAGAGGGAGAGTTTGAAGAAGGGGTGCAAAGTTATGACCCAACCATTGAGGGGTATGAACCGCTTGAAGACAAAGGAGTTGCCACTGTGGAAGCACCAAATGATCTATCAGAAGACATAAGGCACTTGGCCAATAGTAAATTCATATCAGATGATGATTTCATCAAAACACCTGAGTTTAAAGCCTTCTTATATGAATACAAGGGAAAATGAGCTAGGAAGAGAATGAAAGATATCACTCCTGACATACAGGATGAGGTGTTGTCTGAGCTTCAAAAGGAGATCGACAATGAATTGGAGATAATGACTCCAAAAAGGGGAAGGACCTTATTACAAGAAGCAGGTGTGATTTCAATTCTTGGATGGGACATGGCTTCGGCCATTGTATTTGATTCTTTCAATAGAAATCAAGATAAGAAGTTGAAACTCAACATAGAGGCAATGGATGATATCAGAAGAGAATCAGGGTATGACCCTGATAAAAGAGCATTGCTTATATGGGCGTTGTATCCTCCAAATAAGAGACGACATATCATTGATAATCCTAATAAAGCTTTTAGTAGCCTATTGATACAAAGGATTGAGGATACAGATCCTATGGACACTACTAATTTAAATGTTAATGTTGTAAGGTTTACTAAAGCACAAATTGAGAAATTAATCAAAGATAATAATAAATATAAGAAAGAAAATGCTATGCTAAGACAAGAGATTGATTTGCACAAAGACAAGTTGCCTTCATCCAGCAGCTACTCATCATACCTAGAAGGTGATCAAAGGGTAATAGAGGCCTTGGCAAATGTGAATTATTGGAAGTATAAGGTAGAAAAGAATGAAAAGAAAAGTGAGCAGCTAGAAACTAAATTGAAAACTGTCAAATATAGTATGGCCTCTAAATTGATTCAAAGAAGGTTTGGCCACATGATGAAAAATAGTGACAAGGTTTGGGATTTGCACAATAGAACACATCAATTATACCAAGAGCATAAAAGACTACACCTCAGAATGTTGGAAACAAAGGAAGGATTGAATGCTAAAGCTAGCACTGAGGAACAAGTGCTCAAATGATATAATGAATTGATGAAAGAACATGTGAGAGATTTAATGGTATATTGATAGCAGATTTGAAAGTTTTTGATCAATGTATTGATTTGGCATTTCCCAACTTCTTTAATGATGAGGGCAACCTAAAAGACAAGGACACTTGGAGGAATGAACTGGGTCAGTTACTGCCACCACTACTTGAAAATGTAAATAACGAGGAAAGGATGATAGAGAATACTTATACATGTCTAGGAAAGATATTTTCTTTGGAATCAACGATGAGTAGTTTACTTGACACTAATCCATGTGATGATCAACTGTACATCGACCATATCGGTCAAATAAATCTATTTGTATCCAGAGCACTGTGATGAAGCAAAAGGAGTACAATTTTGTCAAGCAATGTAGGTGTATCAATCTATATTATAGAGATGAGGATGACCTTATCAGGCCTTTGAGTCATGGATCACTCTATGGAGATTAATGGAACCAGAATCAGATCGTTGCATATGCTTTTATCTTCCTTTATGTTTGTTAATTATGCATTAGTTATCAAAAGATGTTATTATGAAAAGGTACAATGTTTTGGGCCTGAAGCTTGTTTGCATCCTATAAAATAGGATACCAAGGCTACTATGAAGGAGATCATCCAATCTATTTCAAAGACATATTTAATATAAAAGTAGTATTCAAAGAATCCATTTCCATCTATCTATGTTGTCAAACCAGTATGAATTGCTAAATTAATAAAAAGAATTAGAGTTAGTTGGTGGATCCAAAATTGATGTTCAATTGTTGTGTTGATGTTAATAATTATGAGTTTCATGATTGTCTCCAAAGTGGTTTGTCAAGTTGTTTAAATTAATATATCAAGGATATCATTAATTTTTTAGTACACATTTGTTGTTACTATATGATCTGTGTGATTGGTTTCTGAGGAAGTTGATTTAAATCCGGCTGAGTAGTCAGTGTTTATTGGTCTCTGCCCAGGGTTAAAATCCTTTGAACAATCTATTCTAGTTGGTTTCCTTCCTGTTAGAATTAAAATCTTTTTTCTAGGTCATAGCAATTTGAGGAAATATCATTGGGATTTATAAGAAGAATCTTGTACCTCAACATTCTTACACATCTGCACAAGATACAGATTTGCATAAGTGCCTAACAATCTGAGTTAAGTCAATATAAAGATCCATTACACCATTGACTCCTAATTTCTTTGCCCAATAGATAAAGCATTGGTCCAATTTACTATTAATCTTCATACCCTATTCATATTTGCAAACCTTAACCTTAGAAATACATTCCAACCCTTACATCTACTTCACACCCGTTTGCCACTGTGAAGGTTACACAAAAATCTACAATATCTTTCAAGGTACACCGACCTAGGTCTAGCAGAGCCTAAAGTGAAGGGGGTTTAGCCATATCTACCTCGTGTCGTTAGCCAAAAATGTCAAGAGAGCTTGGCAACCGCGTAGGGTTAACAACCTGCATTTTTGTGACCTAACAGATTGTTTGAGATGTTTCAGTTGGAATGTCAGAGGTTTGGAATCCTCTGAGAGGAAATATGCAGTTAGATATTTTTGTACCACTCTATGACATTTAAATGACATGGTTCAATGCTATTCCACCCATGTAAAGGAGTTGTATACCATCATGCAAGCCATCAAGCAATGATCTCACTACATCTTGGGAAAGGAGGTCCAATCATCCACTTTGATCACAAGCGACTCCAATTCTTACAAACTCAGAACAAATTGGAAAATGTACACCACATGAAATGGATGACATGTCTACAACAATTCCATCTAGTTATCTACAATCATGAGAAGGGAAAAGACAAAAAGGTATTTGACTACCTAAGCTAATAGCTAGTTCATGCACTCACCACAATGTTGGACTCATGTGGTCACAACTTCTTTGACCGGGAACCTCTCTACCCACCAAACTTGTACTTTACATAGAACTACACCAAGTTCTTACAAGGCAAATAGGTTAGTGAATTTTATATGTCTAACAAGCTTCTCTACAAGCTCAAGTATCTCTATGTTTTAGACACCACACCACACTAAAGACTCATCTAGGAAGCATACTATTCCAAAATAACTCAACACTTCAACATTACTAAAACACTAGCAACACTTGAACAACACTTCTAGTGGGCTCACATATGTGCAAATTGAGAACCACATCAAGTCTCTCATTCTTTGTAGCATTGACAAATATTGGAAATAGGAAGCTTGGACTCTACACCCCTCTCTTAGTTTTGACACCACCTTGGGAATCATTAACATGGATTTATTAAGAAGACTACCTATGACAAAGCACTGGTGTAACTCCATGATTGTGTTATCATTATGTATTTTTCTTATGTTTGCCATACTTATTTCTTCTTATATTTGAATGAATATCAATTGTTGAGCCTCAATACTGTGCTTATGTGAATGAATATGCTGATACAGTAAAGCATTTACTGTGGATGTTTTCAGTTACATGTTCAAAATTATGTTCAACATAAAAATGGAAACTATTTAAAAATAATAAAGTTAACAAAGTTTCTTATTTAAATAATTGTGAGTTAAGTGCATTAATATTTTATTAACTTTTGTGTCTTCATGAACATATGTTGATACAAAATGAATGGAAGAAGCATCCAAGTAATCCTAATTTTTTCTACCAACGATTCATACCAAAGATTGAACAATTTAAGGATATTGCAATAGATAATTTGTATCAACACAAATAATATTACTGAAGCATTACAAAGTTTAGGCCATAAGAATCATCCTTTTTTAAACATGGATTGCAAATAATTCTAAAAATTTAGAAGTCTTGGTCATTAACATTATTGTCTGCTACAATGTCATCAATTGTATCATTGTCAATGTTCATATGTTCTTTCAAGTATTTAATAGCATCCTCATCCTCATCTTGATCTGCAACATCTTCATCATCATTGAAATTTGACTATAGACCATCTATATTATTACCAGATGTTTTTGGTTCATCATTTTCTATACCATCCATATTGTTGTCTTCCATAACATCATCTAACTCTGGATTGTTGTCTTCTTGTGCCTAAACATAACTATCTTCAACATCATCATGGATGTCAATTTCTTCGATGTTCTCTAATCCCTCTCTCTCATTTTGTTGGCCATCATTGTTACTAATACATCATCAAATACATGCCTTAATCTTGGATCATAATGTATGACAAACATCCATTTTGGGTCCAAAATATCTTCATATAAAAAATACCTGCACATGAATGACATACAAATAGTAGACGGATGGTATAACAATTTTATTGATTGATAAACACATGTATATATTCGTAATAAACTATGAATTAATAGATTTATGATCACTACCACTTCTTGTTTGAGTTAAAGAAATACCTGCTCACAATGAATTGGTAGAACATAAGGCTCCTTATCCTCCGATAGGAAACACGAGGAATCTATAGAAAACAATCCACTATGGGTATCATGTCTTCGTGTCCTCTCAAATGCTTCATACCATCTACACTTAAAAATACAACATTTAAAAGAGAAGAAATCCAACTCAATAATTTATTTTATTTTCCCAACATATTGTAGATTCCTTTCAATTATATTCTTATCTTTTGATCTTGATCGACTGGATTGCTTGAAGTCAACCATGATGCCACAATCGAAGGATCATCTCTTTACATCTACACTTTCTACACGATAATGTTGACTATATGACCACATTGCTAGATATTTCCTCGCTTGTGAAAGACCATTTATTTCAATGAAAACAAATATAATGGCAAATATTAAAATAGTTAATAGTGTCAAAACTGTAAGGAAACAACATTTTGTAAAATTCCAACTGTACCTTTCTTTCACATCCTCTAGACATGTTGATTTCATCTTCTGTTATGTTTGAATCTATACCTGCATCTTCTATTTGATTTTGAATTTGTTCAGTAACCCATTCTAGTGTGCAATCTTTGCCCCATTCTCCAAGCAAATCAATGGGAAGTGGAGTATTCCTTGGGTTTGATCTCTTAAACTGTCTCCTTGCTTCTAACACTTCTTCTCTCTTTTTATCATACAGATCAATCCATTTGTTCATAAAGTCCATATGGTACAGAATGAACTTTTCGAGTATAGCACTTTCGTCTACACCTATTACATGTCAACATGTTTATTTCAAACTCCAAATGTCATGCTGTTAATTTGACAAATAAATTATAGAGTTAATTAATGATTGCAAGAAAAACAACCACACTGATCATGAATTTACTTACTAATTTCTACTTGAACACCATTAGATTGTGGTTTTTCTCCATCAATAATATCTGATGCTCGTTCTTCATCCCAGAAGTGTGGCCCATCTTCAAAATCCTTACCAAGGAATTCACACAGGAAGAAAAATGCTTCATTCAATACATACCCTTCAGTCATGCAACTCTCTAGATGTGCCTTTTGTTAGACATATCTTTTTAGAGTTTTCATATACCTCTGAAAGAAAAACATCCACCTCATTGATAGGACACTCACCAATTCAATGTCATCAACTAGGTGTATAAGTAAATGGACTTGTAGGTCCATGAAACTTGTAGGGAGGTCCTTCTCAAACACACATACAATTTCTACAATTTCCTTCTTCCATTTTGGCACTTCACATTCATGGATCTCCTTGGAGGTTACCCACCTAATATAAGAATAGTAAATTAGTATGAACCTTTAGTCAAAAATTAAAATGCAATATAATATCTCTATGTCTATCACACATGAACATTTCATATAACCACATACCTTGTAAATGTTGACAATCGATTTATGGCATTCCTTAAGTCAACTGTAAGACAAGAATCCCCCCTAATTGCCAATGGCATGATATGCTATCAAACACATTTATGAAAAGGTGATTAGTAATTTTTCCTCACACAAAATATCAAAATATATTCAGTACTTAATTAATGTTAGCAGTAAATGTTAAATGATGATATATAATACCTTCAGAAAATTATGAAAATAATGTGTTTTAAATCATGTGATATGTCCATCAACTGTAAAAGCTTTAGCCAATGACGACCCATAGCCAGTAGGTGTCCTTATTGAACAGATGACATTTTTTAGTTGGTCTAGCTCTTTTTTTTTTCAAAATCCATGGAGCTTCTGCATATATTTCATTTTCCCTGTTTGGCCACAAATGTTTTCTATCAATTTTGGTACGCGAAAGAGCCATATCTCTCCTTGAAGACAAGGTGTCCTTCTCTTTGCCTGATATATGTCAAAATATAGAATCTGGGACATTTTTGAAGATGTGCATAGGATCTAGTAGGTGAGATATTAATAGATCCTTCTAGTAAGGGAGCTCATAAAATATGGATTTCCTTTTCATTCCTTCTGGCATATTAACTACAACTTGTTCTGGTTCTTCAATTGAATCACCCCGATCAAAAAAATCCTCCCAAGCTTTCAATTTAGCATCTTCATACTTCTTAAGCAAATCACCTGGACCTATAATCATGGGAGGGCCTCTATTTTCAACTTTTCCATCAAATTGATTCTTCAGGCAATTTCTAAACTTATGATCTAGTGGTAGAAAAACCCTGTTGTTTGCATAAATAAATTTATGTAGATCTGTAGAATATCACCCTTGAAATTATTCTGCACATCTTGGACATGCAAATATCCCCTTTGTTTCAAGCCCTGCAATTCAATAAGTAATGTTAATAATATCAAAAAAATAGTATAAAACTAAGTATGAAAGTTGGGATGGAAATAAATTATGAGTGTAAATACGTAAATATTTTATCTTACACCAAGTCCTGGAAAATCATGAATAGTCCAACATAGCACACCATACAACATGAAGGACCTATTTGATGGGGGACATGATATGTCATACATTCTTATGCCTTTCCATAGTAGTTGCATCTCATCAATAAAAGGTGCAAAATAAACATCCATGTTTTTAACATGATGTTTTCCTAGAATAATGAGAGTCAGCATAAGGTGCTCCTTTCTAACACTCATCCATGAGGAAATATTGTATACTATCAATTTGACTGGCCAAACACTATAATTTGATCTTAGGAAAGAGAATGGGCACACTCCATCAATTGCAAGACCAAACCTGATACTACGGGGTTTATCTTTGAATTTTCATGGCCATTTTTCCTCTATGTGTTTCATTGCTTTGGAGTTGGCTGGAATTCACATGAATCCATCTTTACTCCTATTTTCTGCATGTCAGTCCATCAATTGTGCAAGTGACTTGTAACGAAACATTCGTTGAAGTCTAGGTATAATTGGCATGTGACATAAAACCTTCTTTGAAACTATAGGACCTTGTACATCTGTACGATATCTCTTCTCTTTGCATATAGGGCATTCTACCTTGTTTTCATATTCATCTCTGTATAAAATACAATCATTTTTACATGAATGAATTTGCTTATATTCAATCCCCAACTCAACCAACAACAGACGCGCCTCTGTGCAAGTTGATGGCAACACATTCTCTTCAGGGAATATTTTAGTTTTTAGTGCCTTGTAAGATTGCCAGAGATTAAATCAATTGAATGTTTGACTTATGATGAACATGTTTCATATGTCAATCTATACTAGGACTATTTATATACACTATATGGTTTTAAATTCCCCTTAAAGAAATAAAAATGAAGTTGATGAATGTTTACGAATTATGTACACCAATTGACTATGCAAAGTAAGAAATGGATTTCATCTCACTTTATAGGGTAGTGAATCCTTTGTCCGACCAACCAAATAGTGACTTGATTTCTAGTAATATTAATGTGCATGCTAGTTTTGAAGTTCTACTTGCACCCAATTTGAACACGGGTGTCTTCTCTGCTTGCTTGATGGAGTCTTTCAGGTTGTTATCATCAACATTACATTGGTGGTAATTACCCCTGCTATCATTGTTACTGTTAACCATATGATCATTATTGTCATCATTGTTTCCATCCCCAAAGAAACCTATAAGCATTTCATTCAATCTTTCTTCATGCACTGCATTTTCACTATCATGTTCATCATCATTAAGGCTAGCTGGCATGTAATCAATGTATGCAGATCTCATCAGCAATTCAAATTTCTCAGCTACTAGTATTCTCTTCAATGTTGCTTTTTTCTGCCTGGTATGGTTTAAAGGATGGTTTGGATCATCCCGTCCAAACCTTAATAACCCAGTTGGATCTTGGGTATTAGTATGTGTTTCATCAACATCTTCTATCTATCAACAAATGTAAGTATTATTTAATGTTTGGCAACAATTGCACTAAATTCAAAATGTATCAACTTCAAAGAAATATAATCAAATGTGGCTTTAAAAAAAAAATTGTATGAACATATATAAATCAATTGAATAATGGAACATTATTTTATAGACTACCTTTTTATACAATAATTTAAAGAAAACACAATTTTGACAACATAGTTTATAAAACATCAGTCCACACTCATTTATTATTCTTTGGTTTTTTGCCCTTAAGAACATCTTTAGGGAGACCTTGTTCTTCCCTTTTCTTTCGCGTAGGAGTGCATTTTAAGAAGGGGTAATCAATCAATAACTCATCCCCAATGATAAGGTCCATAATAACCTCAACCATTATCAATCTATCAACCTCTCTTTCAATATCTCCATCTTTATCATTTATAACCTCAACAAATTGACAATTCAGTCTTACAGTAGGGTCCCTTCCCTTACTACTATTTATAAATCCTGCAATATTTTTGTGTATGTATGCACGTCCATCTATATGCATAAGATGGCCTCTATTCATTTCTTTTCCACTTTCCAATTGGAGACGATGTGTATACATATTCAAATTTAGACCATATGCTGACATGTTAGGCTTAGATTCTGCTAGCCTTCTCCATTCACCACTGTAATATGATGGACCATAATATGGCATCAATCTCCTAGTGGTTTGTTTTGAATTGTTTTTATGTTTAGATCCCACATGTACATTTTGGATGACAAAGAGGCCTAGATTCGCTCTATGAATATTGGAGGGTCGTATCATGTAGCTATATCCCCAAAATTGAAACACCTTGTACATTCTAGGTAGTTGTTGATCACTAGGCCAAGCGCAATATAGTCGACGATCAAATGTCTCTTTGTAAATTGATCTCAGACTTAAGGGCAAGTCATCATCTCCATCACATTCATTCTCATAGGGTATGTAGTCCACCTTCCCCTTGTCTTTACGAAAATTATGCATCTTTAAACTGGTTCTTGTTCTGTTACTTGTTTTCATCAATTCCTCGTCTTCGGAGCTAGTATATTGGCACATAATTTTGTTAGATGTATCATCTGATGAATGATCATTGCCCTCTAGGCTAGAATTTGATGATCTAGGAAACTTTAAACCAAGAACTTTATCCTACAAGTATCCATTAAGAAAAAAATTAGTTATTTAAATAATATAAAACAATGTTTAAACAAAGTATATATGTTATTTATATCAAATTGGAAAATTCCTTACCACAATTCCTATTGGATTTGAATCGATTGTAGGAGGCATACTATCGACTAGAAGCTCATCATATATGTAATATCTTTGTACAATCGCTCGTTTGAATTGTTTCTTTCCACGACATACAGAACATCCACAAAAAACAATTTTATCACAGTAGTCATCCCATGTACTATAGTCCTGACCAACCTCTTGTTCAGTGCAATCATTTGTTGTGTCTGCATGATCCATTGTCATATCGTCTATGTGATTTAATAGTTTTAGGTCTACATCCACGTACATATCTTTTTCTTTTGCTAGTTAAACGCTCAGGCTCTACATTTGCTCCAATTTCCATCTAAAATAATCAACAACATGCATTAATTTATGTCAAGATTGGATAATACATTATAAATTTCAATAATACTGTGAAAAAAGATGGACGTATCACAAAATGCCATCAAATCATTTTTTCCTAAAATAAGTCAAAATTTGAGTACTTGATGTCCCGTTTCATTCGTTGTGTCCTCATTTGATATGACATGATCTGTTGCCATAGCCTCATCTGGCCCCTATAATACATAACATAGTAAATAATGTTAAGTACACCAATTCTATCATTTCAACGAATATGCTATCCAACACAAAACCTCACTTTAGTCATATATGTGACATATTCATATCATGCTTTGGCCATCCTAATTTTCAAACTTTTCCCTTGATTATAGAATCACATTTAATCACCATTCCTGTGCATTTTCAACCAATAAGTTTGACCTTAGAGGCCTCATGGATAAAAAAATGACTTTATCTCCTCTATGTTGTAGCATTTGTGAATTCATAAACACCTTCCTCCTTTGGTTGATGTTGCTTTCTCTTCTTACCTCTATTGTATCTGCAGATTCCATTGTCATATCTATTTCCACCCACTTTCCTCTCTGCGATTTAGTAGTTCTACGCCATCCATGTCCTCTCTCCATGGCCTCCTCTGGATCCTGTAATACACAACAATGACAATAGTCACATAACAACTGTGCACCAAGATGTTAAAAGGAACCAATCAAGATAACCACACATGAACAACAAATGTGTCCTGACAGATTATATCAATTTCCTATATGTTTGCATTTATCCTCTAACCTTTCTACATTAGCCCTCAATTGTGTAGACCTCCTAGTTGTTATATGCAAATGATTTGTATCCTTGCATTCCCATTGGCAAATACAATGAACTAATTTGAATCCTTGTATAACCAATTTGTAGATACAGTGAATTGATTTGAGTTTTTGCATTCACAATTAAAAAATCACAGCGAGATGGTTTGAATCCTTGAGTTTAAAGTAAAATGAAATGGGTGAGACCAGTGCCTTGTTGGGTAAATGGAGTCAAATAAAAATCTGAGATAAGTGGCTTATATTTGGTAGTAATTCTAATTGTTTCGTACACTAATATTGGTTAATAACTTGTATAACCATGCAAGGAAATAATTGTAAAACTCTTCTTAATAATCTAATTGACACAACTAGGTTACTTGTAATTTATCAAAAGGATCTTTAATCCCTACTTGAAGGAACCAATTGAATAAATCAAACAAGAATAGTAGATGATATCAACTTGGAGACAGAATGCCAACCCTAATTAAGTGGTTCTTCTTACTGATCCAATTAATACTCCCAGATTACTATGATATGAAAATAGTGTTGGTAAGATTTTTGGGATATCTTCAATGAGGCTCTTGGTATCACTAAAAGTAACATAGGGGAGAGGACCCAATTGCTGAGCATGTTCCAATAGTTGTGATAGTGTTTGTGGACTTAAGGCTCAATATTTTTAAAACTTTAGCACTAGTAGTTGTAACTTTAAGGTTGTTAGTGTTGACTATAAGTACCTATAATTGAATGAAATGTGCCCTTTAGATTTAAAAACAACCAATTATGTGATGCCACATCAGCACACCAACAAAACATGACTTAATGAACAATATTGGTCCACCTTTGTTTCGGGAACTATTAGACACCTTAACAAAAAGAATGCTAAGCAACTATTGGTCCATCTTTGGTCAAGAGCATTGCCCCTAGACCTCACTCTAGTTTTAAAAAGAAAAAAATAAAAAACATTTTGAACCATGCTAGATGGAAAAACAACATTTTTTTTTTAATTTTTGACTTTTTTCCAATTAAATCCCAAATATTTGAATTACATTTATTCTTCCAGTTTGCTAAGTCAATCGTTATCCTAAGTAATGCTCCTATGGCCCTAGTAGAGATACAAACACATGACTCCACAAAGAGATAGCAATTTTGGACTAAATGATACAAACTTCTTTCTACCATAATTCATGTTTCCATATTATAATTTTTGTTTTTGATGCCATGGATATCATAATTGATAAGTTTTATATTCCTAAAACACTTTAACAATATTTATATATCTAAAAAAAGATACAAACTTCTTTCTACCATAATTTATGATTCCATATTATAATTTTTGTTTTTGATGCCATGGATATTATAATTGATAAGTTTTATATTCCTAAAACACTTTGACAATATTCATATATCTAAAAATGTTGTTTCTTTTATACTTGATCTTAGTAGTTTCTATTAGATTAGTTTATCGTGTCTTTAAAATTTATTTAATAAAGGATGCATGAAACCGATTTTAAATCCTTAAAAATCTCTATATTTAATTGCCTAGTCTTCACTGCGTTTTGACCGAATCTAAGCACAGAATCTGAGGTCAAAAAGAGTCCAAACTAGTCAGATCAAACCATCATAAATTTTTATATGGCAGGCAGCTATGAGAAGAGTCAATACTAGAACCTATAGTAGAGGAAATCACAATGAACCTATATTAGAGGAAACCATCATAAATTTTTATATGGCAGGCAATTGTGATATATCAATTTAAATAATAAGGAAGCACTAAAATGGAGACAACCAAATAATTGAATAACTTTAACAAACATATGATACCAATATGGTGCCACAGAATCAAAGATTTTCCATTAAATTCTTCAAAATTATGCTTGCAACATGGTCTTTGAGTTTGTAAATATTATGGAACTTCTACTATCTACCACTACTAGCTCCTCTCTTCCCCCTATATCTTTTTATCGGGTCTTGGTCTCTCTTTTTATAGGAGAGGCAAACAAGCTTCAGACCTGTTACAATAGAAAAGACATAACTGTTCATAACTATTAAGAAAATACTTTTAAACTTAACAAAATGTTTTTAATTAGAAAAGACCAATCCGTTATTCACCGAATAGAAACTTGTGACCATTCAAGGCTTGAGCAAGGCATTCTATTTTCTGATGTGGTATCTCCTCTTCACATTCAATCCTCTTCAGAACCTAAATATGTTTCCTGCCATTCACTTATTTTCAGATCACTAGGCCACTTAAATTCCTGTGCGGCTGCAAAGCTCATAAGATGGCTTTTCCATCTGTTGTCCAAGAGGTTCCTGATGTCCACCACAAACTTTGTGTATCCATTGTCCAACGCGATAATTTCATCAAGCAAAGTATCGAACTCAGTGAGTTTAATTTCCCCATCATTCTGGACATGTGCCAAACATTTAGGAATCATCTGATCAAACTCTTCTCTCCATTCATCTACACCCTTCAATTGGTTATCATCTTTGAGGATTGATGGGCTGAAATGACATTTGATGGAGTCAAATGTACTCCTCTTACCTTCCACCTTTTTTGTATCTACCAAATATTGATACTCGTTATTTATGCTTTTTACCATTTCTCGTGCAGGCTTGATCTTTGATGGGGCATCTAGATCTCTATGTGTGGCTTTGCATAAAGTATTCAGTGTGTGCAAGGTAGGTTGCCATCTCTTTTGAATATTTTCAAGAATGGAAGAATTAGTGTTTATTTGTTCCAGAGCTTTGATCAAATTGCTGAATTGTTCATGTACTCCATTTATTTTGTCTTTCAATATATCAACTCTATTTTTTAATATGCTGCTCAGGACATCTATGATGTGATTTTTGACATCTTCCTCATTATGCTTTTTCAGCTTATCAATTTCCTCTTTCATTTGTTGGATCTGGGGATCCTCTGTATGGACTAGTGGGTGATAGACAATTAATTCATCTCCCTTTACTGTGGTGGCTTGTTGCAACTACTGTTTCAGCTTTCTATTCTCAATGAACAATTTGGTCGCCTCATCATTAGATAGCTTTAACCTTTTTCTCATATTCATTAGTTTTCTTTTCCATGTTTTGTACCACATCTTTGGTGAACATTGTAGAATGCATAGTTATGGTGGCAGCTTCAGTAGGAGTTGTGTCTCTCATAGTTCTAATCATGGCTGACCCCCTCATTTCTTGTACTACATCAAGGAGTTGAGGCTTCCTTGTGTTCTTCTACTTTGTCCATAGGGCAAGTGTTTGGGTAGTAGGGTTATACCCTACTCCTGAGACACCTTCCTCTGAATCAAATTCTGCAACTAACATAGGGTCATCTTGTGCTCTGATTTGATCCAAAAGAAACATTTTAGACAACTCCATCCCTGGTATAATCAACATATCACTTGTCAACACCATTTCTCTTGCCTCCTGGGGAGTGACATTAATATTATCAATATTCAATTTTGCAAATGTCCGAGCCTGGATCTCAGCCTGTTTTGACTCATCAGCGCCTATAAGATTAATCTTCAACTTTTCATCAAATTCTTTCATTTTTATTTTGATCCAGAAATCTCTGAACTCATTGTTGTGTATAAAATTATCATCCTCTATGAATCTCAGAGAGGCCACTACCCTCTCATCCTCTTGAATATCAGCAGTTCCCTCCTCTGACAGCCTGACCTTTGGATCATGAGGCTTTTGACCTTTTTGTTGTTCCTCTGCCTCTTTCAGTTTAGTCAAGGCCAAGACTGCTTCTTGTTCTTCATCATGACTTGAATCATATTCCACTAATGGCTCTATCTTTTCTTTTTTAGCCTGTGGCTCATGAGTGGGAGATGGAGGGGATGGATTTGTAGGTGATGGGGGTGATATCTGAGATGTGGATGTTTCATGTGGTGGTTGATGGGGTGTGGGCAATGGAATGAGTCCCTCATCTTGGGCCATTTTGTAGAATTCATCAAATTTATTCAAAATCATTTGCATTATTTTTATAAGATTGGGCTCACCTGCAAAAAAGCCTTTGAAGTTTCTATCTTTTTCCTTCTTCTGATTTTCCCACCTCATCATTGCATCCCACCTTTTTCTAGCCTGCATTACATCAGCAAATTGCACCAAATTTCTTATAACATCCTCCCTAGAATCAAATTCATGTGAAATAGCCTTCTTTATCAATAGGGTTCTTCTGATCATATTGATGTGACCCTCTGGGTCACATACTCTTTCTATTCCAGGTTTAAGGGAGTAATTGACCCTTATAAACCACTGCACTTCTTTGAGCATATCTAAGCCAATGGCTAGCTCTTCAAACATAGCCAAGTTAGGCAAAAATGTGTCTTTCCTCTAATTTCTCATCAAGTCATGTTCCATCCAGAGCATCTGCCACATAAACTCTAAGAAACACACTCTTACAGGTAAAAACTTAGGTAAAATGTGTGGTGCTTGGTTGCACCCATATACTCTGATAATAGTGTGTTGTGGCATAAGGAACCAATCAGCATAATTATGAGTATAGCCTTGGTTTGGCCCATACTGCACAGGCCTGACTACCTTCATCAATGACTCAGGCATTCTTGGTGTTGGGTAACCAAGAGCAACAATAATCTGATAGCAAAATCATCTCGAAACACTACAAAATCACCTTTTGTACACCTACTATCCCAAATGTAGCACCAATTTTGTACAGGGAATCTGACTCCTCTTTCTTGTGTACATAATTCCATCCTTGTAGTCCACTTCATTTCATTCTAATGCATAATTAAGTGACACAATAAAGAATATCTTCTAAAAGTAATAGGGGCCTTGGCTTCCCTAACTTGTAGCAAACCTTCATGTAATTGATCTTCAATCACAAATGCAAAATCAAATTCTATATTTGACTCGAAATGTTGAATTATTATAGCCATTCTCATCAACCCTATTTGTATTTGCTCCTCTGCATCTATCCCCAAAACTTGACACAACGCATAATAGGTATTCTTGAAATATGTTTGAAATTTAGAAACATGGAAAGGTTCCATTTTCGAAGAAGGAATAGAGAGTCGTCTGTTACCATCACCCCTCTTCATGTGTAAGGGGATCTCATCATTTCAATATGTTTTCCTCAACCTCTTATATTCTTGCTCAAGTTTCTCTAAGTTTACCTCTGTTATAGCTTGTTTATTGAGGTTGAAACATTTGATAATGGCATCTCTATTGATATCCACTAAGCACTCACCATTTGGAAGTCTCACAGTTTTGGTTGGGGCATGGTAACTGTGGGAAAGGGCTTTAATCATCTCAACATCAATGAAGATGTTGGGAATAATCAATTTAGCCAAATCTAGGGCCCATGGGTTTGATGCTAGTTCTTGGTCATTCCTTTTTATATAAAAGTACTAGTAGAGGTTCCATCCCGACAACGATATATAGGGGTCCCTATAGCCTTGAGCTAAGTCTCTAAAACCCTTTTTGGAAACTTTATCAATTGAGCTAGGCAACAATGAAAGCAGAGGGGATTACAATGAAGATTTACTAGTTTTGGCTTCATCCTTCTTGGATTCTACCTCAGACTTTTTAGGTGCCATTTTATGAAATTCACAAGAAATGATGAGCAGAGCTTACCCAAAAAAATCACCTTGAAGAATTTTCTTTACTCATGCGGCTTGAGCTTCTATGTAACTTATCTTCCGCTACTATGAGTGAGAAATCTTAATTTGTTTCATGTATTTCAAGACGCATTTACTTCTGGTTCATAAATTCGCACGATTCAAATCTTCGTGTTGAGCTTCAATCTTCATATTTTGATGTTGATGTGATTAGTATGCTTTAAATAACCCAACGGCTTGTTTACCATTCTACCGCGGGCTATGTTTTGCCCCCCCAAGGTATAGTGGTATAGTGTGTAGTGTATAGTATTAACTATTCTCATCATCAAATCTTCGTGTTGAGCTTCAATCTTCATATTTTGATGTTGGTATGATTAGTATGCTTTAAATAACCCAACAGCTTGGATACCATTCTACCGCAGGCTATGTTTTGGCCCCCCGAGGTATAGCGGTATAGTGTGTATAGTGGTATAGTGAGTATTAACTATTCTCACCATCATACCGTGGGCCTTTTGAGAATGTTCTGCAGTAAGGAGGTATGGCGTGGGTATTATGAAGGCTAGCCAATGTGATAGCGGTATCGTGGTAAAAGGCAAAGATGACTTTATGAATGGTAATAACATGATTTATTATGGAAAAATAAGAGTAGGATTCATGGATACACAAATAAGCAAAATTTATTTATTTATTTATGATTTAAGATGACTTTCACTGGTAAGCTCATTATTCTTGCATTGGTAGAATTTGATAGATTTCTTCTCATTTAATTTGTAAAATTGTAAGCAAAAGGTTTTCATTATAGTATGAGAAAATTACAAGCATCATCATCATCATCAAATCATTTGTATCTTTTTTCAATCACTTTGGAGACAGTATAGCAACATATAAACATGAAAATTAACACAACAGTTGAACACTGAAAAAAGGTTACCATTTAAGTACAATCTTCTCCATAATACTTCTTCATAATATATATATTAATTGCAAAGTTTTTGGAACATGAAAGTAGATGAGTGGGATGGGTGCAATCTATCTTCTTACTAAGTCCCCTAAAATGCTTCAGAAAGAACTACTACCCTCCTTTTTTCTCTCAGGTCTTGGTCTCTCTTATATGCGAGAGGCAACAAGCTATAGAACCGTTACAAAAGACACAACTTTTGATAACTAATTATAACACGGAAGGCAAATGGATTAGGTAGATACTATACCTTAAACCCTAATCCCTTGACCCTAAACCCTAATCCCTCGACCCTCAACCCTCAACCCTAATCACTCAACCCTCAACCCTCAACCCTCAACCCTCAACCCTCAACCCTAATCCCTCATCCCTAAACCCTAAATGCTATCCCTATTCCTAAACCCTAAATCCTCAACACTATACCTTAAACCCTAATCCCTTATCCCTAAATCCTTAACCCTATCCCTCAACCCTCAACCCTTAAACCTTAAACCCTAAAACCTCAACCTCAACACTATATCGTAAACCCTAATCCCTTAACCCTCAGCCCTAAAGCCTCAACCCTCAATCCTTAAACCTTCAACACTAAACCCTATCCCTCATCCCTAAACCCTAAACACTATCCCTATTCCTAAACCTTCAACCCTAAACACTATACCTTAAATCCTAATCCCTTATCCCTAAACCTTCAACCCTATCCCTCAACCCTTAAACCTTAAACCCTAAAAACTATCCCTAAAACCTCGACCCTCGACACTATATCTTAAAACTTGATTTTTTAGAGGTAGATGCCTCATTTAACTTGATTTCTTGTTACTTAGGTACCCATACCATTTTGGTTTTGGACTTTTCTTGTGAGGGTATGGGCTTGGATAACTTTTTGGATTGATTTTTCTTTAACTCTTTGTTTTTATGTCCTGAGGCATGACGACCCTTAGGATGTTTGGATTTATCAGTAGAGCCATCTAATTTTGCATTTCTGGATCCCTTGGGGATGGTGGAATGAGTGGAAGCTTTAAGTTTAGCTTTAAGATTTGGGTTGAGGGTTGAGGGATTAGGGTTTAAGGTATAGTGTTGAGGGTTGCGGGTTTAGGGTTGAGGGTTGAGGGTTTAGGGATTAGGGTTTAGAGTTGAGGGATTAGGCATAGTACTGTTTAGGGTTGAGGGTTTAGGGATAGGGTTTAGGATTTAAGGTTCAAGTGTTGAGGGTTGAGGCTTTAGGGATAGGGTTTAAGGTTTAGCGATAAGGGATTAGGGTTTAGGGTTGAGGGATTAGGGTTTAATGTTGAGGGATTAGAGTTTAAGGTATAGTGTTTATGGTTGAGGGTTTAGGTTTAGTGTTGAGGGATTAGAGTTTAAGGTATAGGGTTTAGGGTTGAGGGTTTAGGGATAGGGTTTAGGGTTTAAGGTTTAAGGGTTGAGGCTTCAGGCTTTAGGGATAGCATTTATGGTTGATGGATTAGAGTGGAGGGATTAGGGTTTAAGGTATAGTTTTTAGAGTTGAGGGTTGAAGGTTATGCTACACTGCACTGAAAGGTTATAGTCCCATTAGAGAATGGTGTCCTCGCGCATGGACCATGTCGAGTGCCCTCATCGATGTTGGTAAGGGATACATGGAAGGCAAATTGATTAGGCAAATAGTGGATTATGATGTGGATTCTAGAGTGGAGAAAAGTGGATTATGATGTGGATTATGTAGGGAAAAATAGTGGATTATGATGTGGATTATGTCAGACTTATGCCAAAGCATGGACCATAGGGATGGTATGTGGAGGGTATTTAAGATAGTGGATGAATGATGGTAGATTTATTGCGGAATGGAAGGGAACCATAACCAATTGTTGCACACATTGCGATAAGCGTTGAAGCTTGTGATGTGGAGGTGGTGTGGGGTGAAATGGAGGTGTTTGCTTAGGAGATGGATAATGAAGGGCTTTAGGAACCCACATAGACTTAGGCATTTTATTACTTTTGTTTTGCTTGTGGGATGGAATGTTTTGACACTTTTGAGTAGAATGGGAATTTGAGATGGGAGTAGATGGTTGGTATTTTTTAGAGGTAGATGCCTCATTTAACTTGATTTCTTGTTGCTTAGGTACCCATAGCATTTTGGTTTTGGACTTTGCTTGTGGAGGTATGGGCTTGGATAACTTTTTGGATTGATTTTTCTTTGACTCTTTGTTTTTATGTCCTAAGGCAGGACGACCCTTAGGATGTTTGGTTTTATCAGTAGAGGCATCTAATTTTGTATTTCTGGATCCCTTGGGGATGGTGGAATGAGTGGAAACTTTAAATTTAGCTTTAAGATTAGGGTTGAGGGTTGAGGGTTGAGGGATTAGGGTTTAAGGTATAATGTTGAGGGTTGAGGGTTTAGGGATAGGGTTTAGGATTTAAGGTTCAAGTGTTGAGTGTTGAGGCTTTAGGGATAGGGTTTAAGGTTTAGCGATAAGGGATTAGTGTTTAGGGTTAAGGGATTAGGGTTTAGTGTTGAGGGATTAGATTTTAAGGTATAGTGTTTAGGGTTGAGGGTTTAGGGTTTAGTGTTGAGGGATTAGAGTTTAAGGTATAGTGTTTAGGGTTGAGGGTTTAGGGATAGGGTTTAGGGTTTAAGGTTTAAGGGTTGAGGCTTTAGGCTTTAGGGATAGCATTTATGGTTGATGGATGAGGGTGGAGGGATTAGGGTTTAAGGTATAGTGTTTAAGGTTAAGGGTTGAAGGTTGCGTTACACTGCACTGAAAGGTTATAGTCCCATTAGAGAATGATGTCCTCGTGCATGGACCATATCAAGTGCCCTCATCGATGTTGGTAAGGGATACATGGAAGACAAATTGATTAGGCAGATAGTGGATTATGACGTGGATTCTAGAGTGGAGAAAAGTGGATTATGATGTGTATTATGTAGGGAAAATAGTGGATTCTGATGTGGATTATGTTAGACTTATGCCAAAGCATGGACCATAGGGATGGTATGTAGGATAGTGGATGAATGATGGTAGATTTATTGTGGAATAGAAGGGAACCATAACCAATGGTTGCACACATCGTGATAAACGTTGAAGCTTGTGATGCGGAGGTGGTGTAGGGTGCAATGGAGATGTTTGCTTAGGAGATGGATGATGAAGGGCTTTAGGAACCCACATAGACTTAGGCGTTCTATTACTTTTGTTTTGCTTGTGGGATGGAATGTTTTGACACTTTTGAGAGAATGGGAATTTGAGATGGGAGTAGATGGTTGGTATTTTTTAGAGGTAGATGCCTCATTTAACTTGATTTCTTGTTGCTTAGGTACCCATATGATTTTGGTTTTGGACTTTGGTTGTGGAGCTATGGGCTTGGATAACCTTTTGGATTGATTTTTCTTTGACTCTTTGTTTTTATGTCCTGAAGCATGACAACCCTTAGGATGTTTGGCTTTATTAGTAGATGCATCTAATTTTGCATTTCTGGATCCCTTGGGGATGGTGGAATGAGTGGAAGCTTTAAGTTTAGCTTTAAGATTAGGGTTGAGGGTTGAGGGATTAGGGTTTAAGGTATAGTGTTGACGGTTGAGGGTTTAGGGTTTAGGGATTAGGGTTTAGAGTTGAGGGATTAGGGTTTAAGGCATAGTACTATTTAGGGTTGAGGGTTTAGGGATAGGGTTTAAGATTTAAGGTTCAAGTGTTGAGGGTTGAGGCTTTAGGGATAGGGTTTAAGGTTTAGCGAGAAGGGATTAGGGTTTAGGGTTGAGGGATTAGGGTTTAGTGTTGAGGGATTAGAGTTTAAGGTATAGTGTTTAGGGTTGAGGGTTTAGGGTTTAGTGTTGAGGGATTAGAGTTTAAGGTATAGTGTTTAGGGTTGAGAGTTTAGGGATAGGGTTTAGGGTTTAAGGTTTAAGGGTTGAGGCTTCAGGCTTTAGGGATAGCGTTTTACGATTGATGGATTAGGGTGGAGGATTAGGATTTAAGGTATAGTGTTTAGGGTTGAGGGTTGAAGGGTGCATTACGCTGCACTGAAAGGTTATAGTCCCATTAGAGAATGATGTCCTCGCACATGGACCATGTCGAGTTCCCTCATCAATGTTGGTAAGGGATACATGGAAGGCAAATGGATTAGGCAGATAGTGGATTATGACATGGATTCTAGAGGGGAGAAAAGTGGATTATGACGTGGATTATGTAGGGAAAAAAATGGATTATGATGTGGATTATGTCAGACTTATGCCAAAGCATGGACCATAGGGATGGTATGTGGAGGGTATGTAGGATAGTGGATGAATGATGGTAGATTTATTGCGGAATGGAAGGGAACCATAAACAATGGTTGCACACATCCCCATAAATGTTGAAGCTTGTGATGTGGAGGTGGTGTAGGGTGCAATGGAGATGTTTACTTAGGAGATGGATGATGAAGGGCTTTAGGAACCCACATAGACTTAGGCGTTTTATTACTTTTATTTTGGTTGTGGGATGGAATGTTTTGACACTTTTGAGCGAAATGGGAATTTGAGATGGGAGTAGATGGTTGGGATTTTTTAGAGGTAGATGCCTCATTTAACTTGATTTCTTGTTGCTTAGGTACCCATACCCTTTTGGATTTAAACTTTTCTTGTGGAGGTATGGGCTTGGATAACTTTTTGGATTGATTTTTCTTTGACTCTTTCTTTTTATGTCTTGAGGCATGATGACCCTTAGGATGTTTGGATTTATCAGTAGAGGCATCTAATTTTGCATTTTTGGATCCCTTGGGGATGGTGGAATGAGTGGAAGCTTTAAGTTTATCTTTAAGATTAGGGTTGAGGGTTGAGGGTTGAGGGATTAGGGTTTAAGGTATAGTGTTGAGGGTTGAGGGTTGAGGGTTTAGGGTTTAGGGATTAGGGTTTAAGGCATAATACTATTAAGGGTTGAGGGTTTAGGGATGGGGTTTAGGATTTAAGGTTCAAGTGTTGATGGTTGAGGCTTTAGGGATAGGGTTTAAGGTTTAGCAATAAGGGATTAGGGTTTAGGGTTGAGGGATTAGGGTTTAGTGTTGAGGGATTAGAGTTTAAGGTATAGTGTTTAGGGTTGAGGGTTTAGGGTTTAGTGTTGAGGGATTAGAGTTTAAGGTATAGTGTTTAGGGTTGAGGGTTTAGGGATAGGGTTTAGGGTTTAAGGTTTAAGGGTTGAGGCTTCAGGCTTTAGGGATAGCATTTACAGTTGAGGGATTAGGGTTTAAGGTATAATGTTTAGGGTTGAGGATTGAAGGTTGCATTACGCTACACTAAAAGGTTATAGTCCCATTAGAGAATGATGTCCTCGCACATGGACCATGTCGAGTGCCCTCATCGATGTTGGTAAGGGATACATGGAAGGCAAATGGATTAGGCAGATAGTGGATTATGATGTGGATTCAAGAGGGGAGAAAAGTGGATTATGACATGGATTATGTAGGGAAAATAGTGGATTATGATGTGGATTATGTCAGACTTATGCCAAAGCATGGACCATAGGGATGGTATGTGGAGGGTATGTAGGATAGTGGATGAATGATGGTAGATTTATTGTGGAATGGAAGGGAACCATAATCAATGGTTGCACACATACCCATAAACATTGAAGCTTGTGATGCAGAGGTGGTGTAGCGTGCAATAGAGATGTTTGCTTAGGAGATGGATGATGAAGGGATTTAGGAACCCACATAGACTTAGGCATTTTATTACTTTTGTTTTTCTTGTGGGATGGAATGTTTTGACACTTTTGAACGGAATGGGAATTTGATATGGGAGTAGATGGTTGGTATATTTTAGAGGTAGATGCCTCATTTAACTTGATTTCTTGTTGCTAGGTACCCATACCATTTTGGTTTTGGACTTTGCTTGTGGAGGTATGGGCTTGGATAACTTTTTGGATTGATTTTTCTTTGACTCTTTGTTTTTATGTCCTGAGGCATGACGACCCTTAGGATGTTTGGCTTTATCAGTAGAGGCATCTAATTTTGCATTTTTGGATCCCTTGGGGATGGTGGAATGAGTGGAAGCTTTAAGTTTAGCTTTAAAGTTAGGGTTGAGGGATTAGGGTTTAAGGTATAGTGTTGAGGGTTAAGGGTTTAGGGTTGAGGGTTTAGGGTTTAGGGATTAGGGTTTAGAGTTGAGGGATTAGGGTTTAAGGCATAGTATTGTTTAGGGTTGAGGGTTTAGGGATAGGGTTTAGGATTTAAGGTTCAAGTGTTGATGGTTAAGGCTTTAGGGATAGGGTTTAACGATTAGCGATAAGTGATTAGGGTTTAGGGTTAAGGGATTAGGGTTTAGTGTTGAGGGATTAGAGTTTAAGGTATAGTGTTTAGGGTTGATGGTTTAGGGTTTGGTGTTGAGGGATTAGAGTTTAAGGTATAGTGTTTAGGGTTGAGGGTTTAGGGATAGGGTTTAAGGTTTAAGGGTTAAGGCTTCAGGCTTTAGGGATAGCGTTTACAGTTGAGGGATTAGGGTGGAGGGATTAGGGTTTAAGGTATAGTGTTTAGGGTTGAGGGTTGAAGGTTGCGTTACGCTACACTGAAAGGTTATAGTCCCATTAGAGAATGATGTCCTCGCGCATGGACCATGTCGAGTGCCCTCATTGATGTTGGTAAGGGATACATGGAAGGCAAATGGATTAGGTAGATAGTGGATTATGACATGGATTCTAGAGGGGAGAAAAGTGGATTATGATGTGGATTATGTCAGACTTATGCCAAAGCATGGACCATAGGGATGGTATGTGGAGGGTATGTAGGATAGTGGATGAATGATGCTAGATTTATTGCGGAATGGAAGGGAACCATAACCAATGGTTGCACACATCCCCATAAATGTTGAAGCTTGTGATGCGGAGGTGGTGTAGGGTGAAATGGAGATGTTTTCTTAGGAGATTGATGATGATGGCGCTAAGTTAGGCGCACTTGGCACCTATTTTGGTGTCACAAAGAGATTACATTTAGGGCTGAAAGTTGGCGCAAAAGTTAGCGTTAGAGACTCTGACTTTAGCATCGACTAATGAATCCAAAAAAACAAATTTAAAATTTGTGTCAATGTTAAAACATACCACGCAAAAAAAAACACAAATAAGTTAATACATTTAAGCCCACAACATAGTGTACTCTGCCTCTATTTTAGGTTTCCTGCTAAGCGAAACAATGACTTTATTATGTCAAAAATGGAAGTTACTAAAAGGTTTCTACAATGGATTCGTGAATTTGTATTTTATTTATTTTTGGTTCTAGACATCTAGAAGATAAAAAAAATGCTTTAGCTAGCTGCTAAATTTGGGGTTTCTAGCTACCTCAGCCATTCAATCAAGCTTGTTCGTCTACCTTTTAGCAAGTAAGTTCCAATTGCTGAGCAATTAACTCTTGACCTAGGTTTTTTATCGATTTTGATTTAATTTTGAGCTCAAAGAAAGTTTTTCTAAGATGTTGTACTCACTCTTTAGGGTAAATTTGAGTAGTAATGTTGTTAATTATCCTTGCTTAAATTATAACTTGCATTTACCATTTTTGGAAGGCCTATCGAATAAGGTCTCTTTGTACATCATACCCAAAATACAAGCTATTAAGATTTAGTTTTGGCTACATATTTGTTTTTGGCTATGATTGGTCAAGGACGCTGTTAATTCATACTTGGCTACAATTGCCTCCACAGACTGGATGAAAATAATTTGCCCTAGGTCACCTCAAAATGTCAAACAATAGAGGGAAGGGAGCAAACTATGGCCACAATCAGGTAGTTCACTGTCAATTTATAGATTTGTAAATGTTTCCATTGTTTCTTTGATTTCTAGTATTTAGTTTTCTATTTCTAAATTTAAAAGAAGAAATTTATTATATATATAGGGACATGAGACTGACAAAGATAAAGAGGCATTGGCTTCCATATTGGGGGTAGAGGTAGAGAACAAATTGGATGGTGTTGACTTGACAATGCTTGCCAGATACATAGAAAAACTATCTAGTAAAGCCCCTGAAACATTGCAACCAAATCAATAGTGTCAAAGGGAATCAATTGATTCCCCAACCAGTCATGATCAGGTAAAAGATCTAGGAGGAAATCAATAACAGTAACCTCTAAGAATGTGGAACAGGGAGTAGAGGCTTCTAATGTCGTAGCCACTCTTGGGACACAGACTTCTTCGACCACCACGCCATGTTTTGCATCTTGCATTGGTAGCTATGATACCAAGATAGAATATGATGTGGTTTCGGGGGAAGTCTGAATGACAGATGTTGGAAAGACGTTTGTGAATAGGTTGAACGAATCATGCCTTCAATGGTTCAAAGACTATCTACATTTGCCATTCTCAAAGATACCCATGCACCTGCAAAAAGTAGTTATCCAAGACATGGAGACTGAATTTGGCACAGGTTGGTCTGTAAAGAAAATAAAGCTACAAATGTCTCAAAATTGCAAGAGATTTTGGTGCAACCAAACAAAAAAGATAAAAAAATCCCTCCCGAGCAAAGGCCAATTGATGTAAGTCTCAAAGTATGGAAAGAGCTTGTAAAAGCATATGAGAAGTCCGATCAATGGAGGAAGTCCAATGAGGAGAGTACACAGGTATTTGAATTTGCTCATAAGATTATATCAAATTTATTAAATGATTTATAAATTTTATTTGTGCATAATTAAATTGAATTAGTATATGTTTCAGGACAAGGCCTCCAAGGCTAGGCTTGACAAACTTCGTGCCACTCATCACAGTGGCCAGAAAGGTTTACAGGCCTTGATCTGTACATTTGTAAGTATATTTAATATGTTAAATGATTTTTTTTATTTCCTAGGAAAAAGTAAATGATTGATTATTAATTAGTTTAACTAGTCCATGTGCCATGTTTTGACAGGAGGAGAAATATGGCCGGCAACCAATGCAATTTGAAAAGCAAATGTTACAAAGCAAAAAGTGGATCAATTTTGTAATCTGGATGGAGAATGAGGTATCAATAGTTGATTTTCAATAACTTAGTTGGATATTGTTGTGTTAATATGTCAATTTGCATTTCTTGTGTTGAGTTTCAATAATCTTTGAAGACGTTATAGAGTGATACTTGAGACAAACAGTTACAGTTGTACTCTGTTTGTTGAGTTTGGTTTATATTGGGCTTCTTGTCTTTTTGACTCAAGTGGATTGTTATTCATAGGTCGCTTGTCATTCTTTTTTATCATGTGGATGTAGTTATCATTGAGTTTTCAGGTGGTCTCCTAAGTGAACAGACCAAAGGGTTTATCTCAAGTCTTTGTTTCCTAACCTTTTTATTATAAGACTTAAAGGGGGGCATGCATTATAGTTATGCTTTTGGTTATATTTCAAACCTTTGAAATATAATAGTGGACATTTAAATTTTAATATGCACATTTTCTTTTTTTTGAGAAGGAGCCATCATTGGCAGTAGGCATTAACTCTCCTCTGCCATAACAACTTTGGGAAGTACTAGTTTTTAATGTGCTTGGTTTTGGGTTATGTGAGGGAGAAAAGGAAGGAGTGGGGAACCATTTTGGGGGGGAATTCTTCTTTTTTCCTTGGGGTCAAGGAAGGAATGTTGATGGTTGGACTATAAGTGATTTAGAGGAAGGGAGACTTTGGGTGTGCTCGTCATGTTGGCTAAGTGTTTTGCTGTTTGGGTTGGAGACTAAGATTCAAATTGCCAACTGGTCTTCTTCAACTAAGCTAACCTTTCTTTCAAGTAAAGCTCCTTGTCATCCATTCTTGTAAAATTACACTGACCATTTTGGTGAAACATTTCCTTTAACTTGTGTAACTGTATGTGGCCTTGTGAAAGCCTATGCTAAAGGGTTTGGATGAGGAAAATATTGTTAACTGTGAGAGTTCAGACTTCAGATCATGGGACTTATGAACGATGGCAAACTGTTGGTTATTGTGTTTTGGATTTCTATTGTGAAGGAAGTTACATTAATTTGGTCACAGTTTGAGGTGAAGTTTCAAACCTTGGCTAGAATTAATAGAATGCTATCATTGCAACATACCATGAGTTTTGAGGAAACATGGCTTGGTTCATGCTTATCTTTTTTGACATGGTTGTAAACCCTAATGGTGTTGGTATTTCACCTATAAATGTCCACTCTCTCAATTATGGATGCGAGGTCTTCTTGGGGTTAATAATGCCACTCCTAGGTGGGATTTTGGGATGGTTTTGGATCCTTGGTTTAGGTCAACTTGCCCCCCAACACTCCCTCCAAGGTTATGAGGTTTGCATTACTGAAGCCACAATGGAATACAATGTTGAAACAACACTACATGGTTGTATTTGATTGCCAGTTGACTCTTGGAAAGAATGGGTTTTGTCAATTGCATACAGTTGTGTAACATTGCAATAGTTGTATTGTACTTGTAACTAGAACAGTCTATTATGAAGGCATTCTTTTGATGAGAATGAGCTTTGAGTTCATTGTAATGACTTGCACTAAATTAGAAATGTGATTTCAAACTAGTATTTATTAAATTGGAGAGTGTTTGTGAACAAATTTACCTTAGTATCGACTTCCCTATGTCTGAATGTCTGAGCACTACCCACGAAATAGTTGATATTATGTACTTGTGATCACTACGTCATTTGGATAGAGGACTCATAAATGGAATATAGGACCTTCTGTTTCATTGTTCATAAAATCCTAAGGGTTGATTAAGTTATTGTGCATGGATGTAAATGGAAACTTTAAGCTCTCCGAAGGCTTGCTTTTTGTTTGCAAAGTAGCATTAATTTCTTATTTTAACTGTGGAAACATCTTGTGGACACTAGTATGGTGTTGACTAAGGAATTATCTTGTAAACATTAGAAAGGTCTATGCATGCTAATCATAGACTATAACCCTACATTTGGAAGGAAATTGTTACAGTAGATGTGATATATACTGTACAGTGGTATCTGGTCTATGGCATGACATCTTTAGTAAGAGGTACCTTTAGATTTCTATAGCATCATGTCTGGGCTAAGGTACTGTAAAGTTAAGTGTGCATTGTATGGTGTTATTGTATTGGAGGTTGCTGTATGCAAATCTACAGTGTTATAAAGAGACTCGACTCTCATCATTTCATTGCACAAAATGAGTGACAAAACAACTACCTTGTTTAAAATTGGCCCTTCTTTAAGCAACATATGTAGCAATGAGACTTCGGATTCTTGAAAATGAGAATCATCCTTCTCCCCATACAACCTGCTAACTAGGGTCTCTCTATTTACGTGCATGGTTGACCTCCTTGCCATTGCTGGCTATCTTGAAGACACCCTAAACTTTATCATTGAGATACCTATTAAATCTGTGCTGGTTGTATGCATGTGTTTTCTTGGTGCCTATAGATCACATATGAATATAGGCTTAGGAGTATTTACAACAACACTACTTTTTGATTTGGATCCTAAAAAATGCTACACAACTTATGTTCTTTTCTCAAACATCTATCCACAAGTGGGCAGGTGTGGTGAGGTAAGGAGATTGATGAAAGATAGAGGAATTAAAAAAATGCCCAGATGCAATTGGATTGAAGGGCATAAAATGGTACATGCTTTTTTGTGTAGGAGACAGATCACATCCATAGACAAAGGAGACCTATGTAAAGTTGGAGAAATTGGCTTGGAAGATGAAGGTGGCAAGTATTTTCTAGATTCAAGAATTTACTTAATGCTGTGGAAGGATGGGAAAAAGAATTATTTCTTTGCCACCATGGTGCAAAGTTGACAATTGCATTTGGTTTGTTAAACATGCCCCATGGAACAACTATTAGACCTTTATCTTAAGGTTACTCATGAATCTTAAGATAAATAATTATTGAAAAAAAACTATGCATTCATTAATGACATGTAAGAGAATTTAATCAATTGCTACTTAAAAACTCTTTAATGTTTTTGTCTAATGCAGGTTATTAGATTAATAGTGAAAAAGAACATACATTGACCACGCAATTTGTGGCACTTAAGGTTATGTAATAGAATTTATAGTTGATAGTTAAATTGTATAACAAATTTTTTTATGATCTTTAGTAACGTTTATTAGAATTGTTGCATGTTTTACATCATTGGAATGACATATTAGCTGTAACATTTTTGAAATTTTATTATGGTATGTGCACTTTGATATGATGTAATATGATTATGGTTTCGTTTCATATGTTGGAATATTAGATATATAAAAAAAAAAATTATTACATGAAATAAATAATAACTTTTCATTTGAAATGTTATTTTTTTGCAGAACACAGGTGTGTATGAGGAAAATCGAGAGGTCAAATGATAAAATCACAACAATGATAATAACAACTCAATAACCCATAACATAAAGAGATCGATCTAAGTAAAAAGCCAAGAAAGACTTCACCTAGATTATATTGTTCTCTTTGTAGATATGTAGATTGCTCAATAACATTGCAAAACCATGGTTGCAACAAGCGGATGTAGGGGTATTCGTGCTCAAAAGATCAATGTCAAAAGATCATAAGGTGCTCAATGATGCAATGTATGCTCAATCCGTTGTGAAGGATGCCTGAGAATAAGTGATCAAAGAGGATTTGTGAAAGAGATGAGGGGGGTTTATATAGGTTTCAAACATGATCGATCAACGGATGAAATAAATCCATAGAATGAATGGTTGAGATAATTTAAATAACTCATGCTGAATGTGCACACGACATGTGTCACTCCAAAGACGTATTTTTATTAAGATAATTGCTTTTTTGATAAAGATAGATTTTGATATCATAAATTAGAATGTTGTTTTTTCTAATTCATGAGTTGATGAAAATAAGATAAATTAAAGCCAATTAACTTAACTTTAGATTTGTCTTTTCTTAGAGTTCTAAAAATAAGACTGATTGTACACATGAGTTAACATGATATTTTTAGAGGAACTGGAAGATAATTGAAATTAAATAAATAAATTTATTTAATTGTTTGTGCATGATAGAGGAATATGAAGATTATAAATAAAATACTTGATTTTATTTATTTTTAGAGGATTGAGATAATTTAAATTAATTTGCATGATTTATTTAAATTTAGAAGAATAATTGATTTAATTAAATAATGTAAATTATTTAATTGTAGATAAGAAAGAATTTGTGATGAATTAATTAAATAATTGGATTTATTTAATTAATGTAGACTTGAAATTTGAAAAGGATAATGATTTAATTAAATAATAAAAATTATTTAATTTTGGAAGAATTTAGAGGAATTTGATGAAATTAATTAAATAATTAGATTATTTAATTAATGTTGAATGTAGGTGATTAGACAGATTAGACAAAATACAAGTGATTCAAAGACATGGTCATTTTTGGGTGTCTACAATGGGTCTTCTAGAAGATGAAGATGATCTTGATGATATAGATCCATATTATATTGGTTTTGGTACAGATCACATGGCAGAGGATGATGATGATGTAGATACAGAAGACAATGAGGCCAATGATGATGATGATGATGATCACGATGGTGATGATGATGATGAGGCAGTTGTTGGTAGTAGCCAATGACATTCATGATCATATAGACTGCATCATGGATCATTGTTGATATATCGTTATGATGCCTCTTTTCATGGTTACTATCATATGTATCATTTTCACAGCCTGCAGTACCATATTATTGAGTTGTATCATTTTCACATGTATCAATTTGACTTATATCATTTGGACATGTATCATTTTGAATTACATAATTTATCATTTTTACTTATATCATTTGTACATGTATCATTTTGACATGTTATTGATCTACTGGCATATTTGACTTTCACTTGTTTTAGTTATATATGATGATGATCTTATCAGTATTGACTTGTCAATTTATATATATTGAAAGTGGTCAATGATTTTTGGATGGATATTTATTATGTATGATGATTTTAATTTACTACAGGATGGATGTTGTAAAATTCAATTAAATTATAGATATTTGACTCACTTGTTTTAATTATTGATGATGATCATGTTATAATAATTATCTTGTTATTTTATAATAATTATCTTATTTTTTTTATATAATTATCTTGTTAAATTGGAAGCAAAACCCAAAGCAACAAAGGAGGTCATAATGGAAGCAAAACTTGGTGTCAATTAGGAAGCCAAAAAAGAAGCTATTTTAGATGCCATAAAAGAAGCAAAATATGAAGCACGACTGAGAGAAAAAATAGAAGCAAAAATGGGAGCAGACATGGAAGAAAAACTAGGAGTTGAATTGGGTGCCCAATCCAGCACTAAATTGGAAGCAAAAATGGAAGCAGATCTAGAAGCAAAACCCGAAGCAAACCTAGAAGCAAAATCGGAAGCAACATTGGAAGCAAACTTGGAAGCCAAACCGGAAGCCAAACTGGAAGCAACACAAGAAGCCAAACCAAAAGCAAAATCAAAAGCCAAAGTGGAAGCCAAATCCAGCGCTAAATTGGAAGCAAATCTCGAAGGAAAATGGGAAGCAAAACTAGAAGCAAAAATTGAAGCAAACTTGGAAGCAACACAAGAAGCAAAATTAGAAACCAAACTGGTAGCCAAATCTGGTGCTAAATTGGAAGCAAATCTAGAAGCAAAATGGGAAGTGAAATTGGAAGAAAAACTAGAAGCAAACTTGGGAGCGAAACCCGAAGCAAAACTGGAAGTAAACTTGGAAGCAACACAAGAAGCAAAACCAAAAGAAAAATTGGAAGCCAAATTGGGTGCCAAATCTGGTGCTAAATTGGAAGCAAATCTAGGAGCAAAATCGGAAGCAACACTGGAAGCAAAACAAGAAGTAAACCTTGAAGCCAAACCAGAAGCAAAATCAGAAGCCAAATTGGGTGTCAAATCTGGTGCCAAATCTGGCTGTTACTTTTTAGCGCTAAATCTGGCACAGAAGTAAGCATGAAAAATTGTACCGAGTTTTGCACCGGACAAAGTGTCCAATTTTTGAGCTCAATTACACTAAAATCTGATGCTATTTTAGGCGCTAATGGCTTGTTCTGTTGTAGTGGCTCTAATTTTAGCCCAGATCACTGTTGAATCCTCTTAGTTAACTCTCCAATCAAATTGAGTTAACTCTTCTTCTTCTTCACCTCTCATCCCTTCTTCCAACCTATAAATACCCCCTCCCTCAAGCACAAAGGGAGGCAGTTTCATTTGTGCACACAGTTCTTGCAAGTTATTGCTCTCCAAATCAAGCATTCTCATGCTCATACAGGACATAGGAGACTTTTGCTTTCATTTTTTATCTCTCTTAGCTTTTCTAAAAGATCATTCATGTACATACGCTGCTCATATCAAGCCACAATGCTCATCAAAGCTCTCATTGGGCTCTCGTTTCAAAGCTTCAAAGCTTCATTTGCTTCCATTTTCATCTTGTCACCAAGAGGATCACCCCAAAACTACAAGAGGATTCAAGGTTGCCATTACAAGGATTTATGAGGGTAGTGGAGGCTCACGCATTTCTAGGTTCATTTATGCTTTCTTTTCATTTCGTAGTAATTAGATAATCAAAACTTTACTCTTGGAATAGTAAAATACAGGATTTCTTTTTCCTTGATAGGCTAAGTAGATTTTCATTGTTAAGTTAGTTTCCCTTTCAAAGTTCATAGATTAAAAGTAATTTCCCTTTCTTAGATTAATTGATCCATATATTTAGAAAATAAACAAAACATAGATTACATTGCATTAGATAAATTCATCATAGCTTGCATACATTTTCTAATTCCTAGATTAAGAAAAGGCACTTTTGATTTCTAAAAACATTAAAAAACACAAAAAGAAGTTTTGCATTCATATAGACTTGCATTCATAAAATTCAAAAACAACAAAAACATTAGCAACTTAGAAGGTTCACAAACCCTTGATTCCATCACAAGGTCAAACAAAATCAACACAAATTCAAACCTTAGGTCACACAAACCCTAAGTCAAAACCCTAGGTCAAGTCAAGGTTAGCTTAAACCACCTATCTCTTGTCTTGGATCACGAATGTGCCCTAGATTAATAGGTGAATGGGTGAGGGCAAGAGGAAATCCACCCAAGACCACAACAAGATCCACTAGTCATTCAACAACAAGAAGCATTTAGACAACTCTTAGTACAACAAGCATTCATTCAACAGTTTGAAAGATGATGCCAACTTGAACAAAGCATCAATGAGAACAATAGCCTACCCGTGCAATAGTGGAATATCAAAAACCCCAATAGGAGAATAGTGACTAGTGACCCTTTGGGTCATATAGTTATCTTTACAACCATGGTCATAGAACACCATATTTGCACAAGCGCACAACGACACTGGCCCTAGGACATGCCGACCCCTCTTCGTGAAGTCCAGCTCTCCAATGAGCTAGACCACCCCCGTATCTCGCCTCCTCTTGACTGGCTACTTCTACGAGAGTGAGAGTGACATGGCGATTCGCCCCATGGCAAGGAGAGAGGGTCCATGTGCGAGCCAAAACCAACTCAACCGCCCTCGAGGCATCGAGTCATGATTTTGAGCATATAGACACATAGAATTCAAGTTCCAAGGAAAGAGGGTAGAAGATAATGCAAGAGCCGCATTTGGTTATGAGAGGTCACCTACTTTAGAGAGGGACCTTGAATGTGCAGACTCATTAGTTTTGCAGAGAGATTTGATGTGTAATAGAAGGAATGAGTTGGCACAAAGGAAGAGTTTGTTCAATACTAGATGGAAGTCAAGAGGTTAATTCTATGATGTGGTGGTAGATAATGGCAACACAAACAATATGGTGTCTATGGAAATGATTGACAAGTTAGGACTAAGGAGGATATAACATTTGTGCCCATACTAGATAGGTTGGTTGCAACAAGGAGAATAGATTTTGGTAGAGGAAAAATGCTAGGTTTGATTCAACATAGGGGCATATCATGATGAGGTATTGTGTGGAATTACATGAATGGATGTGTATCATCTTTTGTTGGGAAGACTATGGGAAATTGATAAGGAAGCGATGTATGGTGAAAGAGATAACACCTACGTGATCCAGAAGGATGGATTAAAACATAAGTTGATGTTGTTGAAGGTAAGTGAAGGACAATTTTACATCAGTGTTAGAGTGTGCATTGGGAGGGATGACATGCATTGATTCTAAAGGTGTCTGACATTGTTGGAACATGTGGCAGCACTACAAATGCAAAAAAAGTAGCATAGAGAAGAGGTTGTGAGAGTGGAGGTCACAAAAGGAAACCATCTATATGACAAGATAGAGGAACAAGAGGATGAGGAGCTATACTAAGGAGCATGCACTAATAGAGAACATAATAGAACGGTATGCAATAGCCAGGAAAGAGGCTGATAGATGTGACATATTGGTTATCAGAAAGGACAAGTGGCATGTGACTGAAAACAAGCTGAAGAAAATACTATAGAGGATGGTTGGTGGAATAAAGTGACAAATAACATGGGTGAAAGTAGTACTCAAGGTTGATCACTTGAGGCATACCCAAGAAGGTGGAAGGAGTGAGTTGAAGAAGCAACAACTTGGAATATTTGGGTAGAGGCAAACTGTCTTGGAAAATGAGGGGATCTCTTTTATCTACCCTAGGAGTCTGATGCAGGTGCATCCCTAGGCATCATGGACATGTGGTTTCTTTAGTTTTTGTGTTTGTAAGTTTGTGGTAAAGGAAGTTAGCATGTTTCACCGCATTGTGGAATTAGCTTCTATAATTTTTATAGTAGTTCTATTTATGGTTTGTTTATCATCTATTGAAATTTGAGGTTGATTGGATAAGTAAAGCTAGTAATTTGGATCGTAAAGTGTCTATGGGTTGACAATGTGTTCAGTTGGAGTTGTTTTTGTTTGTAGAAGGCTTATTTTGGGTATGTGTAAAAGGTGAATATTTAGTAAGGATGTAATAACCATTGTGGAGGTGTGTGGTTTACCATGTGGAAATTCTCCATTGTTTAATAATAGGAATTTCTAATTTTGTTATTTTTAGTCAGTGACACATTTCATGTGGTTTTGGGCTTTACACCACCTTGAGTTCAACACAGATTATGTGAGGAGCTTGAGGATGCTATATATACTAGATTTTACATCAATTGAAGGTAAAAAAAGAAGACATGGTATGGTAGAAGGCCAAAGTGTGAGTTTTGGCAATGAGGGGTGAGGTTTGAGAGGATGAGTAAAGGTACAAGGAGTATGACGTGGAATGTTACATCCCCATAACTGGATCAATAATCATAGATTAATGATTTGATGTTTGTGTAAAATGTTAAGATAAATCATTGGTTATATGGCTTATGATTAATGTTGTTAAATTAGACATGAGATTGCATGTAATTGAGATTATTTTAGTATGATGCATAGTGATTTGATGATGATACACTGATCATGGTTTTGAATGATTATGAGTGTAACCAGGAAAAGAGAATTCCAATTCCGAGAAGGGAAGGAGAGTACCACCCAGAAGAAGGAAATAGATGTTATGAAAAAATACAGGTTTGCCATCTAAAATTTCAACGTTGTTCTTTTTGTGAACCATTGCGAGACTAGGTATGTTTTAGTCATTCTCCCTTGTTTAGTCAATTTTGATCTGACTAGTTGTCATATCAAGTTAGGGTTTCTCAACGTCTTTTACGTCGATCTGACTAAATAATTGTTCTCAAAACATTATTATTAGTTGGAGTTATCCTTTTTCTTTGTTAGGGCTATCCTATATGTTTATGTATTATGTTTGTGTATATCGATTTATTTACTCTAGATATTTTGCTAAGATTGAAAAGGGGGGGAGTGACCCTCGACCCCTCATTCACAATTTGGTGCTTCTTGATGCTATACCATGTTGTTGGTAATGTTATCTTGGTGATAGTATAGATTACCATATTGTACTTATAGTATATTTATGTATACGTATTATGTGGGTTATCATTATTTCACCACCTTTTTGCTATGACAATTATCTAGTGGTTTAATATCACTGCATGCTCATAGCTTGTGCAACCATGTTCCTTGAAGTATGGAGGAGTGGGAGAAGTGCTTGAAAAATCCCAACCGACCCATGATTATAGCCCATCGATTGCAACATGCTCTCAATGGGAGAACTTTTAGGTGATGGTGGAACTATTCCCGCAGGAGTGGGAATGAAAGTGGAAACTCTTGATACCTCTACTAAAAAGGAGACATTTTGAGGGACTATTGGGTATCAAAAGGAAGGGAGGATAGAGCTTTGAGTGAAGACCAAGAAGCTGAGAGCAGTTAAAGCTCAAGAAAGGCATAGCTTTGCATACGATTGTTGACAGAATACACATTAGTCTCGGGTACTCCACTGACTGTGTAACACACTTTGTGATATAGTAATACGATATTAAGCTATTGCTATTGGCCTTGAAGGCTGAAATATTTAGTTAAAACTTTTTTTTCACTGTGATAGACCATCGAGGGCATGAGGCCGAGGGCTAGTAAACTTTGTTTTCACTGTGATAGTCCATCGAGGCCATGAGACCAAGGACTGAAACCTTTGAATTAGCTATGATAGTCCATCAATGCGATGAGGCCAAGGACTGGAACCTTTGTATTAACTTTGATAGTCCATCAAGGCCATGAGGCCGAGGACGTGGAACTATATTTGTATCAGTTGAAATCTTGTCTATGCCTTTGCGGCTGCGACATGATATTTCATTAGTAGCTATGGAGGCCGATAAGGCCGATAACATATCACACTGCTGTAGTAGTATATGAATATAACCACAGCCATGGTAATGGCCGGTATTCAAATAATCTTGACTCAAGATATGAAGTCTTTAGTCTTTCTATATGATTGATTCAAAAACCTATCTCTAGCCATGCTTTCGAGCTAAAAACAGATGGTGTATTACTCTGTTTACCTGGTAGTTGGCTGAGAGCCACTCCACTTATTCTGTGTGCTATATCTTTCTCAAAAAATGTTGTAGACTGAACTTTAAGGTTCTTGGCATAAGATATATAATATAAATATTTCTTCATAGATGCTTTTTGTACGTGCCTTTGGTTGTCTCTTGATAGAAAGAGAGTAGTAGGCTCTTCTCTAATCATTAAAGATTACTGAGTTGGTAATGATAACATTATCACACACTATATATAAATTATGAACCTTGGATATGAGATAAGATGCATAGATATAATCTGGCATTATCTTTGGAAAAAAAACAATAGAATAGGGTAGCTCATTAATTTTGTTATCTTTGAATACTATTTATAAAGATGGAAGGTATTATTATTATCTATCAAGTCTCTAGTAGGCTATGAATATTTTTATGACAAAGGTTGATATATTTATTGTTATCTTGAGGTAACTAATGATTTATTGTGACTTTGGGATTGGAGATGATAGCTCTCTAAATACACCCCAACACATATGGAAAAGTATGGAACTCGTTTTACAATGGTATTGTTGCTTTGAATGAACCATGTTTCAATCAACAAGGATCAGATGGAGATACATTAACCTAAACATTTATTCAAACTCATCTAATAGAGATGTTATCCACAACTAATTTTGTGGTAAGAAACCAAGAACTTATGTACTTAAGAAAGGAATAGAGTGAAGGGGAGTCACATATTCCATGTTGCAGATGCAACAAGAAAACCAATGAAATTTACTTGAGGAAACAGAGTTGGAGATCCAAGATAATGGACTAAATTTGTGACCAGGAAGGGTCAACCAAAAACACTGTAGGATGAGATAACTTCTAAGTCAAGTTAGAGGTGTGTGAACATTTGATTACATTCATTGTGAAATGTTTATTTATATTAAAACTTTGGCCAAAGTAATGCATCCGTCTCTGCATGTATTAATCGGTTCACTATGCTCTAGATGGCATAACCATCTAGTAGTGTCATACATAGTTAGAGTAGATCTATAGTTCTATGACCTTGATGAGTTATGAAGGACACAATAATAGAACTCAGATGGCAAACCTTATGGTTCCTTATATCTACTTCCTTCGTGAAAGGTAGGACCACTTCCAAGTAGGAAGTTGTGCGAGGGACCACCGGTCTATGGTTAGAGGAAAAACACTCTGGGGATGCTCTCTTTCCCAAGAAAATGACAAGCTGAGACTTATGAAGACATATATCAATACTCTAGATGCAGTATATTCTATTATATGACTTGAGAGTCAAAATTTTATGTAAAACTTATCATTATTGCCATGAGCAAAACATTATGATTGTAAAGTGAAGGAATTCACTATTATGTTATATTTGAATATGTTGCAAATTTTAGTTTTGAAATTATTCAGAAAAGATATACATTTTAACTATTGATTATGAATTTGATTATTGTTAAACATAAAAATGATTATGTTGATCATTACTATTTACTTGATGGTAAATTGAGTTGATAATCAGGGTAATATGAGTGGACATGTTACATACGGTATCAGAGCTACCAAGTTCAATACATGGACCAATGAGCTCACTACATGAAATCTTCCTCAGACATTGACAGTTGTTAATGTTTTGATGTTCTTTTGCCAGAATGGTAAGAACAAGAATGACACCAAGAAAGAAGGTAATAGGAAATGGACTTTACCTAAAGTCTATGAGGGAGCGAGCCTTAAGAATGAAAAGCCTTAGCCAAACTGGTTACTTGAAAGGTGCATGATTATCTGATGATGAAACTTTAACTGATGCTATTAAATGCATCAAGCAGGGGAAGGACATTGTAGATAGGGCTACTGCTCCTATCTCTGAAAATGAATTAGTGAAACCCTCTACACCTAAGGATTTACCTTTGGGGAGTGATCCTAATACTCTTATTGCTACCCAGGAGGTCATGGATGAGTACCTGCAAGTAAATCCACCTCCTAAGTCTGATTTGATGAACCTCAAGGATGAGGATAAACTTGGGAAGATCTCCAAATCTAAAAGTGACTTGCAGTTGCAAGATGTGAAAAATTGTAATAAATGATGGATTTTATGTAGTCCATGGAAACTATAGCACAATTTTGAAATTTTGGAAAATCTTTCCTTTCTTGTTAAGATTGCATAAATGAGAATGGATTTATGTTTATGAATGGATTCAATAGTATGAAAAACTAATTGAATGATTCACTTGCAAACTTCAAGAGAAGTAGATTGTAGCATGGTTCAGACAAGAACCAACATTGGGGATAGCCAAGAGGAAGGGAAACCTTTAGGCCACTCTGATTCAAAACTTGACCAGATCCTTGCTATGCCCCATGAGACAAGGGCAAGAATTGGAACTCTACAGCAAGAGGTTAGGGGCCAGAATGGACCGAGGCAGGAAACCTTCCATGGGGGGTGACGATGACGAACACCATGAAAATACCACCCAAAGTGGATGTGAAGAGAATAACTCTGAAATAAGATAAAATGAGGATAAAAGAAGCCACCTGGATCTGTAATTATCTAGAGATATGAAAAAGGTTACACCTTCCAAGTTTGATGGGACTATAAGCGGGGATGCTGCAGAGGCATGGCTTATAGAAATGGAAAAATAATTTGAAATAAGAAACTATTCTGAAATCACAAAAGCAATATGGGGAGCATACCAATTAGTAGGTGAAGCATCCACTTGGTGGATGAACAAGAAAATGGAGTTAAAAGTGAACTCCATGAGTCTAACCTGGGAAAGGTGTGGAAATTTTCAGGCAAAGATGGTTGCCTCAATTGTATTTTTACCAAAAACTTATAGATTTCTAAAATCTGAGATAGGGTGACTCATCTGTGAACGAGTACTGAGAAAAGTTCACTTGTCTCCTCAAATATGTTCCCCAATATCAACAAGATGAGAGGTTTCACATCCAAAAGTTTATCATGGGTTTGAATGCCCAAATTGGAGGAGAAATTGATCACTACAAGAAATCCTTCTGATTAGCTCCCTATTTTGCTCCATTTTTTGCTTCCACCCATTGTTTTAATGTATTTTTCTCCAATTTTTTGAAAAAGTCAGCGCTATTTATCAGGATGGCACTATTTTTGGCTTTTTTTGTGCCGATTTGAACAAGTTGGCGCTAAATTAGGCTCAAATTAGTGCCTACTTTAGCACCAATTTTAGTGCCAACTTTAGCGCCTACATTAACGCCGACTTTAGCGCTGAATTTAATGCCTATCTATGTTAGATAAATGTCACATGGTGGAGGATGGTATCAGGATGAGTGATGATTGTTGTGGCAATGTTACGGTCAAATGTGTTATGAAAATGAGGTGGCATGGGTAGTGGGCTATCAATGTTGGGAAAGGGTTAGGGAGGATGTAATGGAGGAAGGGATGTGTGTCATGGTCTGATGTCTATATATATATATATATATGGAGAGAGAGGGGGGGGGATATTGAGAGATATAGATAGAAAGAGAGAGATAGAGGGAGATTGGAAGATAGAGAGATAGATAGATAGCAATAGAGAGAAACTAATTTGTGCCTAGTTATGAGTTCAATGAAATTTAATTGATGTGCAATTTAATCAATTACATCTCTCTATAATTACAAGTCCTCGCTATTCCATCCACCTTGTCTAGCATAATATGAGAATTTGTTGTTATGATCTCCTCCAAAAGATATGCTGCGGCAAATGACCCATTTAAGCACTCATGCTAACAAGCATTAGCCTATCATAAAAGAGTGATTGTAAGGCACTCTACTAATTCATGATCTTCAGGTTGAGCTTATGAGCTAAATTACATGCATTTTTCATATGCACCTAAGACAAGTCAAGGTTTGAACAACTTACACAAATTTGTACCAAAAATTGAAGACTCTTGATATGAGTTATAGTATACAAAGATGCAAATTTCATGTGAAAAGTTTATTAAAAAATAAAGGAATAAAAACTTTTGTTATCAACATCTTTAATTTCGAAGTGGGTATCATACATGAGAAGATACAGTACAAAAACTAGAAAATGAACACAATTGGTGTTGATGTTCTATGCATATTGTTAAGGGAAATTGTGCATAAATATCAAAAATATCAATAATACCCAATAACTCAATGAAATAAGAAACAAAGATCAAACAAACAAAGAACTCAAACCTTGCAAACCTCTTTACTCTGTGGCTTCCATTGGTTGCCTATCTCAAATGATCTTGTGTATGAATATGGCCCTTAGAAGGTGCACTTCCTTGCTATTTTCCAAGATGTCAAGTGGGAATGGCTATGATAGGTTTTGCAATGAAGAGATTCTTCAACACAATTGCAATGATAAAAGGGTGATCGCAAGCAACGGAGGAATTTGGTACCAAAGGCGTGTTGTGATTCCTACAGAGTAACTTTACTAAAAGCTTGGATGATAGAAATAGAGGAATTTGGTTGTACTTATAGACTTGTGAGAGAGAAGATCAACAGTATAGAAAGAATAAGAAGATTAATGGTAGAGGACGGTTGAGAGATGTGTGTGAATAGGAAGAAGACATGTGTCTTGCTCTATTTTGCATGAGAAGAATTAATGAAAATAGAAGAATGAGTTAACTAATTAGATTAATCAATTAACAAAATAGATAGAAGAGCTAACCGACTAGAACTAGAGGATAAATACTGCATGAGGATGAGAAGATATTTTACCTCAATTAAATATTTGGAATATTCAATTGCATGTGCATAAGGATTGAATTATATTTAGAGATAACTCAATTTTTAGAAGAAATGGACAACTTAAATAAATATTTGATTTATTTAAATTTAGAGAAAATATTATTGCAAGAAATAATTAAATAATTGGTTATATTTAATTTAGAATGATTTTGGAAGAACTAATTGCCGATGACGGCGTGGTTCGGTGGTTAAGTCGCTCGGTTGTAGTGGCGGCCACCAGAGTTCAAACCCCCACTGGGCCAACGAGCTCACAAGGCTTTACACCTTCGCTAGGCCAACGAACTCACGGGTTTGAAGTGTTCTTGCTAGGGAATGAGGTCCCCCGTGTTGTGGCCTCACTGGTTCATTGCTCCGAGCAAAAGTATTTGCGTGGAGGCGAAGGGCGTGTCGCACCAGCGTCGCCGGTCACATTAAAAAGTTTACCAGGTGCATTATCTTTTAAAAAAAAGATTTTGGAAGAACTAATTAAATAATTGGTATTATTTAATTTGCTAGAGGATATAAGAAGAATTTAGGGATTTTAATTAAATTAATTGATTTTATTTAATTGTTGGAAGAATGTGAATCAAATAAATAAATTTGTTTATTTATTTATTGATAGAGGAATTAAATGGAATAAATATTAAGAATATCTATTTAGACAGAGTCGTGTCATTTTTAGGCATATACATTTTACCCCTCTTTGATGCAATGTGTTTTATCATGTTGTTTCAAAGAATAAGATTTTTTGATAATGATACATGCCCTAGTTTACCCCTGGTATAGGTTTAACGATGGTAGGATACCCCCTCAGGAGATTGGACAGGAAGGAAGGTTCAAGGGATGTGAGACAGACAATCTCACGATGAAGAAGGTTGGTTGAATGGTTAGGGTGAAGAAAATTGGTTGAAGAAAGAGCTGAATGAGACGTGATGCAAGATAAAATGATAACACACACAAGCAAGTAAGCAAGTATGCACAAATGATACAAGAACCAACAAGGTATTGCCCCTGTCTGGTAGATCGATAATGATTGACGACGATAGTGTTGTCATTGCTGGGAATGGTATATCCCTAGATCAACACAAAGATACATGAAAGATATATCCCACAGTCAATGATGATAGATTGGTTTGGTTTAAGACGAGATTAGGATTAAGACCCTCGGTTGTGATTGGATAATTTGACAAGGTTGATTAACTTTATTGGTATGGATTAAGAATGGACTTGCATTTGGATCATTGCTTGGAGAGACTCAATGAAAGACATGATGAGAGACAAAAAGAGAATTTTGACAGAAGAATGACTCGACAAAAGGACTCAATCTTGCACTGTGAGTGCGCGGTAACGGAATCATAGATGGACCAGGTTGGTTATAGTTGAAAACCTTTTCTTTTCTCATCGAAGGGCTACTGCACAAGGCAGGCGGTTGACCAGATGAGAATCGTATCATAGCCTGATCATCTATTTCTTCAATTGAGATGCCTCTCAATTGTGGTTGTTTCTCTTCTTCAGGTTGTTCATCTTCATCCCAAAGATCTAATGCCCATTCTTCTAGTAACTTAATATCTTTGTGATGGACTATCTTGGGTGCAGTTAGCTGCGTGCTATCTCTAGTAGATGTCCAGATTGTAGAAAGACCTTCTAGACCTTGTGCTCTTTTGGGGTTTATCATCAAGGGTTTTGAAGATTTGTTTAAAATCCCCTTTGTTGCTAAGCCTAGCAGTTCTATACCTATAACCAAATCTGCTAGCCCTTCTTTCTCCCACAAGTTGTATTCTGAACTTGATGATGGGATGTACAAGTGTGAAGACTGCTCTTTTGTTTTCAATCCTCCCAAAACTAGCCATTTTCGTATGTTTTTAGCCAAGAAAGTCATCATACCTGAACAAGATATTAAAGAAACTAATATACAAGTTCTTGCCACTCTTGGCAGTCCCTGTCTTGTACCCGGTGCCATTCCTAACTTCCATGACTTCATGCTATATGACACTATTGGTAAATACCAAGCTGATTTCTGGCCCCTACACATATTTCCTATTAAAGATGCTATTCAAGGATCCAGCCAGAGCAAATTGCTTAACTGGACAAAAATGTGTCTTAGGAAATCCATGTTATTAGCTAAGGATAGAAAGATTTGGCATAAGATCGAGGCAGTCAAGGCGGAAAAGGTTCACCTTAGTACCCAAGAGAATCTTCATTCTCTTATCTCCACTCTTGAACACTTGGAAAGGCGTCTAACTAATGAGTGGATGGCCTCTATTAACAAAGATCTCCAGGAACTCAAGGTTCAGTATAATGAGTTCAAAGCTCAAGCGGAAACATGGTGGGTCGCTCACCAACGGTCTTTAGAATAGCAGAGAACTTCTGCAGAGAGTCAGAAGTGAAGTCAAATTAGATTGTGATGTGCTTGCTTCACAAGTAAATACTGTCAGTATACATGCCAAGCATAATGGACAAAGACTTGATGAAGTCAATCATGCAGTTCATTCTATTACACAATCACAACTTCTAATAGGAGATTCTGTCAAATAGGAATCTGCTGATTTTCAGTCTGCATTACAACAAGAATCTATAATGATTCAGTCAGTTGTCCAAACTGTTAAGCAACAGCAGACTATAAAGACAATGAATTTCCCTTCCAATGCAAAGGGATACCTACAGGCTCAGTATGAAGGACAAAAACTGGTCACTGAGGTAAAGAAGCCTGTAATAGAAAAGATTTATGATCCCTCCACAGGGAATCTCAGAGATACCACTCCAGAGGAACGGGCAAAAGGAAAGTTCCAAATGGCTCATGGTAGCAGTTCAAATCCCAATGGATCTGACCCCGTTGATCCATTTAAAAATATTCAAACTCTGAAAGCTGATACACCTCCCCTGGTCAATTTTGATAATTTTGAGGATGTAGAAAATACAAGAGGAATAGATGCCATGCGAGCTTGGATAACTAATTATTTATCCACTAATGCCACTGTTGATGAATCATAGGTGATTAAGTAGGTTCTCAATGCCATGACAGGTGTTGCAAGAAGTGTCTGGGATAGACTAGATGACACTTTCAGAGAAAGCCTAATAGGCAGAGGTACAGATCAAGTCTGTGCTCAGTTAACACAACTATTCATTGGAAGAACATACACAAGAGAAAAGTTGGCCTACAACAAGTTCATCAAAGGTAAATGTAAAGATCTCAAATATTTCCAGAAATATTGTGAGGTTCAATACCAGAAATTTTATCAATCTGGCCGTGAACAAAATAATGATTTTATGTTCACAACTTTTCTAAAAAGTTTTGGCACTGTGATAGGAGAATTCTATCACAAGAAAGTTTTAGAAAATCTGGTAACAAAAAATATAGAAATGAAGGAACTAACCTTTCCTCAGTTAGTTCAATTTCTTACACAGATAAATGAAGAGATCTGTGAAGAAGTAAAAGCAAAGAAGGAAATAAAAAAAGGACAACCTTTACTATCCTCCTTTGTATGCTACCATATAATGCCTTCTAATCAGTTTCTAGAGAAAGGCAAATCTTCTTGTTATAATTGTGATAAGTCAGAAAAGCCTTACAAGAAGAAAAAGAAAAAATACAGTAAATATCCTCGTAAGAAAGGATATTTTAGGAAAAGAGATAAGAAGCAAAAGGGTTCCAAGAAATGGAAACCTACCTGCTATATTTGCATAGGAGATCATTTTGCAAATAAATGTCTGGACAAAAACAAGAAAAAGGGAAAAGGTAAAGTCCATGCTGCCTGAGAAGTAGGTGTAGCAGATGATGAATTTGAATTCATCAACGACTACCTAGCAGACTCAAAGGATATCATACTATCCAGTACTGATCCAGAAACAGAATCAGAGTCTGAAGAATATGCATCAGCACCAGAGCAAGCTCAAGTTAATTTGATGACCAAAGAAGTTCAATCTTCTGATGAAGATTCAGAATTCTCCTTCTTTTGCAGAATGCTACGAAGGGACACCCGTGCAGAATTGGACAAAGTAATTGAAGAAATTGTCCAAACAGAGTCTCGTCTCCAAACAATGGACATGGGACAAGAAACATGGAAAAAGTTGACCAACAATTTGGAACAACTTAAAGCAAGAAAATATTTCCTACTTCAAAATCCAGAAAGGCCTCCCAAACTTCTAGTCTGAAGATCTCCTATTCTACAATATGGTTTATCTGTATCCCAATCTGAAATTCTAGAACAACATGGATATAAACCATTGTAAAGAAGAGAACCTTGGCCTCCAGGTTCCCCTGCACAAAGACCTTCAGGATCCTTTGATCAGCGGCCTATCAGTGATGCTCCTTCTTCAGGAAGCATGGCTCAAAGAATATAGAGAAGAAACAGAAAATCCTTTCTTGAAAAGGTTATTACTCAAGCTCAGGCAGAGATCTCAGAAATTGACGATGAAGAAATTTCTATCTCATAGACGAAATGGAGAAGGCTCCTGAACTTGATAAGTTTGTCAACTAGTTTAGTACAACTAGAATCATACAGTTGCCTTCTCAAGCATCCTTTCAGGAAGAACAACTATATTGTGAAGAAAAGCCATACAGTCCTCTCATCCATCAAGCTGTCGAAGAACAAGAAGAACCTAGAGTTACTTTTGAAGAAGGTTCTAGCAGTCGACAGATGAAAACCTACAAGCGGAGTGCCAAGCCAACTACTTCATGTCCAGGAATAATCCTAACAATCCACTTCCAAGGTATAATGGCATATCCATTAGCATTTCTAATTGATACTAGAGCCGATCTAAACATTGCCATGTATAATGCTTTTCCCAAAGATGCATGGATAGAAAGAACTACAGGTATTACTTTTGGTAATTCTGAAAAGGAAAATAGTTCTGCAATCTATGAAGCTCCTATTCAAATAGGATTTGATAGTTTTATGGATAAACTAACATTTGTCCCATATGAAGTAGATGGATATGATGGTGTTATTGGAAGCAAAGCTATTCAACAATGGGAACCTTTTCCCATTGATTCAGATTTTATTATAATTCAGAATAGATATCAGCTTCCCAGACTTTATCAAGATCTAGCTTATACATCCAAGCTAGAAAAGGAATAGAAAAAGAAACCAGTTAATGCAGTTTGGTTAGCCAAACAAATGGATGCAGGTCAAGAATCTCTAATAGAGATTAAAACCACCTTTGCTGCCACAGTGCTTACAAAAGACTTGAAGAAGCAGAAAAGGAACCTGACATGTGATCTCCCTCTCAAAAGAGATCCTCAAGGTAATGAACTCATACCTAAAGAAAAAGCTAATTACTTTTGAATGAGTTCATCTGAAGCATTAACTTGTAGAACAAAAGTTGCAGAGCTAGAAAAGCTAGGCATAATTCAAACTTCTGAATCACCATTCTCATGTCGTGCAATGTATGTTCCAAAAGTTGATGAGAATGGAAAGGAATTACCTAAGAAACGGCTAGTTGTAAATTATAAGCTATTAAATGATTGTCTAATTGATAATAGACATCCTCTTCCCAGCAAAGATCATTTTTGGCAAACCATTCAAGGTAGCCATGTTTATTCCAAATTTGATCTAACAAAAGGGTTTTGGCAAATTGGTCTTAAAAGTGCTAACTTTTACAAAACAACATTTTTAGTCCCACAAGGCCTCTTTGAATGGACAGTCCTTCCATTCGGTATCAAAACTGCTCCTTCCATTTTTCAGTAAAAAATGGATATTATATTCTAGCCTTATGCCAAGTTTATCCAACCCTATATTGATGACATCCTTGTCTTCAGCCAAGATATGCCTCAACACCTCAATCATCTCCACCAATTCCTCTCTATTTGCCAACATCATGGGCTTGCTGTTAATCCCACAAAATCTTTCTTTGCTCAAAATCATATTGTTTTTATTGGCATCAAGCTTCTTCCGGGGGGGAGAATGGAGGCACAACCTCACATCCTGAACAAAATTTCCAATCTTGCTATTACTAATGTCAAAGAATTACAACGCTTTTTGGGCCTTGTAAATTATATTACAGGATTCTATTATAAGCTTGCTGAAGATAGAATCGAGCTCAATAAGCTTTTGGGAAAGAAGCCACCGCCATGGACAGTCAAGCATGATAGTTTGATTTCAAGAATCAAACAAAAATGCTCCCAGCTTCCACCTCTCAAACTACCAGGTAATGGTTTTAAAATTGTGGAAACCAATGCTAGTGAAGGTGCATGGGCTAGTGTTCTCCGTGAATAGAAAACAACATCTCACAACCCCAAAGACAAAGGTGAGATTGTTAGGTATATCTTTGGTAGTTTCAAGAATAGTGAAATAGACTACCACAGTACCCATAAAGAAATCCTTGTTGTTGTCAATACTTTCCAAGCATTTCAGATGTTTATTGCTGACAAGCGATTTCTTTTAAAAAGCAATCTGTAAAATCTGCGTGGATTCTTCAGAAAAGAATCAAAGAATAAAGTTGTCAGAGGAAGACTCCTTAGGTGGGCACAGTTATTAAGTACTTATGAATTTGATTTCATTCACCTTCCTGGAGTTGAAAATATTTTTACAGATTTCATGTCTCGAGAAGGACATACTTCAGAACTTGTTCTTTCTAAAGCAGAGCAAAACTCGTCTGGTATTGTTCAGATAACCCGAATAAGAGAACATCGCTGGTATGAAGAAAGTTGCCGGGAATGGAGTACAAATCCATTCCAAAGAAGAAATCTCTATAATTTCCAAATGGCTAATGACTTTCTTTATGATCGTTTTAAAATGTTAGTAGCCAAACAGTAGCTAACATATTCAGAATTATGGACTAACACACCATTCTTTCAATTCTCTGCTGAAGCAAAACCTATTAATCCTGATGTCAGTCATATACTCCAAAATTGGTGTGGAGACTTTGTTCTTCCTGTCTCCTTTCTCAATCCACCAGTAGAGAGACCAAATCGATGGCTGAATGAGGAACAAGGAAAGAATTTAATCAGGGATCTATTTCAAGGACCTTATCCACTTGTAGATAATATGGAGTTTACTGGAACATCATCCTATACAGGTTGTACTTTTAAACTCATATTCAATTCCCCTTATGAAAACCCAATCAGTAGGCATGTTTGTCAAAATTATGGACCTGCTGGACCTTCTTCTCTATTTGAACATTGGAATGTTCCTAATAGACTAAGGTTTCTCCATTCCAAGAAAATGCTGATCTGGATTCATACCAAGACCTACAGAATGGACAGGGTGGATCAACGCAGCATTTCCCAGGGGTTTTATGGTCCATACAAGATGAAAACCATGAGTATTATCTGGAAGGAAAATGAACCAGAACATCAAACACACACAGGATGTATACCACATTCTTCTACTCAGACTTGTGCTAATTGTGAGTATGATCCAGGTGATGATTCAAGAGTCCCCACCTATAATGAAGAAGGAAATCTCTGAACATCTAACTTTAATCCTGCCGACCCTCGCTGCCATCCTTTTGTTGATTCTAATACCTCTGAACACAGCACGGGTTCTAAGGATAATATATGGGCTTGTCATCTATCGAGAGCATCTATCATCTCGTTGAAAATGATAGACGTGGGCTCTTCCACGGTAAAAGGGGAAAAGCTTACGTGTCTTACAATAAGCACGAGTTAACCTTCTCGTGATCAAAAAGAAGACATGTAAAAAACTGATTCTTTTATTGTCTTGTCTGTCCCCTCCTTTCTCCGCTCACGAGTTATTGGGACCCACCAAAAGATACTTATCTTCATATGGGTAACTCTTTGATAAAGCAGTTGTTACGTGTCCACTTTCTATGGACAGATTTCGAATTGGATTCAAGAGATAAGGTTAAAGTTCTGCCCACACTCCCTATATAAGGCAAGAGGGCCGCCTTCTTTTCTCAAGGAATTCTAGGCGAGTGAAGTCTTAGGAAAGTAAGAGTCTAAGTTGGTCTGTAAGCAAAAGAGTACCATTATCTCTAGTTTGCTCTCTGCATATATCTATCAAGTCTATAACTAGGTCTAGAAATTGAGTTTTAAGCTCCTCTTTCTGCATACAAGTTGTATCATGCCAGCGCGCATTGAATATGATGAATGTATTGTTCCTAAGTGTTCAAAATAATAATATACATAAAATCTATCTGAATGTCAGATACTCTGTTGATACGCATTTCATTTGTCATTTGCAACTGTTGTTCAAAGTTGGTATCAATTTCTTCAATTACTTTGTCCAATTCTGCAGGGGTGTCCCTTTGCAACATTCTGCAAAAGAAGGAGATTTCCGAATCTTCATTAGAAGATTGAACTTCTTTGGTCATCAAATTGACCTGAGCTTGCTCTGGTGCTGATGCATATTCTTCAGACTCTGATTCTATTTCTGGATCAGTACTGGATAGTATGATATCCTCTAAGTCTGATGGGTAGTTGTTGATGAATTCAAATTCATCATCTGTTACACCTGCTTCTCGGGCAGCACGGACTTTACCTTTTCCCTTTTTCTTGTTTTTGTCCGGACATTTATTTGCAAAATGATCTCCTTTGCAAATATAGCAGGTAGGTATCCATTTCTTGGAACCTTTTTGCTTCTTATCTCTTTTCCTAAAATATCCTTTCTTATGAGGATATTTACTGTATTTTTTCTTTTTCTTCTTGTAAGGCTTTTCTGACTTATCACAGTTATAACAAGAAGATTTGCCTTTCTCTGGAAACTGATTAGAAGACATTATCTGGTAGCATACAGAGGAGGATAGTAAAGGTTGTACTTTTTTTATTTCCTTCTTCACAGATCTCTGCATTTATCTATGTAAGAAATTGAACTAACTGAAGAAAGGTTAGTTCCTTCATTTCTATATTTTCTGTTACCAGATTTTCTAAAACTTTCTTGTGATAGAATTCTCCTATCACAGTGCCAAAATGTTTTAGAAAAGTTGTGAACATAAAATCATGATTTTGTTCATGGCCAGATTGATAAAAGTTCTGGTATTGAACCTCACAATATTTCTAGAAATATTTGAGATCTTTACATTTACCTTTGATGAACTTGTTGTAAGCCAACTTTTCTCTTGTGTATGTTCTTCCAACGAACAGTCGTGTTAACTGAGCACATACTTGATCTGTACCTCTGCCTATTAGGCTTTCTCTGAAAGTGTCATCTAATCTATCCCAGACACTTCTTGCAACACCTGTCATGGCATTGAGATCCTGCTTAATCACCTATGATTCATCAACAGTGGCATTAGTGGATAAATAATTAGTTATCCAGGCTCGCATGGCATCTATTCCTCTTGTATTTGCTACATCCTCAAAATTATCAAAATTGACCAGGGGAGGTGTATCAGCTTTCAGAGTTTGAATATTTTTAAATGGATCAATAGGATCAAATCCATTGGGATTTGAACTGCTACCACAAGCCATTTGGAACTTTCCTTTTGCCCATTCCTCTGGAGTGGTATCTCTGAGATTCCCTGTGGAGGGATCATAAATCTTTTCTATTACAGGCTTCTTTACCTCAGTGACCAGTTTTGATCCTTCATACTGAGCCTGTAGGTATCCCTTTGCACTGGAAGGGAAATTCATTGTCTTTACAGTCTGTTGTTGCTTAACAGTTTGGACAACTGACTGAATCATTACAGATTCTTATTGTAATGTAGACTGAATATCAACAGATTCCTATTTGGCGGAATCTCCTATTAGAAGTTGTGATTGTGTAATAGGATGAACTACATGATTGACTTCATCAAGTCTTTGTCCATTATGCTTGGCATGTATACTGACAGTATTTACTTGTGAAGCAAGCACATCACAAGCTTTTGTAAACTCTGACACTGCGAACAGAAATCTTTATTGATGGATGGTATATGGAATGTAAATCGATGTATTTATGGATGTATCATGGATGTGGATATATGTCATCTTGGTATCGCAAGTATTTTGAAGTGCTTATTTCATCATTGGGCTTTTTTGTTTTTTTGCACTTTTTTTGAAATGTTGTAATAAAATGCAAGCATCTAGGTATAATTGAACTAAGATGACTTGAGTATCACTTACATGGATTTTGATTTAGCAAGTTAATACAAGCATCTAGTCAAAATTGAATCTAGATGACCTGAGTATTTATTGCATATCAACAGACAAGGATTATACCTGTTTCATGTTAGTCCTCTAATGTCCTCGATGATCTTTTGAGTTGATCATGTCCTTAAACAAGGCTTCACATTACTAAAGATGATCCACAAACAACAAAAAAAGAAAATAATCGTGTCCCCATCATAGCATCTCTAGCTTTTGGCATCCTTGAGTAGCATAGGAAACATGATAACAAAAGTGAAGACCTTTAAGATGCAACTAATCAAAACAAAACATTCTTGTATTAGATGAATCTTTCTTGCCATAATCTAGCTAGAATCATTTGGACCATTTTTCTCTTGTTTTTTCTTTTCATTGGATAGGTTGATGTCTTGCGTCAAGACTTCTGTTTGGAAACAAGCTTTGTTGTGTGTTCTTACATCTGGTAAAAGGTACCACAATCCTTACTGGTGAAATGGACCCTAAGGGACTGACCTAGTGCCTCAGGGACGCATTGACAATGACCTTGCCTACGTGATGACACAGAGGCAATGTAGTTCTAGGTGAATCCTGATGGACCTAAGACCTAGGCGAGGAGGGATGGAGTGGAAGCGGATTGACTAGAGGATAGACAACAAGAAACGGGACTGACGGGAAGACTCATGGGCACATTGATAATGGCCTTGCCTACGTGATGACGTAGAGACAACATAGTTCAGGGAGAACCCTGATACTGACGATGGATGCTAAGATATGCTGACACTATGGATATGGTACTTTGACAACCTTAGGTATTAAGGTGACAATGGTTATAGAGTATCAAGCTATGATAGGTCATTCTTTTGTTATGCAAGGTGTTTATTATGAAACTGACATGATTGGATACTGGAAAATGGTAGGAAGAATGGACATAAGGTGATTGGTTTCCCAAAGATGGAGGAAGCAGTTTACCACAAGTAGAGCCTGTTTACCAGGTTTCACCACTTGTTTTTATTTGCAGGGAAGCTAAAAGTACACATGATGCCTGTTTACCAGGTTTTCATCATGGTACCTATCCAAGGTGCCTATTTGCTAGATTTTCACCAAAGGACAATTTTTTTTGTTGTTTATCTACTTTTTTGATTTTTTTGCTTTTCTTTGATTTTTTTGATTTTTTTTTGCTTTTTTTCTAATTTTTTGATTTTTTTGCTTTTTGAATATTTTCCCCCCTTACATTGGGGTTCTCTAGGTATAGAACCGGTGAAGATGCATACTGTTGATTAGGTCATCGAATAGCTCACCTTCTAATGTTGCTAACTGATATGCCCCTGATCCATAGGCAACAATGATTACATAAGGACCAAGCCAATTGGGTTCAAACTTACCTTTCCTTTCCCGATCCTATTGATTGCGGGGATTTTCCTTAAGTACTAGATCACCAACATTGAAGACCCTTGGATGAACTCTATGGTTGTAGCTGCATGACATCCTTTGCTAATAAGCCTTGAGATGGTTGAAGGTGTTCTACCGTTTCTCCTCCAATAGTTCTAACTCTTGCAATCTGGAAACTCTGTAGTCTTCATCAGTAATAAGACCTTTTAACAACACCTTGGCCCTTTTGTCAATGGGGACTCGACCTTGTGGGCAAAATTCACCCTCCATCATCCAACGACCACAAGTTCATAATAACTGCCACTGAATATTTTACCAAGTGGATTGAAGTCGTTCCACAAACAAATTTCACAGGCAAATAGATTGCCTCCTTCATCCTAAATTACCTCATTTGTAGATAAGGAATTCCCTCATCCATAGTAACAGATAATGGAAGACCTTTCAAGAAATAGGATGAAGAAGAAAGAACTACTAAAGGAATAGTAATGTTACCAATACAAATTGGACCAGTGATAAAGGACATTGTTTGCCAAGTCCTAGACACGAAGCTAGCCTATAACATCCTCCTAGGTAGACCTTGGATTCATGCCATGAAAGTTGTGCCTTCTACCTACCACCAATGCATCAAATTTCCTCATAACGGCAAATAGATCACCATCCAAGGTGATCCGGATCCTTTTCCGCATTGCAACTCTATCCGCTCAAAGCCTAATTGTATCATTCCCAATAATAGAGCTTCCACATCCACCACCTCACAGCATGATTCTACCTCTAAAGCTTCCTCATCCAAGCCCAAAGAGCAGAAAATCACAATTA